>CM077464.1:103221607-103821607 GCA_039654755.1 Calcarius lapponicus
TCCCTGCCTCCTATACTCGTTGATGTCTGTGCTCGAGGCATTTCATAAAATTTTGTGGCTGCACTAAGACTGCCAGTTGTAGCAGAATCAGCCAGCACTGGAGCTGAAAATTTCTTTTACCAGGTTATAGTGCACACTGGCTACTGTTTTATTTGCCCACCCACCCATTATACATAACCTGTCTCTTAATCACCCGATTTCCCGGGCCCATATTCCGAAGTGAAAACACAGAAAACCTAAGCTGTCTTCCTAAATTGACTTCTAGGACTTCGGGCAGGTGTTTCAAGCCACGACAAGCAGCAGCAAGGGCAGGTCCCTGTGTGGATATTTCTAACCAAACCAACGCTCCAGCTGAGCGTATTTAAAGGCAGAAGCTGCTCCGGACACGGCGCAGAGGCTCCCGGCAGCGGAGGAAAGGCCCGCGGCAGCTCTGCGGCACCATCTAGCGCTGAGAGGGAACGACGCTCTTGGGATAACACCTACACGCCGTGTTACGCAGAGCTCAGAAACAACGCAAAATAAAGACACCTAAGTACAGATGGAAAACAAGACAACTTCTGGTAACCAGTTTTCACTGTGCACACGCCGGGGCCCGCTTCTGTCACCCTAGGACTGGAACATTTCTGTGGCGCAGTCCACACTGGTCACACACCAGTGAAGATGCTGGCAGTGTACGCTGCGGAGTCCAGCTCCTTACCCCTATTCCCACTGGACTCAGCAGATGAATCACAACAGCCACATGTTCTGGAAACGTACGTGCAGCCTTGCAGCTGCCTCCCCGCTCCTGTTCCAGGCTGACAGCCACTCTGGAAATCGCGGCAGAAGGGCAGCGGCTCTGGAACAAAGACCGGCCAGCCCTGCGGAAGGCGGTCAGAGACAGCACTGCACATCCTCTGCGACAGGCAGCGGAGAGAAGAACCCAGCTCCTGGGCACGCTGGCATCTACACACCATTAACTCGGAGATTCATGGCCCTGTTCGGACTCAAACCGCAGATCCCAAGTGGTTCCCTCCTCCTCTCTAAAGTTACATCTACTTCCTCCAATTTTATTACCACTACTAGTCATAGAGGTTGGGGTCGCTTCTTTTTTCCATTTCCTGCATCCAAAAAAGTTCACTACTTATTATAAATCTAAATGACATGGCTTTTTTATTTTTTTCTCCCAAGAGCAGCTTAGTTCTTATAATTTTATACAGCTGCATATTTGCAGCATCTAAGGAACAATTCCCGCTACACTGGAAGAACTTAAGTGCCAGATTCTTCAACCGTCAAATATTCCAGCAAGTTTCAGTTTAAAATAGTAGAAAAGGTGATTTTTCTACTATTATGAAGTCTCCAAAGAGTTACAGAATTCACATCCTTAAGTTGTCTAAAGAAATCTAGTTGTTTCTCAAACTCCCGTTGATTTCATCTCCCCATTTATTACAATCTTTTGTTTTCATGCCAAAAAAACAGTTTGAAAATCTACCCCAGTGACAAATTAAATATAATTAACATTAATTTTCAAATGGTGGCCCTCAGCCGGCCCTGATCAACAACAGAGAAAGCTACCACACATGCATTAATTTCAAGTTTTATTCTTCATGTAGGTGAAACACACAGCCTCAAGAGGCAGCATCTGTAGAGCTGTTGCAAACACATTTTGTACTCTATTACACCACAGATTTGGGAAAAAACAAGTAAAGCACAGGTTTCACACTGCACTTGATCATCTGACTATTAAGTTACAGATAATTTAGAAATCTTCTGATTTTACATAAACATTGCATCAGCCATTGCTCAGCCTCCATGCACAATTTAACTTTATTTTTTTATTACAGTCAACACTGGTTTTGGAAACTCTCTTGCTCTAAGTGTTATATTTTCCATTTTAGATCACTTAAATGGTATTTACATAAGTGTGCAAATTGCTTTGAAAGATAGAAACAAACACTAACACGTAATATACAGATAGTTTCTTCTATAGTTAAACATTTACTAAAAGGCAGTTAACATTCCTAACACACTTCCACTGTCTAAAATAGGAGAATAAGTTATATAAAATAGACCATCTTATTTTCAGATGCTTCCATTTCTGCAGATTTGGTCTTTGCAGCAACATTGCAATTAAAGATTAAGATTCTATTACTAAGAATCAGAAATGTCAATTCAATGGCAGCTTGACATGTTTAGTACCAGTCACTTTTGTCCCAGATTTTCCACACTTGGCACACTTGGCACAGAACAAAGAAACAACTTGAGGAGGGAGGAAGACAGTTTTGCACTCTTTTTTTTTTTTTGCCATATGGAAAGTATGTCTTAAAAATGCAACACAAATTTTAAATTTTCTTTTAAGGGCCTGTTAGTGTTACAAGCACAGTTTGAATAAATCTGAAAATTCTTCCACAGAAGCACACACAGTTTTCTTATGCAACTCATCATTTCAGATACATGCAACTGTTCACACACACAAAAAGCAGACTCCTTGGACTCACACAATAAAACTGATTTCAGAACTAGAAGGAGCAGGAAATGCTTGAAGAAAACAATTTAGTGTCCCCTGAGTTCCTACATGTGCATTTTTTTCTGCCTGTGATGAAGACTCACCATAGTAAGTGTTATGTTCCACTTGAATCCAGAAGGCAGAAGTTAAACTCAAGTTAGACTGAAGTGAGTTCCTCCAACCAACAGCAAAAATTCTAGGAGAGTTCTAGAATTCTAGGAAAGTCTTCAAAACCATCTTTCATATACAACTGCAAGCATTCTCAGAGAAAAGCAACTCACTTCCTAAAATTTCATAGAGCCAAAAGTTTATGTCTATCATCAATAACAAAGGGAAATTGCCCATCAGATACTGAAGACCTACAGGTGCATCTTAAATAGCTTTAGAAATCATGGTTATTATTACACAAGACAAAAACACAAAACTGGTTTTTGAAAACCCATTAAATAGAATAATGTGACCTTCTAATGTGACAGCAAGTTATGCTGTAGTTTGTGCTCCTATCTCAGTGTTACTGAGTGCTATTCACCCCAAGCAAAGTGAGCATTAGCACTCTAAAATTTGAACCTTCATCACAACTACACCTGACACAATTTTGTCACGCATAAACTTGGTATTTTTGATGACATCCAATTCCTTAATAAGGCAGAAACTATCCCAACATTTTAGACTGTGCTTTTGGTCTCTTGCTTACAGAGCTTTGGGCATCACATACAAATCCCTGCTGGATTCCAAGTGACATCACCCTAGTGCAGACTTTGTTTAGGTCCAGCTGAAAAAACAAGCCACAGGGGAATCCTCTAGACTCGACAACTTTTAAGCATAAAATGGTGAACAGATTCAGGACACTAAAGAAGCTTGCAAAACATATGATGACTTGAAACCAAATATAAATAGGATGCATTAAAATTTGGTTACCTTGGACTCTAAGCAAGTTTGAAAAATGCCACTTATAGGAGATACCCATTCAATGCTTTGAAAATATAAAAGAATCAAATGTCTTCATATGTGCTAACGTATGAAGACATTTGATTCTTTCATATTTTCAGCATACTGATTAGCAAATAAACACCTAGGACACTTATGAACTCAAACATATCATTGAAACATTCCACCTTAGTTTTTGTTTTACATTTGTCTTCAGAAATTTATATTCAGTGCACATTACCTGCTAACTTCGGTTTCTTTTTTGGTTATGGCATGCTTCAAAAACACCGCTAAGAATGGTTGTTCACTCCTTCCTTTTCTAAGGTGCACACTACAAACACTGTGGTCACATTTATTTCCAAGTACTTCAGGTCAACAAATTTCTTATGAGGAAAGGCAGATGTGTATTTTTAAGCTTGCAAGATAACTTCAAGCTACTTCACTTCGTGTTTTTCACACTCATGTGGATACTATAAAAATAAGATATTAAAATAATATTCCCCAGTGCAGTAAAAACATGTTGAAAACAAACTGAATGCTCCCCCTAGTGCTTACACAAGTGAAAATCCTGCCGGGCACAGTCTGCCTTAAATGGTCTTAAACAGGAGATGAACAGCCAGATGAATGATCATACATTTAACTCTGAAGATAACTGCAAACATCTTACTGGGACCAGAAGTGTTAGCTGTTGAAATCCAGCATTTAAAACTTTGTTCTACTCCCCCTCCAGTGCTTCGGATGTTTTGGTTTCTTTTAAACTGTGCTTTTACTAAAACTCTCCTCATTTTTTTTCCTGTCAGCTGAAGGCAGGGCCCTAAGGAAGCTCCTGACTGGTAAGAGATGAAGTCCAAAGATGTTTCAGGATGATGGGTACAATCATGCTTTTTCTCCTGCATTGCACCTGGAAGCTGCCAAGTTAATATCAGGATTCCTGTATCACAATTGCAATGAAGCTCTGGTAAATCTGGTACCTTTGGATATGCTCAGCATCACAAGTCAGTCAGATATGACAACCTAGTCTGCAGCTAGCACAGCCCACCAGAATATTCATCCTCTTCCTCATCAGCATGGGAGCCCACTGCAGCTGGTCCTCTGGCTTTATCTTGGGCAGCGTTTGGTGATTTCTTCTTCATTCCACCTCCTGGGACCACCAAGGTAAGACCAAGCTTGGCATACTGACAATAACAAGGCAAGTTTAATTTCTGTACTATCATAGAATTGACTGATGCTCACAATAAGCAAGCAGGCAATATTCAGTACAAAAACAGGGTGATGATGCTCTCAGCTTGGAATAAACATAACATTGGTCCAATTTTCTCTTTCTCAAATACTCTGAGAATGGGATATAAGATCTGTATTAATCTGCTGCTTATTATCAAATAAATTGGCCACATTTCCTTTAACCTCCTCTGGTTCAAGCTTTATGTAGAAAAGAAATAATTCCAGTATGTATCTTTTCATACATTATCTACTATTAGATCATGTAAACAGTTTTGTAAGTGCGGTTCAGCAAGGCTAGTAACTGAATTTTTACTATTCAATGAAGTGAAATTAGCCAATACTGCTACAGGGTTTGGTAGGGATGGATGTTTCCATTACTTCACACTTATCTTATACTTCCTACAATTTACAAATTCAATTAAATAAAAAAATGGTGGGAAAAGAGACACAACTACCTGCTTAAAATCTATCCTAAATGAGTACCTTACTAAGAATAAGTAATGGAAAAAAACATTCAATGATGCCATCCTGTAGGCATCCTGCTCTGTTCATGTTTATGCACACTCATCTGCTGCATGGTATTTCTGAGAAAAAGCAGAAGCAGCAAACTGTTCTCGCTCTTATGGAAGCAAGCACAAAAGGACTGAATTTTGGTCAACTCATTAAACAAATTAAGCAAGTCCTTAACAAGCTGTTCTTTCACCTAACTCTTTGCACCATCTGAAAGGTAGGCAGCACCATCACTAGCAGGCAAAGTAAAAGAATGCAGGAAGCTCACAGCCAAAGGGCAGCATGACAGGAAGTCACAATAAATGCACAGACTGTGCTCTTATTTTCCTCAACTAGGAAAAAATCCCCACCCTCTCAACCTGAAAAAAGCCCCCAATCACAGGCTCTGTCTACTTACATCATTATCCATGTATTTGAAGAGTGGAGAATTACAGACTTCAGAAACTTGATCCTGATCTTGCTGATCATACCCTTCTAAAAGTTGCTCCAGTGCTGCACAGTCTTCACTTCCATTAAATCCTGGTATACTGAAGGAAATTAAGAGTTGATTTCTTTAGGTACATGAATCATATTCATAAAAATAAAACTTCAATTAATATTAGTCTGCACACCGCAAATAGGACCACAATCATAGTTAAGATGAAACAAGAATATTTGATTTTTTTTCCTGATTAGTCAATAAACTCTTTCTCCACTTCACGTATAAAAAAATTTTGTCATGAGTTTCTGTATATAAAACTGGAGATGTGGAAAACATAAGCAAGATGTTTAAAGACTGACCTTGTAAGATTATTCCTAAAGGTAAAGTACTACAATTTAACTTATAGATATGTTCATTTCATTAAAAACACAGCTTAAGTAAAAACATGTTGTTTTGAGATGTTGCTACTAAAGTTCCAATGAAAATTGAAATGAAGAACTGTCAGGGTTAAACACCAATCCATATTTTGACACCAAAATTTTCTCCTGTGACATGGCAAGAACTTTTAATTTCCATCTCATTTCCCCTGTCACACATAACTAGTTCTTTATGACTCTGTATTTTAGGTTTGTTAAGAAGAATCACTGTAGCCACTACAGCTAAATTGTTATGTCTGAAAAAGATTCCTGACAGCCATACACAAGAGAACATTATTATTGTACTGTAAGTCAACAGAAGTGCAGGTTAAAAATTTATGAAAGAAAAATGTCAAGCAAGATAGATCTACACGAGTGAAACAATCAGTTTAAAATCATAGGACACGAAGTAGACTTACCTGTAGCTTTCCCTCACACATCTTTCTGCAGCAACATAATCATTTCTGTGAAGATGAACTAAGACTTGAGCAATAGTTTTCTAAACAAAAAAAAAGTAAGCCTTATGATTCTTTAGAAATTAACAATAAAATATGAGAAAAATAGTGTACTGTTAATATCTAGTATGAGATATTAACAATATCTTGAGGTCATTATAATCCACAATCATCCTAAAATACTGACACAAGTGAGTCAGAACAATTTAGTGAAAAAGCAGAAAGCCATCTTCTCAGCTGGTATGAAATAGGTTATCTCCTATACCATGTCCTATAACATTTTAATGGATTGCTGTCCCAAGTAACAGTTCTTGTAGTTTTAGTTTGTTTTTTTTGATAACATCTTTACTTTTTATGTGTTGTTTAGTTTTGACAGCTCCTGTAGATAATAGCATCTTAAAACTTACAAAAGCACAGCTGAAGTTTGGGGAAGCACCACTACCACAAACTCTCATCATTCAGCAAGAAACTTATCACTGAATCAAGAGGTACCCATCATCTGTCATATGTCAGGAACAACAAAAATAAAAAAAATTAAATATATTATCAGAAGCTGTCTCTTAGACCTTACCTTATAGCAAGTGGGGTAGTTTTCAATTTCCTTATAAATACTTTTTTCCTTTTGAAGAGACAGTGCAGCCTCATCTAATCTGAGAACCAAAAAAACCAGGAGTATCAGTGCCAAAAATACAACACAATGAACCCAGAGCTAATTACAAAGTGTTTAACTAATACAGTGGCAAGTCTACTCAAATAAACAGCAACACAACTAAAAATCAGCAGTAGATGTTACTAACAGATAGAGTAAATATATAGTTAGCTATTCCTTTTGTCTGCATCTCTGGCTAAGACCATCTCTGGTATTTATTCAGAGAAACCGTGGTTTTTGTGACACTGTACAAGACAAATGCTTTGTTATATACACTAACACATTTCTGTATGTCCTGAGGTAACTATAAGCTATCAGTAAGCTATCAGTAAGTCCGTTATTCATGAACTAGCAATATAGTTCTTAAAGGACCTAAATGTTTCAGTGAAGGAAGTCTAAGATGAACTGAAGGTCAAGTTTGGTATAAGTAATTTACAATTACACTTGTCTCACTGAGACTCCAAGATTCACCCTTCTTTAAGAAGTCCAGAATCAGACTGTTGCAGATTTCATTCTTCAGGTCAGTCATAATTCCTGTTTTATATTCCACAGTTATAGAAGATTTTCAAGTACTTTCTACATATTAATGTTGGAAAAAAAAACCCAAAAAATCCTGAAGTAGTTTAAGAATTAATGAAAACTTGTGTTTTCACAAAGCAAACCTCTTTCAGCTCACATTCTCCCACCCCAGAACAGAAAATCAGGTGGTTCCTGGATGAACATGGCATATCCCACAGAAACTGGACCTTAGTTTGAAGTGAGGCTCAAATAAGAATTAATAGTACATAAAAAACCAAACAACACCAAGACAAAAAAACCACAATCAAAATCACATTTTAAGATTCAATTACATTAAAAGAACAAAAAGGGATAAAGCTATACCTGCGTCCTCTGACCAGAAGTCTTGATGCCTTCCCTAGCATTTCTAACGCCTGCCGTAAACGTTCTTCATTCTAGAGAAGAAAAAAAAGAATTCAGACGTTCTTATTTCATTTGCACAGAATTAAGACCACTAGACCTTAACCTAGGTGTGTCACCTGTAACTCAGAACAACTGCCAGCTGTAAGATCAGCAATTCACACCCTCAAGGGAAACATGAAGTGTTTCCTGTGGCTCCTGAGTTCCACAGCCAGCTCCTGTATGGATCTGCTCAGCAGAGGAATGTCAATGCAAATTTGCTAATCTGAAAAAACCCATGACAACTAACAATAGAAAATTACATTAATGCCCCATGTAAAACGGCAAATCACTGTCTGATCTAATGGGTGGAGCACCAAGCAAAATCTTTCCTTCTGTGCCTTCAGGGATTTCAAACTATTTTGGGTTCCACTACTCAAGAGCAGATATGTACTCTACCCTCTGTTCTGCCCAACAAGAGCCAGAACACTTGAACTACAAAATTCAGATTCTGTCAAGTCCTAAACTGAGAAAAAGGCAAAGAAAACCGACTCCTAATTTTTGTCATCTCCTTCTCTACAGCATGAGAAGCCTTCAGCTTCATTACTCAGCCACTGATGTAAAATGAAGGAAACATAATTTAGAACCTAATCCTGGGCTTCTTCTTTACTTTATAGCTAACAGAAAAGAACCAAACAAACTAAAAACACAGACAAAAATCCCCCACTTACTTCAAACACCGATGCTGCTTGCTGATAGAGCTGCACAGCCTTCTCTGGACTCACATTTTCTATTAACCTGTAATAAACATCAATACTTTCTCTTCAAATGAAAGAAAAATATTTTTTACCTGAAAGCATCAAAAAGACATAAAAGAAAAGCACAGACATACCCATCCCCTGCACAGATTCTAGTCACCAATAAGTCAGACTCACTTTCCAGCCCGTTCCAGTGCAATGGCTGCTGTATCTGGTGTCCCATTCTCCAGGTACATCATGCTGGCTTTCTCGATCAGCTGAACTGCTTCAGGGAGCCTCTGCATCTCCTACAAGGCAACAGTCACAGGAACACTGTTGTCAGGAAAGGAGTTCACATGCAAGGACACAAATCAAAGCAAATTGCAATAGCTTATTTATTAAGATTCTAATTTTTATTTACAAACTTGTAGGGCTAGTGGAAGTTAACCACCAACTCTATAAAATTCACTTTAAAGTACTAAACTTTTCTGTAAGACATGAATTTGTGGTAGTTTATAGTAAAAGCAGCACCACTCTTCTGTTACCCACTGACATAAGGAACTCTTCTTTTCTTTTACAAAAGGAAAACTATCTTTCCCCTCCGAATACAAATGTTGCTTTCCTAATCTACTGAAGGCAGAGATGGGGACTATGAGTCAACAAAAAAATTTCACTTCAATATGCAATTTGCTTAGATACATTTGTAAAACAGTACAGTGCACAATATTTCTAATTATAAAATAGAACTTAAAAAAAAAAAACTAGAATAAATGAGAATACCTTTAGCATCATGCCAGCTTGTTCATAAGCTCTGCAGAGAAAACAAAAGTACAATTTGGTCAGAGATGGTATATTACAACAAGCTGTAGTTATGAAGCAAACGTTAACTGACTATCTAACATCTGCACTGCTAATAGTTAATGCTTTGAAGATGTTTCAAGTGTTTTATTTAATGGCAAAGCACACACGTAACTTTATCTTCAAAATTCAACCACACTTCCCACTAAAAATCTATTCTAACCCAATCCCCAGGCAATATTTGGATTGTTGTCATCTCTGAAATACTCTTTAATTAAAAACTTCTCAATTAGCTCAGCAGTGTAGAACTCCAAAATTACAAGAAGATCATCTAAGAAAAAATATTTGCTATCAAAAGGTGCTAAAGAATGCCAAAATCATAATTTCTGCAGGTGGCCACTACATGTTTTCAAACTTTCCTACTCACACTTCCATTGAACTAATTATGAAGCAGCAAAATTACTTGAATCAAAACACTTACTCTGAGATCAAAATGTACTTGCACTGTATGTTAAAAAATCTGTTTCAGATTACTTAGCACGTCTGTACTTACTTGGCAGCATGAAAGAGACTAGACATGAAATTGTTGAAGTCAAGGACTAAAGCCACAAAAATATAATGCAGGAAAAATATTAATGTATAAAATCTTACACAATACTAATTTCAAAGCAAGGAACCCCATAAAGGCAAATCAAACCTACTACAACTACAGGCAAGTTGTCAAAAATAAATAATTCTAAGGACAGAATAAATGCAATATGCCAATGTATAGCTACCTAAAAAGCTGTAAAAAGCACACTTCCTTAAAATATGTTCCTGCTTTTTAAATAAGCAGGAACATATTTTTAATCCAACTACAAATACTGTAATGATGTCAGAGCTTCATTTAGTTTATACTATGCATTAGTAGATAATGAAAACCAATTAAATTTCTGAAGCAGTACCTAGGTATCTCAGGCACCTGTCAGCTGTTACTTGGGACAACACTAACTTTATCACCAATAGCTCTTTAGTTTTCTCAGAGCACACAGGAACAGACTTTTAAAAAGCAATTCTGTTACACTGACAAAATGTGCAAATATATTAAATAACCTGCTACCACCCCCCATTACTCCAATCTAACCAGCAACTAGTCAGCTTCTGGGAAAGAAAGAATCTCAGTCAATGAAAAGATACGCTTTATTGTTTTCATGTGCCTCAGCTTCCCGTAAACAGGCTTCCCTTGCCTGGTCAAACTGCTTGGCATTCTTAAAAGCAACAGCTGCAAAAAAGGAAATAAAGATTTTATTTACAACTTGACATTGTCTTCATTTTTACCACTGCTGCTCAAGAATTTAGCTACCTAAAGATGCAAACAGGCTCTTTAAATGCATGGTTACAGTTTACCAACCTCTTCCCAAAAATCCCAGACAGTTCTCCTTGTTTCATTAGTTACTCAGTTACCATTAAAGACATTTATTATCAACACCACTTCCATCCCACCACAGTATCCTACATAGCTCTCAATGTGTTTAGCTGGACTTTGAGAGTCACTCATGCTGAATTTTAATTACAGACATGGAGGAATGCATATTTATATCATTTTAATCATTAGAAGTCATACAAGGTCAGAAATGTGCCACCAACAAAGCATACCCATAACTTCATCAGCACAATAATTTCAGGGTACAAATATATATTTCTATATTGTTTAATTAATAAAATATAAAGTAAGATTTAAAATAAATTTCAATTTAGAAATTCTCCAGTTGTTCTTCCAAGTTCATATTTTTCTATTCAGTTTTAGGTGAATAAGCAGGAATGCCTAGATTAAGAAACCAGAAGACCACAACAAATGGAAAGAAGAAAATGCTTAAGAACAAAAAGAAATCAACAAGTAGGGATTTTATACTCAGTGTGTCACTTGGCAGTGGAAAAAAAGGAGGAACAAGACCTTACTGTGCCTGAAAAAAAACCCCAAGCTGGCAGCATCTCACCTTACTGAGACAGTCTTTGACAGGACGTATTTCAGAAGATGATGATAAAGCAAAATTTTAAAACTAGCTTGAACGTCTGTTGTTTTGTAGATAAAGTCACAGGATTTGGGGGTGGACAAGTGAAAGAAGGAAAGAAAGCTCTATTTTTGTCACATATAGCAATATAAAAAATAGAAGCTGTAAGCTTGAAAAAAAAAACTGGTTTTGGAGACTGTTCTAGATCTCCAAGAACAACCTGAAATTTATTTTACAGTGCTACCAAGAGGATTTTTTGTTGCTTCATCTTACATTTAGTCTTCACAACAGTTTTACTTACACAGTAATGTAGTAAAAATACATAAAATATTATAATGGACTAACCTTGATGAATACTTTAAAATATATATGGCCATATTTACTGCCACATACCTGCCTTCCCATATTCAGTAGCTGCACTGTCATAATCTGGTTTCCACTTTAAGAATCCAGTTTTCAGGCTAAAACACAAGAAAACAATTAGTAAAGATTTTATGTTTTACTATCAAGGCACTTCAGATACATTTCAAAATTTAGAACAGCCCTGGAAATGAGCAATTCCCTATATGCCAATACTATGGTGGCATCACTACCATAAAAACAAATGCCAGCACTGTTAAGAATTGCATAAAGCACTGCAATTACAACCCTCACACTAACAGGCTTCTACTGTTCCCAGAGAGTCTTCCCATGTCCATCTTCTCAGCAGCAAGAAGTCAGCAGAAGAAAAATATTTCCTCCTACACCAACATGATATCTCCAGATTTCTAATACCACGACACCTGACAATATTTTTTTCACACATCAGGAATTTCCAGCATTTCTCTACAGGACTGTTTTTTTTTTCTTTCTGAGAATTATCAATGATTCTCCAATGCATACACAAATAAAAGAATTTACTTACCAACAAACACTCACATGTCATTTCTATGTCTAAAATAGATCACAACACTAAAAGGTGCCACACATAGGCATAAATACATAGGGAAAAATGAACACTGGAAAATTAGGTGAGTCATTAGGCAATTTGGAATTCAATATGCTGACCTCCTCATTTTTAAAAGAAATTAAAATATTACCATAACCTTACAGTCTGCTTGCATATTTGTTATAGGCAAACACATCGTATGCAATACATTCTTTACTTGGGAAAGCAGTTGTATATGGATACTAAGGTGATCTTGTTGTCTTACTTGGATGACGACCAGAGTGTGTAACTCTAACACAAGCCTTTATACTGGGTTATTTTTATCACAGTTAGAGTCCCAAAGACATCAAGCTGAAATACACAATGCACTCAATCTACACACAATTTGAGGTCTCAGTGCCTTTTATTTTAAGTGCTCTACAGATAAGCTTAAAATTAATTCTGCTGGAGGGCACTTTTGGTCAAGTAACTTGAGTAAAATATGCTGGGTTTTTTCAATTTCAAAGTTTTCCCTCTATGCCAATTTATACATTTGATCCATGATTTCCAGAGGGCCTGTCACTACTCTTACTAAAAGTATGGCATCCTTGGATTAGTCAGCTCTATTACATGTATCTGATACTCTGTGTAATTCAGCAAAATGGCTACATACAGTGTTAAACTGCACAGTAACAGACTATCACAGATGTAAGCTCTCCAAGATAAACCTAAGTACAGGCCTTTGAAGCCACCTGAGAAGCACGGATCACACATTTCTCACCGACAGGAACCAAACACACACCACCTCAGTGAAGTCAAGCCCTTTTATCTAACATAGTCTCCATAACTCTTTTCTCCCACTTGTCTCTAGCCTTAAGATGTGCCAGGGAAGATTTAGGATGGACATTTGGAAGAAAGAAGATTTAGGATGGACATTTGGAAGAAATTCTTCACAGAAAGGGTTATTAGATATTGGAGTGGGCTGCCCAGGAGGTGATAGACTCATCATCCCCAGAGGTGTTTCAGGAAAGACTGGATGTGGCACTCGGTGCCCTGGTCTAGTTGACAGAGTGGTGTTGTGTCACAGGTTGGATTCGATCATCTCAGATAACTTTTTCCAGCCTAACCGATTCTGTGACTTGTCTTCCTCCCACTGACTTCAGCGGAAGGGCAGAAGTGACAGCCATCGCTCTGCCGTCAGGGTCGGAGCAACAGAGGCCACAGGCCCTTAAGGAAACTGCTCGGGCTCCAGGCCTCTGAGCCGCACCGCCTCACCGACCCCACTGTTTGGTGTTAGGGCCGCTGTAGTGTCCCTGTTCGGGGCAGCAGGCCCTCTGGAGCACCCAGCCGGTACGGAGGCTCCCCTCAGGCAGAGAAGGGGGGCGGAGCAGCCATGCCCCCACTCCCTCCGCGCCGGCCCCCCGCGGCCCCGCCGCCTCCCGCCCCTTCTCCCGAAGTGCGGCCGCCCGGAACCCGGAGTCTCCTCAGCCCCCTGCCGGGCCAGGAGGGGACACGCCGCCTCCATGGGGCAGGAGCGCTTGGCGGCCCGGACAGCGCCGGTGCCGAGCTGGCAGCCCCTCGGCAGCCGCTCGCCAGCTGCCCCCAGCCCGCACCCTCCGTCCCCCTGCCCTCCGCTCACTATTTCTCCGCTTTCGCGATGTGCTCCAGCGCCTCGTTAATCTTCTGCGCCGCCATCTCGCCAGCGCGGCGGGCCGGACTCGGCCACGCTCCTCCGCCTCCCTGCGCTGCGGCTACGGAACGGCGCAGGGATCACGGGCACCGGGAGGAGCGGCCCGGGCCCCGCCTGCTCCCCGCGCCTGCGCCCGGGCCGCGGCTGGAGCGCCCCGAGTGCCCCGCAGTGCCCCGAGTGCTCCGCAGTGCCCCGAGTGCCTGGAGCGCCCCGAGTGCCCCGCAGTGCCCCGCAGTGCCCCGAGTGCCCGGAGCGCCCCCAGTGCCCCGCAGTGCCCGGAGCGCCCCGAGTGCTGCGGGCCGGCCCCAGGCGCGGAGCCGCCGGCGCGGCCTGTCCGAGCAGGAGTGCCCAGGGCTGGGCTGTGCCGTGCTCCGGGGGTGGCGGGCAGCTCCCGTGCACAGCCCCGTCCTGCGCTAGGCCGACAGAAGGTTTTTAAAAAACAGAATCACACAGTGTCCCAGAATCGTTAGGCTTGGAAGGGGCCTCTGGAGATCGTTTGCTCCCCCCCTCCTGCCAAGCAGGGTCACCTAGAGCAGGTGACACAGGAACCAGATGGGGTTTGAATGTCTCCAGAGAGGGAGACTATACGACCTCCCTGGGCAGCCTGTTCCAGCGCTCGGCCACCCTCAGAGTGAAGTTCTTCCTCATGTTGCGGTGAAACTTCCTGCATTTTATTTTGTGTGAAGTTCTCCTCGTCTTGTCATTAAGCACCACAAAAAAGAGCCCGGCACCATCCTCTTGACATCCTCCTTTGAGACATTTATATCTGTTGATGGGGTCCCCTCTCAGTTTTCAGACTGAAGAGACCCAGCTCCCTCAGCCCCTCCTCATAAGAGAGATGCTCGGTCTTTGTGGCCTCTGCTGGACCCTCTGCAGTAGCTCCTTGTCTTTCCTGTACTGAGGAGCCCAGAACTGGACACAGCCCAGAACAGCAATGAGCAAGACCTGTGTTTCCCGGGGCTTTCAAAAGGAGGCCAATTTTTTTATCAGTGCCCAACTCAGAGGCCAAAATCTGAGCAGCACTGCATGCCCTGCCTTCAGGAAGCCTCCAGAGGCAGTTCTGCTGAGGTACGATCTTCTGACTCAGTGCTGGTGAAAACAAGAGGGTGTCTCCAGCCGGGCTAGCACAGAGATCTGATGCAGAAGGTGTGAGTGGTGGCTGAGCACACTAGAGTTGCTGACACGGGCCACACAATCGTGCAAGATACCCAAATTATACACTCAGTAATTAAGTCAAAACTGCTAAAATCTCTATTATTGCTCATGTCCAGCTTCCTTGATGCCTTAGTTTTGTTAATGTGTAACATCCCTAAGAAACAGAAGATCAGTCATGGAGCCCAGGAAGGTTTTTTTTTCTCCAATCTTAGACATCATTATTTTATTCCAATCTGAATAAGTGAAGTATTTATCAGCACCAGAGAGAGAGAGCAAAGCACAAACCTGGTTGAATTTGCAGAACTTCCCAGAGCCTAGAAGTCATTGAAACGAACCTTATGGGTCCCTTCCAACTCAGTATTCTGTGTTTCTCTGGAAGTCCATACCCTTTACAGGAATCAGAGCTTTACAAGCTTCTACATCAAACTGGGAAAAGAAGCAATATTTATGTGATTTCTTTTACTCTAGGTAGTCATAAAACTCACCAGTCTGAATTGCTTTCCCTTCCTTTTCCTTTTCCCACATTCCCTTGATGACATGGACACTTAATTTTCTGACTTTGGTTCTTGCATTGCACTTCAGAGGTTATCATCTATTGCAGATGGTGGAAAATTCCTACTAAATCTTAAATACTATTATTCTGTGTCTTAGATCAAAGTAGGGAAAAAGGTTGTAGAGAGGTTTTCTGCTTTGAAAAGCAGATGAGTTGCCACAGGAGTACTGGGAGAAAATAGCTAGTCTTGCATAATACATACACAAAAAAGGTTTTTGGCAAGTGCTTGGTGGTGGCAGGTATAAAGCAGAGGAAGCTATGATGAGAAAGATTCCTGTGTCATCACGTCTGTCTTTTTTTTCCCCTCATAATGTCAGCCAGGATAGATCTGGCCAGCTAACTATGAGCTTGCTACAGTGCCTTTCAAATAAATTTGTGTTAACAAGGAAAATTAAATCCTAGACAGCAGCATTAAATGACAGAGTAATCTGACTGTTGTTCTGAAGCACCAAACTTATGACTTCTAGTTTGTGTGTTTGCTTTTGCTAGGGCTTCTGGCCTGCTCTGTTCCCTGGATTGTAAATATCTGTTCACTTTCTAGTGAAACTGCACATGTGCACTGTCTGGTTACACTTTATACTGGAATGACCAGACGAAAGATTTCCAAGACTAGTATTAAATGAAATAGGATATTCTTGGGGAGCTTTTATTTCGTAGACATGGAACCTCCGGAGATTTTACATCTGGGAAGGATCATATCACAGCATCTGGTGCTTGGCTGTGAATTAGAATTTGGTGCTGAAAAATGACCAGGTAAAATGTGAAAAAAAATTTCCAGGGAAAATAGTTGGAGTGGCAAAGATGTGAACTCTGTAAATAGCTGTATTAGTAGAGTCATTGATCATTAGCCAGTCCTCATCTGCCCATCACTACACCTTGCAGAGAGTTTCTGTCTTCTATCAAAGCATTTCTTCATTTGCACCATTGCAACCAAAGGAATCAAGCTGTGAGAAACAAGGTGCATAATCTTTCTAATTCATTTGTCTTAAATGGGTTAAAAAGCACCTGTGTGAGACTTCATGGGGGTAATCTCTGGCTAAAGGCAGTGGGCAAGCAGCTGGAGACAGCACCTTTCACCATTATGGCTGGGTCCCCGTACAGCCCTGGCATCAGGACAGCCTGGGTGTCCTTCAGAGTTGTTAGTCATATGAAACTATTAGTACAACCATAGCTAGAATTTGTTTCTTAATGAACTGTAACTTTTCTATAAATCTGTTGTGTTCTTTCAGAAAGTCAGGACTTACTGCAGCAAAATGTACTTTAGGTCAGCTGCTGAATCCTATCTGCTACTCCAGTGGATCTGGAAGGTGAATTTAAGTTTTCCTACATCTGGATTTCTCACCTCTGTCTGGTACCCTTTTATGGCAGCAGAACAAGGAAAGTTCTGCCTTGTAATTTATTAGTGTCTGAAATTGGAGTCATAACTACAATACTCCACCACTATGCTGAGGAAATTATCTGGGAGGAAGGGAGAGGGATCTCCATATTTCTTCTCCCAGAAAGACTGGGCCATCACTAATGGTCTAATGTACAATTGGGTCACACAAATTTTGGGCCCATAATATATACAAAAATGTGCTCTGTGATCACTCTAACCCAGTGCCAGCACCTCAGTGATCTGGTATCTTTCCTTTTTCTATTTTCAGCATTAAATCCATGTAACTTATTTGTCTTTCAGACATTACTGTCTTTGTCCATATGGCAGAAAGCAAATGAATAACTCCGAGGACAGGAAAGTTAATAAAGACTGGTTTTCTGTAGATTTATACTGATTGTCTTTAATTAAATAGCAGAGGACTGCAGTGTGAGCATGCCTTTTATTAGATGTCAGAGAATAAAGAGAGAGGTATTATTCCACACTATTTGTTGAACAAACATATTTTACATGCCCCTATTGAAGGTTAAGTAAGGTGGCCTGTCCACATAGGTAAGGCAGGTTGACTTTGTCAGTAACTAGTAAGATAGATGATGCATCATGATTATCAACACCCTTTGAGTGCCCACCTACTATTCCCCTGGTCTCCCTTGCTTCCAAAAAGATTCCATTTCCCTCAGTCACAACAACCCTCAAATTGTAACTTATTTAAAGTCAAATTAATTTTATACAATAGTTAATGTATGACTCACAAATAAATGTACCGTATTTACAGATGTGAAAAAGAGCTCTTCTGGAGGAGAGTTGAGTCACCTATTCCTTCTGGGTTTTTGAGGGCCCAAGGTTGGATAATTGGCACCACACCACTTCCCACATGCTCCAATGGGAATCTGACCAACTCAGTATCTTTGGCATTTATCACCCCCTAGTCTTATTCCTTGATACTTCCTCATCTTCTCAGCCACTGCATCCACCAGTGATGATAATTTGCTTTCATACCTGATGGTTGTATGCACCACCAGTACCTGACCCACCTGTAACAAATGCTTGTAGTGCTTTTTTTGATGGTCTCAGAGAAGTTGTTACTAATTGTCTATTTTCCACTGGTGGCAATTCCACAGCCCTGACAACCTGTTCCAATTAAAAATATCTTCATTCTGATAGTTACTAGATCTTGGAAAGATGACCTTTGGAGTAAAAATTTCCCATTCTGAGACTGGGAGCTCACCACAAAACTACTTCTGGAATCACCAGGGTGCCAGTTTGTTACTGGGCTCACAGTTTGTTGGCTAGGCTCTTCCTGGCTCTGTTCCCTCTGGCAATTTACCAAGCAGTCACACCTGCACAAAGAGGGGGCAGGAATATATGATGCAGGCATGAATTGCCTAAGTCAATTGAAGTACCACATCATAAATGTGTAATCATAGCTTTACTTTAGCTTCTCTTTCTGTTGATGAGGTAACTTGCTCAAGATAGAGCACATACATTAATTTAAAAACATGACACCTTTTTTGCTCTGGCTTTGCAATTCCAGAACCTCTGGAAACCTCTCCTGTTTTTCTTCATTCTCCCTTCTTTCTGAATTGTTCTCTACAGAAAACTCTCCCATCAGATTCTCCTAGTAGAAAGCCAGCTATTCCTCTCACAGAACCCACACAGTGGATTTTGATGGATCTTCCATTGCTTTGCAGCAGTTTAACAACAAGATGCTCAGTGCCTCATGGAATGACATGTAGCATTGCTCCTCAAATCAAGAGGCATTCATAACCTGACATGAACATGTATCCTTCAATTTTTCACTGAAATACTGCTTGAAACAGATCACAAAACAGAGGCAGGAAAACATAACTGTTTTCATCAGCTTTGAAAGCATAATTAGATTTTTCCATTTTTCTATAGGATTGACAAATATAATGACTGATTCTTTCAGGTGCCAGCTTCTACTCTATACCCATGAACAGGGAAGTGAGATCACTAATACCCATAAAATCAATAAGGCTGTTCTTATTCAAGGATAACAATAAGCTTTTGTTCAGTTTTATTGACAGCATAGTTTTGCACACCTGAAGCCAGATTTACAGAGAAGGGATAACTTTTCTGTTTGTTTTTAATTGGCTTAACCTTTTTCTACATTGTTTTCCTTAGTCTGCTCCAGAAGAGCATTGTGGAGATCTTCTAGCCTCTGAGGCAGAACCAGGAATGCAAGCCTGGACAGAAGCTGCTACACAGTGGTCTATCTTCTTTAGGATATGGATGAGACACAATACAGAGCAGTCCCAGTTGCCAGGTTTTGTTTCACATGGCAGCATGGAGTTTATGAAAACATCTGCTGCATTCCCCCAATGTTTTACTCCTCAGCATAGAATGTTTTCTGAGACTAATTGCTTTGGTCATGTATCTGAACATCCTGCCTCATGACACCATTGATTAGATAATATCAAAGCCTACGTGTCTGCGGCAGCCCAAACTATGCACTTTTGTAAGTCGTTTCCAATGACCTGATTATCCATGCTGGTGAGGCAGCCATGTGGGGGTGCAGCTGAAGGCCTCCCAAGGTACTGAACTCAGTTCCATGGGCAGCTCAGTGACTGAGAAGTGAAGCTCTATTGTTCTCCTTGTAAACACCAGAAGTAAAGAAAACAAATATTCCAGTTCATTTAGCACTGTTAAAGCTGGTGATTCTTACTCTCAAACATAACAGTGAGCTACTTTGTAAAATGTTAAAGGAGAATTTTATAGTAGGATTCCATTTGATTGAGTGGCCTAAAGACCCCTACAGGGAGTACATCTGTACTTTAGACAAAGGTAGCAAAAATCTCCTTTAGAATTTCATCTGTGCACTGGAGAAAATCTCCTTCAAGTCACTATAGTGAGTGAAATTTCTATTCTCTAATAAAAAAATCAAACATCTCTAGCACCTCCGTGTGCTAGTCAAAGCTCTAAGAGTTCAGTGGGCTGCTTCATACAGATACACTCTGGTGTCCAAATTGGATTCACTGATCATTATGAACTTTTGAAAATCTGTTTGGAAGCATTGAACAAAACATTCACAAATGTCTTAACTGTACCTACTATCTTAACTGTAGCCTGGTTCTGCATTTAAAGCTTTTCATTCATTTCCTTACAGGAAAAAAAAAAAAAAAAAAGAGGTCTGTAAAAGCCTAGGAAAACATTAGGCATTTCATGTCATTCTCCCACCAGAGCTTAGATTTCTCTTCCAGTAGGCCATAGTAGTTAAAAATTATTGTATTTTAAACAGCCCTTTTGAGTTAATGACAAAGATTTAGAAGAGAGTGAATGTCTTGGTTCATTCAAAATAGTTAGCTCTGGCCCATTCATTAATTTCCCTTGAAATAATAGAAATAAATATTGAAATAAACTTTAGCAAACATTATTTCCTTTTCTATAGTCCTTTCTAAGTCACATTTCCCCATACTTAATTAAAACTTTGTATTTCACCCTAATCCTGTAGACAAAATACTTTAAATTCATTCCATTTAAATAATCCACCATTTATTTTGTCTGACTTATTTTGATAAAAACTCTAACTTCATTTTCTGCACCAGAATAGACCATTTATGACTGTAGTCTGTGTAGGACAGAATTCAGAGGTGTTTTTCTCATGAAAAGAAAATGTTTAGTATTTTGTAAAAATATTTTTAATATCCTATCCTTGGGCTGTCCAAAGATACATAATTGAACTGTTTCTCATATAAAATCATGTGCATAGTGAATTCTCTTAAATGTAATTACCATTAATGACATATCCTCTGAAAACACTAGTGAGAAAATTTCAATCCAGGCGAATCAAAACCTCCTTGTAAAATTTGTATTCTTTATGTTTGCTTGTAGAGTGAGAAATTATTCTATGAAAATGGGGGTACTACTCCACTTTTCTTTTTAAGAACTATAGGGTAAATCAGCTACAAAGTCTTTCTTTTAACCTGCAAAATGTATCTTCTTGTCTCTAAACTTGCTTCACAAAGAGCAATTACTGAACTTACAGATCTGCTTCCCCTGCACAGATAATCAATGAAGACTACAGATTGACCTACAGAGAAGGAAAGTAACTCAAGGTAGCATTTTCCTTCAGTTCTGCATGACAGGTCTTCCTTGCAATGGATGTGCTTCTTACATGCCATTCTGTCTTTCAGTATTGCAGAGCACAGCATCATGCCCAGCTTCTGTGCATTTGCTTTCTACCTCCTACACTTTTTACACTGTTCTCTCTTTCTTTTCCCACCTGTTCTATGCCCCTCTGCTCTGCTCTGGTGAGACCCCGCATGCAGTGCTGCATCCAGCTCTGGAGACCCCAGCGTAGGAAAGACAGCAACCCATTGGAGCAGAGGCCACCAAGATGACAAAAAGGATGGAGCACCTCACCCGTGAGGAAAGGTTGAGAGAATTGAAATTGTTCAGCCTGGAGAAGAAAAAACTTTAGAGTGACTTAATTGTGGCTTTCCAGTACCTGAAGGAAGCCTACAGGAAAGATAGAGAAGGACTTTTTACAAGGGTGTGTACTGACAGGACTAGGGGGAATGGATTCAAACTGAAAAATATTAGGTTTAGATAAGAGATTAAGAGTTTTTTCCCTTTGAGGGCGGTGAGGCACTGGAACAGGTTGCCCAGAGAAGTTGTGGCTGCCCCATCCCTGGATGTGTTCAAAGCCAGGTTGGGTGAGGATCTAAGCAACCTAGTCTGGTAAAAAGTGTCTCTCCCCCATGGCCAGGGGGTGATAATTAGATGATCTTGAATCTCTTCCAGCCATTTTATGATTATGTGATAAAAATCCTAAGCAATACTTATAACAACAAATAAATTACTGATATTTATGATACCTGTCACTGAAAAATGGTGCAACTAAGAGCTAGTGACATATTCTCACTTGCCACCTTTTGGAGCTTGATACAGTATTTGGCAAATGGAATTCAACAGTCCATGCTGTGTAAACGTGAGAAGACGGGAGCTTGGCATTCAGTTCTGGAGCTCAGTCACGTCGATGTAGGTCAATAAATTATCTGTCAGATGTAATGGCTGTTGTAATGAAACCTAGCAAACACAGGAGGGCTCTATGTGAACGCATATTAAGAACTGTTTAGGTTGGTGCTAGACAGGAGTGGTATGTTCTGGTGTTACATAACCTCAAGTTAATTTGCAATGTAGTTTATAGTAGTAAAAGATTTTGCTATGAAATTGCCATCTTGTTTTGGGTATGTATGGGTTTATATCTAAGCATTTTGTCTGTGCTGAAGCATAAAAATATAAAAACAAATCCTGTAAACTCCAGCTGAAGGGGACTGTTATGAAACAAATAAAATAAAATTCCCGATTTTGACATTCCTGCTAAATGTATCAGTTCTTTATGAAACAGATTTAGGTTTAGCTGTCATAGATATATTTCAGTTTGTCACAAACTGGCTTCTGACAGGAAAAAATGGTCTCTTTCCTTGATTTTACATTACAAATCCTAATTTTGCCATACTGCTACCATGGAAACAAATGGGGAGTAAAGACAGTAAACGGAACAAAAAGCCACTATTGCATAATGGGTTTGATCATTCCTCCACAGAGACAAACAGGCTTTCACAACAGGACTCTGCTGCAGCACAGCCCTGTCACTGCTAGTCCCTTGGGGCAGGGACTAGGCCTGCCTTTGCCAATGTGCAGCTCATGGCAAACTGCTTGTGGCAAGGCCTCTGGCTCTTTCTGAGGAGTGGGGCTGTGCAGCCATTCAGCATCAGCTGTATCATATGAGCCAAAGGAATGGGTCTCATGTCAGGTGGTGCCCTGAGAGAGGGTGGGTATCTCCTCTCTGCCCAGCGTCCCTTGCCCACCACTCCCTTCACAGAACAATTCTGGGAAAACAAACAGAGAGTAAATAAAATCTGACAATAAAGTGGCAGCCTCTGCATGAAGAAGGACCTCTCCAATTCTCCTGAGAGCAGTGTGGGTGATGATCACCAATGGCAGTAATAACAAGGAAAGGGAAGCCACAAATTCCTTGTCTGTCTGCAGATGCTCACCTGTGAAGAAATGTTGCTTTCCTGGGGCCAGGGTGCTGCTCTGAACTTTACATAGGAGATGCCATGGACTTGTTCCCTCTCCTCATCATGACTGTCTACATAAGCTGAGGAGTTATTTTCCAACATTTATTACTGTCAAAATAAAAACACTGTATGTGAAGCATATAGGCACTAAGTTGGATTTTTCCTAATCAAATTTGAACATCTCGCTGGACATCCCATGGTAGGAGTTCCTGAACCCTGAGTTGTAGCTCAGCTACCTTACAGGTGCACCATCTCATCTGTTGTTCAACAGAGACTTCCAGTAATGTAGATGTTAAAAATCAGATTATGTAGATCCAAGCTGCTTATAATGAAGGTGGCCTATTGACAGAAACCTCAAGATCAAACTGTATGGAAGAATCCACGAAGAGGACAAGTTCATTACCAAATCAGAAATCAAAGGTAAAGTTTCTCCAGTAGGATGAAGAATTGTAAAAGACTCTTGGATTAATCCTTTAGGACTTAATTAGCTCAGTTCAGCTGTACACTAAAATTGCACGTGAGTGCCTCCGGTAAGCAGTACCAGTTGTCAAGCCCATCACATTCCCATTGTAATGCTAGTTGACTTTAATGTTTAAATCTGTCATGTTAAGACCACCTGCAGCAGGCTGGTGGTTAAGGTTAGATTTTATTATAACTGGGAGTTCTGCTTCTTTGTTTTCCAGGACTTTTCTTTTGCCAACAAGTACGAACCTACACAGACACAGCAAATGATGTATTAATTTACAAACCCTTTGAGAAGGAAAGTACATTACAAAGGATTTCTGGAATGCAACCTTTAACCGAGATAACAGAGTTTTCCTTCTGAAAAAAAATTACTTTTATTTAGTAGCTATTGTTAATTGCCACTAGTAATCTTAAGGATTTTCTTTTTCTTCTCCCTTCATTGATAAAGATATTAAATAAATATATTTCTAAAGGAACATGTAACAGTCCTTCTAGGGATCAGTGGTACAAAGTACAGTTAATCAACATGAAGAGATTAATTTCTTGTGTTATAGACTTGCTGTTCTTGACAAGCAGGTTATCATTTCTTTAGCTGGGTTATAAAAATAATTCAAGGCACACTTACTCATGTACAAACAGAGTACCCAGGCAATGATGGATCTTCAATCACTGACCCAAGCTTTGAAATTGGAATTTCTGAAAAGATTGTTGCTCGTTGAATGTGTGAATTTGTCTGATTACAAAAACAGGTCACAACCTGCAAACTTCTGACCTAAATTTGGATGAAAATATCCTCCTAATTCAGCAAAGTTTGGATCAAGGTTCTGGGTTAAGTCTTAATTCAGATCGCCATATGTTCTTTCATTAGGATTACCAGGAAAAATGTTGCCTCAATACCAGGTTTTCTCTCTCAGATATTTGTTGCAAGGTCTGCTGAAGTATTCCAGATTGACTGCTGTACCTGCACAGTGGAAGAGACCATATATTTTCTTCATGTGACTACCCAGGAAGACAGGAAGAAAATGAGTGTTACTGCAGTACAGCTGTGGGTTTGCTGAGCAAATCTGGCCCACAGACACGTTAATATAGCAGATCTCCCAATCACTGCTTCCATTTAGATGAACCACAAATATCTTGACATTTTAATCTCTCCACAGTATATTAATCTCAGTTTGGGGGGGTAAAAAAAGGAGACAAACAGTGAAAATAGTGTACGAATGTTGCCTTCTTCCATTCCATTGTTTGATGCTTGCTCCGTTCCTCCAGAGAGGAAGATGAAGGGAAGTAGTAACACAACTTGTGGTATCACACAGACAGAAAATCTCTTTAACTAAATGTTTACAAAGGATAGTCACCCTATATCATGAATTTTCTGCCACTACTAGATTCTGCTCACTTCAGCTATCCTGTGAGGATGGAAATCAGAAAAGAATCTTTTATCAGGTAGTGAGAAAAATAATGCAGCTTTATCAGAGGAAAGTCTAGGCAGGCAGCAGAAGCTATTACAAATGACAGAAATATATTTGAGAAGGAACATTCTTAAGGAGAAAAATAAAAGAAAGACTATACCAGTAAAGGTTTGATCAGACGATATACAGGCGCCACAGGTACTGTCCAGTATATTAAAGACTTTTCTGCCTCTAGCAGATCAAGCAGCCACATTTATACTGGTTCTGCAACCTTTTATTAGTTTACTGTTCTTCTCTGCCTTCACAGACAGAAATCACACATCCATCTGAAAATGTTTCATCTGCCATTACATTACATGCCTATTTCTTTCATGTAAAAGAGTTATTCAGTTACTCTCCCATTTTCCCTTTTTGGTGGGAGAAACTGACACTACAGTTTGTTAAATCAGTTGCACTTGAGACCCAGTTAGTGAGCTTTTGTTTTATTTTTAGTTGAAAACCCTTCCTTTATAATGCTTTATGATAAAGCAAGCAGGAAAAAATCTCACAGCTTTTGCATTAGAATTTCTCTTTGAGTCCTTTATCTTTTTAATGATTCTTTAATGTTACACTGTAACTCAAAGACTGATTAATTTTTTTCTTACAAAATAAAATAAGGGATTGTTTGCTTTGAAGTCTTTCATACTTGACAAATCTGAGGCTGAGGATTGTCAGAAGCTAAGAGGGGTCACACCTGGTTGGACAATAGAACCATCTCTTACAGTCTTCTACTCTTCAAGAGTAGCCAAAATGGCTAGAAAATTATGTAGAAGGGCAATCATATATGATGCTTCCACTTGTATTCTCCTATCTTCCAAATACTTTCATTTTGTAGACTTTCTAAGTGGAATTTACTTTTTATATTTCATAAGCCATGGTTGGTTTTTCTTACACGAGTTTGTCCAGGGTTCCTTCACACCCACTTAAAATTTCCTCTTCTACAGTATCAGAAGAGGTGTTCCACAGCTTATCTACCTGGTGTAATAACAATCACCTTCTTTGATCTATTTTGAACCTGTAATTTTAGCAGCTTTATTTGATTCCCTTGGAAGAGACATTGAACAACATCCCCCTTTCTTCTCTGTCCGTGACAGCTGGGATTTTATGGACCTACTAGCTTCCTCTTAAAAGTCCTGAGAATAGCTGTGACATGCTTATACTTGGCAATGCTTGAATGTATTATTATGGCAGTACCTGGTGGAATCAGTATACATGCTCAAAGCCAAATTCTAGCTGAAATAATTGATAGATATGTTTCTCAGGAAAGACTCTGATACAGAGATACTTAGCATAGATAATGAAAAGAGTTCACTCTTAGCAGCCTTTCAATCTTCAAAGACAACCTTCATATACAGTTTATCCCTTGTAGCTGTGAACAGATTGAATCACATATTCTGGTCTCTCCAGATGTGAAATGACTTTTATGCCAAAATGGGGTCTATATATTCCTTAAATCTTCTTATACAAGCCTAAAGTACACATATATTTTAAGGACTTGGTTTAAGTGATGTGCTCACATTTTGCTCACCTATTGCACAGCTTTGAAATTTGACCACTGTAGGTAGGTTTAAATCATATTAAGGCTTCATACTGAGATTGCAGCTCATTCAGGTTTCTTACATAAACATCGCTCCTGTACACATTAGAAGCAGACATCAAGATCCTGTTTGTTCCTCAAATGTGCCTGGCTGTATGCATGCAAAGAGCTGATGAGCCCTTCTGTGAGGAGCTGGGTGCCAGTGTCTTCAATGCTCAATGAACTGTTTCCCTTACAAGCATCTGCCCAGTGCTAATTTGGTAAATTTCAATGACTTTTAGAAGTCTTTTTGAGGACATTAACAGCTTTACCATCTTTCTGACGAAAAGTACAATAAGATAAGAAAAATGAAAAGGAAACAGTCTTTTAAACCTGTCTTTTTTATGAGGGAAGTCACTTAAGGGCAGCTTCTCTGCCATCTCACAACAGTTTTCTCTTCTTGGCTCAATGTCACTTCTAGTCTATCAACACAGTAAGGCCAGATCTCTGCCTGTGTGCTGGTGCTCTGTCCTGTGCAGCTGCAGCTTGGCTGGACTCTTCATTCAGCACTACTTTGAATGGCAGCTGACTGCCCTTACAATGCTGTGTTTGACAGCAAATGCTGACCAGTGAAGAAGAAAATGCAAGCAACAAGAAGGACACTTTTCACAGACCTATGCCACTAAGATCTGGAATTCTTCCAGAGGCCACGGGCAAAGAAACTTGCTTTCTATCTATTAAAAAATGCTTTCAGCAACATTCTTTGAAAAGGAAGTCTGCCTAGTAAGCGAAAGGGGAAATGAGATACAGGATCAGAATATGACAGACTGCCATATATATTCTTCTCTGGCCTTCAACACATCTGGAAAGATAATGTCAGAATTATTTGTTGTAAATAACAACTGGGAATTCAGTTGGTGGAAATGAGATCAGCCTTCATTTTTAAACTAAGTAAACTTGATAGAAGGTTAAATTTGAATGTTAAAAAGATAAAACTTGAAGGCTTATTAAGCTGATTAAAAGAGCACTGTTATCATTATGCTAGAAAAAGCCCATTCTCCTTGATTTACCAGGGTCTGTTCTTTGGGGCTTATGTGAACAAGTAGAACAGGGTTCTGCCTCTCTTGTTTGCCTTAAAAAACTGTAGCTTCAATATACAAACTGTACTTGTGCCTAGCCAAACAAAACCATTCAGCTGTATCTCCTGCCCAGTTCATGCGCTAGTCTGTATTTAGGAGGGCAGGTTTCTAATGTTTTATTTTTGTGTAGATTGAGTCATCCTTCCAAGGTCTTTGTTGGAACATCTCTCTGTTTTCCATTAATCTCAGAGTTGCTTACAAACTTATGTCAGATTAATAAGACTGATCAAAGACTTCAACCAAGGGAACAGTCCCTAGGTGACTTTAGGCCAAAGTGGTAAAGATCAAGCTGTTTCAACTTGCAGGATTATCTGTGACCTGTGTGAAGTTCATAGCTTGTCTTAAGGTTATTCATCCTAAGAAACATTTTCCATCAAAAGAAAAAAAGAAATAAAAAAAGGACATGGGCTCCTGGACACTGCTACTAAGCAGGGGCCAAGAATTTCATGGGTCTGGGGACAAATTGTCCTCTCATTTCTGAATGTTTTCTTGTAATCCATAGTAAGGAGGCACATTGGTAGGACAGTAGTAAGACACTGTCTCTTATAGTCTACTCACTTTTCCCCAGCATCCAGATTTTTAGCTTTCTCTGAATTTATGTGGTTTCAATCCCATGATACCTAGGAGCAGTTGTTAGTTGGTTTATTCTCACTATAGCCTTCTCACTTACTAAATTTTACTGATAGTGAAGGGAAATGTTTATAAGGTTTGCCAGATTTCTCCTGGGAAGTCCACGGTAGGGAAAGAACTTGGCTTTGGTGTCTTAACTGAACAGGTTTCTTACTCTGGGGTACCTTTCAAACACTTTGTTCAATTAAAGCTGGTGGGAGGAAAGAGAATATTTGTACAAGTTACTAATTTGAAAATTAATTGCCTTCCTCAAGAAGCAAGTTCTCAGATCTGGAGAGCTTCTGCTGATAACTACACAGAAGCACAGCAGTTCTCCAGTGCTGTTAAGCTGGAATTATGCATCCTAATTAGACTGCAAATTACCAGAATAGTATCGTATGAGCCAGGCTGGGATGGATGCCTGCTGGACTCAAGATACAAAAGGTTAAAAAGGGAAAGGTGGAGCTGGTTGTAGAGATGAGTCTTCTGATGTCTTTGAAAGGGACAACTGTGTGGTAATGTTATTGAAAACATGCAGGTATAGGTCCAAAATACAGTATTGCAAGCTACAGGTAAAAGATAATAATATTAAGAAAAAAAATTATGTTAAGGTGACTTGTACTAAGTTGCAGATACTAAATACAAGATGTATTGGATCTTAGTCTAGAATTGGAATTAACAGTTGTGAAGGCTGGAAAAGGGAAAGAACTAAATAAATGTTGCTTTTATTGCCAAATAAGATCACAAATACAGGATGGCCCCAGTTTATTTTAAGGTTTTGGAAACATTGACCTTGGGCATAGGACAACTCTTATCTGTACTTCTGTTCTCTCTCTGTACTCTGGCATCCTCACCCCTTCCAAAAAAACACATGCACACATTGTCAAAACAGAGCTGTGAGGAGCCTTTCTGCAGAGGCTCATTACTCCAAGCCTTTGCTACCTGCAGCTTCAGTCATCAGTGTCTTGTTCTCAGCTGCACATCCTTGAGACGGGAGCAGAGGCCTTGATGATGGATGAATTTCAGCACAGCAGAACAGATGAAGGATGGTGAATGTTGCTCAGATGTGGCACAAGCTACCACAATTCCACTTTGGGTTTTGGTCTGTGCCAGTGTAGAATCTCTCCCTGTGGCTCCTGTAGGAGAGGAAGCCCTTGTTGGTAAACTGATCCGTGTTTTGTTCACTCTATGGAAAACACGATCCTCTGTTGGTGGAAAATAAAAGTTCCCTTTTCTAGAGCTTTTGTCCAGCAAGTGAGCTCTGACAGCCTTCCTGTATTTTATTAACACTGTAGATGGTATTCACTGAACAGGATATATACTTGCTGAAATATTTTCTCCTGAAAGGTTTATTGTTCTCTGTTATTTTCTTTCTGTTGGGTCACCAGAAGTTTATTCCTATATACTCTTTCATTAGGGTACTAAGACTTTGTAAAATTTTATTTAGGTTTTTAGGGTTAAGGGCTTTCTAAGGTCTCCTAGTTTAACCGGAAGCTGTCAGGACAATACTATAGTTCTTGTAAATTGAAGGATAATGCTTTGAAATGCAAAAGGTGACCAGAATAAACAAAGAGAGAAATTAGGTTACTGAAGTGGCTATCAGTGTCAACATTTCAACTGACTGAGGGAAGACACTGTCAAAGAAATACATTTTAAAAACCACACACCCAAGACAGGATTTTCACAGGGAACTACCATTTTTTCACTGCAGATCTTAGTCATTATTTTATATATTAGTTATGCATTATATTTTTTAGCTCATGGAAGATATTTTGTCACTTCCACTGCATTCCCAGTTGAAAACATTGGTGTCGTGGTTTAACCCCATCTAGTGGGGAGAAGAATCAGAAAGAAAAGATAAATCTTGTAGATTGAGATAAGAACAGTTTAATAATTCAAACAAAATAAATAATAATAATTGTAAGGGGAGAGAGAGAGAAAGTGGTATAAGATCCAAGCAAAACAAGTGATGTACAATACAGCTGCTCACCACCGGCTGATTGATACCCAGTCTGTCCCTGAGCAGCAATCAACAGCCCCTAATCAACTTCCCTCAGTTTATGCACTAAGCAGGACATTCCGTGGTATAGAATATTCCTTTGGCCAGTTTGGTTCTCCCCTCAGCTTCTTGTGCACCTGCTTCACTGGCAGAGCATGAGACACTGAAAAGAATTATTTAGGGTAAGCACTTCTTAACATCAACCAGAACATCAGTGTGTTATCAACTTTTTTCTCAGACTAAATCCAAATCACAGCACTGCACCAACTAATAGGAAGAAAATTAACACTATCCCAGCTGAAACCAGTGCAGTCAGTAATGTAAAGTGTCATGCTATCATACAACCATGTGGTTCAAAAGCATTTCAAGAAGTTTTATCCCTTGGATGTGTTGATTCCATTTTTTTCCCCCAATATGTTCAGTAGCTTGAACTCCATATGTAGTAAGGTTTGAACATATCCCTGCAGTGTGTAGAGTTGAATGCAAAACCAGACCTGTGACCAGGGGATTGCCATGTTCAAACAGTTGTTTTCCCAGCACAGGGGTCAGTAGAAAGAAACAGAAAAAGAACACCAATCGGAAACCCACAGTCAGGTCATACAGACATCCTGGTCAAACACAAGTTCCCAGTTTGACTGACTGGTAGAAAGACCAAAGCACAGGAAGCCTCTATCACCAGGCTGCAGGTGTTTCCAGGGCAAAGACTGTAGTTTTATGGGTCTGCTGTAGAAATGTCTACTACACTGATTTTTCTTGGTGTTACCATAACACAGATAATAACATTAAACACCAATGGTAAAGGCTGGACTTGAATCACCTGATTTGCAGTCCCAGAAATTCTTAGCTAGTTTATTATGCCATATCTTTTCAGATCAACTGAAAGTGCTGGTATTTTTCTTGGAGGATAGAGAATGACAAACAATAGCTAACAAGGAGAGCCAGGAGGTAATGTTCTGATATCTTATTAGTTGGCCAAACTCCCTTTTAAAGTATTTCATTTTATTAATGCTCTTTATTCCTTTTATTGTCTTTTTCAGTACAGCATTATAAATTCTGGCCATTTTTCTTTGAAATGATTCCTAATCCATGTTTCTTGTTTAGGAAAATCAAGTGTATTTGAAGGTAAAGTTAGCGTTTTCCTAATATTTCCGTTGCTTTGTTGTTGTTACTGCTCTGATGTGGGAAGATCTGTTGGCCACAGACATAACTCCCTCTTTACACACAGCTGGCAAATGAAAACAATATCAGAACATCTCCATGACACACAAGGCTTTTATACAGTGGTGTTTCAGACTTTACTGCAGTTTCCTTTGGAAATGCTTAAAACAACTACATCTGTTTCCTTTCATTGGGATTTTGTGTTCTTTAAGCCAAAAGGAGGGGATAAAACTCATTAATTCTGAACAATAATTGCAATGTCCTATGTAAATATTTTTTAGACTGCAGGGTTGTTGTTTTTTTCTTTCCACTAAAAATATAAAATAGCTTGTCTGTTCAATGTAATGAGAGTTCCTGGATACTTCTGCATTGCTGTGTTATGTACAAATACTTGAACTAGATTTAAACAATCTGGCTTGGTTGTTGGTATCAAGCTAGCAGTGACTACACAAAAAGCAGTGCAGAGCCATTCTCCTAACAGCAGGAGAGGGCACGGCATGGATTTAATTTACCGTGTTTCTCAAGTGCATTTGGCATCCTACAGTGCCTGCCAGCCTGTCATAGCTAGACTGTTACCAGTCTGAGCACATCCTTCCTGAAAATGCAGTAGAGACCCACCTCCTACAGCAGATGTCTCAAGCTAGGCTCGGAGAGTGCCTGGCAATCTCTGTGTGGCACCACATAGAAAAGATTCTGAATGTGGGCATAAGCCAAGTACAGCTTTTTGAAGGAGACCTACATTTTCCTAATAGTAGAGAGGGGTAATAATTATTCGTGCAAACTACAACATATAATCCAAACAAAAACATCAGTGTCATCTCTCCCCTAATCTGGGGACCAGCTCTATCTCTGAATCCATTTGTGCTTCTCAGAGTAGTGCTCTTCTAACAGATACATACAGCTGTTGTCTAATGCTCCCTGCTTAAGAAATTATTTATTATTCATCTTCTCTCTAAATCCCAATTAATCCAGGCCAAGATAAAGTGAAAATCAAAGTGCTTATAACATTTTGAGTGGATGATAAATTAAAAAAATATTTACAAATAAAAGCTTAAGAGAAAAGAAAACAAACCCATGCAGATGAGGCAGCCTTTCAGACATCAAGTCTGCTCATCAAGAGTTTGTCACCTGCTCGAATGTCTGCCTGCTTGCTCTTGGTTCCAGGAAGGCAACCTTTTCTCTCTTGACCAGAATGACATTAGCTATCTTGTCTGTGACATTGCTGCTGTGCTGAGTCTCTGCTATTCTCTGTTACTGGAAATACTGCAGATATTAATTCTTTCTTGGGTTCACACTTCTGAAATCCAATTCTTTCTCTGAACTACCTGGAAAATTCCCATAAGAAAATGTGAGCTTGTATCTTCATGTTTTCCCTCTGCAGCTTTCCGCTATAGCTGTTTTCTAATTTGCAGTAAACATGCTCTGGGATGGCTCACACTAGAGGCACTCCAGTGTTTTCTGTAGTGTGCTGGAAGAAAAGGCATGGGATTGTGGTCACAAGAGGAGTACAACAGTGTCCTCAGGACTTCAGCTCTCTCAGAATTTCCTTGCCTTAATTCCTGTTAAAGCTTAAGAAGGCAGGGAAGTCTCTGTTTCCACAGGATATACCTCTGAGTACACACAGAAGAGGAAACAGTATTGGTGCAGAGTACAACAGCTTTGTACTCAGCCCTCAATAGTCTCGATACCTGGAGAGTTAGCTTCTGTTCTGACCAACAATCCCGAATCGTCCACTGTGTTATGTGATAGCTGTTTCCTCCAATCTTGACAGGGAATAGATCGCTTGGCAAAGGAAGAAATATTTGCATTTAAGTTCTGCAGCTCAGCCACCTCAAGGAGCCATGTGGAGCCATCAACCTCACCCCAAGCTACCACAGCTACTGAAGGCTACAGAATTTGGTGCCTTTATGTCCTCTTTAATCTATCACTCAGCTTCATCTATGGTAATAAGAGCTGTTACTTGAAAAGTACTGTCTCAAACCACCCATTTGGTTTTGGAGTATAAATTGAGAGACTTTTAATATGGACATAAAAGACAAAATTCACAGGGTAATTAAAAGACAGGCAAGGAGTGGATTTTGTTCACAGGAAAAAATAAAGGGTTTTTTTCTGAGACATCAGGATTGGGAATTGCATAACACCATCATATGGGAAGAAGGAGTAATCTGTGCTTGAAATACTGCTGCAGATAACAGAGAAGACATGACATTATAAAGATTTCCCAAAGCAATGAAACCCAGAATGAGCCTCAGAGTAATTCCAATCTGTGATATTAGGCCTGAGATTAAGTTATTTTACTGGATATGAACAGAAGTAAAAAATACTTTAAAATTCATTTATTGGTCACCTAGTCAGTTTTTTCATCTTAGCATCCTCATCTTTTATCATTTTATGTCCCTCCCTCTTTAACAATTTAGCACTGTGCACAGACCCTTTTTCACTGCAATCTGTGCAGATACATCGACCACAGAAACAGCCACAGAAAACAGATGTGCAATCATTGCTCTGTACCTGAAATGAAAACTTAACTTATTGGGAATGAATGACATCAATAGAAGTAGGCCATTTTGGCATTTACTTCTTTCTGGTATTAAACAAGATTAAAAAGTGAAGAGCTAGATATGGTTTACTATATGCAGAAATGGGAGAAGGAAGAATATAACATTACAGCTGGTACCATCTGGTAAAAATAATTCCTTAAGATGGTCCATTTGCTTTCAATTTAACAGTTAATAAAATACTTTGGTTTGATTTTCCCCATTTAGATCTATAGTAGTTTAGATTCACATATGTGAGGAAACTTCCATTCTATTATCTTTCAGAAATAGTGTCTTTAAATACTTCTCTTCCCACTTTCCTAAGTTTTTTTCTTTAGATATTTTGAATTTTCTCCCTTCATCTCTAGCTATGACACTGAGACAGGGAGCTGTACTGTGCCAAGAAGTAAATGAGTCATTGCTGTTCACACAAAGTTATTAAAGGTGTGAGATATCTATGATTGGTAATCTTGTCAAAGGATGTGCCCTCTTTTTATAAATCTAACATGAAGTCTTACCATAACTTCAAGGCTCAGGTGCAAAAAGAAACAATAATTTAAGACTTGTGGGTTGCTATTTTTAAGCTTAAATGTCCCTTTCCAAGATTCTTATATTCAAAGAAGATCTTCTTTAAGATTACTATAATCTGCTTTGAAATGTTTCTTTATATTCAGAAAACCTGTTCTAGTACAAAGACATTGAAAAATTCACCAGTTTCAGTGCTGATGTAGAAATCTCCAATAATTTGGCTCTGATCATGTTGCAGCAGATCTGTAAGAAGAATTCTTTCATCCTAAGTGCTGCATGGGGCCTCTCCTTAGTCTGAGATCCTGAACTGCACATTGTTAAAGGCAGGATGCCAGAATCCATGGAATAAGGTTGCTACTGTGTTTGGAGACAGAGTTGAAGAGCTTTTTTTCCTCAAATTTTGCTGAATATAATAAACATGAAAAGACACTAGACAGGAGTAGACGGCTTATACTCTGTAGCACCTGGGGAGAACTGAGTTGTAGGAGAAAAACACGTTCAGAATCCTAGAAACTCCAACTGACTCTTGAAGGTATGAGAAGCTGTCAGGGTGGAAATGCTACAGTAACTGGGAGTTTCAGTCACCCTACTGCAGATCAGGTGTATATATCCTGAAAGAGGAGGCTGATCTAAATTATAAATAATGAAAACAGTAGCAATTTGAAAAAAAATAATGAAAGATCCAAAGAGGTGAAGCTCTTGGATTAGGCCTGATGAGTGAGCAGGAGCTGATTCACAATGTGCTAATTCAGAAAGATTCTGAAATGCAGACCCTTGGCACTAAATCTCAGAAAAGCCAGTGAAAGATAAGGCAAAGCTAATCAGGTTGAGTAACTAACAGAGTAAGATAACACTTGAGAGAATGAGAGCAAGAAGAAGGTTTAGGGTCACTATGTTGTAAATATTTTCAACCAGTAAAATTTTCAGTCAGTAAACAAAGAAACCAATGCAGCTAAAACAACAACAACAACAAAAGCTAACAGGTGGGATATTGCATTATTCAGAACTGGGGGTTATTTTTAAGAGGAAAATAGAAGAAATCATAAACACTGGCAAGATAAACATAAAGGAAGGCCAATACGAAGCACGCAATTTACCAAAGGTATTAAAAAACTAATAATAGAAACTTTTCAAACATCAAAAGCAGGACACATGCCAGAGAATCAGTGAGCCTGAAAAATGATCTATGTGTAAGACCTAATGTTGATGCCAAGGCTTCACTGTTTGTTGCAGAGAAGTTTATGGAGTTTCCCATACCAGGACTGTCCTTTACACAGGAAGAGTCCAAAGATTTATCTCAAACTGAAGTGTTGATACAAGGATTTTTGTGCCTAGACAAAAATGCAAACCACACAATAATTGTTAATCAGGACCATGTGGTGTTTACCTAAATGGTCCAGAGGAGCTCACTGTGAAGGCTACGACTGAGCTGTGGTGCATGATATATTGCTTAAATCAGCCCATGCACAAGAGAAATACAAGGTGATAAATACAATGGAAAATCTAAAAAAACCCAGAGTTGGTGCACATATGGATAATCACAACGTATCTAGGAAAGACTTAAAGAGGAGAGTAAAGCCTTCTAGAGGAAAAGTACTATCTTATAAATCTATCTGTTCTTTGATCCAGTCACTGAACTTGTAAGTAACATTGATTCAGTTGATACAGTGATTTTATCAGCAAGCATTTGACATCTTTTAACAGAAATGCTTAAAAGGAACTAAGCTGTCATGGAAGTGGTCACATAGATTATTAATTTTTTAGAAAATAAAGGGTAAGAATAAATAGTTGGCTGGTTCATTTGAAGGAGGTTACCAGTAAGGCCCATATGAGGAGCTATACTGACTCATGCAGTTCATTAAATGAACTGGGAAGGGACTGAAGGATGAGGTGATTAAGTTAGCAACACTACAGAGTTATTCAGGCTAGCTAAAACTGAAGCACACAGTAGGGAATTGTAGCAGGGTCTCATGATACTAAGTGACTTGCTTCAGAGAAAATAAATAGGGAACAATTAACTGTAAGAATTTATTGGCAACTAATTAAGTTATGAGACAAGCAGTTCAAAGCAAACAAAATTAAATATTCTTTCTGCAAATAATTAAAATGGGGAACTCATTGTCACAGGATGCTCTGGAGCCTAAAATTACTTTTATAAAATAATTAAGACAGATTCATGGAAAAGAACTGATGCAACATGGCTAAACACAACAATGTAGATTCAGCCTGTGACTTAAGGAGCTCCTAAACAAATTGGATCTGGGAATCTGGGGGGTAAAGCAATAGGAAGGTCATTCTGTAATTGCACTATTCTTACATTCTTCCCCTAAGCATCCACTTCCACCTGAATTATGGATAAATGAATAAAGAGTTTTTAGCACTGACTCCTAAGAACTGGTAATATCCTGTTTGATTTCTTTATTTTTTTATCTTAGCCATCTGTTTATATTTGTCATATCTTGTAGGTTTGGGACAAGGACATCTATGTTTAGAGAGCAGTTAGTGCAATTAGGCCCAACAGCATTTTAATTCTAGCTCTGAGCTTCTAGGTGTTATTATAATATGAATGTTGAGCTGACTTTCACAGGAAAGACTTGGTGTATTACCAAAACAAACAAAAACCGCTGTTGAAGAAAATTGAATTGCAATGTCAAGCGCTTCAGAGTTCAGAAAGATGTAATTTAAAGCTCCCCAAGCCAGATTTAACCTTTGCAGTCCTAGCCTGGCAAACCTATATGCAAGTGGAAATAACTACAAAGAGGAGAAGCAATCCTGTGTAGGAGCCATGTTTAACTTGATCTCTTTATGTATTCATTTATGGTTTTATACACACATTCCACTCATATACACACAAAAAGTCATAAAACCTGGTGCTGTAACTAAGCCCTTCATTTTACAGTTTCAGCATGAGTAATGGAAGAATGCTAAATGAAAGAAAACTGAAATGAGAAATCTGTGAATCAGAAATGTAAAATAAAAGGGAAGAAGGTGAAGCTTGAGGGCATATCACTTGTAGAAGTGATATGCTTTCTACTGGTTAGCAAAGAACTTGTGTTATTAGTGAGACAAACTTAGGTAATTATTTTCAATAATGGAAGTGCATTTGGGACGGCTGGCTTGGATACAAGGGTTCCAGCACTGAACAGGATCCTGTATTGAGTAACTTGTTGCAGGATTTCCTTCATGATCAAATACAGACATAATAAGGAAAAAAAAAAGTATTTATATAATTAAAAAAAAGCAAGCATTTAAACATGTGTATGCATCTATTTTGGATGTGAAGAATGAAGGCTGGGAAGTTTAGTTCCGAAAAAAATGAAGAGGAATTTCCATATTGGTGATTTGCCAGAGAAAGGAGAATCCAGAGCATCATTATGTCAGAGAAGCAAAATACAAAAATTGAGTGGTGTGGAAACAACAGATAGCCCAGGTACTCTGTTTCTCTCTGGTGTCTATCTTTCTTCTTTGCAAACTTCTTATTTTAAACTTCAATCTCTTTGCGTCAGGGCTGTCTAGTTACTAAATGCCACTTTTGGGGTGCTGTTCTCCTTATTTCTACTACAGTTGTCCTCAACCACCTCTGTACTGATGGCATGATCTGCTAAGGGTATATAAATTAACGCCATCTGAAGTGAAGACCAGTGTCTGAAAATCTTTATTCTTGAAGATTGTTTTTCCTGTGGAGTCAAAGAACTGAGCAAATTTTGGCATAAGAGCTGGGCTGTGTATACAGCCTGGGTGTCCGCCTCTGGGGGCTACAAAAAGTCCTGTGGAATGTGGTCAGCTTCATCTGACACACTGGATGTTTCCATTTGTGTCCGATTCAGCAGGAAGTTGCAGGACACTGTGCTGGGCAAGTTGGAATGTTTCTTACATTCCCATTGGGAGGCATCATTTTGTCATTGACTAACACCAGAGAACCATGAGCAATCTTCTCCCAGCCTCAGCATCACTCTTAAGAGAATAAGAAGGGCGTCTGTAGTTATGCCAGTGAGGCTAGAAGAAGATGAGGCTCACCAATTGTCATGCTTCTGGGCATAAGCTGAGGTCAGAAAGGTTTGGCTTTTTGCTGTGTTGCAGTGTTGGCCTGTACTGTGAGTAAAAAGCATCTAAGATAGACTGATTACCAGATGATACCACAAAAGCTAACAGTAAGTTACAGCTTCAGGATAACATTGCTCTTCTTTGAGATCATGATTCATGCTGCTCCTAGATACCTGTACTGTCTCTTGCTGCATCAAATGAAAGATATTCCATCTCTCTATTCATGAACTGACAGGAAAGGGGGATGTTGCATCATTGTAAGTCCTTCACTGCGTGTACAGATCTGCTGTTGACCTGTTCAAGGGTAAATGAGCTAAGGTTTCCTGCTTGTTCCTAAGTAGCCTGACCGCAAATCCCTACTCATGGTGGCTCATGAAAGCAGATAAGCAGATTTTTGCTGCCCTAACAACTGATGTTTGGCCTTCAGACCATGCAGAGCAGGCTCCAGGCAAGCAAGGACAGATGAATTTTTTCAAGGACCATCAGCTGCTTCCAGGCTCCATACATCCCTGGGTCCCTCTCACGTAACTTTATCATATAGGGACATAGGCCAGAGGGGTGGGACTGATGAAGGAGAGATCTCTAAGTACATCCTTGGAAGAGCTGAGCTCTCACAGCTCCCATTAACTCCCAGTATCCCTAACCAGTGAATTACTAAGTAGCTCTTTTGATCTGGATCATTGTTTGCTTTGCCATTGTAGTCTTTCAGACATCTTGCTATCCTTATTTAAAATCTCAGGAAGGAAACATACAGTAAAAACCAGTTCCTGTCACACCCCCAGGCATTCTGAATAAGAGCATAGGCTGTTCAGGATCATTTCTCAGTGAAAAACTTATCTTGGCTGATCACTGAAATGCAAAACAGTTAGCACCAAGCATTCCACAGGCACCTTGTGAGAATGAAACCTTGAAAATATTACAGTCTCCTGGTTTCTCACAGTAGTGAGAAACAAGGAGAGGGATACACATGACTAAAACAGGTTTTACTTCAAGGAATTTTCTCCCTTATCCTTCAAGACTCAACTGGGACTGAAGCAATCTTTGTAGAGTCACCAAAAATCTCTATGAGGATCAAGATCCCCCAGATCCAAATAGGAATTAGGTGCTCACATTTCTTACATGCTTAATAAATGAAGTAAAGAGCTCATCACTGAACCTCAAGAGGACACAGTATTATACAACCCCCAAGGAAATTCCCAAATATTGCATTACATTATTTGCATTATCCTCTCTCAGCTGGGATGTGCATATTCTGTCAAACACAAAATTCCAGCAGGCCCATGTATGATTCTGAAGTATTATCTTTGAGTAGTACATCCTGAAATGTATACGCCCCTGTACCATGGGGATGAAAACGTGTCCTGGAGGTATAAACCCCACGCTTGCTTTAAAAACAAAGTTAGCAACATATTAGCTTTTAAACACATGACAAGCAATCTGAGCAAAGCATAACCTCATAAAGGTCAAAAAAATGTGTGCAAGTTTGTAGACAAACCAAAGACATTTACAAATCACAAGCAGCTTACGCAAAGCTGTTGTGTTGATATTTCTTTGCGCCATTCATCATTATTTTTAGAAATAGCTAACACAGATATTATGCTGAATTTTAATTTGCAATTGTTTTTACATGTACTCTAATTAGTACAAGGTCAAAAGGAAGGCTTTTGAAAGGAGATATGAGGCCTTTGTTGTCACCAGATGACAGCACGTTGAAAAGTTACCAAAATGCTATGGCAGAATAAAAGAGGGATTTTGGGTTTTGTTTTGCTCCTTAACATGAATTGCTGAGCATTCAGGATTTCTTTGGATCAGGGCTCAGTCATCACTTTCAGAGTGAAGAAATTACTCTTTGTCAGGAAAGAGCAAACTGGATTCTTGTTTTCCTACAATTGTATCAACATTTACGGTGGTCTGAACTATCACCATTGTAGTTTAAACCCACAGGAAGAGGCTCTGGAGAAAAAAAATCTTTGTGTGTAAATACCCTTACACAGCCTCTAAGGGATTTTAGTTGCTCTTTTCACCAAGGGGCAGGCTTCAGGGGCTATGCCACAGGGCTTGTCCCCAGATTCTAAGCCAGGAAAAAGTCCTTTAAGCTGTCTGTCAGCTTTTCACCCAACATGGTTGCAGTATAATTCCCCTGAAGGCTAGCTATGGGAGATTGGGATGCCTCTTTATCTTTGAAGGTCTGAGGGGAGCACAGGGGAGTTTCAAAGGGGAACAGTACATTGAACCTCTCTGGCTTTCTTGTAAGCTCCCTTTAGATACTGGAAGGTTGCTATTGGGCTTCCCTGGAGCCTTCTCCCGGCTGAAAAATTCCAGATCTCTCAGCCTGTCTTCACAGGAGAGGTGTTTCAGCCCTTTGGTCATTGTTGTGGCCCTCCTCTGAATCCACTCCAAGAACTCCACGTTCTTCTTTCCTTAGGGGTCCCAGACGAGGACACAGCACTGCAGCTGGGGTCTCACCAGAGCAGAGCAGAGCAGAGGGGCAGAATCCCCTCCTCACCCTCCTGGCCACACTGCTTGACCTACTGGAGAAGCACCTGGGAGTCTTGGTGGGTGACCAGATGACCATGAGCTGGCAATGCCCTTACAGCCAGGAGGGCCAAGAGTATCCTGGGTGCATTGGGAAGAGTGTGGCCAAAGGTGGAGGGAGGTGATCCTGCCCCTCAGCTCCAGCGAGGCCACCTCTGCAGTGCTGTGTCCAGTTCTGGGCTACTCACTACAAGAAAGACATACAAATATCTCAAAGGCAGGCACCTAGAGGATGGTGCCAGACTCTTTTCAGTGGTGCCCAGTGACAGGACATGCAGCAACGGCCATAAATGAGAAACAAAGTTTCGCTTCAACATGAGGAAGAACTTTTACGTGCTGGGGGGGCAGAGCACTGAAGCAGGTTGCCCAGGGAGGTCATGGGCTCTCCCTGTCTGGAGACATTCAAACGCCACCCTGTGTAACCAGCGCTAGGTGACCCTGACTTGGCAGGGGGTTTGGACTAGATGATCTCTAGAGGTCCCTTCCAACGCTAAGGATTCCGTGATTCTGTGAAGTCTTTCATCTCAGGTCTGCTCTTAATCCATTCTCCTACCAGCCTGTGTTGGTGCTTGTGATTGCCCTGAGGCAATGTGAGGTAATGTGACCAGCAACTACTTGGCCTTTGGTTCCACTTAGGAGCCCTTTGTTCACCACTTATTTTTGGAAATTTTAGATGGACCTTTGCAGGCCTAACTTAAAGAAGCTTCTCATAACCCTCTCACTCTGTTTGCCTAAGTAAGGATTCAAGGACGTGGCAAGAAATTTTACTAAAGCAAAACCTTTTTCAGTGTTTTCTGTATCCCAGCGTTTTTTTGGTTTTTTTTTTTAATACATCAGAAAAATATGCTTGTGATTAATAGATGAATACATTTTTTCTTCTGATTTAGTTTTGTAATGCAAAAATATTTAAAATATTTTAAATGTTGGAGCCATTAAAGATGCTGCTTTATTTAAAATAATGACACTGTCACCAGTTTTGAAATATTGAGGACCAGTCCTGTCCTAGAGGACTTTCTCACTTCTTATTACTTGCACAAAACTCCTCTTTAAACTACGGTACTCAGTAAAAGCACAGGAAAAATATTCAAGACTTGGATATTAAAATATAAAACCTCCAGATTTTCATCAAAAGATATGAGACAGGGTTTGTTAAGGACCTCAAAATTCCTGGATGAAATTTAGCATGTGTCAGTAAAGACAACACCATTTCCTGCAAGCTGAATTTGGTGATTGCCATCTGATTACCTGTATCTTCAACTGCCTGTGTCTCAAATAATACTGATATTGATATTAAACCACGTTGTGTGGTAAACCACCACCCATTATCAAGGGATAATGGCAGCAAGCCTGACTTGTACCTCATGGGATCCAGTAGGAAATACATCACACATCTCAAAAATGACCCTGTAACAGGTATCCAGTCACTGGGTGCTGGGCTTCTCCCAAGAATAGATAAGTGTGGTGGTGAATGAAATAAGCCATCTCTGCTCAGCTGCTCTTTGCCCTGAGGCCAACAAGCACAGCACAGCTATAGGGTAAGCTAAACTGCCTTATGGTCTAAACAGTGTGCTTGCACCCAAAATGCCTTTTGGTCCTTGTCCTGTGCTAATTCCCAGCTGTAGCTGGGCAGTGTTTGGAAGCCTTTGACAGGTTTGGTTTTTTTTTTTTTGAGTTTAGCCAAAATGCTGCCAGACCTGTGCAGAGAGAACTGCACAGTTACAGTCATGTTCCTGTTCCGGCTGTGCTCCTTTACCTGTGGCAAATTCATTTCCCTCTTTAGGTCTACCACGCAGCATGCAAGACAAGATCACTGAGCTGACTTGTCCCTGCACTCCTCCAACTCCCATATGCAAGACAGAGAGTTAGATCCCCAGAAGGAACAGCTCTTGCCCCTTATACGGTGTGCATACACATGCTGGAAAACAGTGGGGAATGTTTCAGCAGCACATGGTTTCATCTGCAGGCACTACCATTCTGGCAGAAACACAGCAGACTGACTTCTCATGCTTTGCTTTAGGATATGTTAGTGGGAGAAGGCTGAATGTTGGCAGCCCAGTCTGTGCATCAAGGCCACAGGTGACTGTAGGCCCTCCATTCTCTAGTGCCTGTGAGCACTAAAGCCAACAAGAAACCTCAAGGAATAAACCCTTTTTTTTTTCTTAAATAGCACATGTAGCTGCAAGAAAATTTGGATTCAACTTCTGAAGAGCATATATCCTCTTGTCGGCAGTCCCATATACATCTACTGGGGAAAGAGTAACTTTGTAATGTCTGCTTCTTAAAAGAAGAGCAATTACAAAAAGAACTAGCCACTAACAACTGTGTCTCTACTTGTATCTTCAAACAACAGATGGTGTTAATCTGGAGCTTTGCATTCCTAAAAGTGCTGGAATCATAAAACTACTTACTTCCAGCAGGACCCTGAAACACAATGTATTGCTGGGGAAAACAGTCAAAATGAGTGATCAGAGCAAAATATGCCAGCCATCAAACTGACTTCATGTGAAATTTTTTTCTTTTCACAAGACAAGATGTCACCCAGGTGACATTGGTGGGTCTCATTCTGTTTTCTGACATTCTTTAGTCACAATGGCTAAATCAGGAGTGAGTCTCCCAAATCTGGAGTAGCTTCTAGTGACTGATACACTTCATGACAGGACAAGACTTAAAAGATTACAGTTGTGTTTGCATGCCAATTTTGCACTGGAATGAATAGGCAGTCCTCTGCAAGTAGGTCCCATTTCAGCAGAGTTACTTCAGATTTACTTCACTGTTAGCAAGATGAGAATCAGTGACTGCCTGGGATGAAAAGTTAAGGTGACACTGAGGCAATTTCTTTTGTAATTCATGTGGAGAAAGTTAAAATAAATAACACGAAAGGCCCCCACATTATTAGCTAGTGTGTTTGAAAGAATCCTGCCGTTGTGTTTTATCTTTTCTTAACTGCAAGCCAGAACATTTAAGATTTAATTATTTAGAGAAAGGGGGAGGGGAAGTGTGCCTTTTGAAGAAAGTTCCACAGGTTTCCAAACACTTCAACATTTCATCGTGGCAATCAGCCAGATGCCAAACAAAATGCGGCTTTCCACCAGGGATCTGACAGGTGGCCTTTCCAAAGTTTACACACTGAAGTGAGAGCTGATGTTCTGCTGCTTATTTTTCTGCCTTTTAAGTTATTCTTTTATTGAAGCCAGACTGCAGACATCTTTCCATGCAACAAAAGATAAGATCTTTCCCCGAATATTTGGGGATTTTAGTATGCTTTTATATTACGCCTATCTACTCAGGAGATTATTATTCACACATTCAAATGAAGAAATGTTGGGCTGGCAAGGAGGACAAACACATAGGCAAAAGATAAGCTATTTGAAGCTTTGCTGATAACACAGAGCCAGATACTACTGAGGTACAGCACAGGGAAAAATCCCATCTTTCCCTCGAGGTGTTTCCCCTGTCTCTGGCTGTGGTGAAGGCTGGCACCCCAGCCTCACTCATCCCTTGGCTTATTCTCTGGAGCATCTCCACCCAGCTCCATCTGCCTGGGGCTCTCCACCTGCCACCACACCAAAGAGGCGCCTTTGGGGAGAAATAAATGCAGTCTGTGGCTGCACAGCACTTCCCTTTATCCTGTCTTTATTGTCTCAGGGTTTTCAGATGTCTTGTCAGAATTTTGAATGCTCCTGAAAATCCTCTAAATTGACAAAATATCAGGGGAGACAAAGTGTAGGGTAAATATGGAAGTATGATAGCTCTAGGTTGTACATCTCACTTTCCTTGCTTCCTTCAGGTGTGGTGTCCCTCAAAGCAAGGTCCAGGTGAAGAGGTAAGAGAAACTAAAAATTCTTCTGTAGAAACAAATTTCTTGAAGAAACAACAACCACAACTGCTCCCATGGAATTGCTTATGATGGATAGCAAGGTAAATGATGAAGCTCATGTCTGATTCAGTTTAACTCAGTTCTGGGACCAGATTCTCATAGCTCACAGGAGAAAACTTGGAGTGTGCCCTTGCCCTCACTTATACCCCATTTGACTGTCATGAAGCCAAAGGAGATGTGTGTATTAGAATTTTAAGTAGGTAACCAAAATTATTAGCATTTAAGAGGGAGATTCTGGCAAAGAAATGCCTAAGTCCTGACCAAAAATTGGGCTTACTGTCAGCAAGAAGCAGCAGGGAATATTTCCTCTTGTTGTGTTCATGTTCCAGTATTGCACTTTACCATAGCTTTTGAGACGTTTCTGAAAGCTTCCCATGTGACTAAGATTTGGCTCATATCATCTGTTTGTTCACCATTCCTCAGGGAAGACAGGCATGAGCAGTGAAGTTCATTGGGCTGTATTATTTTTGAGGGGTTACTTTAAATTGTGGTTATGTATGTTGACACATATCTATACTACAAAAGACAAGCCTGAAAAATTCACTTAGCACTTGCAGCAGACAGGCAGACAGTGCAAAGTCTGTGCAGCCAGAATAAATGCTCTCAGTTCCTGGGGGCATTTATCCCACTGGCTGAAAGCAGCACACATAACCCTTAGTTTTATGGATAAGAGTCCTCTTCTTCCAAATGGGCAAGGTTGTAGCCCATAGCACGTTTCTTATACACAAGAATGTGTGTGTGTATATGATAGAAGTCTAGACATCAGACAGGAGTCCTTGAAAATTATGTCTGAGTTGGAGTTGTTTTACTATGCCAGAATGCTGTAAAGGGACCTTTCCAATTAAAAAAATAAAAACCAAAATATATGAGCAAGTATATCAACAGAGTTACTATATGCTATAAGTATTTAGTGCAGAGACAGATCACAGAACAAAGTTCTTGTCCTTTGTACAGGGGAAATTAAAATATGGTACCATCATGCTGAATTGTCTTTCCTTAGTCATAATCCTCATGTTTTGACCAGTTCTTCTCATCCAGCCTTTTGTTTTCCAAAAATCAGAGGAGGGCACCAATGAATGTATCTGCAGATTTAAGAAAGGGGAAGTACACTTCAGCATCACATTTTTGTTTAAGATCTCATTTTCCATCCATTCATGACAATAGCAAAACAACCAAGGGTTTCAGTCATGCAGTTCAAGCAGATTGCAAAATAAGCATAAAATTATTTACAATTGTTAGCAACATTCCACAATACTTAGAGCAGGCACAGAAATGCTTGAACTCCTCTGTGAGTAGTAAATAAGCCCATATGGTCTTGTCATCTCTCCTCCCACTCCACACCCTAAAGAACACAAAAAAAAAAAAAAAAAGAAAAAGAAAAAGAAAGAAAAAAAAAAGAAAAAGAAAAAGAAAAAAAAAAAAGAGGGAGAATAAAAGTAACTCAACAAAGCAGGCAATTCCTTAGGAATTTTGTTGTATTCAAAATGTCTTTGAAATTATCCAGCAACTAAACCACAGGCTCCCTCATCCTTTTGGTCTCACAAAACAACTACAGAGCATCTTCTGTGCTCAGATGCGGTAATTACAGACAACATGCACAAAGAAAAGCAAATAGAATAATTTCAATTGCCAGAGCCAAATATGCAATTGTGCATCTATAAAGGTAATTACAAACCAAAAGATCAGTTATGGTTCTGGTTTCTTCAAATTACTGTTTTGCCCTGAAGAAAAACAATTATCATGTAAGTAATCCTAATAATTTTAACATTTGTTTTGCATATCAGCATCAAATCTGAATGAATACCTTTCTTTTTTTCTTTTTTTTTTAATGTGTATTCTGAGCCAAACATTGTGTCTCTAACTTCTAATTCAGGAAAGCCTTGGTCCAAAAAGCCACTGGTGGCAACGGAAAGACTCCACAGAGTCTTTTCCACTGCTGATTCAGATGTTTTTTTACTCTTATCTATTTTTAAGTCACTTATCTCTCTTGCCAAAAGCCATTGTAAATATAAGGAGCACAAAGCTGAGAGATTCCAGAGACAGGTAAATATCAAAAGCTGACATATTGTACTCTTGCTTTCCAGCTTTTCTGTTTATATGTAGGAAATTTCTTTATTTGTGGTTAATTTCTTTATTCATGGTTAAGCACATGGTCAATAGTTTTGTATAGAGTAATCAAATACCCTGAGTACCTCCCCAACCCTTGACCCAAGTCATTGGAGAATGGCATCTAGTAACCACTTTCAGTGTGGGTTGACCCTGCAGAGAATCCAAGTTTGTGTAGAGAAAAGCACATGGCCTACTGCATAAGTATTTGACCAAAATATCTCAGAGAAAACCAACCTACTGCCATCTACAGACCTTGATGAAGAATCTCATTAAAGAAATTAAAAACACTAATGAAATGCCTTTGTGTCAATGTGATATTTAGAGTATGTTCAGCCTTTGGAAGCATTCATCATACATTCCACACCCCTCTAAACCTGTGATGTTTTGTGCAGGGGAGAAGGAGCCACAAATGAAAGCAGACCTGGCTGCTTTCAGGAGCATTACCTCTCAGGAGTCAGATCACAGCTGAAAACCAGAAACAGAAATTAGTGTTATAATGTCAGTGGGAGTGATCTTGATAAAACCTTGAAAGGTGGCCTCATTTCAGGGGCAATGAGGGGAGATCAGGTCAGGCTTTTCTGCTTTTTTTCCCTATGGACAAGCCAATCTCCATAGTGAACCCAGCTCACACATTCTGTCAAGGATGAGCTGTTGAGCCAATGAAGGAGCAGGCCAGGTTCGTGCTTGATGCCTCGTTTGGGCTCAGCCCAGCATCCACTTGTAGATCCAGGCCAAGAGAACCAAAGCCAGCAGGGATATTTGGCACCTTTTCCTGGCGGACACAGTGATCTTGCATATCTATTATTATTTTCATTTTTTTTTCATACTTTACATATTTAGTCAGCCTTGTTGGCTGATGTCTGGTTTTTTGGCTTGTTTCACTATGGCTTGGCTGTACCTTTGATCACTTGGCTTGCCCAAGTCTAGTACCACTCGATTTGTAAAGCTGCTGCAGTTTCTTAACTGGACAGTTATAGACTGGAATCCATTTATGAAAGTTTTAGGTTAGCATTTCATGCCACATATGAACTATTTTTTTCATTCATTCATTCATTCATTCATTCATTCATTCATTCAGCTTACTGAATACAGAGCAGGAGCATAAACATAAATTGGGGAGAAGGTTGAGGATGAAGACTATGATCTGTAAGTGTCACGAACATTCCTCAAAACAACAGTACTGTTAGCAACACCGCACAGGATTTTTAAGGTGACACACATAATCTCATTTTATGATATATATTTTCCTTTCCTCTATAATTGTTAACTTCTCTTTCCAGAGGTCACGCTCATACTGTCTTTCCACACCTTAGCTGTAGGCAACAGCTTTTACCTGAGAGAAAGCTCTCAACAGGTCTAGCAATGCAAAGGACTTCGCACAGCATCTGCGTCTCACCCTGTCTCTAGCAAAGAGAAGCTACCAATACTGCAGCACCTTCCAGTCCCCTGGTTCCCACCACCATGCTCAGAAGTCTACATGACACAGCAGTACCTAAAATATCTGAGAATCATGCAATCACAGAGGCATGCAATCACAGATTCCTGGCCTGGGGAACCTGTAGACTAGAAAGGATCACTTCTTACTTCTACCTCCTCTCTCCTTTCTCAAAACACTTCTGTTTGACCCTCCTATTTCTGCCTTCATATTCCCCTTTCTCATGCCAGGCTTCCACCTCTGCCTTCTTCAACTATGCTACCTCTCTTCTCTGTGGTCATTTCCACCTCCCTCTCTCCCTGGCCCTAATCCCCTCAAGCAGACGGAGGAGGGGAGAGGAGGAGCATGAAGGCACCTGTGAAGATTTTCAAGCCACAACATTGGGCTGCTTGCCAGCTCACCAGAGGTGCTCCTTGTGCTCATCAGCAAAGTCAAATGTAATGCAATGGGGCACAACAGGTTAAATAAGGAGAAGAGTCCTCACTAAGAATCACATGAATGTATTGCAAAAATACTTGAAAGGCCCAGAGCTTTCTCCTGCTCTGTTACATGCTCTGTGGTGAAATCTTTCTCGACCAAAAATATGCAGGAGCTGCACAAGTGTGATTGCCTCCTCCCTCACTGCCCCCAAAGTGTCTCAAAGCCTCTTCAGGACTGTTGTCATACTAGCAAATTCAAGCACATGCCATGGGCACATTCCACCGGCCAGGCTGCCTCTCATGATTTCCTCCATGTGAATTTGGGGACTGAGCAGAGGCTACTTTAACTTGACACTCTTGTTTCAGCCCCAAGCAAGCAGACAAATTCCTGAGGCAGCTGCAGGGAGTAGTTGGCTTGTGAGTGGCCACCTGCAAAGCCCTGGCTGGGAATAAGTCACTGAGTCAGGGAGGGCTTTCTGCAGCAGCAAACAGGCTGTGGGACATTGCAGGAGTAGTCTATGTCCCAGGAAAAGGACTGCATGGCTTTTTCTTTTAAATGGCAAGTGAGATGTGGTCACAGGCAGAATAAAACCAAGAGAAAAAGCCTGGCAAAGAGCCTAGTGGCTTGTGAGAGAGCTGAGTCTACAGAAGATGATCTTCTGCCTCATGCAGTTGGGAAGACCCACTATAAAAGAAGTTTCACTGCCTGTCTTCCTCTGGGCTAGGGCTTGATCCTGACTACCCTGGAGGAACAGTGGGCAACATAGAGCAGAAACTCCTGAGCTCTGCTCCCACAGCAGCATGGCTTTGCTCTAGTCTCAGTTTAGGACCCAGCAGGAAAAGCCACTCTGTAGCTCACAGTGGGCAAATGTTTTCATTACCAGGGCCAGATGCTGGTTTAGGTTATGGGTGGAATTACATGAATTACATCCCTTTCTTCCCTAGGAGTTTCATGGTGGTTTAACACACGTGGGCACACCAGAAGGTGTTTAATATGTGCAGGGTTTAGCAGGAACTAGTTGCCTTCTGCTCTCTGCTTGAGGTCACACTGCATCATCCCACAGACTGCATTCACCCAACTCTTCACTGTCCCATGGGCACTTCCCAAATCCAATGTATGATTGCAAAGGAGCTTTTCCCTCCAGTATTACACAATTCCCCTTGAGGTAAACCAGTGGCAAAATTACAAGGAGCTTGAGGGGCACATTATCATTTGTGCCACAGCCAAGGAATAAGCCCCATCCTAATAAGCGAGCACACAGGAGGAGGCAGTGCCTTTTCCTCTTTGTGCTCTGCAACTCAGTATAGATTTAGAGGTGGGAATAGGATTGCAAGGTGTAAGATGGTTTACAAATGGAGTATGATAGTATTCCCGAGTTAATATGTAATGTTATTTCTTCAAGATGTGTGGTCGTACCTGGGAATTATTGAGGAGAGCTTGGTGCTTAGAATATTAAATTTGGATTTGCAGCCTTTTATTTTTGGAGCATTTTTTTTAAAACGACTCTTCTATTATGCCAGCAGCCTTTTTTGCCTACTGTGCTGATCAAAGCCCTCAGCTGTGCCATAATCAGAATGACAATAACAGATCTATTTGAAACCATCCAAGTGTCGTCTTGTACAGAGCAGCCGTGTTGAAAGATGTTTGTGTAAGGATGAAATACCTAAGAATGGTTACATTACTCTGTGACCACAGGTTGCATTTGTTGCTTTGCATGTAAAAGCTCTGCCCAGAAAAAGAGGTATTAGGCCAACTGTGCCTCCACTCAAAAGTTGTCAACTGGAAAAACATAGCAGTTCTTGTTCAAGACCACCAGCATTTCTCTGATGGTTGCTGAGCTCAGATGAGCAGTGTAATGGGAGGAGGACTATCCAAATCAGTTCTAATGTTCAATAAATTATATAATGCTTTTGTGTATCTCTCTCTGGCAATATAAGGACAGGGAAAGTGGCCTCAGAAAAATAATGATTTTTAGTATGGAACATTAAAATCACCTTCTTAAGTATATTTGGGGGAATAAATTCTATAAAAGAAACTGACATAATTCTGCAGAAAGGCTTGGCATGAGAAAGAGAGCGGCAAAAAAGCAGTGCTATAATTGAAATTAATTTTGATGGATTATTACTATCACATGAACAATATGGGGAAAATTCTGGCCTTGGGAAGAAATGTGGAGGAAACTGCCTACCTTATTTTAAGATAACAAGAGCTATTGAGTAGCACAGATGTCCTTAACAGCTGTGAACTTAGCACAGGAGAATGCAGTGGATAAATGTTCTCTGAGACTGGACTTGCCTCCAGGGCTTCTTAAAGCAATTCAAGATACTTTAAAGAGTAAACCCATTTACTGTCCCTTCCAGAGAATAAAAGACTTGAGCATTGTTTAATAATACTGAGCAGATCAACAGCAAAATTTCCCAACACAGAGAACCAACACCATCAGGATAAAATACTGTGACTTCTTTAAACACCCTTACCTTCCTAGAAACTACACAAGACACTTTCCAGGGTGCTGGTCACTGGCAAGGCTATGGTGAAAAAGATTAATAGAGCCTATAGTTTGGACATCCTCTGAGCTCAAGAATTATATGAAATGGGAATGGAGAAGGAAAAAATTGACATGGAGCTTCCACAAAACATGAGTTCAGTATAGAGAAGATCAAACTCTGCCTGAATGCCCTCTCTGATTGCTCACAGCTACACAGATACCCAACCCACTGGCAAAATGGGTAGTGTTGGCAGTGGTAGTAATTAATCAGCTGATTCACAGACACTTCAGTGACCAAAAATGGGCCTAAATCAGCCAACTGGCTTAATTTGGTAGTGGAAATTGCATCAGTGGAAAAACCTATATACTGCTTTGTGGTGGTTTAACCCCAGCTATCAGCTGAGCTGCCATGAAGCTGCTGGCTCACACACACCCACCTCCCAGTGGGGAGTAGGATAGGAAAAACAAGTAAAACTCATGGGCTGAGATAAGAATGGGTCAATAATTCAAACAAAATAAAATATACTACTAATAATAGTAGTAGAAGTAGTAGTAGTAATAATAATAATAATAATAATAATAATAATAATAATAATAATAATAACTGTAATGAAAAAGACACAGAGAGAGAGGATAAAACCCAAGGAAGACAAGTGATGCACAATACCATCCATCCCCAAGCAGGGACTGGTGGCTCCTGCCAAATCCCCCCTGTTTATAGACTGAGCATGACCTTCTCTGGTATGGGTATCACTTTGGCTAGTTCAGGTCAGCTGTTTTGGCCATGCTACCCCCTAAATTGCCATGTTCCTGCTCACTGGCAGAGCATGAGACACTGGAAGTCCTTGATTTAGGGTAAACACTACTTAGCAACATCTAAAACATCAGTGTGTTATCAACATTATTCTCATACTAAATCCAAAGCACAGCACTGGACCAACTACTAAGAAGAAAATTAACTCTATCACAGCCAAGCCCAGGGCATTCATGACAATTATTAAAAAGTGGATGTATTTGGACCACATTAGTCTAACTGTGGTATGTATCACAGGATATTAGAAATGCCACTTTACTAACAGCCTTTGATTAAGTTTGGTCTGCATAATATTCATGTAGTTGTCTTGTAGCCTGCTCACAACAGGCTGACATAGACCCAATTATACCTGGGGAATGCGGTCAAAGATTGATGGATTCCAGTGGTTCTGAGGTCAGGAGTTAAGTGTTCAAATTTAAGGAAACACAAAATTAAACAATTTCAGAAAAACTCCCCCATAAGACATAAGAATATATCAACAAAATGGTACCAGTGTCACTGAAATAGAAATGCTGGTGTGTTCCTGAGTTCCATTACTATGAAGCTAGAGGTCTGGAAACCAGCAACCTCCTCTTAAAAGCCTCTATTTTCTAAACAGGCTTAGTGCAGGAGATTATTCAAGATAACTGGATATAGCTAATCAGAGCTGCACAGCTTGCCTATTGTAAAAATTCTTAATTTTCTGTCAAATGAGAAGAGCAAATGGATATGTTGTTGGCAATCCTACTGCAAATGGCAATCCTACTTCTCCATTATAGCTCTGCCATTGCCAATGTAAGAGCTAAATATATTAACAGCTTAGTTCACAACTAGTCTAAAATAAACAAAGCAAGATAAATTGCTAAAACATTTTTTTTTTTTGCTTACATAAAGTATTCAGAGTTTATATAGACAAGAGGACACAAAAGGAATAAGCTGGATCAGAAAACATATAGGTATTATTTGTAGCATAGCAAATTTAAATGAGGTAAAGTTACTCGCCTTGGAACAAGGAATGTTTGAAATGCGAGAACATCCTACAACAAAGACCAATGCTCTTAGTAAGAAATGAGATTTTTGGGAAAACACATCACCCAGCTTAAAGCCAACATTTGATATTCTGTTCAGCCTGCCCTGATTTCAGCATGAGACTGGACTATCTGCTAGCTCTTTCCATGGCTCCCTCCAAGTCACGATTGAGGAACAGAAGTTCATTTAGTCTGGTTAGCTCTAGCCCTGCCATTATGTCAGCTCCTCCTGTTTTCTGGATCAATGGCAGCTTCCAGTTATTACTCAGTGGCCTCAGTCCAAGGCTGGACTTTCCAGAGGCTGAAGCATAAAAGAGCAGAAGTCTGATGCTGGTGATGAGCCAGAACACTTGGTTTCCAAATCAAGATAAAACAGCAACAATACTTTTTTTTTTCCTCCTGTGTGAAGGATCCTGTTTTTTGATCTGTCCAGTGTAGATCTCATCAGTAAAGGGCTTTTACACACATTTTCATACACCATTGCCATTGTCCTTTGTTCCAGAGCTAAGTGTTGGCAGAATACGCCCAGTCATGATAAAATGTGTCATTGTTGTGTGCAGACACACTATTGAATAAAGTCAGTCTTGGTCAGAACAGAACTGTCTGAACACAGCTCGGTGCTTTTTCTTTCTGGGATTAATTAAGACTGAGGAAAACACTGCTGAATCCTCTTCTGGAAGACCAAATCCAAGCCCTTTTTGAGGGCACATCATGAACATTTGCTCCTACATGTTATTTCTGTGTTTCCTAGCAGAAACTCATTAGCAATTCCGTGGTGAAGGAATTACTCATTAGCTGGTAGCAATATGGAGCTGAAAACCACATAAGAGTGCCAAAGGAGGCTTTTATCTGTATTGTGCATGCCAGATAAAGGACAAAAGCAAAAACATAGCAAAGGCTTGAAAGTCTTGACCTAAGTGTTGTTCTTTTTAGTCAAAATAATTTTTGTGAAAAACCTCAAAAATATTTGGGGTCACCTCTCACAGAGAATGAATGAATATCTAAGGAGGTTTGCATGTAGGAAGGGCAGGTCCACAAATAAGCAACAGAAAAACTTCCCCAGGCTTGGCACTGCAGCAAGAACGTGTGCAGATCAGATACTCCTATTGCCAGAAGTGCTTTGCGTGTGCTCTGCTGCAATAATTACATGAGATATTGCACGTGTACTTACATCTTTATAAAGGAAAAACCCGACAGACAGACAGATGACAGCTGCCCACAATGGATCCATGGGTAATGGGGGAGCTCATGTTCATTCCACTTTCAGACACTGTTAAAACAACACATTTCTAAGTGTTTAGTCAGTGTCCTGATACTATATATTTGTAAAATGTTATAAAAACTCACATGGCCATATTTCACTGAAAAGAGTTTAGATATCCTTCACCACACTTTTCAGTGTTCAGCTCAAAAGAGAGCACCTGACCTACTTAAATTGCCATAAATCTGTCTAGATGCTTATATGACCCATTTTTGTCAACTCAAAGCCCCTTATTTCAAAATGTAATCACAGATGAGAATTTAAAACTAAATTACCATTACATTGTTTTCATTATCAGTGCACACAGTATCTTGAAATCCCTTAGTATGGATTTGTGTGCATCTTTTAAACAAAAAAATTCAGCAAATGCAATATTCTTTCTAAGATATTAAAATGGGCAAAAGATGAAGAAATGCTGATCCAGCTAAACTTCAACTAAACAGCTTCCTCCAGCATTCTGGGATTCCTTTTTTTGGTTTTTTGTCATCTAGGAAGTCAGAATGTACCTTAAGAGTGATTGGGGCGGGGGGGGGGGGGGGGGGAAGATGCAGAGAAACACAAGGTGAGAGGTTAGGATTCAATTCCCATCTCAAGAAAAAACCCTCTGGCGTTGTGTAATCTTACTTAACGCAAAGCTGAAGGAGACCTCTTGAGCCATGGAGTCCAGACCCCAGAATCCATAGTAAAAAACATCATATATATACATGCATGCCTAGCATAGCTGCTGTACAGTGAGGGTCATGACAGGACAAGACTTGAACCACTGCATCATAGAGGACCTGCTGCTGCACATGCATGATCACTTTGGCTTCAGGAGATGAGTTTCAGCAATGGTGTAATTTGTCAGTGCTTTACGCAATTATGCTGAGCCACAGCTCTCTCTACTGCCCTGCAGCAGACAAAGTTCCTCAGCCAGTGAGCAGGGAATCATAATAGAAAGAAACCCCAAGTGATAGCTTCATTTAAGGTAGCAATTGCTTCCCCTGTTTTTACCTCTGAGCTCCACCTGCCCACAGTGGAATTTCAAGGATTTCTGGGTTAAAAGCTCAGGCAATTGTGACTGCTTGGTAGAGAGGCCTTCCCTCTTCATCAGAAGATGAATGCCCAAGAGCTCCTTCTCCAGGAGAGATTTTTTCCCTTTCACAGCAAGCAGGCAGATGTTGATTGATCTTTACCATGGCAGCTGGTAGGTGGAGCAGACTCCTCCCAGAAGCAGGAGTAGGTGGGGGCAGCCAGCCCTCCAGCTGTGCAGTTGGGCCAAGGTTTGCAGTGACTGGACAGACTTGCAGCGAAACCTCATCGGTGCAATGTAGCAAAAAGATCATCCATAAACCTGTCTGGCTCCAAGGAACAGCACAGCTGACTTTGCACCAGTCCACAGTCCCTTTAATCTAGATGAGAGTGCTGCCCTAGCATGACCTACAAGCTGAAGAATTAGTTAATTTTCCCCTCTGATTAATAGCTCATGTAAAATTAGTAGGAAGGAAAAAAGATGTGCTAGTTAACCACCACATCTTTCTTGGCGGGAGGATGTAAATGTTGAAGGCAGAGATAATATTACCTCCCCTGGGCATTAGACACTTGGTGGTTTGGAGCACATGCCTTTGATAATCAACATCAGTATCTCTTTCATGTCACTGAACAGAAAATAGGGCCTCTTCAAAGAGACTAACTCAGAAAAGAAACTGTTAAACAGGCCTGACTGGGTTGAGCAATGCTGGAAATTAAGTACCCTGGAGGGGCAGGATTAGAAGTGAGGTCAGCACTCTCAGACAGGGCAAGGGAGTGCATTAATAGCCCTCTGTACTGCCTCTGAAGTTCAGATGGTTGTCACTGAATATATGCAGCCCTCTCATTCTCCCCCTCCATATGCTGTTCTGTTAATTAGCATTCTGCCTTCTTGTCATAAAATACATGAATTAGCTGGTGGCCAGGAGCTTACTGGCCTAAGCTTTTGAACTTCTATGGAGTTTCAATTACCCAGCCTCACTGAGAATTATTTAATTTTTTTTTTAATCCTGACTTTTTCATAATGTTAATCCACTAGTAGATACTTGTCCTTTATCTAAGACACCAAGGCGTTCAGCAAATGAGCATGAAAGAATAAGGCTTTGTTCCTTTGCCATCCGGACTCCTGTTTCATGTGTGCTTCAAATAAAGGAATTATTCCTTTCCAATGACTCAGTTTGCTTTGCTTTAACCCTTCTAGAGACAAATTACTAGATGTACACTGATGACATAATTTCTCTCCTGGACGGTAACTTATACAAAATTAACCTTTCAGCAGAAGCACCTTTAGAGAAGCACATCTGTTTCTAGTCTGGGAATTTCAAAGGTTCTTAATAAAACTGTGTTTTCAGTAGCAATGTTCTTGTATGTTGAAGGTGCCTGGCAATGTTCTATTCTTCTGGACTGTCCCAGCAGCTCAAGGGGTGCTGTGGAGCAAGAGAAGGGAGTCGAGGCTGTGCTTACAAGGGTATCTCTGCAGCATAGCTGGGAGCCATGGCCAGGTCCCCAGGTGAGGTTTGTCTGTCCCTCTGTCGCTGGGCCATTTGGAAACACAGAGCCCTTGGAGCCACATGCAGGGAATAATGCAGCCTGCCAGAACGCCCTGTGTCAGGGCAGGCTGGCTGGCCTGGGCAGGGAGCAATGCTGGGGCATTTCTGCTGCTCGCTGACCCACAGCTCTGAGTCACGGAAACCAGGGAATCTTGGCAAGATACTTCACTGTAAAAATTCAAAGATACCTCCTGATAAAAGCAAAAGGAAACAAGAGATTTTGTTTAGGTGACCTAAGGTATGGTCTTTCTTTGAGTCCAGGCTCTTTGTCACAACTATTTTTATGCACAGTTCTTTCTAACAAGGGGTTAGTTTCTGTCCAGTATAAACATGTATAAACCAATTAATTACTGCCTGCTCTGGCCAAGAAACATTGTTAAGCACGTTGCTAGCAGGCCCAGTATCCACGCACAGATGAAACTGGTAGTTTGGATTCTGGAGTCAGTAGCATCTGAAGGAGTTTGGCATTGTCTGCAGAGGTCTGGGCGTGTACTTTTTGAACTGAATGCCAGCAATTTGTTCATTTCTCAAGTTGATAAAGAAAAATGGAAACCCTTGACAACAAATCTTCCACCATCCACTGTTCAGAGCTTAAACCGCTCTGGCTTAAATTGCTTTGCACATTCTCTCCCCGATGTACTTGAATGTATTATTTCTTTCCATTTCCACTTCTTTCCAGGAGCAGGTTTTTACACTTTACCTCCTAGATTACTTCAACAGCCAACCCTAAAAGCTTAGCTGCAGAGGACCTTAAGACCTGATGCAGATATTTTTTCCCAAGTAACAGGGAGTTAAGCTCTTCAGAGGCTCACAAACCGTGTTGTTCCTATTGAACTAGAGAGCAGAGCCTGGTAAGCAGGGTTCTCCCAAGGCTATACAAAAAGGCCAGATGCATGAATGACTTGAATGCTTTTCCTGTGTGCCCAGCTAGCAGGAGTGCCAAGGGAAACGGGAGAGATTAAAACTTTATCTCACACAACAGACTCTGCCTCCCCACAGTTTCTGCTGCAGCTTTGGGATTTAAGTTACATTTGGGAGGGTGGTGAGCCAGCATACCCAAAACACATCTGGGCCTGCCCCCAAATCAGCTCTACCAAAATGTGCAGGGGGCGTTACCGGCACCCTGGTACAGCAGCAGTCTCTGTAGAAGACCAGTGAACCAGAAAATAAGAGACAACATTTGTGTCAGGACTCCTCTCTCAGCTCAAAGATCACTACATTGGCCACATTCACCATTCAAACTAATCCCTGCTTCATTGTGCAGATGCAGATCTTCAAGGGGATCTTCTCTCCAAAACTCCCCCAAGAATTTTAAAGCAATTAAATTTCACGGGGTCTTTTTGAGGAAAGTACTGCTGAGTGTGGATTTTTGGCATTTTTAAAGTAAAAGACACTGAGGCATGATGAAATTAGGAGTCTCAGAAAGCCAGAGTGGAACCAGAAAGAGACCAATCCCAAATTTCTGGTGTGTGCCATCACACATTCATTTCTTCATGATGCAACAACACAGGAGATCAAACAGGCAAACCTTGGATGCTATTCTAAATTGCCAAATGCAGATGAAGTTGGTTACCCTAGTTATCCAGTCCTATTTCTGATTCTCTGAACTCTCAGTCTCAATCAACTGGCATCCAGTTCAGTGGTATCTGTATAGGTCCACGAGGTTGGCAAAAATTTACAGCTGTAGGATATTCTTATTTTTTTGAAAAGGGAAAAAAGATACATGTGATAAATTCAGTCAAAGATCAGCAAAACTCCTTGGATATTTCTATTCCATAGAATGGATACAGTACATTCTAATGCAGTTTTGAAATAAGATTTAACACTTTGCTTATGCCATGTTTAAGAAATTTTTATCTATTTTGTATAAATAACTGCAGATCAGTGAATTTTATTCAAAATGAACTTCCACTATTGCTTGTTTAGTTCGGAAACATTTTGCTGAACAGCCACAATAATAAGTGTGACAGTCTGCTCAACAATCTCTTTTATCTCTTGCTCTGCAGAGAAAAAACATTGGGCCACTGCTGTCCCTTTCTTTTTTTGATCCTGCTTCAGCCAGGGATATCAAAAGATGCAAGTGACAAACTGGATGCATACATTGGGACAGTAACATATGTTCAGCAGTACCAATGAGAAGAGTGCAATTAGGAGGAAGTTTGATTTATAGAAAGTAGGCTGATTAAATCCAAAATATGCAGACATACAAATAGGTATTTAGTTACTACCATCATTCCATGTCTAAATGGGGTAATGTTTTTTTTTTTTTTTTATTTCTTTCAAAGAGGCAAATACATAGAATTCAAAGCCACATTCTCCTTCATGGTGCACTTGTTACTACAAACAATACTTGTAAAGGGGTCTCTGTTGACAATGACAGGCCTGAATAAACACTCAGCTGGCACACACAGGTTTCCATTAGCACAAGTTTACATGCCTTGTCATGCTTCTCCAGCCATCATTTGTCACCATGCTTTGCACAAGATCAGCAAACACTATTCTCTCACAAACTTTCCCCCATTACTTTCTTAAGAAGAGAGGAAGAAAAAATAGAAAAAGGGTGAAGGGTTAGAAGGGCAGCATAATCACTTTTTCAGCAGAGCACTCAAGCTTTGCATTGAAGGGCAGCTTCAAGCCTTCTCTCCACAGAGCAAGAGCAGTGCCCTGGGCTCAGCAGTCTCTGAGGCAGCTCTCCTGGCATAAGGCTCTGCTCCTTGACACCCCAACAGAGCCACAGAGTGAAGCACAGCCAGGCTCGGGGCTTGTTTCAGTAGTACTTAACTGGCCACAGCTTCCTGGTGCTACCAGCAGATCTGGAGGCCAATCAATTGTCAGAAATCATCTGTTTTCAGCTTTCACTGACATTAAAGACATATAGAAGTTTCTTTGCTCATGCTGGGCTACTGAGTGCTCAGATATATTCCTCACAGAGGCTGGGCACATCAGGCAACTTCAGGTACACACAAACAATGAGTACACATAAACACAAAAAAACCCTCAAAAAATATATAAGGACTTTGACATAAAACCCACATCTAAAGAAAAGCAGTCCACTCAGGGGCATGGTCATAAATGTACTGCAGAGACTGACCCTCACACACAGTAAACCTGGAGCTCAGGCTGTGAGCTCATGATCAACATCTGGTGAAGAGTCAAGAGGACACTTTGTCATTGCTCCCCCCAGCAGAAACACAACCCTCAACTCAGTCTGGTTCCAGTTTAGAAGCAGTGACATTTAGTGAGTCAAAGTGACCTCAGCTTCATTGAAACTCCCTGACTGCTATTAAACAGCCAGCAGGGATTTAAGGGAATACCAGGAACCAGATGGAAAAGCACCAGGTCTGGGGACAGTGAAGCTACAGACCCAAAGGTCATTAGTGCTCCCTGGGGACTGCCTGAGCCACATGCGTGCTAGTCCAGCCCTCAGGCTAAATAGTGGCTGCAGAGCTCGGCAGCCTGGGGGAAAAAAACCCCTTCCTTCCCATCCTGCTGTAGTCCCCAGCCCTCCTCTGGCTGCATCTGCTGCCATGGGCATTTAACCAGTAAAAGCACCTGGAACTCAGGCAGGCTGCGTGTGTTTGTTTTTACGAGGCGGGGCAAGGGGTCAGCCAGCAAAACAGAGACGGAAAAGCAGACAACAAGCTGGTTTTGTGCCTCCCTGGCCGTGAGAGCTGCCACCTCTCTGCAAAGCCCAGGTGGCTGTACAACTCCAGGTCCCAACCCCTCTGAGCTACCCGCAAGGCATCGGTCAGGGGCAGGGAGAGGGCAGAGCAGCAGTGGTCCCCCCAGCAGTATTGCATTTTAGAAAGGGCAGGAAAATAAGACGGTTCATCTCCTTTTGCTGCTTTCTTCATGGTTAGGAGAGAGTAGGGCAGATTCAGGCATGCTCCTGAGGAGCATCATTCAAGGGAGCCACACATGCTCCCTCTGCTAAACTTCTATTAAACAGGTGAGGCTGAATGCCAGGCACTGAAGGGATGGGATTAACACTCAGCTGCCCCAAGTGCTTGGGGAACAAGCCCAAGGCCTCCCAATGCCTGCTGTCACCATGCCACTATATGCCACTGCCAGCTCCCAGTATCCACACAGGGCTACCACAGTTGGATTTGTCCATACAAACAGTCTAGACTCTTTCCCCATGATGTCACCTGACTACAGGAGTGGCTGTTCAAACAGCATCAAAACTCCCACACTTCAGGGACAGGTACTTCCCTGCTGCCTTTTCTCCTCTACCACTAACAATCCTCTCTGCCAAAGCATACATTCAAATGTGTGGAAATGAAACAGCTGGGGCACTGCAAAGAGCTGGAGCTAGGCAGCCTAGCCCTCAGGGGCAAACTGACCCTGGCAAGGGGGTGCTAGGAAATCCCAAGATAAGTCTGTGAAAGTAGGCTTCAAGCAGGATTTGGTGCCCAGCCTGCTCATCCTTAGATGCTACTGCCCCTTTGAGCAGGATAAGTATCAACACAGGGGGTGGGGGACCTTTGTCATGCAGCAGGAATGTTAACATCCTCCAGACTTAAACGGCACCATCTGAAGAGCAGTTAATATTCTGAACTTAATTTTTCATGTGTACATCATGAGGTCCTAATAAAAATGTTGAAAACTGTCTTTGTTGTCATCCGGTCCCTACAGGACTCACTTCTCCTTTGGCATTTCTCATTGTTGTCATCTGTAGACAACAAGATTGTTGTTAAAGTTATGGTACCAGCTTTACAAAATGAAAAGGATTTTTTTTTTTTTAAAGAGGGCGGAAAAAAAAGAGATGAAACAAAACAAAACCAGAAAGAAGATGGGGAGGGGGGAGCGGGAAGTGGGGGAAGAGAAATGTGCCAGGAAGCAATATAAAAAAAGCAGAGACTTTTGATGTTTTCTTTTCCCGCCTCCTTCATTCTTGGCTGAATTATAGGGCGTAGCATAGTATTTTCAGAGCATCTTTTACAAACTTTATTTAGTTCAGTGATTCATATTTCCTGAGCAAGGTTAACCAAAGGGAGGGGTGTTTCTCCCTTTGCCCCTCACTGTTCCCCAAATTTCAAATAAATTGTATCACATTGTTAAAAAGAATTGTCAAAAAGGAACTTTTCCTGATCTCCTCCAATAGTATTGTTTTCCCTAACAATGATCAGGATGGTTCATTACTTATTTACTTTAGAGAGTAATTTTAAAATACTCTACACAACTTTGAGCCTCAGACTTTGATAAGACATAGATAGACACGTGGTTAAGATTGAGAACTTCATGGTCACTGCTCTCCTAAGCCTGTCATTTTCTTCCAAACACACATGCCTAGTTTGAAAAAGCAAAAGGTTCCATATGTAAGTCAGCTGACTTTCTTCCCTGGACAGAGTTGAGCACTCTCTGGGAAAAGCTGGAGCTGAAATCAGATGCCCAGGGATGACATCAGAGCTTATCTGGGATTCTAGGCCTGCACTGCCAGCGCCTGAACCTCCAGGCTCCAGGCATTCCCCAGAGCAGCACAGGCTGCAAGCTGATGCCGTTCTGTTCTTGCCCCTCTGTGATCCCCGAGACCATAAAAGTGCCAGAGTGGTGACCCCTCATCAGCTGGCAGAATTTATTTCCTCCTTTTCCTATGCAATACCTGTGCAGCACTTGCAGCTCGACTCCCAGCCCATGACCCCTGCAGCTGGGAGAACATCCCCAAGAATTCATGCAAGGCTGTGTGAGAGGCTTGCAGACACTCACTTCATTCGTTCTGTCCAGTCTGTGCACAGCTTCTCATCCTTTCTGGCTATGCTTTAGAAGGAACAGCAGCAGCCACATCAGGGCTCCAGGAGAGGGAACACATGTACAGTGGCCAGGGGGATGCCAGATATTCAGTTAAAGCAACAAGGAGTTAAGTGCATAAAGCATGACAGGCAAAGCAGCCCTGTCAATATGAGAAAAGATTTGAAAAACCCTGTGTCCATCAAGGAATATCTGAATAATAATAATAAATGTCAGCATAGGAAAATTTTACCCTTTCCTGCTTCCTTTTTACTAGCTCAAAGAAGCTTCTACTGTCCCCACAAGAAACAACTGTAAGGTCAGATTTCTTTGAAAGGAACAGAGAGGAGAGCCTCTGGTTTCTTTCCAAAAAGCAATTTATTTTAGCTTCACCAAAGGTCAGGAAGCATAAATTGCAATGGATACTCTTCCCGTGTAGCTAAACATATTTCCAAGCAGAACCATGACGTTATAAGGAAACAAATGAGTAAATATCAGGAGGCCAAAGAAAAACCCAGCCTGAAAACATTTCTGACTGTATAATGATATCATTCTCACATTTAAATGTGGGGGCTGAAGGGGGTGTCAGAAGTGCTAGATGTGACTTAGATAAGCATAGAGGATCAGTTTTGGAGGATAGTTACACATCAGAAGAAACATCTCAGCAGTGAATGAAACTCCACCAGCTTGGCTTCACCTTGATTTTATATGGCAATCTTTATGCAACCACAGAAAATGTGCATCAGCCAGAAAACTCATAACTCTGCTGGAAAATGTTGAATGCACAGAGCAGTATGAGCAGTCAGTTATCTACAGTGAATGAGGTTTGTTTAGGTCCTCCAGCCCAACCTCCACACTCCTAATAGCACCACGTTTCACTGTTTGGATGCTTTTATTCCCACATGGCTCCCTACTAGTTACATGTAGCTCCATTTCAGCAAGTGATGGAGGAAAAAAAGCAAAGGATTACCTGGGGAACACTGCTTAGCTTGTAAACCAAGACTATCATACTTTTGTGGGCTTAAGCCACTAGGTATTTAGTGGATATACTCTCCAGTCCACAAAAATTAATGAGATACAGATCCCACAAGGGGAAAAACTACTGGATAAGTTTATATTATTGCCTGTTGATATCCCTAGTGCTCAGGAAGCCCAAGAAGAAGTGGAAACAATGTGGCAGTGTCTCCAGAGGGCCCTGTCCATTTACTTGTGCTTAACACTGAGCTGGATTTTCACTTGAGTCAGCACAGGCTCTTAGGAGCCCTGCCTGAACATTTGTGGAGGATGTCTACTGCCTGCCTTAAAATGGTCTGTGGCCACGGAGCCCAGAGCCCTCTGCTCCAAGCACCAGGAAACGGAAACAGACTTTCTGGTTTGGGCTCACACAGCACCCAATATGGGGCATTGCAGACTATCCATTTTCCATTCCACAGCCATACCAAAGCAATAACAACTGTGTTGCTGAGTTTCCAGGTAATAAAGACAAACTTTTCTCTAGCTGCCATAGCCACTGACAGTTTATGTTAATCAAAGTGACGCCAGCATAAAGTGCTGGGCTGCCAGACTAGAAAGCATTTTACCCTCAACTGTTTCTGATATGTTTGTGTGCACAGTTCAGTTTACCATTAGGAAGGGCAAATAATGACCTATCAGTAATTTAAGGCTGGGTCCCTTAAGTAATAAATTGAAAGTCAATGTTTAAACAAAGAGACACGACTACAAATTCAGCATGACACTCTCCAGAAAAAGGGTCATTAGGCAGCAGAGGCCAGACAAACTTCATCTGCCCCCTAGGAGTTTTATACCGTACTTGAATGACCACCAAAGGTACCATTCATCTTTACTGATCCCTGTTCCTAACCATACAAGGGTCTCAAGAAGTCAAGCCAGTTACTGGATATAGGTGTATGATGGGTTCTACATGGCTGTTTTGCAAACCATCACATAGACATGCAGCCTGGGACTGAGCAGCCCACCAAGCAGCCTGCCATGCAGCAAGGGATGCATTTTGCACAGCAAGGCCCAGTGAAGGGAAAAGACTGTGGCTCTTTGGCAATCTGAGAGATGGGAAGGGACCTAAAGTACACCAGTGGAGCCCTTCCAGTGCCGATTCACAGAAAGGAGCATGGCCTGTGGCATCACGGACCATCAGCAGTTCTTTCACCATCATTTGGGAATGAGGGGTGTGAAATACGGCTGAAGGATTCATAAAAACTTCTCCCTACCCGTCCCCTCCATAATCTTGGGGCAGAATGGCAAAAAATTGAATAGGATTTTCATCAGGTAAGATGATGCAGCCATGTGGCTGTTTTGAAGATCAACTGATTTGAAGATCAACTATCCTTATCAGAGCTGCTAGGTGCTTGGATACACATATAATCTTCCAGTTCAAAAGACTATTTACTATTTTCTCCACCCCTTTAAGGTTTCTGCCAACACTGATAAATCCAATCTAGGACATGAAAAACATTAAAAGTGGTTCCACTCGACAGTAATAAAATTATTTTTTAAGAACTTGTAAAACCTAAACAGCTCTTTCATTACTCTTCCAGCAGCAGCCAGTAATGTTTCCTGATAGACAAGAAAGAGCAGTTGTACCCTATGGAAAAAGGCATTTGAAAGACAGACTTACTTCCCCTAAAGGGCATTCAAAAGCAGACAATTTTCACATTAAAAAAAAAAAAAACACAGGGGAAAAAAACCTTAATAATATATATTCTCCTAGGGTATGGTTCTGCTTCAAAAATGCAGAAGAGAATGGGAATTCACTGAGTGTCATCATAATACCGTCAAGGTGATGGAATAAGTGCCTGGTACATAACCAAAATTTTTATTTTAGGGTATGTCCAGATGCTTCTTGCTGTCCTGAGGTATAGTTCTTAAAGTTTTCCTTTTCTTCTCTGTACTGAGAGTAGGAACCTACCCAGTCAGCTGCCTGGGTGAATGAAAAATAAGTCTTCATTCCAGAGCACACAGTTGTATGCAAATATTCCTATTAAAATCCCTGTCTCAAATTTAACCTCTCAGCAGTCCTGCAGACCAATATGTTCATTCTCCTCTAAACTGTAGAACCTAATGAGAAAATGCTCCCGCAAGCTGTGTGTGACCCTGAAGTAGAAGGGCTCGGTTAACCGCACGAACCTTGAATGTGCAAATGAAGACTCCTCCCTGCCAGATGTCTTCCTCAAACAGTGTCAAGCATATGCAGCCTGGTGGGTGAGGGCTGCAGGGACAGGTGGCCTGGTTGGTATTTCACTTGGTTTTTCTCTTTAATTTTTATAAGTTTGGTTTTTTAACTCCTTAGGCCCTTTCACAGCAATAGATGTAGAGACTGAGTGATTTTACTGGTTAAATGATAGGACAATTGCACCTACAGCTGTTGTTTCTTTTTTTCAATCTGCCTCACTTCAGTGCAACAACAATGATGTTCATGCACAGGAACAGGTCAGCGAGGAACAAAGTTTGTCACTTGACACCCTGATTCAGTGAGGAATTGTAGGACATATTTAGTTGCCAGCTTGTTTTGGCTATACACCTGCAGAAAAAAGGTACAAGCTGAAGTGCCTTCCATAACTTGGTCACACAGCAATGTAAAAATCATCATGGGAACTCCAATTCAAAAGGTTTTGATTTTTAAAGCCTAACCAGTGATGTGTTTGATGAGAAAATGAGAGCTGCCATGCCTAAATGAGCACATCTGGTCAACTTTATTTTTAACAGGACAAAGACTCTTTTCTCCGAGGCCAAGATACTAGCTCTTTAATCTTTTTCCATATTTCTCATGCTTATCACATACGAGCTTATCGTAAAGATGTCTTTATCACTTCTTCCTTTTGATTAAAGGCTATGAGTAATGCTAGCCAATATCAATAACAATGCCCTAAAAATAAAATTATCATCAAACCAGAACCTTGCAGGGAACAGTGTTAGTCTCACTAGTCCCTCATGTATAGATCAGACAGTGCACTCAGAGGAAAAAAAAAAAAAAAACACCACATGTGAAGAGCAAGTCTCCAACTACATTATGTTTGGAGAGTATAATTCATCTTACAGACAGTGAAATCCTGGGTGATCTTTATTTTACATTAATCACACTGTTAAATGGCTCAGGTATTAGGCAGGCAGGTTGGGGGGGGAGGAGAGAGGGGGAAGAGACAGAAGGGGGAAAAAGAAAAAGTTGGCTCAAAACTTCATTCTAAACAGAAACCAAATGTTAGTCACTTTGAAGTACAATAATTTTTTTTAAAGGTTTCAGTAAAAAAAAAACAAAAACAGTGAAAGCAATTAGTCTTACCACACATTCAGTGATCCTCAAACTAAAAATCAATGCCACACATATGCATATAAACATATAAACAGAAATATACACTGGTCCAAAATACAGGCAAGATGTATCATCTATGTGAAAAGTGAGACTACAACTAAACAAAAAAAATCCCATAAAAGGCATTGATTGCCAACGGAGTTATTACAGACAATTGGTATGTATATGCGGAATGGTAACGATAAGGACATTTAATCATCCCAAAGGAAACAACAATTGTGGGAAATCATTTTAATACTACTTAGAAAGATTATAAAATCCCAGTTCCATGTCATTCTACAAAAGACTAGAGTCTTTCCATAAATTATAGCAGATTTCAAGGAAAAAGGGGTAATGGTAAAAGAATCAAAGACATACAAAGTTTTCCGATTTAGAATGACATTTCTCATTACGAGGTATGTGGTTTTAATTACCTTCTTCCTAAGACCATTAAAGGTACACGCTGAAGGTACTTTTCCATATGTACTGAAAGATCTTATAAAATTTTAATCAACAGCAGCAATATTATTTGCAAATTGGCTGAATTTTCCTTAAGAGAATGAAATTAGGAAACAGTCCAAAGTTGACATTTCTGTCCTTCAGTGCCACAATCAACTGCTGAAGAAAAGCCAGATTATAACAATACTATTAATACAAACATCCCCAGTTCATGTGGACATTCATATCAAAACCCTGCCTCACCTTACAAGGTAAGGCTCTGTATTATTCATTTTGCATGAGAATTTTCCTTCTCACATCTCAGTTTCATACCTTAATAATGCTCTTCAAACGAGTAACAACCCATAAAATGACTTTTTTCAACATACTGGTTTGTCAGTTTTCTAATGCACGTCATAGCTAGCAATTAATTTGTGTATGTACATATTTATGTCCTGGAATTCACAGAGTGTGATGTTCCTTTACAGAGATTTAGGGGGAAAAAAAAGACAAAAAACATTAATAAAGTTAACCAAATGCTATGAATTATTCTGTTTTTGAACATGTTTGAGCAAGATAGAATGAGGCATTTGACCTGCTTTTGATCATTCACTTTCACAAAATATTTCAACCAGGCATCTGATCTGCATGCGCTGTTGATTTTTTTTTGAACAGTGACAAATCAAAACATGTGCAGAGCTAAAGCACAATCAGTTATGTGGAGGTTAATAAAATGTCCTGAACTGGAATTCCTTCAACACATCTGAATTTAAGCCTTCTGTACATATGTTTGCTTTGGGTGTATTTGAAGTTGGAGTTCATTAATGAATAAAATTGCTGGAAGATCTGATCTGCAAGTCTGCTCAGCACCTGCTATTTTTGTTTTTTCTTTGGAATCCAATAATGACATTGGGATCTGTACATCTAGTCATGTTAATTGAATAGAATCACTGGAAAAACAGAGATAATAATTTAAAAAAAAAGTATTCCCCTGGTTGCTCCTGACTGCAAGCCATGCAGATACCTGGTTTGCTTTTTCTTTGGTGGTGTAGTGGTGTTTCAGTTCTGAATCAGCAGCATGGTACTTTCCAGGAAAACAAAAGCTATTTTCTCTTTTGAGATCTCATATAACTGGGGTGTGTGGTCTAAATCCAGATTTTTGAAGGCAAATGCTTATTTTCATAAGAATTTTGGGTGCCCCCTTACCTGACTGAGCAGTTCATATATCCTGCAAAAGTCCTGGTGTCTCAGACCAGCTCCCACCCTCTGCCAGGTTTCCAGAGCTTCACACTGTACTTTCTAAACTGCACCTCCTGCCCAAAAATCTCAGCTATAAATTGTAGCAAGAAGGTGGCACTTAAGAAGAGGGGAGATACTGAAACAAAACGAACAGTGTGGGATGGAAAATCTCTGATATTCCTACAATTAAAATCTCTGTAGGAAAATCTCTGAGATTCCTACAGTCTCTGAATTCCTACAACTCCTATATTCTGCATCCCAGAAAGGAAAAAGGTTCATTTAAAAGTACTATTGGAACCTCCATCAAAAAAAAATTCATAATCCTTGTGTGTGACTGACAATGAGCTACAATGCACATTTCTTTTTTTCACCATTGGTTTATTCTTCAAACCACATTCTGCCCAACACACATAAAACTGAACAAATAAAGTTTATAATATTCTTGCAAGTGTCCATAAGACTATGCATTGGCACCTGCCTAAAGGCTAATTATAGACCTATTGAATTATGTTTCCCAGTTAGTGTTTTTGCAGTTAGATTTCACATGGGCAGCAGAAATGGGAGCAACAGGAAAATTCCTCTATCCAGAGCACACAATGTGGCTCTGCTTCAGGTCCAGCCCAGACCATCCTCAGAGACCCAGGGCTAGCTCAGGGAGTACCCTTGTGCTTTTGCAATCTCTCTGCCGTGCAATATGGGGCGTTTCTCCCTTGATGAAGAAGAGTGGTTTGATTTATGGCCTGTGAAAATATGTTCTTGTTAAAGAAGATGTATTTGCAGCTCCAGACAGAAAGGAGCTGTTTAAAACAAGGGGTCAGCTTGTTTCAAGAGAGACACATGAAGATCTCACAGATCAGAGCCACCCCCTATTCCTGAAAATGGGTCTTGTAAGTGGCTGACAGACTCCCTAGAGTGGTCCCACATTCAGTGGTCAGGAGATTTCACCCTTTCTTCTCAGCTAGGGATTTAGCATCAGGAAGTGGGCCTTCATTACTTACAACTGAAGGATTGCTGTTCTCCAGGTACCTCAGGATGCTTACTAGAAACCTGAAGATGCATCAGGCATTCAACAGGTGCATTTTGCCTCCCCTGTAAGTGCGGCAGTCTGGGAGTCTGTCACTCAAGTGCTCCATGTCCCAGCTGGGCTCCTGGCTGGGAGTGGGAGAGCCCAATTTTCTGGCATGGGGAAGAGAGGGGCTTGAGCATCCAAAGGGAGCCTAGCAAGTGACCTTTTGTGAATGAAAGAAATCAAGAGGGAGCCAAGCAGCTACCAGCACCCAGAGGTAGATCCTCAGGACTAGGATATTCCACACTGATGGGGGAAAGGCTCCTGGCAGCAAGAACCTCCCTACCATAAGAAACCAAGGAGTAAGCCAAACCCATCATGTAAACCCCATCTCTGTGTGCATGAATCTTGGCTAACCCTCCATGATCTGCTGCAGTAACCCTGCATGGGTTGTTCACCCTTTCTGTGCCCCAGTTCTCCCTTCTGCTTAACCAGGGCAAAGTTACTGGCTTACCAAATGCCACAGCAAAGCAGTATCCTAGGAAAATATCAAGATAGACTTAACTGGACTTATAAATTATTTTGATATTCCCAGATGAAAGTTCCCTGCATGTATAAAGTTTTATTATTATTTCAGCTGCTCCCTCCATAGCGTAAGTGCCAAAAAAAAAAAAAAAACTTTAGAAAAGCCTCTGATTAAGCATAATACTTTTCTTGTTAATGACTAGCAAAACATCATACTTGTAACATATGGGACACAAGTATTTGATTTCTGTTTAGGGCACAGCATTTAAGAACTAAAGCAAGTTTCACTCCATGTCTTACTGAAATCTGACGTAATTTTCTCTTGGAAAATGTGTTGGGGACTGTCCGGCTGTGCTTCTTTGCAACTTACACAATTTCAAATATAATTTATATAGAGACTAACCTAAGGTCAATTATTATTACCATCTTGAAGAAGTGATTGTAAACTGGGAATAGCTTTTGCTTTAATCATTTCTTTTGCTCTACTAAGCAAAATAGAAATAGTTTGTAGTGAAAAATGTGTCTTCCAGTGTAAGCATTCAATGTCAAAAGAAATCATAAGTCTAAAAATGATGGCTTTCAGCTGTTGCTCAGTAAGCAGTCAGTGTTTCTTCTCTTCTAGAAAGCTGATACTCCCTCTTCAGGGGAATTTAAATGAACAAAATAGGAATAGGAGAGTATCAGGGACTTAATGAGACTGCAGTCTCTCTCGTGATTCTCTGTGTAGGAGATGTTTAACATCATGTTCACTCACATGTTCAACCCACAGCTGCCACATGTGGGTTGTGCCTGAAGTTGCCATAGCTAATCTCTGCTGGAACACACCATGGGGAGGTTTGGTGAAAGGCCTTGCTAATGTGTGTACAGAATGGATTTCTTCCAACACCATAGTTCAAATGCAAGGTAAACCAAGAAGGGTCAACCAGACCCTTGCTTTAACAGAAAGCAAGAGGAGAAAGTTCAGGACAAGTTTTGCCATTCTGCCTGGAGAATATCCATGAGCTGCAGTTAGAAAAAAAAGACTTCTGGAAGAATTTGCTGGTACTTTTCAAAACCACATCAGATATAAAATCCAGAACTGCAGGCTGAAAAGAAGATATGCAGTGTTCCCAGCTGGGACTGAAAACAGCCCATGACTGGATACCAGCACCCATGAAGGGTTTAGTCAGAATCTGTTCTTCAGACTGAAAAGCATGCAAAATTCCTCCAGTCCCTGTTGCTGCTGGCACCACAGCTTAGGTCAGTGACACCCAGTTGAAAGCCTTGCTGCAAGAAGCTGCCCCAGTTAGGCAGCTTTGTGATGCAGCAGCTCATCAGCAAGCAGACTGCTCAAAAATACCATGCACAAGTTTTGCATACTGAAGGCACCCACTGTCTGATGCTTCTAAATGGGTCAAAAAAGCCCAGAAATTGCCTTCTGAAAACCAGCTGTCTTCTTCACAGGAAGTTTCTCAGGTTTTACTGCAGATGCCATGGTTTAGGAATCATACTCCCCAGTTCACCCCCATGGAGACTCTCCCAAATCAGATTATGTTCTCTTGCCACCCCTTCCCCTCCCACTGCAGCAGGATGGACTTGAGAATCGGAGGCACAAAGGCTAAAGATCACACTTTAAATTACAGCCATCATATTTTAAATTTCGAATACAAGCAGCCATGTTAACTAGAGATCATTCTGGACTACTTTCCATCCTAAAAGTTTTTTCATAGTCTGGATCAACCCAAAGGCAGTATTTGAGCTCACTGGGTTTGAGTCATATTATTGAAGGGCATTAAGCAAGGTGATCAATTTCCAGTCAAGAAGATAAGATATGTCTCACTAATATCCCAATTTGTACATAAATCTCACTGCACTAAGAGTCCAGATTAAATAAATAAATAAAAAGGGACTCAGACACCACTGTTTCAGAGTGCTTTAAGACCAACACAGCAGGCTGCAGGCTTCTTTGGGAAAGGCCAGGAAGTATGGCATTTTTGTAAAAGGCACTGCTGTAGGACGAGAGAAATGAATTAGTGTCCCACTAATGTTAGTCACACATTATCCAGAGGAGGAATTAACAACTATTTACTCAAGGATAAATAGATCATGGCAGTCATCCCAAGGACTGTGATCCTGTTGCCTGAAGGCGAGGGCTCAGTGCTGAGCAGGTGTATACCTGCAGTCCATAAGTTTGTTTCAGTGAGCTTCACCACAGTAATGACTGGATGTCTGCACACCTCTGTGAATTGTGACTGTTGGTGTTTTACTCCTCCTGTGCCTTTCCCAAGGCACAGGGCACTGGCAGAACCAGCCATCTGCTCTTCCTCACCCGTAGCACAAGCCTGAAAGACAAATCTGAGAAGCACAGCTTCATCAGCACTTCTAGCACCTTCCTAATCCCAAACTTGCTCCTTATCCCTATTCCAAGTGCTGACATTTTCCAGCATTGCCTCTGTACTGAGCTGTCATCTGCTGAGCATCTAAATTGCTGTGACCAGGCAGCCACTTGACCAAACTGCAAAAAATATGAACAATGGCAACGTTTTTGTGAGCTGCTGTGGAGCTGAGCTGATGGAGAGTTCGCTCTTGTGACGGTTCTAGCCAGTTTTGCTTTGTCTGCAAGTCTATGACAGCAACATTAATAAGAAAAAGTCTGAGGACAATGTTTTCAAGGACCCAAATTATTTTATAACTAGTTTTTCTTAAAGTTTAGGTCTCCACATTCATTTTGGTGACGCAAGCTCGTGCAATATCTGCTCATGAATATCTGCATTACTTTGAAAAAGGCCGTTTTTTACTTTTGAAATTGGGATGTGCTGAGGAACATTGCTGCAATGTCAGCAACCATGCAACAAATTAGATTTTGTGCCAGAAAATTATACGCTTACCCAAGAAAAACATGAGAGAGGAAACAGGAGCACTATAAGATTGGTCAACCTTATGTGAGTTTTAAAATCTTCATTTCTGCAGATGGTATTTGGACTGATCTGACTCTCCCAATTTTCTGGAATAATTTCCTTAGAGACAAACTGATGTGTTTGCAGTCCTGTGACTCAGCTGGAAGCAGATAATAAACTAAACTAAAACCAGAAATGTATGAAATATTCAAACTGCACTAGGTGGGCTCTGGCTTGAAGGATCTTAGCATGGCTGTGGCAAATATGTACTTTACATCCCAAGATCCTTTAACATGTATGTTGGACGCATAGGTTTGGAAATCCTTTACTTAGATGATGTCACAACAAAGTAGGTTCCCACCCGCCAGCAGCCACCCAGCATTTCCCAGTTCCTTGGAACAGGATTCCTGCCATGGAGTCAACTCTAACATCCTATTCCTGGGCACACCACTCAGCTCTATTTCATCCCCAGCCAAAGCAGCCCTGGACAGCAATAGCTGCTCATCTACCTGTGGGTCAGGGCCAGTTTTTGCATAGGGTGAGGCCCCCACACACCCACCCCAATTCTCATCCCAGGACAGCAGAGCTGTTGGGAGCTGCCACGTGGCAGGATGTGGCTCCCCATGCAACGATTTGTGTGCACATAGACCTCAGCACGAAGCCAATATAGAATTCTTAAAATAAGGCCTAAATGTGAAGAAAAAAAAATAAAATTCCGGCACATAATTCCTTATAACTTTCTAGTGAACGCAGTAAAAAGCCAAATTCTCCAACATTTAAATTCCAAGTATAGGAAGAACTATACTATTGGTAGGCAGCATTAAGTTACAGCACATTTAAAAGCTGCAGCAGCATGATATAAGCATAGACTACAACAGAGCTTATCTAGTAATTTCCAGCCTTATAAGCTGAAAAAGCCATGTCCTGCCAAGAGCATGCTTTTAATTGGCTCCTCTAAAACACAGAACCACAATAGAAAAATACTTTAAAGGAAACAAACTATCACCATCATATGAAGATGTTCCATCCCAAGACACAACCACCTCAGTGTGCGCCTTCTTAAAAGGCCAGATGGAGCAGGACAGAACACATAAACTGGATCTCTCTCCTAGAGTTTATACCCATAAATCTGCAGATGAAATACTGGGAAAAGGAAGTAAGCTAGGCCTCGCTATTTAAACTCATGATTAGGAGTTTAAATGGTCAAGTTATATGCCTATTTTTATAGATGTCTGTCTTTATACATATGAACTGTTTTTTCTTCAGCTAAACTTTCCCACATGTGAAGTGTTTTGGAGTAACAGTTATTGCAATAACTCTGTTTTCTTTGAAATAACCTGAACAAACTTCATATTGGGGGTTTTCTCTGTAGATATTGTATTTTTAATGGTATCAGGTTTTATATAGATTTTGTCATTTTAAAAAAATGGTGACAAGTACTCAAAGCACAAGTTATCAACAAAATTTTTATATTAAGCCAAATGAAACTCATGTAGTCGAATTGCTGATGAAAACAGCAAAAATATAACTATCAATGTATCTTTTACTTTGAGAAATTTAAATGGGGATAAGGAGGGGCAGAAGCAACCCCACCTTGTACAGATTACCAGATCACTGCTTGCTACAGTGATTCTGCTTTTTCTCATGGGATACTCATAACTCCCAGTGACAGGTCTGGATTATGTGCATAACATCCACAAGGCTGCCAATCCCAGGATTATGTACATATTTGTGTTATGTCCCTACTACTTAACAAAGCTTTAAGGAAAGGATGTTCAACAAGGAAGTGCTGTCAGGAGAACACAAACACAGGAAAACAGGATAATTTTAGGTGTCTTTAATAAAAGATGGGCTTGATCTTACAAAACCCAGTCAGGATTTGCATAGACAGGTCTGTGGCCAGCACATGGGATAAACCAGGCTCATCTACACCACATGCTGGCACCCCAAGCTAGATCCAGGCTGTGGAAGAATGTGCAAGCTCCACACAGAGGCTTTGGAGTGCAAGTAATAGTACCTGGCAAACATAGGTGGGGGCCACTAGCTCAGCACAGGGATGATTTATGCTTTTTGGCAAGGATTTTCAAAGGCCTTCTGATCAATTCCCTAATACAGTTCCCCAGTGGCCTCCTAAACATCTGTACAGCCCAACCAAGGTGAGGAGGAAGGGGAGGGGCACAGTATGTGGATGGAAATAGTACTCTGTGGATGAGAAGAGAGTGGGAAGTTCTTAAAATGTTATTTTCATCAAAAGTTTGATATACAAAGAGATATTACCTGGCATGGACTTTTTACAATCTACACCAAGTACCCACCTCCTCTGCTATTGGTAATTTATTCCTATTCCGCTACCTACTGTTCTTCCCCCTTCTACAGCACAGATTGCATTACTTGTTATAAGTATCCTGATTTAGAGTGGGAGTCCACAGTGTAATTTTTAAGGGCTGGAAACCACTTTCTGTCCTTTCATTATCAGAGCAATTGTTCTCATCCCATTCTTAACCTGATGCTCCTGCTTCTAATTTTCAGATGAAGATTATCTTGGATAACCCAAAAAACCTGTAATTTTATTGGTTTCTCTCCTTTCAGTTCTCTCCATTGCTCAATTGGGGAAAAAAAAATCCTCTCTTCAAACTGCATCTCACCTAAAGGTCTCTGAAGGGATTTAAGATGTTTTTGTACATAACTAGAAAATAGTCATGAAAATTAGTGTATTAGTGACTCTTTAAAGAATGCTACAAGAGACTGTGTGGAAAGCTGGCTGTTACAAGCCCTCAGTGCCACTTCCCCCTCACCCTACCAACAGTGCTTGGCACAGATATTCAGAAGTATTTTTTAATCTATGGTAATATATTGCTAACTGCTCGCCACGCTTCTCCAGGCCCCAAGAATTTGACATACAGCTGTCTGCAGCACTGAAATAACTTTGGGCATAAAACACTAGTATCACCACAAATCCATGTGTGAATGGTCCCAAGGTTTTGGAGTGACAGGCCTTTGAAATCACTGTATTGAGAATAAGCAATGCTTCCTCAGGTGCGCTGTTGATGCATTGACTATAAATAAAAGTATTTGCTGTCGAGCACCAGCGCTTCAGTAGCAACAAACAGTTTCTGTGTCTTAAAGTGTTTCATGATGGTCCATTGCAGATGGTACAAACTCCTCCAGGCTACACTCACTGCAGATGGGAACATCTGCAGAAAGAGGTAGGAGGTTACCTGCTCCCAGCCTTGTGTTGTGGGCTCAATACAGAAAGCTGTGAAAGCCCCAAGATATCTGTTGTGCTTCCTCCTAGGCTTATTCTGCACATACATCCTTGCTGCTTGGCTGCCTGGGCTTAACATGCTTTGTGTGTTTGCCCTTCTATTTCTGGGATCATAGACTTAGCTCTTGTCTTCCTTGGATGCTTCAGGGACAACTCCTGGAACAGTTCCCAAAGTTGGTGTATCATTGCCAATATCATGCATTTTCTTTTCATAGGTGTGGAGACAGCTACAGGGGATGTATAAGTCTGTGTCTGATTCCAGTGTTGTCTCTTTTGCACATGTGGCTTGTGCTGCCAAAAAATGATGGCAAGAGACCAATCTCACTCCAATACCAGCAAAAACACAGATAATTTCACAGTGATTGCCAGCCCTGATTGACCAGAAGTCCAAGTTTTGTCAGAAACATTTTTAGACAAGAAAAATCCACAACTGCCTATGTAGAAAGCCTGCTACATTAAGTAATTAAATTTACTCATTTGCGCCTACTCATTTCATGAAAGCCCAGCTAATTAAAAGTGTTTCTCTCAGGAGGCAGTTTTCAAGAATTAAGTTTTGATAGGCACTGAATGTGAGCTTCTATCAGCTAAGTTAGAGGGGTGGCTTCCACCAGCCATGTACACCTTGAAAACCATTTGCTTTCTCAAGAACTCCAAAAGAAAATGCCAGAAACTGCAACACTTACCTACAGGTATTTTACCAGCATTCATAGGTGACAAAAAAGCGTGATTTTTTATCTTGGGCAGGAAAGGACAATCAGTCTTATTGAAATTAAGGGTTTCTTCAACAAGGAGGAGAGCCTTCCTTAGGTGAAAGGTGGCACTGCTGTACCGCATGGCCTTACATTTCAAACTGCATCTCAAGCCATGCTGGAGTCAGCATCAACCAAATACCCATCCCTTGCTTCCCCAAGGAGAAGACTTTTATTTTCCCCATATAGCGGACACCATTGCCATTCATTTGAAGATTACAATAGCACAGATTTATAGCGGTACACACAGGCTGAGCAATCTATTTACATGCGTAGGCACTAAAGTTCACATGTGCAAAGAGCTAAAGGAGAAAACCTTCCAGTCATGGTGGGAACGTCCAGCCACCCCTTCCAAAAAGCAGCATGAACCACAGGCAGCACCAACCAACACAGTCAGGTTGAGACTCACTCATTTAATCCTGTTCCACGGGACCTCTCACCAGCTTCCACTAACAGGCCTTGATCTTCACAGTTCTTTCTTCTCTTCTTTACTTACAAGCCTCCCAACTAATGAGTAGGTTATCTAGCAATTTATCACTTGCCAGCAATTTATCACCTGGCTGCCACCCTCAGCTCATCAGCATATACATAATGAAGCACGAAAAGGGGTAACACACAATATGAATCCCTTTGAAAGGTCAGCCCTCAGCATGAAAGGCTTCCTGAATCAAATAACATTCAGGAGGGACAGCTGGAGCCACAGCTGTAGCTGTTGAATGAAAAACAACTTTCAACACACAGCACTTTGGAAAAATCACAATCCCAGGAAGGGTTTTATAAGTGCACAATGTTTTTTTCTTGTAGAGGCTTATACTTTTTTTTTTTTAATTTACTGAACCTGAGCTCAGTTGTCATTTTTACATGGCTCCAAAGTCAACAGATATTTATGATGACATTTCTTTGTGATTTAGCATTATTTACTACCTGGCCTTGTACACAACCCTTGTGGCACCTTTGTTTCTGAGAATGTAGGAAATCTGTAGCTGTAGCCAGTATGGAAAATATCCTGGAACTACACCTAAAAGATATTTTTAAGGGATCTTTTATCTGTGTGGAGAAAAGAAAGAAAGTTCACTGAGACTTATCCATACCAGTGCTGATTCACAGGTGGTACACAGTGTTTGTGAGCCCAGGTGCACACCACTGCCATGAAAGGCTCACAACAACCCTGAGAGCATTTGCAAAGTGAGGTGGCAGTTTCTGAGCAGGGTTAGCAGGGACATGGCCCTCCCAGCAGGCATGACACTTGTTCCCACGTTGTCCAGCTCCTGGCCTTGCAGGCCAGCCTTTAATCATTCTGTGTGCTTGCCTGTGTCTCTCTGTCCCCAGCACAGCCCTTGGATGATGACCCTGAGAGGGCAGCAGGACAGCCTGCCCCTCACACAAACTTCCAGCACATTGTCTGAAGCAGCCTCCAAAAATGGGAAGGAACTTCCCCAGTCCTTTCACTGGGTATTTGATGGCTCTCTAGCTAAATTGCCCAGCCCTACAGATTATTTCAGCTAAAACCCCTGTCCCCACCTTCCCCTGCCCTAGGCTTCTCTCCCTTCCTTTAGGCTTGAGAATTAAATGCAACCATAAACCATGTTGCTTAGTGCCAATTATAACAGGAAAGAAACCAGGTTAATTATGGAAGCTCTCCTTTTCTGAAAGGGAGTAATCAGGATGCAATGCCAGGCTCAGAAATGGTTGTCTGGGGAAGATTCCTGTGTCTGCCTTGGCACCCATATTGCCTTGCTTCTGTCCAAGCTAAGGAATTGTAAAAAGCCTTTGAAGTGCACTCAGCATGTCATCTGCATATGTTTGCAGCTGGTTTGCTGTTAGTGTGGCCAGAGCAGATAAATGATTATGTGTATCTGACCTATATTTGTTGATATTAGCCCTTTTTCTTGGAAACTGTCTTTGTACACTGTCCAACCCTTGTCTGGCTGCTTGCAGTGTCACTTTTTTTGCCAATTCCTAAAAGGTGCCACACCACCAACTTGCAGAGGACTTTTAGAAATGCTTCTAAGAAAACACTTTCTCCAGAGAGCTGATGGGACAGCTAGCACGAGTTATTTGGTCAGCTGTAATTCCCATCCATCCTAGAGAGTCAGCATCAGCCTCAGGTAAGCGTGGGCTTCTGCATGGAGAGGAGAAGAGTCGTGGGGCATCCAGGGACAACTCCTTTGGTCCATCTGCCGCCAGCATTGCCACAAAATACCCACTGCTCAGCTGCCACACTGTTCCAGCAGGTCACTTTGATTCCCTGCCATATCTCACTGCTCACCAGGCCCAAACCCACAAAGGTATTTCTGTGCCTAATTTTAACTGAAGTGAAGGGGAGGAAGGTATCTAGATACTGCTGGCTCTTACTCATTTGACAAGCCTTACCTCCCCCAGCAGGACAAGGACAGCACAAAATGGCATTCAGGGGAGTAGGTAAGGTACAATGCTGTCAGCTCATAACTTTTAAAAGATCCATAAAGGGATTCAGAGTATTTAGCCACCCACACTGGCTTAAATTATGAGTTTCTTCCACACTGTGTAGCCTTTGAATGTGTTTAGGGCTCTCTTTACCTAAGAGTAGTGTTGCTTCACATTCTCTAGACAAAAAGCTCTGATGTCTGAGCTTTGCACACACAGCAATGACTGGCCAGGTTAAACACAACAGGTGAAAAATACCTGAGATCTGACTCTACCCTTCCACCAGTTCTATATCAGAAAAATTTAGATGCATTCAGTGGCATTATTATGGGTTTATGACACTGTAAGACCTTGAAGCATTAGTATTCATAGATTTTATTATTATTATTTCCATATCTAAATACCGAATAGCATCTGGTATTTTTAAAATTCAGCTACAATTAAAGTTTTATGATTTTTAGCCTTTTCCTCAGGCAAGCTGGTGAAAGCCCACTTCTGCATTTTGTTGAAGTAAACTGTTTCCTGCCAGTTTCATATCTGGGATCAAGTATAGTAGCTTTGCACTGATAAGATACTGGTTGTACATTTAAAGAATTACATCCAGTCAAATTTATAAAAGGAAAATACAATAGGGCTATTTTTGCTAATCTTGTCTTTTACTAAGTCTGTCCCTAAGAAATCTAAATTCTGGTGCAAATTTGATTTTATGTCTTGAATGTCACAATCTCTTGTAAAAGGCAGAACTAAAAAGAAAAAGGCATGTATTTCACTTAATTCATATGTATATAAAATTCAGCAATATCTGATTGGTTTGGAAAGCTGTGCTATAGTGATTAACACATCTACAGAAGCAACCACAGAAGACAGGCAGGGTACACTGCTCCAATAGTGCCAAAGTCTGTCACTCTACATCTTGGCAATCTGGAGGAGAAAGAATTTTCCAAGTAATTTAAGTGCTGTGAAAATGAAGTTAGCAGTTTAGATACATTTGCAAAAACAAAGGCTGGTGATTACAAAGCTGGAATGGATGTGGACTGTGTTTACATCTGCTTCCTGGAAGGCAAAATATAATCGGCTTTCAAGAGGAAGCAAAAAATAATTAGCTTTCAAGATACTCTTTTTTAGTTTTGGGGTCTTGTCAGTAGGAGTTGTTTTCCTATGGCAGGATAATATGGAAGATTTCTGTGCTGTTATTCCATGGTGTGATTTGATGAGACAGCTGGTGTACCCCATGCCGGAACAACAGCTGGGAATGGTCATGTAATGTTTCTGGACAGTATAACACAAGCCAGTAATCTCTGTCTCTCAGCTATCAGTCACCTTCCTTTTAATTAGTTTCAGATGCAGTGTCTAAATAGGCAGTGAAATGTCAGAAGTCCCACACTCCGACACAGAGCTTCCTCAGACCCCAGGTAGAGCTTGATTGGTTTTGTTGCTGCAGACCACTGACCTTTGAAGAGTGAAATTCCCAGTCATGCTCAAGGAGCTTTTTTCAAAGGACACATCTAATAAATGCTAGCCTTAACACAGTGGCATTTGAAACCTTGCAGAAAAAGGCCTTAAACCTACTGCCAAAACCCACTTTAATCAGGATCAGTCTCACTCAAGTAAGATTAACTGAAGTTAGAAAGAAACTACTCATCCAACACAAGGCAGCTGTCCAGACTCCCTGAGAAATCAGAAATAAAAGGTAGCTGGAGATGGTGATTCATCTGTTCCTTTTGGATACCTGTCTTAGGGTGGGTGGTGTGCCCTCCACGCCGCTGATTTCTGGGAGATGGGTGTCTAGAGCCTCTATTTTCTGAGGCTTAAAGTTAAGTGACCTAAAGCCTACTCATAGTTTCTACAGCTTTGCAGACTTTTCACTGCTGTGAAGAACAGAAGGAAAGCTGTAAAATGTCAGACTGAAGGTCCTTCTATCCTACTTCCCACCACACCAACAGCAGATGCCTAGTGAACAGGCATATGTGAAAATTCCCTCTAACACTCTCCCAATTTTCTGACATTTTCAGAACAGGAACCTCCTGATGAGGCTGTGGTATCTATGTGGTTAATACTCCCAGGGCATGACTCTTATGTTAAATCTCTAGTCTGTCCTTGAAATCCTAAAAACTTTAGCATCCACGTCATCCTTTGTCAAGGAGATCCATGGGCCGGCTGACTGAGATGTTTTGTTTGGAGCCCTACTATTTTAGTAGCTTAATCTGATGTCTCCCACCTCATGTATGGGAAAGGAGTAAAAATAATCAATCTATTCATTCTCTCCATGCCACTCAATATTTTTTGTAAATGTATCACCTCCTTCTCCTTTATCTCCTTTCCATATACAAAAGTGCTAGCTTAGTCATCGTTCACACAGAGCCTTTCTGTACCTTTGATCATCTTTGTTACCCACCTCTACACCTTTTCCAGTCTGCCTTGCAAATTTCTTGTAATGGAGGGATCAGGACCTTCTAAGCTCATTAGAACAGACAAGTTCACACCCAACATCTCAAATTTGTTGCAGTGCTACTTGCTCAGGATCACAATGCCTGTCAGCACTGTGATAAGCAAGCACAGTGATAAGCAGGCTGAAGGCAGCAGCCGAGAGTCTTGGCAGTGTTACTGAAAATGAAGCAACAGGAGCAACTCAGTCAGGTCTTCCCATCTCATCCTCTTCCCCTTCAAGTGGGGACATGTGAGAGGTGGGAAGTCCCAGCTCAGGGTGGCAGAGCCATTGCAGGTGCAGGAACTGCAGTGTCCCCAACAGGGACACAGATACCTGGAGCATGGAGCCTCCTGAAACACAGAGCAGGCGCGAGCAGCTCCTGCTGCCTTCCCTGCCTTTCTTCCAGATCCCTTTGGTGCCTTAGCCATAACACCAGGACACTGGAGAAGGGGCCAATTTTCCCAGTTCTTCGGTCAAATGGCAACCCTCACTTGCCAAGCAGAAGTGAAAACACAAAGAACCATTCCCTTTACATGTTCATGCACAGAGGGCAGTGGTCCCCAGCAGGTTTCATCATCTAACTAAAGGTAAACATGTCTTGCAAATAGCCAACAGGCAGAGGTTGTGGGAAGCCCATTCATGAGAACGTTCCCTTGATTTAATGGCAGTCATGACTAAGGGAGGTCTTATGGATGATACATAGGTCCAAAGCCTTCTCAGTAATCTGCAGAACCTGCACAGGAGACAGGGTTGGTCTTTATCTTCCTGCCTGCAGGCCAGTATCTGAAAATCTAGGAGAGCAGGCTGTCCTCAAGTTAAAAAGAGGGCATCTTTAACACAGACATCCTCAGAAGCTCTGTTCAAAGCCATGTGGGTTGAAGCAACCCAAAAGCTATAAAGAACAGCTTTGAGAGAGGCACTCTGGGAGGCTTTGCTTTCAGTGCACCTCACTGATATGCTTATTTTGTGAATAATTTTTTAAGCATTGAACCCTTGCTTCTGGATGTCTTGATCCCAAGGCTTAAGGGACCTTGCAGATGGCCCCTTGCTGCTCACCACAAATGTTTTATTACTACCTCAACCAAAATCTCCTTTGAAAGAGGGAAAGCCAGTGTTTGCTTTGCTTCCAGATAGACAACCTTAAAAAAGCACAAAAACAAACAAAAAAAAAGTACAAAGAGGAAAGAAAGCAGAAGGTGGAAACACAGGGGGAAAAGGAAAAGGAATTGGATTCCTGATAGCAAATTGATTATTTATCAAAAGGTGCTAACACTCTCTTTGCCGCTAGAGTAATGGTCACATAGTTGGGGTGAAGAAAACAAAGCTGATCATTCACTTCAATAAAACTAACAAATTCTGGATTGCATTGGCTGAGAATCCATTTTCATTTGTGTTATTGTCTTTTCCTAAGGATGATACAAACCTTTTCATACAATATCAGACCCGATTAAAAGTAAGTGATATACAGCGTTCAGACTCCAAGGTTAGAAAAACATATTTTGAAAACACAGCATTATTATCATTATTGTTGTTATTATTATTATTATTAGCTATTATAAAATATCAGCCAAGGAAAATATTTTTTGTCTTCAGAAAAATGTTGAATTCCCAGTAGGGTGGGATGCAGCTGACATTCCTAGTGGCTTGCTGTCATGTTTGGAGCACCATGTGGTTAACAGCTAAAGGGCAGAAATGCTTGCTACTGCAGAATTGCAGTCACGTCACAAAATGCATGGCCTAGAGCATTTTGTAATTCAGCCAGAGCAGAAATGCAAAGGCAAAGAACAGTAGAAAGAAGAGATAATTTACTTTAGATTATAGCTATTGGTGTGGTATCACTGTTACTTGTTAATCTCAATTTGTACTGAAACCTTTGCACAATATTGGTAACAGTGCGGTATTAAATATGGCAAGGCAGCTGCACCATGAAGAACCAAAATAATGGGATTTACTTTAACTCCTACAGTGTCACATTTCTGCAATAAAAACAACTTCTTACTACTCCAAATCCAGGAAGATTTTATTTTTGATCTTTCAGGAAAACTACAGTGATAAGTTAGCACCTGTATGAGGAAGGGAAAATAGAGTTTATTCCATAAAGCTTTTGCCCTTTTCATCACACACACGTGCTACCTCTTAGCTCAGAGCTCAGTGGGCTGCTAAGAGCCTTGAAATCTCAGAGCCTGGGTCCAGGAGGATCAATGGGTCACAAGGAAACAACTGGGAAAGGAAGCTACAGTGATTATTGCTTGAGTTAAGAAGGACACAACCAAGGGCTTTCCAGCAGGTCTTTTTCCTCTTTCACATCTTGGAGGCAATCCTGAAGCAAACACCATGCCAGAGGTTCATGAAGTGCATTAAGTCCAGTAACTTGATCTTCTCCAGTAATGTGATTTGGCTCTTTTTTAATGAGCAGATTTTATACCTTCACCCCACCCTGCAAAGGTATGAATGACAGCCTGTTTTAAGATCTTAATTTCTAGCAAACTTTATCAAATGTAATACAGATATAGACTCGATGCCAAGGCCACACATTAGTCTGTGCAAAAGAACTCCAATATGTCTGATATCTCCAAAATGCTACACAAAGAAACCACCCCATACTGCAAAAATTTTGGCTCCTATTGCACTGCTGGTACTGTGGTAGTCATAATCAATTGCCAATTTTTCCCTGTATGCTTTTCCTATATTGAGAAAAAATGCATAGTAATCCGTAAGACTTTGGTTTAATCACAAACAAGTGAGGCATTTTTTCTGTTCTGTAACATGAGACTCTCAGGGGTTCCCCCCCCTTTTTTTTATATGCATTAAATCAGTATTTAGTAAACCAACTCATAGTATGAAGAATCCAAAGCATCCTCTCTAAGCAACTGAGCATCTTCATCTTTAAATGTTTTGGCAAGACATTGAGGCCTCTTCTGGTTTTGTTAAAGTCTATGCTAAATTTGCTTTTAACTTCAAACTGAAGCAGAAGTTTATCTTTAATGCAAAATTCAGAGAAATTTGGAGAAGACCAAATAATGGAGAAGCAGTATGATCACTAAGAAAACAAAGAGAATTACTAGGGTTTGGGGTTTTTTCTTTCTTTCTTTGTTTAATTACAAGTCCATTGAGCAAACAAAGTAAAATCTTTCATACCAGGACTGAAGTAAAGATAGGCAATAAATTGCATTCTGTTTTTGTCTTCTGATAGATCAGATGATAAATGCTGACTATCGCCGTTTAAACACAGAAAGAGCACAACTGATCCTGACTCATGCCCTACAAGGCTAGATGTTCAAGATGGATGGAGAAACATAATGACCTCAGTGCCACAACAACTGAAACAACCTTTTTCTTTCTTAGTGTTGGGCCTGTACAAAACAACTAATTGATGTCATCTGTTGCCTCGTAGAGAGCTTGGCAACTGTACAGCTCTATGCAGTTTGTAAAGCAAGCACCACCACTAACAATTTCACTGGAGGGAAATGGAGGCAAAGACAGCAAGTGTCTGGTCCTAAATCACCCAGCGTGTCGGTGTCAAGTGCACAATCAGGGACATGGTAACAACCCCCCGAGGCCTGAGCCAGACCAATGCTGCTCTTCCAGGAACCCCCTTTCCACACAAAGCCAGCTGGCTGGAGACCAAAGCATCAGAGCTGCAAATAATAAACAAACGAGGAGGCATGGGACCAAGTTCCCAATGGCAAATACCTCCAAGATTTCAACTGCTGTCAGCAAAACATATATCCCAACAAAGGCATTACTGTCAGCAATAACATAATACCATTGTCTCTGGCTGCCTCTAGTGCAGAGACTGTATAGAAGAAATCAAATTTTGGGTGGTAATAGTTAAATTTGTCGTGCCTGATTCCCCTCACCCACATTGCTCAGTTGTTACCTCTCCAACCTTCTCCTGCTGTTCCCTGGACAGTCATAACTCGTGTGGCAGAAAGAGTGGGGAGAGAGGAAAAGCTCAGGCCCTGTCATGGTTTTACCCACAATTTGAGAGCCACAGGATTGAAATCACTGTTACTCCTGTCCTACCAAGATGCAATTTAACAGAGTATAGCTGGGAGAGCTGAAAAGAAAAGCTTAATTTATCCAACCTCTCTAGATTACCATTGATTTTTTATTTCTGTCCTGAAAGTATTCAATAAGAAATTCTAATTCTGAGCTGAAAAGTAATAGCTCAATCCTACAGTTATTGAGGTCCTTCCTTGGTTTGCGAAGGACACTGTTACTCCTGGAGTTTTGCTAATTGGTTGGGTTTTTTTCCCAAACAGTAGTCATGGTGCCTGACCCTGCTAGAGCACTTTCTCTGACTTCTTACCAGGCAGCAGTGTTGTCAGGCTGTACCATCCTTATACAAAGTGCATAAATGATGAATCCAGCAGCTGAATATAAATCCATTATTGTTAAAATTGTGCATACAGACAAGCAAGGATCAGACTTATTTATGATTTTTTTTTTACTTTATTTGATGCACAAGAACTGATGTATGGGACTTTTATAGACATGAAGTAGGTAAGAACAATAGTTCAGTCCCCCCTCCTTCCAAAAAGTGATCTAATTGCCTTTCTTTCCTCCTTTAATGGGAAAACAAGCAATACAAACTGGAAAGCAGATCAACAAATGCTGACTCCACATGGAAGGACTAACCTGCATTCTCCACCCAAAGGCCAGGAAAATCTTCACATCTTGGAGGCTGAGACAAATGGAAAATACCAAAAGTTTGGCTCCATTTGCAGCCAGGCAACGCCACCTCTCCTGAGCCAGGACATCTCTGGTTTGGGATTGCTCATCACCAGATTGAATAAAAGAGAGAAGTCACACTCTCAGAAATGTTTCATAATCTATGTTTATTTCTGGGGTAAATGTGCCTAACATTGTCTCAGGTGGCTTGAGATGATGCTTTTTGAAGTCAGTGAAAAGATTCCTGCTGACCTTAGTGTTCCTGGGGCTGCTATTGCTGTTGGTGCATAAATCACACACCAATTTGACCATGACTGTTGCCTGGGAAGTGGGATGCAGAATTTTGCATCATTTTCTGGTTTAGACTACACCCCACACAGAACATATTGGAATAGTTAGCTAATGTTTATTGGGGCAGATCACATCAGCTGGTGTTGCTTTGGAAAGAACAGGCAAAAATGTAAACCAGTTCTTCTGTTACACAAGTGTCCCATAGCAAAGTGGAGCCCACTAAGACATGAAAGAAAGGCACATCATAAAGGGCAAGTATAACTTTGCATCAGTCATCTGCACCTCCTTCTTTTCTTTTGCTAATTAGGCCAGGGCACCAGAAGGATGGATTTCCAGTATCCACTTACACTTCATTTTACCACAATCACACTCAACTTATCAGTATTCTGCACGAGAAAAAAAAAAAAAAAGTGACCAGCCACTCAACCAACCATATAATCTTGACCCACTAAATATCAGACAAACCTGACAGAGCCTTATACATGTGGCACCTTTCTCATTGTGTGCATTGTATTGTCCATTCCATTCAATGTCCAGTGGTACTTAAGTCTCTTAAAAGCCTGTTTCTACCTCCATCACTACAGACCAATAACTTCCTTGAGCAAACAGAGGTCTGTGGCAACAAAAGACTCTGCAGGATTGCACACCTACATAATTATTTGTATGTTCAAACCCTTCCAAACCACTCATATGTTCAGAAATTATGTCATCTGAATTAATGTTTTCACATTAAAGCAGTGGTGACATGAGAGCAAATTCAGGCCTCTGACTCTTTTAAAGTATCTATGATACTTTACATCTCTGCAGTGCAACTGAAATGAAGAGTTAGAATCCTTAGGAACAATTAAGTAATTTTCATGAAACTATTTCCTCCTTTAGGTCCCTGAAAATCATTTTATGGCATTGCTGGAGTTGTTCAACTAAGGATAGCACAAATGTTGGTGGAAAGTGTATTCAGAAACACAGGACATAGATTTCAGCTAGCTATCTCCTGAAGAAACAAAAAACCCGTCTGTTGCAACATAAGCAAAAATGAGGAACAGGCCTGAGGTTCTACAGGAAGAAAAGCAGTCTGGAAGAGAAAGGGGGAGAACAAGTCTTGCCTGCTAGTGATAACAGCTTTAAAGGACGCACAGTGTTAGATCTTCTGAGGAACCCCTGGCCCCTTTATTTTATTACTAGTTGTGTCTTGAAACAGCCATTTATAGAAAAGATCCACTCCGCTCATTGTCAATTACTAACATATGTCCCACACTTGGCAAACCAGACAACTCGGGAATGACATTTCGTGAATAATCAACAACATCACCCAAAAGTGGCTGTGTCTTTTCTTTGGGCTTAATAAAATCCTTTTTCCCCAAACAAGATAGCTTTCTTACAATGGCGCCAAATGGAACATATTAAGCTTTAATGATGGCTGAAAACACTGTGCACTGAAGAGGCAGGGATGGGGCTGTGAGAGCTCGTCCTGGACCTTAGGACAAACAGCTGCAAATGTACCAGCCACAGATGCTGCTCTGCACAAAGGGGCCTCTGGGCATTGCTATGGTACAAACTAATAATGCACTAAAATGGCAAACTGACTGTGGGACTTTCCAGAGGTCTGGGATTCAGTCATAAAACACTACTCAGGATGCAATCTTCACAGCAAGCAGCAAAAACTATGGACAGCAAGGGTGAGACAGGGCATGGAAACTGCCAGCTTGTTGCAGAAATATGTGTGGCCTACTAAGGAACCCCAAACATACAGACAGCTGTCACATACATGCATGCAAACAGTGAATACAGCAATAATGATGAACAATTTACCTGAAGTGCTAAGGATTATGCTTGGGCTTCACCTCATTTAACTTTCAGCTTCCAAAAGTTTGTTTTGTAGTCCACATTCATTGTTCAGGCTATCTTTATCAAAACTCTTAGAGAGCAGCTCAGCTTCCACAGTTCAGACTGCCTGCCTCTTTCCAGGGACTTTAACAAAACTCAGATAAATGTCTTTGGGTGCTGTTTCACAGCTTATGTGCCTGGAAAAACACAAGTTTTCTCTATCCTTCCCTCCTTTCATACTCTTCCATCCTTTCAGAGAATCTTCCAGTGCTGCCCCACCCTCCTTTGGGGCAGCTCCATCTCATCAGATGCTTCCCTGAGCCATTTTTGCTGTGTTAGTCCTCTGCCATATTTGGGATTAAATTATGTAAAGTAGTGTTCCATAAGCCCGCGCATGGTAAGCAGCAGGAGCTTACAGTCAGGACACAGAAAAGGCAATACAAAGATGATGAGATGGGGCAGTGGAAGGGACTCCTGTCCAGTGGGGATGTGACACCAAACTGACTCACTGCCTCCCATGGGACTGCAGCCCCAGAAAGGCCTTGTGTTCTAAGACAGGGAATGGTGGGAGACAGGAATGCTAGCATCTGGCAGGGAAAGACCAATACTCAAAATGAAGTAGGGACAATTTTGTTCTCTGTTTAGTTCTATAGTCATTATAAAATGAACTCTTGCCATGAGGGTATAAACCAGTGAATGTATTGATATACGAGGGTCCAGGTCCCTCAGCAGCCACCCCTATGGAGAGGAGCAAACACTCAGCAGCAACCCTCATGTCATGAGGAAAGCCTTGCCCCCATCATCATGTGTACACTGCCCTTTTCTGGCTTTTCACAAGCTGACTCATTCTTTCTCATATCCTTCTTAATGCTTCTGAGACACTTTGTGTAGCCTGATTTTTATCTCAGGTGTACATTAGCAATCCTTTCCCTGAGATGAGAGCTGACCAATGAGTCCTTGTTCAGTGTGAGTGCTGTCATGAAGAGTGGCTGAGCAGGTCCCAGCTCTGAACCAGTGATGGATTATGGCTGAAAAAAACCAGTCTTCACTCTCAAAAACTAATTAATTGTTACCATATTGCATCCTGTGATCAAGGAAGCACTTCAGGCACATAACATCTCTCCTGCTGGGGATGGGAATCCTGGGGTCTTTCCCACACAGACCTAGAGCCAGTGGGCCTTGCTTGTGTAGAGCAAGGTGAAAACCCCAAGTACCAGCACAGGCTGGGGGCTGACATACTAGAGAAGGACCTGGGAGTCTTGGTGGGTGACCAGATGTCCATGAGCTGGCAATGCCCTTACAGCCAGGAGGGCCAAGAGTATCCTGGGTGCATTGAGAAGAGTGTGGCCAAAGGTGGAGGGAGGTGATCCTGCCCCTCAGCTCCAGTGAGGCCACATCTGCAGTGCTGTGTCCAGTTCTGGGCTCCTCAGTACAAGAAAGACAGGAGCTAATGCAGAGGGTTCAGTGGAGGGCCATAAAGATTATTGGGAGTCTGAAGCATCTCTCTTATAAGGAGGGGCTGAGGGAGCTGGGCCTGTTCAGTCTATTGAAGAGAAGTCTGAGAGGGGATCTCATTAATGGAGGCAAATATCTCAAAGGCAGGTACCAAGAACACGGTGCCAGACTCTTTTCAGTCATGGCCAGCTACAGGACAAGGAGCAGTGGCCATAAACTGAAACGCAAGAAGTTCTACCTCAACTTGAGGAAGAACTTTTTTACCTTGAGGGTGGCAGAGCACTGGAACAGCCTGCCCAGAGAGGTCATGGGATCTCCCTCTCTGGAGACATTCAAAACCCACCCAAAGAGTTCCTGTGTAACCTGCTCCAGGTGACCCTGCCTTGGCACGGGGGATGGACTAGGTGATCTCCAGCAAACCTTTCCAACCCTAAAAATTTCATTATTCAGACCTGCTACAGACTGGATATGGTGGTTGCTGAATAGCCAGGCTGGTTTTAAAACTTACCTCCGGAAGATACACAATTATCTCAATCCACCACAGAGTGCAGAAAGACAGAGATATCTGTAGGCCACTTCTAGGGCATAATTAGTTTGGTCTTGTTGTGATTTGTTGTTGCTTTGGGGGTTTTTTGTTTGGTTGGTTTTTTTTTTCCTTCAGTCTTAAAAGTAATCACTTTCATTAGAAATGCCTGTTAGATCTTCAGTGCATGTGCACTGTGCAGTGCAATGTGCATCATCCACATTTAGCTCCCCTTTATTTTTAATCAATTCCTAAACCCTGAAAAAATCCAGCAGCCTTAAAAGCTTAGATCAGACAAAAGCTGAAAAGTCATTTAGCACCATGCCACACACACACACACACACACACATATGTATGTATCAATATCACCCTAATGCATTGCAAGCTCACAGTGGGTTTGCTGTGCTTTAATTCTCCCAAAAATATTTTCAAAGAGGAAAAAGTGCCTTCCCCTGAAAAGTTCTCCCTTACCTCAGTTCCCACACATTTAAGTAAAAATAACATTCCCTCTTTAAAGCTTCTCAAATCAGGGCTCCATTTAGTATGAAATGAGGGTCTTCCACTGTTGCTCATGTGAGTGCTACCAACAGCTTAAAAGGTTTTGCTCTGGTGGGATAAAGATGGGCCATGATTGAAGGACTGTGATTGCAGCACTGCTGTCATCTACTTAGCTGAAGTATGTTGAAATAATTTCTCCCAACCATCTCCTTTAAATCACTCACTTTCCTATTTCATCAAGATTCTTAACAGCTCCAAATCAGAGAGATCCCTGTAGACATCCAATTTATTCTGCACTGTTTTCAGCTGTTTTTTCTCCATTTCCTGCTCTGTGCCTCCTTCTTTGAGCTTTTACTTCTGTCTGGAAGTTTGCTGTTTCTATCACTGCTGTAGGTACAGCTCTTCACATTCAGACCTATTGTCTTCATTATAAACCATAAAAATTGCATGTAAACTGAAAAAAAAAAAAACCAACCCCAAAAAAAAAACCCACAAAAAAACCCAAAATTAACAGAGGACTGGAAAACCTGGTGCTGTTAATGGCATCAAAGGGCTTTGAGAACAAAGCTCAAAGGACAGTCCCTAATAATTCACCTGTGACCATTTTTCTAAATTCTTATACACTCTAGTGTGAAATGACTGTATTTTATTGTGTTACACTTAACACTTAGACTCTGGCTTTTGGTATTAGTGGGAATGTCCTTCAACTAGAGCTGCTTTTTGTTCATTTTCTTTGATTCATTAGTTGTTTACTGCAGGCTATTAACAATCCTAGGACTAGCTTTAATCCACAGCCAGAGCCTTTAAATATAATACATCATCAACAGGTAATTGTTCACTTTGAAGTCTTTCCTTCTTTTTCCTTAGCTCTTTGAGGTGATATCTGAGGCTTTAAAGTCTGGTTACAGAGTACTCCTATCACAGCACTAAAATTAGTAATGCAAATGTCAAGAAGCTAATTTGCATACTTTAAATATAAGGATGGCCTATCTTTTTCTCTCGTTCTTTCCTTTTTTTCTTTTTCTCTCGTTCTTTCTTTCTTTCTTTTATTTGTTTTTACTTTTTTTTTTTCTTCTTGGAGTTCTCCAAACTCCAGCTAGAAGTTTGGAAAGCTTTTGATGCTTTTGCAACAGTGGTCATTTGAGAGTTTAGACTTGGGTAACAGTGCTATAAATGATTGACACTATAAATTCACTAGGATTATCATCAGTTTTCATCATGCTTGGTAGAGTTTTATTTCAGTAGTCCCTCTAGTTAAAAGTCAGCTCAGAAATCCAGATCTATAATTCCAGGTAAGAACCTCTGAACATACACTGATATAAACACAGGTTTGTGGTGCTGTGCTGATTTCAGAGGTCTTTGACTCAGGTTGTTTGGATTCATTTCAGGCAGGTCCTTAAGACCCTGATTAAGTGTTTCTATATTTAAGACGTTAAGTGCTGTCTGATACAGTTACACATTTCCCTGAACTAGGATCTTTGTGTGCAAACTTGCAGAAACTCCCGGGCCAATCTCTGATACACTGAGAGAGACAGGAATAACACATATAGGACAATTTGACTCCACAGAACCACAGAAGACCAGCCTGGGATCTCTCTAGGAGAGTGTTCATTCATTTGAAGGACTTCTAGGTCTTGAAAATTGAAATACATGGTATCAGGGTGAACAGCTGAGATAATTTTTCTTTTACTTATTCTGTTTCAATCTGTCATGCAGCATTTTATAACTTTGGTCTGTACACAGCCTTGGAAATAATTTCTTGGAAATAACTTCTGAGTAAGAGCTGGCCCATAAATGCAAGTCAGTTGTATTTATTGAGATATAGGGTGCAACATGCTCTGATTATTCATATCTCTCTCTTTTTTTTTGGGGCTGGGGGGGTGGTCTGACATGTGGCATCTAGCACCAGGCATGTGGACTATATTATTATTATTATTATTATTATTATTATTATTATTATTATTAATATTATTTTGCCCTTTTGCTTTTATTTCTTTCACAGGCAGCAGTAATCACACACACCACATGTAACAGGCAGAGTGCTGCTCTCCCAGCTCCCAGTACAATGAGTGGGGTGACTGAGGCAGTCAGCATGTGGACCCATCTGCTTTGATCATGACACACTCCTGGAAAGAACTGAAAGCGAAGAGCATCTCCTTCCCTGCAGATGAAGGAGCTAAGAGCCAAGTTTCAGCCTCATTTCACTGAGGCTTTCATTGTTAAGATAGTAAGTAAATTATGGAAGGAATGTCAAGCCACTGACACCATCACTGTCTGGCTCACCACAAGAGAAATAATCAATCCACCACGTGAATTTGGAGTAGTGGGGTGCTCTGTGCAGCCCCAACTGCAGGAAGGCAAGTGTGAGCATGCTTTGTCTTCCCCTGGTAAGTAATCTGCAGTACCATGAGAGAAATGCACACACACTGAAGAGTTAAAATGATGAAAATGAAGTGAACAATATCCTTGCTTTTGGGGAAGATCTAAAAGCTTCTCAAAGGGAAAGTAACAGTTAAAAAGGCTTTATCTTTGCAAGCATTATAAAAAAGGTCATAAGCTGTATACACTACAAAGGCACTGCCTTCGCCCCTCCATCTCTGTGATTTCTTTAGATTGAAGAAACTTGTTGGCTTGAGTTCTAAAACCCCAGATAAAAGCTTTGATTTGTTAATTAAATTTTTACTGCTATCTGCATTTGATATCTCAGTCAAATTGTATCCGCTTGCAACAACAGAAAAAGTCACATCAAAGGAGAGCTCCACCTCCATGACCTGTAATTACAGAATTTACTGCAGTGTGACACTGGCTGCAAGATGCACCTGCCAGGCAGACCCAGCTTACTATCTACACCTAAAACAAAGCCATTTCATTCAGCTGGGGTGAGCCAACACATGCTGAACAAAAGGGCTATGTTTTGTCAGGAGCCGGTCTAGCGTAGTGCTTGTCCCGAGACAGACAGGAGCTTCTGAAAACAAGGGGTTTTTTTCTGTGTTATCACACTAAATCGGGGATAAGGATGAGCTCCCACAGAGAAAGGCAGAAGTAGGAAAAAAGGAAAATAAATTAGAATGGGGAGATAAAGGGAATTAAAAAAGAAAAGGAAGAAAAAGGAAAGAAAATAAAAATCCATCTTGATGGTTGAAACAAAACAAAAAAAAGGAAAAAGGCACTCATAAACAAAACACTGACAACATATTAGGAGACACAGAGAAAGACAGAGTAGCAGAGAGAAAATAGAGAGGAAAACAAACTAGATATTATCCATACATACTAACACATTCACTGGAGTCAAACTTCAGAATGCAGTGTTCTCCCCCTTAAACACCCACACAGGTATTGCAGAAATCCCCAATTTGTGTCAATGCATTCTTTGGCCCTCAGTTGTTTTGCACTATATTTTCAAACAAGCAGAAATGTAATATGGCAAAGACTCACAACACAGGCTTTATTAAACTTGGGAGTCTGCTTGTGAGCCTTAGAAATTACTGTTAATATTTACATTTGGAAAACAAAATGCAAAGAAGGAAAATAAGTAAGGCATTGAATAGACTTGCTGAGTAGGAATTTTTCCTGGAATGATTAATATGCATAAAATATCCGTATCATAGAACAGGCATTTTCTTCAGGAGAACAATAATTTTGTTGAAAAAATTCTTTTGGGAAAATCAATGTGAAAATCCGTGTCTATCCACCCAGAAGACAATCGTTACTACTGCTTCAGTGATGCAGGGATTTCCAGGCTGGCCATCAAAAAAATAGTTCTCAGTTTGGTTCTCTCCCATGGATTAATGTCCAAGACAACCCTTCCTGAAAAAATAAATGAATAATTTAAAAAATAATTCCTCACACATGATGCTTATTTCATTTGGGGTTTTTTTCAGAGGTTCTTGTTTTCTGACCAGAATTCTTTTTGGGTGTTTTTTGATTTTTGGGGTTTTTGTTTGGTTGGTTTTTTTTTTATTTAGAGAAACAGAGAAACTAAAATCACTCTCTTTGACTTACTTCAGCATGCACCTGGCCTCACTGTAACAGGGAAAAGTTTTCTACTGACTTCAGTGGGCCTAAGATTTTGCACCTTGTATCCCCTTGGCCTCAGCAAGCACTGACTAAACAATGTTGCTGAAAAGCATGGGGTGAGATGTGTGGTGGGATAAAGGGTCTGTAGACATCAAAGGTTTTCTTTGTTTTCATTGGAACTTCAAAACGCTGTTGAAATATTTACTAAACCAAACTGATGTGATGTCTCTGAAAGCTTGGATGAAAAGCACCCACTATGGCAAGCTGGGGTTTTAAGCCTGGAGCACTGCCAGGGCATTCCTTCCAACAGCCATGCCCCAAAATTTGGCATCACCCTTTTGTCCAATAGTCTGTCCCTCTATTGTGCTATCAGAGCCATTTCAGCAGTTTTCCACTGGTGCAGTGTGGCTCTCCTCTGCTGAGAATAGCAGGAACGCAGTCCCAGCTGAGGACAGGACATGCTCAAATCCCACCATCATCCTCAAACTTTTCAGATGCTGTTTCAGAAATTACAGCTCTCCAAGCCTGGGCTGTAGTCACTCCCTGGGTCTCACCGCCACCTAGCAAAACAAGGAGTAACCTGGGAAGACTCTCAGGGACAACAGGGCACATGACAGGCTGTTGGGTCTCTCAGCATCACAAAATAGGTCCAGGCTAAGTCAGAGTTAAAAACTCTCCACCCCTGTTAAATGACTGGTGCTATTTCTGGTATTGCTCTATATCATAATTTAATCTCAGGAAGACCAGGAGGCAGGCTACAGTCACAGGTCAAGTCTTCACAGCTCCAGCATCAAAGTTGTTCCTGACTACATGACCTCCACCTTCTCTCAGCCTGGAGAAAAGCTGCCTCAAGAGCTGGTTCCCCCTCCTGAGAACAGAGAGGGTCTCTGGAAAGGGTAGGGCAGCAGGCAGCTTTTAGAATCTGTTAGGTTGCCTGTGTTCCCAGCTTCCTTACGTGGAAAAAGAGGTCAGCCTAGTCCCTCTTCCCTTCTTCTCTGCTTCTTCCCTCCTTCCAACCCAGTCTTTGGCCCTGAGGATAAAGGAGATTTTGGCTTTTGCTGGAAGAAGGCCAAAACTCACTATTTTCAGAAGATGACTAGGAAACTCGGAACAAACCCCACAGGGTAAAAAATTAATGTGAGACCAAAGCAGAGGATTACCAAGGCCCACAGCACATGGCTCTTCTGTCCAAAATCCTCGTGTTACACCAAATTCACAGGCAGTAAGCAGCATGATACCCTGCTGCTGTGAATTCCTGCTGTCAGCAGCCTTCACATGCTGGCTGAGGGAGCCTCAGAGTAGGGAGGACTGACACTGCCTGGGTCCTGAGAACTTCCCCAGAGCAGAAAGAGTTGCACATGAGTGAGAACTGACCTGGTATTCAAGCTGCTGATTCACCATGACAATGAAGGCGGTGGGGCTGGACTGAGGGGCTGCTGCCCTGTCAGGCATGCGGGGTACTGGATTTTTGGGGGTGAAGGCAGGATAAGATGCTCCCCAGGGGGGAAGGGGGATGGAGCAGACCCACAGGAGGACAGCAGCAATCTAGTTGTGAAATGGGCAGGTGTGAGATTAGAGACGTGGTGTCAAGGTATTTTGTTTTCAGGTAGAGCTAGAAGCACTCATGAAGCATCTTGCAGAAATAAATACCAATTTGCTATAGCTGGATTCAGTCTGAGGTCTTGAAGTGGATCTTGACCAGTAAGTCTGAGGACCCCTGCAAAAAATTACCAAAGTACATCTGAAGAGAGTAATTGTGCAAGAGTAGTAAAATATTTTTCATTTCCACAAAGACCAAAGGAGCAGAAACACAAACATTGAGTTTTCAAATATCAAGAGTAACATCAAAGGGCAGTCACTAACAGAGAGCATTAAAAGGCACTTTAGCCAAACTGTGTGGAGAGGCCTGGATCACATTGTACTGCACAGGTAAGAACTGGTCTATAGTTTCTAGAAGAGGTCACTGTGCAGCAACCCTCAGGTTTCTGGGGCTCTGCATGGAGGTGAAACAACAGAGACCATGTCTCATCTCTTCATAAACCATGTCCAAGTACAAGTTTACTTTTGCTTGATGTGTGGGTCAGGCTGGTTACAACAAGGCAAGAGCCAAGGGGCAGAGCCGAGTCCATACTGTACTGCTGGGTTTCCACACCAGGCAAGCCAATCTCTTTGCACCTGGAGCAAGCCAGTGTGTGAGCAGCATTGATGGCTGAGCACCTCAGAGTGATGCTGAGATCATAGCTAAGAGAGCAGAGCCAAGCAGAAACACCAGAAACTGGAGTAAAATACCTTCAGAGACAGAGAAATTCCACAGCTGCTATCTGGACATGGAAAAGAGCTATATCTCTTTTGACTACCCAAATCAAAACGAGGGAAAAATCACCCTAGATTACCTTCCAGGGCTGCCAATAGTCACACAACATTTAAAAAGTTATGTGTAAAAGAAATGAAAAGCAATGAGAGTTATTAAACACTTTTAAAGTCATTCAACTTCAGTTTTGAAAATATATCCACAATCTATTTGCCTGAAAGCGGAGTGCTGTGATCCTTGTTTACCAAGTAAAACAAACACTCTGTACGGCACGGGTAAATGACCCACAAATGCAAGCCTTTACAAGCCTCCTCATTACACTGAGATCAGAGTGTGCCATGTGTGGCTATCATTTTCTCAGGGCTTTTTCTTCTCCTCTTCCTGCTTTTTGTCAAAGCTCCTGGCTTCCCGTCTGCTTTCTATTTGCAGTGGTTAAAGGGAGGGACAAACGCACACACAATTAGTTTGGAGTGGGACAGAAAAGGGGATTAAAGTGCAAATAAATATTAACCAGATGAATGGCTCTCTCCAATGCACGTCTTCATGAAAAGACCATGGAGGATATGCAATTATGTAGGTACATGAAGTGTATAAAATTTTGTAGAAAAAAAATTTGGCATAGACCATAAGTCCCACGTATAGACATTAATTTTCTTGGTTCTTCTTGCAAAAAAGCAAAAACGTTGATACAAGGCACAGTTTTAGATTATTTTCCTTTCATCAAGAAAACATGCATTTTTCAGTTGTGCCAAGTCTGCCCCATGACCCTTAGGACACTTGTGCCTGTCCAGGTATGGTTTTTGGTTTGTATCTTTTCTTTCTCAAAATTCTTAATCAGTAACACTACTCAAAACCTCTCAGCAGCTTCCCCTTTGCACTGATGGCCTTCTCCTTCCCCCAACTCCTGCATCAACAGTGATATTCTTCCTTCAAAAGCCTCTTGCTCCAAGATGGCTCAGCATTCCTGCACACCTTCACCAGGGCAGCCCTCAGCACTTCAGTTCTCCCCAGTGGATCTCATCTTCCTCCCTGAATGCCCACTTGCCTTCAGGCTGCAATCCCCACCATGTACTCCCTCTTATCCACCTCAAATATCCCCTGGCCATCGCAGGACATTCACCATTTCATCTAGTCTGTGGTGTACTGGCACAAATAAAGCTCTGTTTCAGGATTTGAGAGAACAGATGTAAACAAGCAGGTGAGATTCTCTGTCCAGTCCCTTTTCTACTGTTGTATCCTTAAGAGAAAAGCAGCAGTGGGGAAAATAGTAATTTGGCATGTGTACTTCATTGCTTATCAGCTCATTTGCTCAACAACAAAGACAGGAAAATGGTGTGGGGGTCATTACACCAGGAGAAGGCTCAGAAAACGTGGAAGTCTGTGATGAAAATCATTTAAATGGCATAGCCAATGATTAGAATGAGTGTCTGTGGCAGTAAATGGGAACATATTAAAATGGCATGGGAAGTTTAATCGGTGATTGATCTCCCAACAATTACCTTGCTTTCTAAATCCCTCCATATCATTTAACGAGGTGATTTCAATGTTCTAATAAAATGTGGCAGGGGAATGTTTCCAGATGTCCAGTGTGTAGGGAAATAAATGCTTCTCTGAAACCATAATCTGTGCATTAAACCAACCAACATTGTCTTATGATTGAGTTACACTTCTGTCTCAATTACAGAGGAAGGAGTCACTTTCTCTTTCTCTTGATTTCTTGGCATAAAACACCATCATTTCACAAGTGCTGAAATATCTGCTTTTACAATATTTCCCTAAAGCAGATTGCTTATTTCTCCATTAGAAATTGAAAACATTGCTACTTGTGCCCAATGATTGAGTTCTTTATCTCTGATCATTGCAAAAATAAGACCAATATGAATAAGCCCAGCTGTTCCAACTACACTCTGAGAACTGAGGAAAAGGTTGTGATGAAAAGCCCAGGACATCAGGAATCTCACCAGATCAGTCTGCTTGTCAAACATGACCTGCAGCTGACACTGGGAGGTCACCAGTGCTCCCAACCCACTGTGCGGCACTTCTCCAGCATGAAGACTGACTCCCTTAGAAAATTGTTTTTCATTTACAAGGGTGCCTTCTACAACTGCAGGTCTAATTTCCGTACTTGAAAGAGCTCCTGCTGAGGTGTTCACATGACACATCACCAGACTCATGCTGGCGTGGAACACACACAGCAGCCATTGCTCTGTGGCACAGGATGTCTGTGAGCAGTGCTGACTTCTTGTGCACCCCCTGGGTACCTACGGGGGATGAACCATGGCTGCAGCATTTGCCCCAGGCTTTCCAGACCTGTCCCCCACAAATTAATATCCTTCAGCCAACACTTAGGGTCAACTTCATGTTCTTTGGAGTATTTTGATACCAAAGATCTCAGAGGAGTTCTGGTGTGTGTACATATCTGTCAAAAGCAACTCGATGACTTCATTGTTGAGGGCAAAACTAACCCAATCACTCTTCTGCCTCTCTCTTCACTACCTGCATTTTTGGGCAGTGACACATAAACACTGCTGTGCACAGGACCCATGTCTATTTTCCATCCACTTGAGACTGGATGGTTTGTCTTTGTCTGCATTCACCCATCAAAACCAAATAAAAACTCGACTAATCCATCCAACTAAGCTGAGGTCACACCATGTCTTAATTTCAGAGAATGCAAACAGAGCCCTCTTAGCAGAGAGAAAAGAAGAAAATAGCAGCACACTTAACCCCCCCTGCTCTGCAAATAGTTTTGTTAGCTCTCAGCTATCACAAAAGCATATCCCACATTGCATATGGCAAATATTAACCAGATATGCAGTGCAGTTCTATTCAGAGGACACTAAGTAGTGCATTAGGTACTCCAGGTTAGCAGTGCTTGGATGTGAGAGTCTATATTGACCTGTTAAAGATTGTGAAGAAGGAAGAGAATACTTTCAATGGTCTAGCAGGTCAGTGAGTGCTTAGTACCACAGCTAAGAGCCCAAGGGGCATAATTAATTCCATGACCCTGAACGTTATCTCAGTTAAACAAACTGAAATGTGCAACTGAGTTTATTTTAGAAATGGTAAAAAATCATGCTGAAAGCAAACTTTGTGCATGAAGTGTCTATCATATCCAGGGTGCCTGAAATTATAGAATATACTTACACAGATTGTTCACTTTAATATGCTGCCAAACAGTGTGAAGGCCAAGTTGTAGATTATATTTCCCTTTCTCTTCCCTTCCTATGATACAGTGATATGACCCAAATGATAATACATAAAGAAAAACTTCTTGAATTTGCCTACCCACATCGTTCATTTGCTTAACTTTGTGATTAATAATTTCAGCAATTAGTGAGTGCTCAACAAATAGGAATGTTGTGAAATCTGATCTTTTGAAGCTGAGGTCCCTGAGAATTCTTTTTCAGTGCGTAAGAGGATGCAGTACTGCCCGACCTTCAAAATTAAAAGCCACTTAAGCTACAATCTGTGCATTTTGTTTCCAAAAAGCACAAAAATTACGCATTCCTTGTTGTACATGCTTGTTGGGAGCTATACATTCCCCAAAAATCCAAAAAAAAAAAAAAAAAAAGAGAGATAATTCCTTCATAGACCTTTTTTGGTATATAGCACTCTTACTACCATTAGCTATTGCTGATAGACAATACTAGAGCTGTATCTGTTTTCTGTTCATTAACTTGGGCTAAGTAATTCCTAGTGAGCATTTGTCTCTATCCGGGAGGGTGGGGGCAGAAGGATTAAGGGCTAAAAACAGTTACATCGATGCACTTTGTTTCTCACCAAAGAAAAAAGGAAGCAAGACAATATTACCTGCATTTCTAGGGCCAAACTAGAACATCCACAACTGAGAGTGGGTACAGTGTCTTCTTCTTGCAAGCAACTAAACCTCTCACTGGGCTTTCTCAATAACATTTAGCAAAAGAAACTCTGTAAACACCAAATTTACATAGGTATAACACCAGGTTGCGTGCAACCCACACTCCCACCAGTGTCCTGTGTACCTTCCAGTTGTGCTAATTTTTACCTACCCTTTCATATCTGTGAGGATTATCTGGACATGTACATTTCATTCATTTACAGGTTCATTCCAAAAAAGAGGACTCTTAAGGAGGCAGAATTTACCTCAGACTGGGCTGCACCTTTTAAAAATAGTAGCCCTGCTTGTGAAAGTACACTCTTGCACTCACTATGGAGAGGTCTCAAACCTACAACTTTGTTAGTCCCAGAACCCCTTTCTCCATTCCTAGATACAATATCTTTTCTGGTGAGAAGAGTGACAAGAATGAGTTTGTCTAGGCGCCAGTTCATTCTATTACTGCTGCCCAGTTGCCTTCTGCTATAGCTCCCCACTATAACAAGAGGCAAACTGCAATGTAAAAGCAGCTATGTATCTCAGGAAGCAAGAGAAAATGAAGAGAAAACAGATTAAAAATATATCAATTAAAGCAGGAATTCAAAACAGTGTTGAAAAAATGTTATAAAAATGGTTCCACTTAAAGAAATTGTTTATCTTAATTCGCATGGATGGGAGCCACTCTCTTAATTTTCAGGTAATGCAAATTCAGTTAACTATAAAGTACATGTGGAAGACATTTAAAGTTCAGGGAGCAAAACAAGAAATACTGCTGTCAGAAGTGAAGCAAAGCTAGAGACTGGAGTCAATCAATCTGAAATTATTCACAAGATTACAAAGCAGTATATAGCTGTTATGTTGGACAATTTTCTCAACATTTAAGTCACAAGGGAGTACACATTTCAAGTTTGCCACTTCAGGAGACAATGGCAACGTGGAATAGCCAAGCAGAAATCCTGATGTAAGAGGAAGAGTTTTATTAATGTGAAACAGTCCAGAGTCCTCTCCTGATCATAACAAGTACAATTAGAAGTTCTTCTGCTGATGAATAAAATTCTTTCATTTCAAAACAAGCTACTATAAGGAAAACTGTGCACTGAGTAGACATTCGTCCTCAAAGTTTTGCTTTATTAAAAGCTTAACATTAAAAACCCTAAAGAATTCCAATAAAATAATCTGGAAATCTTCAGGGGAATCTTATGCCATGCCTCTAACAAGACCCCAGGGCAAAAAAATTAGAAAACATTAAGATTGATGAGATAAGAGTGATCCTGCAACTATACGACACCTCAGGAGAGGTGCACATTTCACGGAGCACAGTTGCAAGATCTATCGTTGCATCAAAGAGAACTGCATATAATAGCAAGACCAGAGAACTCCAAACAAAACTGAGAGCCATACAGGAAAAGTGGCAGCGTGATAAAGCAGAGGAAATCCAGCTGTATGCTGATAAGCATGAAAGGGTTTCACGAGTCAACACGAAGAGGCCCTGCTCCGGTGACTCCGGTCTAATAATGAGCAAATTGCTCGCAACTTTCGGTCCTCTAGGACAACTGGAAGAAAAGGCTGGAAGGCTCTTGTTTGCTGCAGCTTGTGTTTGCACTGCCCACACACAGCCCAGTTGCTAAATATTCACCTCAAAGCCTCTGCCATGTTTCAGAGGGTTGTAGGAACTTTGATATTACTATTTGTTTCAACAAGATGAAAGTCATGTCCCGAGCTGCCCCTGCTAAGCTGCAAGAGCCTCTGGCATTGCTGTTGATGGGTAATCTCAGTGTGCAATGCGGAAAGACAAGCAAACCCAAAGTTAAAGGGAGCCACCACCTTCAAAGAAACGGCATTTCTATCTACAGCTCAAATACTTACTGTGGGTCAAAGGCATGAAGGTTGCCAATCAATTTTACTAGCATTTGGAGAGATACAGAGATTATTATTCATACTTTTTGAGTTATTTTATCTCTGACACATGTTAAAATTTGTGATTAGTCCTAGGACTGCGAGCTGGCAGCAAAGTGCATTAACTTTCAATGGCTAAAAGATAGACCTAAAATTCAAAGTGGAAATAAATGGAGTCAATTATGCATTGGAAAAAGACATTAAGGGAAGCGGCAAATTTGTCATATCTTTGGTCTCCAATTCATTGTTTAATAACTTCCTAAAAGAGGTGTTGCAATGTAACAAAAACTTGCTGGATTCACTAATGGAATTATGTGACGATGTTCCTCAGTCTGTGAAAGCTTAAAAGAAAACAACTTGTTGGCTAGTAAAAGTGTTTCCAAACTCAAATTTAAATGTTTCCAGGGAGCAAAACCTTCTGCCCACCCACATCCCACAGAAGTTCTCAAAACTGCACCGAAATGCAGCTTGCGTTGCACAGAGGTCTTCTGCTGGCCCTCTGCGGTAGGGAGCAATGGATCCTGATCCATCAGGGAAGGCAGAGGTCAGGGCTGGCAGCTACTAATCCCAAGCACACATGTATCTAGCCAGGCTTTAGTGTGTGCAAATGGAAGTCTGCTTCATTACATCACTCTCTGGAAGCACAAAAGGGATATTGCTTTGACTCTGAGTCACTGGGGTAAGCAAAATCTTGACTTTATAAAACGATACCTCTTCCATACAGGGGAATGTTTTCCATATGCTGTGGGATTAAAACTACAGCATCATATAACAGAGTCATTTGGATAGATACATCCTGCAACAAATCTTCTCTCTATGAAGAGCTACATAAAAAAATTAACGAGAGGGAGACCTTTTGGTCTACATTCAACCATTAGTACCCTGAAAAAAAACCTTAACTTTTTTTGGCAACTTCAGGTTTTTCTGATGAGTGATGGAAAAAAAGTAATGATTTTTTAAGGAATACTCATGCTTTTACAACTAAAACCAAAAATAATTATTGTGTTGCTTTAATTGAAGCATCTCCTTATCAACAATATGCCCCCACACCCTTCCCATAATATCATGGAATAATCCATGATATATTTACAGGAGATAAAATATTTGGGTTGAATGACAAGTCATGTCTCAACAAGAAAATTTTGCCATTTAGAAATGTAAACCTGGTAAAACAGTTACCTAATTTTTACACTTTGTATTCCTCTGCATTGTCCTTTAGCTTCTGAATGCTCCTCACAAGTCAAAAAGCCCATTGTTACTGGCTGCATTCTCCATATGCAGTGCAGGCTGTAACCACACTATTCCCTAAATTCTAAACTTATTCTCATCAATACACTATGAAATCTGGACTCCTTAAATCATTCATTTTGTAACTTAAATCGAGGGCTCAAAAAGCTCTTTTTATAAATTTGCCAATATGTATTTGAAAAAAAAAAAAATACTAAGTTATAAATTCCTAGTTTTGCAGTGGTACTATGAATACTACTAAAATCTACCCCTGATATCTATGTCAGGATCATAGCAGGTCCTTTTAGCCACTACATCACAAACAGAATTTTTTCACAATCATTGTTCCCCAGTATAAATCTTGCATCATATAAAAATGACCTAATTTTTCTACTGCTAGACATAAAACTTCATCAAATAAAAGCACTTCCAAGGCATCAGTCTCTAGGATACACCTGATCTGCAGTAGGACTATTAATTAGCATTCATCAGAGAGCAGATTCCTGCAAGACATTCCTCCACATTAAAACCTCCTTGGTCCTTCAGAATTCTTTATTTTCCTTTATTTTGCTTACAATTAATTGTTTAAAATTCAGTGCTAGTCCTATGCCCTTCTTGCCTTACTCCTTTCATTATTTTTCCTTTGAAAAAGTTCTGCCCTTCCAGGCATCTCAGGACACCAGGAACAGGTGAATATCACCAACATATTTTACAGCTCAATAAACTAAGAAACACAGCTGCTTGCTCGGGGGTTTTACACATAAGAAGATAAAATGAGATTTAAGGCAGAAAGAGATCCTAGTCATAAAATTGTGAATACAACTCCAGTTTCCAGATTCCTTTCCTCCAAGCCAATGCAAAAAAAAAAAAAAAAAAAAAAGGGTACAAGATTTGAGGCTAAACTGCACTCTGCATTAAGATTCAAATATCTCTCCAAACCAGAGTATTTCAAATTTGCAACACAGTAGTATTAGACTGGCATAATTTCTCTAAGTAGACTCAAATTACCCTGTACTCAAGTAGGATAGAGTTTCTCTGGTCCTGTCTGTTCAACAAGATGTCATGTTTTGAAAAATTATGCTTCTTCATGTTCTCCTTAAATAAAGAAAAAAATTCAAACCAAGTACATTTAAAGTCCCAAACTGACAGGAGTTGAGAAGGGAGAACATGCTTTTGCAGAGAGAAGCTTATTCCTCTTGACTGATTTTTGTTATTGTTCACATTGCTTGCGAATTTCCTAACAGCTTAAAAAAATATATCATAAAATACCCTAAGTCTCCTAAAACTCTTTAAAAATAACTAGAAGACGTGAAAGATCAGGGGTTTAAGAAGACTTCAGTAACAATGTGGGAAGAAGAGCTAAAGTCAGCATCAATAAGATGATGCTTATTGCCTCCACCTCGCTGGTGGTTCACCTTATGGGGGAGGCTCTGCTTACTGAGTGAAACAAGTAAATATCTTGTTTGGTTCACCTCCTGTGGGCTGCATACAAACATTGGGATGGGAAACTTGAAGAAGCAGAGCTCTGAGTGAAGCAGGAAGCTTTGCAGGCCACCCTGAGGTGGCTGCAGCTCTCCAAGTGGCTCGTGACAGGCATGATTAATGTAAGTGGAGAACTAAAAAGCTAAAGCTGTTTGCTTGAAAGGACAATACATTAGAGACTTCCTGGCTTTTAATGGGTGCTTATCCACTCCTGTAGTGTACCTTCTGGAGCAGTCATTAGCCCTGGAAGATTGTGTCCATTCCAGCAGCCTGTGGCACATGGAGGGTCTGCATTTCACCTGTAAGAGATGGCATGCACAGTGAGCTGAGGAAACCAAAGGGATGGGAGGGACAAGTGAAAAGAGGACATGGCATGTGAAATTTGAGGACAATTGTTTGCATATTTTACACATTCTGGGGATACATTTCATAAATTAAAAGCAGCCTGAGTGCAAGTTTTCCTCATCAGCATAACTCACAAGTGCGACAGTGACTCTAGAAATGTCATCCCAGGGTCAGTGTTTCTATCAGCAGCAGGTGTTTGCTGGTACAGACCTCCTTGCCTGCTTATAACCATGACAAAAGACATACTCCTAGACCCATTTTAGACTGAAGATAATGCCCAACTAATACACTGGCTCCAAACAGCCTTGGAATTTGGCTAAGCGTCAGTTCAGCTCTGAACATCCAGTTGCTAAGTGCATATTATCATTGGAAACTTTTAAGGGCTTCTGTAAGTGTTTGGTGCCCTGTAGTTGGCATCATTTCAGTGGTTACTGAAAATACAATGAAGATAATAAGAAATATTACTGCCTGAAGACCACACAGCTCATACCAGGTGGACAGTGCAATGCAAGATCATTTCAGAGCAGAGAACAGAAACTTCATTTTTATGACTTGAGAGGAGCTGTGATGTACATATATGCAGAGGAATTTGGGTTTGCAGTACAAAGCCCAAAGATGGTCAAAGTGTCATGCAGCAGCACCAAGCAGTTCTATCTGCAGGTCCCTGATCTTCCCCACCTTTGAGTGTTTCATCCTTCCCCAGGCTGCCATTCTCTCAGTTCAGCCCAAAAAGTAGTTGTTGGAGCCAGAAACTGTAAAGCCAGTGAGCCATCACTGTCAAGTGATAAAGCTTTACAGTGAGCTTTATCTGTAAAGACAGAGTGATTAAATTGTTCTTATTAAAACAACTCTCTCTTACACACACACTGAAATAAAAAAAAAAAGGAGGCTTACTGGACAACCTCTTACAGACTACAGCCCAACAGGGTAGCAAATAGTGGTGAGGTGAGGGTGGGAACAAGTTGTCAAAATTTCCTCTCTACCAGCACTGTCAGCAAAGCCAATACAGTCCTGAATTTAAACTTTAAATCTTCTAGAGCATGATCTGACTGACACTTAGAAAAGCTGGTCTATGCTTAAGTGCCTGAATGAAAGAGACCTTAATCTCTTTCTCTTTTAGTTGTGACTTGGAATAATAAAAACATTTTAGACAGAAGCATGATTGTTATGTTGATGATGTCCCTTCAAGTATTTACAGAAGTTGTGCCAAGATACCACAAGAAAGGCTGAGCATAAAGTATTTCCAGCACATCAAAAAGCAGGAAGCATGGGAAATCTTGCCACTAGAAAAGCCTGATCTCATGGGATTTCCAGCTCAGTTGCTTAACTCTTGCTGTCCCAGTAGCTCAGAAAGTAGATTTGCCTCAAATCTGCAATCTCAGTGATTCATAGTAAAGCTGACAGAGAGTTTAAGTGAGTTTTTTCCACTGGTTGACCTCAAGGAAAGCCACAGATATAGTTGTTTAATTCCACTGCCAATGTGACTTGCTCTCTCACAAACTGGGGCTTGGGGCAATTAAATCCTTACAGCTTGATGAGGGTGTGCATTTTCTGTGCTCTGATGGTCTGTATGCCGGGGAGGAGGCCAGTGCAGGCCTGGATGGCAAGCAAACAAAACTACATACAAAAGTGCCTGTGTTTTGTCCCACAAACGACGTCATATAGGAACTACTTTCACATCTGCTTTTGGAGTTTCTGGGATAACTGGCAGTGCCTCAGAGCCATCTACATGGGGTAAAGCAGCCCATATAGCTGCCTTGGTTCAAGCCCTGCAACAGGGTGCAAGGAAAGAGATAGAGGGCAGCAATTTCCACTTTGCAGGGTTTGCATCAGTTAAATCTTCCATTTAAACAGGATGTAATAACCTATAGATAGTTTGTAGAAAGAGTATATCAGCTGCTGGGAGTAATGACGTCTCTTAGCAGCTTAGTTGACAGACTGGTAACCCAGCTACAAGCTCCTGACAGATCAGGAGCACCTGAGTTCCTATGGGACCTTGTCTCTCCTGACCTCCACCTTACTTGCTGATGGGGAAATCCTGCAGCAGACTCCTGATCCACTACCCGCCTAGCAGTAAACAAAGACTGCTTCAACCAGCCTAAGAAGTCTCCAAAGCTTTCAAATTCCCTTGGAAACCTTGGCTAGCAATGCAAGGGAAAGGAGCCTTTCTCATACAAAATACCTTGTATCAAAACAAAACTGTGTAAACAACATGTCCACTTTAATGGCCGTGTGCTGGTCTTCTACCTTCCACCCTCCAATCTCCAACTGCAAGGTGACCAAACCCCACTTGTCAATTCTCTCCATGCTTCAGCAGGAATTTCCTTTGAAGTCTGTCGGTTAATGAATTAATGAAGAAAAAATCATAACCAGTGGTTTTAGCTAACATTTCAGAGTCTATTCAGTTTATTGTTTCAGCCATCAAAATAATCCCTAGATAAGGTAAATCCTGAGACTGAGATATTTGTTCCATGGACATGATAAGAAAGTAAACTTAACTACATGGGTTTAACATCCTAATGAAGCTGCATCTATTGAAATTGAGGTCTGAGTTGGATAACCTATGAATGGCTGAATAAAACAGTGTCCAAGAGGTTTACAGCAAAGGGTTAGTAGAAGGCGCAGACTCGAGGTGCTGAACATCTGAGGTGATTAAAAGTGTGTGTTGAGGGGAAAGCCATCTCCAGACCATGTAATTTTACAGACCCATTTAGGAGCAATGAGAGAACAAGTTACACAGACTGCAAGGTGAGGGGATGGACAACAAAGGAGCAGGCTATAGGAATGCAGGGAATAGTTATCTCCTAACCTGGAGCAGAGCAAAGGCATACTGCTGTGCCTTTAGACACAGCCCCTTCAAGAGACCAGCTGGTGTAATCTGGCGTGCTCCAGAGCAAGGGCAGGACTAATCCTCTTTCAGCTTGACTCAGTCTCACTGCAGACTCAGCTGCTGAAAGACAATTTATTGAATGGCTGTAATGTCACCAAGTATCTCAGCCCCAAGGCTCAATGGGTTTAAAATAAACTGAAGCAAGCTGCTCCTAAATCATACTAAGCATTCACACCACATTAAGATTTGTTTGAAGTTAAATGTGTCAGAAAAGCCCCATGTTTTCAGCAAAGAAAGATGCCCTATAAGAATACTGTAGATTTTTGCTGTGCATTTTTTGAGTAGTATGGTACTCATGACATTGCTTGGGTGTAGGCATGTACATGCTGATATGTAGGTACAAAGACTTGTGTACTGACATCTTTATGTGTTTGATAATTGCCTTAATTTTTCCCTTGCTGAGGATTATTTTAATTAATATGGAGACAGTCTTAATTAAAGCACATGCAGAGCAAAACAGACTAGGCCAAGAGAATGTTTCTTCCCTGCCTGATAGAGAACTTCTACCACAAGACATTCTGGTCAAAGAGAACACACCCAAAATGTCATCATGTATCCAAACCACATGCTCTTCTCAGAAAAGAGCACAGTCATGAGAATATAACTCCAGAATAGTACATTGAAAGTTGCATGACCTTGATATTCACAGAGATACAGCTGGGCATAAGCATCATACTTTCAGCAGAAATTTTCAAGCCATTCAAGGTAGGATTTTGCTGAGAAACTGAAAGAACAGCACAAACCATTATTAGGTCTTGTTGAATGCTAATGTACATTTCCAAGAATAAGAAGTGACCACAAATTCTGGAAAGAAAGTACTGGTAGCACACATAGCACAAAAATGCCTTTGATGTGAGGGACAGAAGATAAAGTCAATCTTACTGTAGTTAGAAAAGGGATAAGAGGTATCACAGGCTTTGGGAAAAGTAGAAATCTTAAGAAATCATCAAATCACAGGATTGGGGATTGTTACTCAATTCCTTGAATAATCATCAGGATCCTTTTCAGTTTCTGAAGCAGCGTAAAGGAAGAGGCAGATAAGATGATGCCAATGTCCATAATTAAGTGAGGATTCAGTCATACTCAGAAACAAAAGCATTTTTCATCCTTTTAAAGGTGAGCTCAATAGCACCTGAGCCACCTGAGTAATGCCAAAGCCCTGAAATAACAAATCCCTCAGTACTTTACATACACATAAAATAGACCCTATATGTGTATGCACCTGTGCATGTTACAGAGGCATGGAATTTTACCAGGGTTTTCCAGGCATGTGCAGCAGAAGTATGGAAATAGTAAACTGTCTTCTTGGAAAGAAACAGCTACACTCAGTACATACAGTAAGGATTACCAAATTATTCCATTATTACTTTTGCTTATCCATACCAGAAGAGTACTTAAGTGCACAGTCAATGTCTAAAAGATACTTTGAGACTGACAAGCCTCTCTTGTTTCTTCAGCTCTACACAGTGCTCCTTGTTAATAAAATTGTGGTGGATAAATGCGTAAATATAAGCAGCAAGTTCTTCCTTCCTATCTTTATTTTCAGCTATTTATTTTGATGTAAATATTGCTATCCTATCTTTCCTGCTTCAGCAGCAGTTCTTGCTGTTTAAACATTAACAGGATGGAACCTCCTGGCTCCCAATTAAGCTGTCAGAATAGTTAAGCTAAGGATTTTCTGTATCTAGGAAGTACTATGGAAAGCCCTAGAAATGTTCTCCCCAGCCAAAGGGGGAAAATATGCTTCAAATATCAGGTGGGCATGTCAGTAACTTTTATGACAACATCAGAGAGAGCAAAGATGCAATTTGCCCAGCCAGCATGTTATTTCACAGCCAGAGAAATAGAGGAGTTGGTTTAGAGCACACAAAGAGGTTTAAGAGAAGTTCCTGAAAAGACTCAAACCTCAGGGACCCACGTTCACAGGCTAGAAAAATGGGGCTGGCTCCTTGTTTACAGGGTGCACACAGCTGCGGAGGAGGGAGCAAAGCAGTTGTCTGTGTTTTTCAGACAGACCAGGGCTACTCAGACTTGGCCAGCATGACAGATTCAACTGCTCTTTCCCTTGAGCCCAGAAATAATAATGGTCTGTTTCCCTTTTTTTAATGTCCTTTCAACCGTGCTGCTATTTTTATGCTTCACTTGCTAGCACATGGATCAATCACTGTAGGACCTGATTTACAACCTGTATTCCAGACACTGCTGCTAGCAAGGGGGGGGGAGAGGGACAAGTGTGTTTAAACGCTCATTGTGCAGTGTCTCGATTTGGCTCCAGGAGATATTTGGAAATAGAAGGCAAAGGAAAGAGGCTGGATCCTCTATCATTTATACTAATTAACTTCTGAGCAGTGAATCAGCCTGGCTGTTTCCATAGAGTGAGCCCAAGACTTTCGGCCCTTGTCAGTGAGTTCCTCCTAAAAAGGCTGTTTTGTTTCCCAGGATGTATAGCACAGTCCCCCAACTCATTATGGATGGCTTTTCTAGATTAAAAGGAAGAAAGGATTGTTTTATTGGAGAAAACTAAACAAATCTGACATCCCACACCATTTATTGACCCCATCTAAGAAGCCTTTAGTTTAAAGCCAACACATGACCTTCATCTCCCTTGACACATGGCACACAAGCAATAATACTTGTTTTGATGACTGAGAACTGATTTTAGGTGTACCCACATAAATCCCATTGCTGTTAGAGTCCATTTAAGAGAAGATACAGGAGACAGACTTTCCCCTAAGGAGGAAAGAGTGGCAGAGACAGTGTGTTATGAACTGAGTGCAGCTCCCATTCCCAGCCTTCCTCCCTGTGCCACCTGGGGAAGAGGGATAGACAATTGGGGGTGGAGTTGAGCCTGAGAAGAAGAGGGAGGTGTGGTGAAGGTGTTTTAAGGGGTTTTTTTTACTTCTCATTATCCTACCCTGATCTCATATCTAATAAATTAAATTATTTTAAATAATAAATTATTATTTTAAAAATATCAATTAAAATTAATTTAAATTAATAATTTGAATAAATTAATACATAGAATAAATTTTAAATTCATAATTAAAACATAAATTTATTTTAAATTATTAATTTAAATTATTTATAATCAAATAATATTTTTAAAGTAATAAATTAAATTAATTTCCCCGAGTCAAACCTGTTTTGCCTATGACAGTATTTGCTGAGTGATTTCTCCCTGTTATTATCTCAACCCACGAGCTTTTAGCTATATTTCCCTCTCTATCCAGCTGAAGTGGGCAGTGCTAGAGCAGCTTTGGTGGGCACCCAACATCTAGCCACGGTCAAACCACCACACCAACCTAAAATTAATTTAAAAATGTGTGAATTTTTGTGTTCTCTTCTGTGCATCTTGCCTTGGATTTATGAAACAGTGATGGACAATGCAGCTGACTGCACACAGCTGATGTAGCATATATACCCTCCTTTTAGTCTCTGGATATTGGGAGGACTGTGAGCCTTGCACAAATATACCAACCCCATTATTTTCAGCATATGTATATACATTCCAGCCAGTGTTACTACAACAAGGAGTTTTACCTACAAAAATTGAGACAGCAACTATAATCTTAAACAATCTCGAGTAATGCTAAATGAAACCAAACCAACCTTCCTTAAGGTTTATTTCTGGTTCATCAGGTTTTGCAGTAACATTTGATGTTAAACACAGGTTGACAACCATTGCTTTGCACTGTATTCCATAGGATTTTTTTTTTTTTTTTTTTTTTTGTCACTGAATCATCACAGTAAAGGCCAGATCTGCAAGGGTCCTTATGTACCTGGTTCCCACTCAGTGGGAGTTTAGCAGAGCTTTTGTGGATGTGATAATCACCATTTTGGACTAGGAAAACACCTTTTCACACATTAGCCAGGCAGGGATTTGACTTGCAAATCCTAAAACTGGATTTATGGTGTTTACAAGAGGGGTTTACCTCCCTATCAGAGCTGCTGCTGAGGGCCCACCAGCCCGTTAAACATCAGTGTCCTTATCAGCTCTTAGAGCTCAAGACAAGGTTGGTACCAAGTGCAACACAGCAGGGAAGCCCAGCTTTGTCTCTCAGGGAGGAGTTGTGGCATGGTGCAGAAACAAAGGGCAGCTCTCTTGTCCCAGGAAGGAGAAGAGGCTGACCAATAAACTCCTGTCAAGTATCATATCCCAAAGTGTGAGAAAGGTTCCTGCACTGCATGGCAGCTAGCAGTGTAACTAAAGAACCACCTTATGTTGCACACTCCTCTTCATCAGCTGTTCCTCCCCACATGGCCTCACCTACAACTCTCTCAGACAAGTGAGATGCTCCACACGTCTGTGCCAACACCCATTGCACAGCTGAGAGGTCACTCACAACGCAAGCAAAGAACGAAATAAAAATGAAACTTCACTGTAGTCTGTAAAGTCTCTCACCAGCAGCACTTCATCTTAACTAAACACCAAAAGCAAATACAACAAAATTTGTTTTCAGACTAGAATGCAACCAATCAGTAACACTGCTCCTTCAAACAGGCAAGGCACTGGTTACCACCCATGGGAATACCTCTGCAATGGGTCAACCAGCAAATACCTCTCTATGCTCCCCCACACTCCCTTGAAGAAACAATGTGAGAAAAATGGTCTTACCATAATGGTAAGACCATTTGTAAGACCAAAATGGTCTTACAAGCACAGATCTGGGAATGTTTTCTTCTGACTTTTCTGATGCAGAAGCTGACAGATCATGGAAGACCATGCAGCAAGATGTGGATGGTTCATTCAGTCTCTTGACTCCATCTGTGCCCAGAAGGGGAAAGCTCTTTACCTTTGCGCTGAGAGGTTTTTTTATGGTCCCATGAGCTGTACATACCCATGCCTAGATAATGAAGTTGCTCCTGGAAAGATACTTTAAGACAAAATAGCAAGAGTCAGCTTTGGTAAGATTTAGTTTGGGCCTAGTCCTTGCAGAAACAGAGAAAGTAAGCAAAGAATCTCCTCTGCCACAGAGAAGCACAAACCAAATGCCTCCCTATAGGGCAAACAGGTGTTCAGAGGTGACATTTGAGTGATGGAGATGCATGGCCACTCTGCTCCCAGCACACACAAAAGTTGGTTGCAGGGAACAACATCTTCCTCAACTCTGAACTATTTTATAGATGTGTAAGAGACTTTTGGGGTACTGGAAGCAGAATGACTACAAAGCAGACTGACTTGATCACTTTCATTGCTGTGATTTGACTAATTCCAGTAACAAATCTTCCCTCACACACTGCTGCATTGTGCTACTGTGGTCTGTACATATCCTTGCCAATAATGCTGAGGCTGCTGCTGGGAACTCTAAGAAGAATTTTGCTTCGTTTGTTCTTGTCTTGATGAGCTCCATGGAAAATGATGTGCTTGTAAGCTGTTTCCAGTGCTGACCTGTATCTAGCAAGTGGTCTTCAACCCTAAACATTAGCAGCTCTTTAGAATGGATTTAGATAGGATTCTTGGCAGATGCCAACCTTTCTGGAACAGAAAAGTGCATTTGAAGTATTGATAAAAGATTGATATGTTTTACTGAGACACGGATTTCAGTTAATAAGCACAGATCTGGGAATGGATTGTTTCTGATTTGAGGGTGAAGTCAGTTTTTAAACTGGAAATCAAGGAAGAAAGCAAGGAAACTGGAGGAGTGAACTCTGGGTGAAATGAAAAGTATCAGTTGTTTCCAAATTTCTAGGAGTTCACATTTCTGGACACCTGATAAAAATCAGAAGGAAAAAATGTATGTTCCTGGAAACAAAATCTGGTTTTGCACTCATATGATTCTCTCTGTACTCCTTCCCATTTGATGTTCCTTCTGCAGATCCCCAGAGCTACAAGAGTCTGAGCATGGGGACCCTGCCACAAGTGACACCAGGCTGCCCCCACCACACCCACCCACAGTAACCCAAAAATGGAGCTGATCTTAGAGCAAGGGAGAAATTTGGCTCTCAGAGGGGAGAATCCACCCAGGAGTAGTCCCAGCAAGGGCCCTGACACCCAGGTCTCTGGGGAGAGAAATCCTCTCCCCACCATGGAGACCATGGGGCCTGTGAGACCACAGAAAGTCTCTGGCAGCACATTCAGAAGAGGGGAAATTTTTCACTGAACTATGGTTCTGGCCACAATTACTTCACTCTCGAGTGAGGTTATTATTTTTTATTATTGTTTTAGGAGGCTCTGTTTCATTAGAAGCGGGAAGTCAGTGTATACAAACACTCATGTAGTAGAAAAATCAATAAACAGCCTTCTCTATTATAATAATAAAAACAATGAAAAAGACTATTGAAATCTTGCGCTGTAAGAATAAGAATAGTGCTCTAGTGAGTGAGTTCCTGTTTCTAATTAGACTTGGACAACATGCCTTATTGGGCAATGAGGCCATTGTCTTCTCCTCAGAAGTAGGAACACGATGCTTCTCAAGTGGTTTTAAGCTGATGCAGCGGTGATAAGGTTGAAACAGGGACATGTGTGTCCCCAGCATTGCTGCCCTGAAGGCAGGAATTTACTTAATAATACCCCTGCCCAGAAACAATCTTGCAAATTTCACAGTTGTTGAGCACAAAACGGAATATGCTTTTTTGTTTGTGTTTATGAAAATGTATTTAGTGATTGCCAGAAAGTTATGGGACTCTGGTCAACAAAGATTTTGGCCATCAAAGTGGCAATTAGAGCTGATCATGAGATTTCTGACGGCACATCATTGCACTGGAAAACACTGATTTGTGAGAGCCAGCAAATTTCATGTTAAAACATAAAACATTTCAATTAACCAACATCCAACCACACGTAGTTTTCCACTGGAAAACTGCCTGGCTTCCTGCCAGTGAACCTGGTGGTCTGCTTGGGACACAGGGATTGTGGGCTTGCTGCTTCCAAACAGGCAGTCTGGTAGTGCTGGGAGACCTGGCTGAAGTCAGCAGTCCCAAAGTACAGGCTCCCATCCCCAGCCTTGGCTCACTGTGCTGCCCTGTAAGAAGCAGCAGCAAGGCTGGAAAGAAGCATATCCTAGGGAGAGTATTTTATTTTGGAAATACCATGCGTCATTGTTTCCTATTCCTATTTTTTCCCTATAAACTTCTCTTTTGTGGGTAATTTCAAAATAACTGGGTTCGTTCCAAATCAGAACAAAACCAAATGTCAGAATTTCCCATGAACCAGGAATCTGACAATTTGGCCAGTCTTTCTGGCAATAATCCAGAAAATTTTCAATAAAATTGGATGTGCTGCTTGATGGCAATGAGCAGTTGGATTTTCTATACAATTCTGAGCGCTTCTCAAAGAACTTTCCTGTTAGAAGGAAACTGTGATTTTGCTTTCAGCTGCCAGTAGGTGAAGGTACAAGCAGTACCTGGACCAGGACTCCTCTCCAAAGGGAGTGTCCACCCTGCTTGGTCCTGCTGAGTCCTGCTCTGCCCTGCCCTCAACACAGTGTGGGAGTGGGGGAGAAGCACATGCCAGGCTCTCAGTCTGTATCTTATTTAGCAATATTATAAAATGACAAGCTCTCAGAATAAAATGAGCCCAGGCAGAGCTTATATACATCTGATGAGAAATAGGGTGATTTGTGTTAAGTGTCCTTCACTTAACTGTTTTTTTTTTTTACAGACCTTATGAAGTAATAGAGAGTTGGTTTGGGAGGGAGAACACAAACTGCCAGCAGTTTAAACTCATGACCATGGAGAAATTAGGATGGCAGCAGTAACTTCCCTTTATATCAAGCAAAAGTGGTTTCAAAACCCATCCTGACCAGATCTGGAATCTTCAGTGCTTTTTACATCCACACAGCACCAGACAAGGTGATTCAGAGGGGACCTGTGCATGGCTCAAAGCTCAAAGAGGAAAGGTCAGACTCCAGGTTTGAAATGGGTTGTTCAGAGAGCCTGTGATTTTCTAAGCTAGTACCACTGCCAAGAACTCTACTCTGGCCTGCCCAGCCCTGGTTAGGATCCCACTGATAGCAACTGGGATACTACACTGCATATCACATGCATGCAGACACTGCCAAAGCTGCTAATGGAGATGTCTTTGCAAGGGAGAGTGGCTCAGTCTGAGGTGGGCTTGGAGATTTCCAGAGCTCCATCATGGCCAACACTGGGAAGGTCAGCAGCTGAAATTAAACAGCTTCTTGTTGATACCTGAAACCGTGAGCTGTGGACTATGTAAGGTGCAAACCAAGCTAGTTCAGTCTTTGGATGTGAGAATTGTCTGGTCATTATTTACTCACATGAGTATTTACTCACTGTATTCCTATATTCCTGTACTCCTATATTCCTGTATTTCACCACTTCCCAGGACTAGACACTTAGAAATTATACCAATTCAGGAAGTGAGGGGGAAAAAAAGCACAACAAACAAGTACCAGGAGAAAGTACCCAACAATTTCTTTCCAGCAAGATAACTTGCCTTTAAATTAATGTAAGGCTCAGTCAAAAGAAAAATGGATTAAAAAAATTTTACTCTGATTTTGCTTATAATCACTTCACTCCAGTGATGTAATGAGGGCTACGCAGGATTTCTGCTTCACAGGCAACTGAATCCAGCTGAGCTGATATGTAAACTTGCTTTGGTAGATGGCCTGCAAGGACCAGAAATTATTGGTGGCTAGCCAAAACTCTACTGTCATCAAACCCAAAGCATGGAGAAAGCATTACAACCTCTGTGTGACTGTGCTGTAGCAATCACTAAGGCCTTCTGTGTGTTTGCTTCAAAATACTTCAGGACTTGCAACAAAAGAACACCTGCTACACTGCTTTATTTTGTCCCCAGAGAAGTCATTCTCAAGCAGCAAGAACATCACAAAGAGCAATGTGCTCCTGGGGCTGGCCTCCAAGAGCAAAGATGGCAGGGGATAGAGTCCCTAGAGCCATGCTTTTTGGGTGACAGCAGGTGAGAGAGGAGACTTGTTGTTTACTCACTGTGAAGCAGGCAGATGCATGGGGCAACTTTCTTTATCACTTTCTACACTCTTACAGAGATAAGAGAGTGCTCTCTGCTCCACAGCTATCCCTTTCCTGAAATCCAAATAAAGAAAAGATGCTCTGTTTCCCAGACAAACCCCTGAAAAGCTATCTCCCCATGATCTGAAAGGCAAAATTGGACCTGCTAATCCTTCTAGCCTATTGACCTCCAAATTCTGGTTTGAATCCCAGTTCATGGCTGGGATTCTGCAAGTCACATGCAGGCAACAGGAAGAAAGGTTGATGTCTGTGCATCTCTGCCATTCTCTTCTGTCTCACTACACAAGGAGCCTACCATTATGAGCTTTATTTAGTTTGGGGAGTTCATAAACCATGTATTACCATCTTTCCAAGAGCAAGCAAGTTGAGATTCTGCCAGCTGGTAAATGCCCTGGCAAAAACAAAAGACATCTGAAGAAAGGCAGCTCCCAGATAAATAACACATATAGGAAAATATTATCTACCAATTTCTGGTTTTAAGCCTGGAAATCAAAAACTCCCAGTCATGCATTGCTAGGACAAACAGTTGAGAGGTGCTTGGCAACAGCCTGGCAGGGGATTCATCTGAGGGTGGCCATCTGCGTGGGTGTTGTACACAAGGTTTGTATTTCACTTTCCTCTATTAATAAGGTTAATAAGTAGAACTGTGTGCTGTGCTTGTGTGTGACACGCTAGGCATGTTTAATGCAATGCAGAATCTAACGAGTCCATGCTTTAGAAGAGTTTAAAAAAAAAAAAAGCTGTACACAAAGGTAACTCTCTTGAAGCAAACAAAAAATAAACTGAGGCCAGCATATCAACTAAAATTCCTCCATTTTTTTTGCTCACGCCCTCAAGCTAGTAACATGAACCTCAGACAACAAGATGTCAAGCATTCACCTTTATCATTGATGTAGCTGATTGGTGTCAGATGATGGCACTGATTTCATCAAGGTAACAGCCATGGAGCCTCATACCGTTACTGCTGATCGGGAAAGCTGCACAAAGGAGATCAAAAAGGCAATGGAAAAGCACAGAGAAAGAAAAAAGGAGAAAAAACATCAAAAATGTTATCTCTCCTCTCAAGGGATACTGTCTCCCTCTCACAATTCTGGCACAATGAACAAGCAAAAAAGGTACAATACAATTCAGTAAGTAAATAGCCTCTGCAATTCAGCCTGCCATAAGCCTTCAATTTACATCTTGAGCTTCTGCTATAAAAAGGGGTACAAATGAGACCTAAACACACATTAGGATCTACTAACTCACAATTTAAATGATAATTCAGTTCCCTCCACAGAATAAGTTGGATCAGATTTGCTATACACACTTTCTTCCAGCAAGAGAGTTTCTGTATTGTGCATGTGACTTTCTGTTGATGTGCCAGACTAATCTCCAAAGCAGATCATCTGCAATTTCAGATGCACTCCCAGAAATCTATCCTATATTCCTTATGTTCAATAGCTGCTGCTGCTGGTGGCAGTGATCCTTTGCTCCTCCAAAATTTGTGTTGTGCTCTTTCCTGACACATGGGTTCATCTTTTCAAAGGCCTGATGATTTCACATTAAAAAGGTTTTATCAGATCAATATGAGTGCCAGCAGTGGTACGTCATTTTTCTTACAGCCACAGCTGTGGATGGTTATTTCACAGGTCATTTGGCATGCGCCACACAATTTTATGGGCTTTCAAAAGCATTTTCAAGGGAAAGAAAAAGTGGAGACCTTTTCAGTAGGTACCTTTCCAGTAAGCTTTGTCCTCCCTGTTTCTACCTCTGAGCTGCTACAGACCTAATGACTTTCCATGGGTGAAGTTATTTCTTCTAAAGAGGGGCTGCATTCCAGTGCTACCATGTGCAACAGGTTGATTACAGCCTATGGGATGCATAAATCAAAATACCATGGGCTAGTTTTTGAGGACTGGTTGCCCTAATGTCAAGTCAAATCCCTTGGTACTTGTATGATGTACCCAAAGAGAGAAATGCATTAGACAAACCTCCAAGGGGAAGAAGTAAGGAGTGAAAAAACAACCATGGAACCAGAAAATTTAACATTGACTACTAAGACTGAAGTAACTTTTACCCAACTTGCTGTGAGCAGGGAGCATTTCAGGACAGTTTCATTGTGCATGTGAGAGTATTCAGTTACAATTTTATCTCTCTGAGCTGTGATGGTGTTGATTTGGCAAGCAGTGGGGCATTGTTATTCCAGCTGGGTAACTTTAATAACAATAGGAATCCGTGCTATTTGTCAGATAATTGAATTGACTAGTACTTCTTATTTTAAGGTATAAAGGTATAAAGAAATTTGGAAAAAGTATTTTGCAGAACTAAGGAATTGGAGACAAAATACTTACTGCAAACATTTTGTAAAACACAGTCGGCAGAGTTTCCCATTATCTTTTTACTTTACTGATTTCCTACAAAATAGTAAAAGCAAGGAGCTAAGCCCAATGCTTCTCTTCATTCTCTCAAGTATAACCCATCCAATTGCACAAATACCAATGCTTAAGATACATGATTCTTTACTTTTTCATCTTTTGTCTTTTTTACAGGCATAACTTCAATATTTTGAGATTTCTTCCCAAAATAGAAGCCTTAACCTACATCAAGAATCTTCCTGTAGTTCACAGAGCTTGTGGCTGTTTTCTTGTTGTAAAGGATAGGTTTTAATTTCTTATATCAAAACAGATTATGCCTCATGTGACTCTCTATCCTGAAATACTTATGGAGGGCTGATATTTTGGGATTGTGGTTCAGGGGATACTTCAGAGTCTCAACAATGCTGTGTCCAGAGCAATCCTCAGTTCAGGGTAGACACACCACAGAGGAAAAAATCCTGGGTCATTTACTGTGAGTTTTGGCTTAAGTAATCTGAGAAGTACCAGAACTGAGTCCTGTGCCCATGGATAAGCAGCGGGTTAATCTGCAAGGGAAAGTTGCACCTTACAAAGAGCCTTGGTTTTATTTTCTTCCCAAAACAACACTCTCAAGGTGAAATCTTAGACCACTGCAAGCAGCAGAGAGGGACTATTGTAAATCTTTTCTGAAAACACCCTTCCAAAAAAGTGTTTCATTTACCTTTCTGGACATGCATTGTCAACTCTTTGGGAAATAGTCCAAAGAACAAGTTTGGAGCAGCAATATTTTTTGAAAAAGGATATTTCAAGGAGTAATCTCAGTTACCAATATGAGCATTCCCACTTAGAAACTGTGAGTTACTCCTCTCCGACCAGGAGGTTCAATGCAGCCTGTGAGTTTAGGAAATCTGCCCAGCATAATTTGAAAATCAGATACCAAATGAGGAGCTGCTCATGAATAAAACTGCATGGAGAAATATTATTTATTGAATTTTTATCAAAAAAGAAGCCAATCAACCAACCCTTCACAGAACCCCAGAGGTGTTTGAGCATAAGGAGGGATCTCATCAAAGCATCTGAGACTTCTCTTTTAGACCCTTTTCTGTCATATCCTTTTGTTCCCTGCCCTACCCTCAGACTTTTATTTGCAGTGCTTTAAGCTCATCCTGTGGTTTCATCACTTTTATATTGAAGTGTGAGCAGGGAAGAAATGGCCAAACTACTAAAATGACTTGAATATCAATGAGGAAATTGGTAATCCAATTCAATTAATGAAAGTTATGACCCTTTTGTCACAATAATGATTCAGGCTCACAGTCCTGGTTCTTTCACACTGTCAAATGCATGCTGAACCAACATGGATGAGACCCTGGCAACATAATTTTCTTCTGGTGGTTGCAACAAGTTAACTTACAATTAAACAACTTTATCAGTTTGCTCATGCTTCTTCCCTGGTCTTTCAAAGCAGAATTCTATTAATCTGAAAATTATTTATTCAGTCAGCTACATCACATCCATTGTAATGTTCTCAATAAAAACTATAAAATAAAGATTCTAGCCTTAGAATTAAATGGGCTTAGGCTTAGCTTGTATGAAGTCAGAGGGGAAAAAATGGTAAGAGGTGTTCACAAGCCAGAACTAGTCCTAAAATGATAAATTCAATCTTCCAAGGGCTTTCTTCATAAAGAATAAAACAAAAAGGCCTTGCCTTTTTTCCCCCAGAAGATTCACTTGGAAGAATTCAGAGATATGTTTTCCCAGACAGGGGTCTCCAAGGAAGATTGTCTAGCACTGTGATGATCTGACACTTCATTAAAAGTTATGCTAATGCTCCATATCCATTAACAGGTATTCACTCTTGAGACACACTCAGAGGTCTAGAGAGGAGAAGCAAGGCCTGAGTAGTCTAGGAGAAATGGCCAGGAGGTGTATTTTTCCCCTTGGATATGGTGTCTCAGCCATGACAGGGGGAATATTTAAATCTTTTTATGCTGAGTTTGCTGTGACTCCTTGTGATGAAAGTTCACAGGAACCTAGGAAGCAAAGGTTCCTTCAGGAAGTTCGGGGTAGGTGGAATTGTCTTTCTTCTGCACCTGAAGGAAATTCTTCCAGAAGAATTTCCTTCAGTGTGATAATTAGATAAAATAAAGAGAATATTCCAGTGTGCAAGTACTGGAATATTCTCTTTATTTTCATTGCAAAGTCATTCTTTTACTTACAATGTGGTTCCAAATGCCTTTAGGGCCTTTCAGCCCCTCTGGCCACCAGTTAATGGCTGGCAAGGTTTAAACTGGTATTTGCTTATGCTCCCTGTTGTCTCTCCAAAGCCTCCCCATCAGAGGAGGCTGTTGCTGTGAACTCACCTCAGCCATCCTCTGCCACAGCAAAGGAGTGATAAAAGTCTGGTGAGCTACTTCCACTTAGTCAAAAAACTGAAAGTCAAAAACTTCAGACAAATGAAGGTGTGATACTAAAAAAAAAATAAATATGTAAATAGGTGTAGTAGTTGATAGACACCATTGGTAAGTCCAACTTACCTACTTGGGGGCCTAAGAAAAAAAGACAGAAAGAACTGAAGAATTTAACTGCAAAAATAACAGGTGCCAGCTGGAGATACGGTCCTCAGGGATTTGGGGTTTCAGTTTTGACGAGAAATTCTTACCTCAAAAGGATTTTTAGTCTGTAAAAAACCCAAATATTGTATTCCCTTACAGAATAACCACTTCCAACAAAAATAATATGTACATTTGGGATGATTTCCTTGATACAAGGAATTGAAGCTGTCCTTTTCCTTGTGTAGGGACACTTTAGAGGACTTTGGCCACAGTGGGAAGAAACTATGAGCCTCCCTGCTCTGACCAGGGCTCCCACATGTTGGTTGAAGTGAAAATGCTTCCCTGTGTATCCCATCCTCCCATGGCTTCTTTTTTCTTAAGTGGTCCAACAAGTCTCTTTCCTCAGAGAGGATCACAGCAGGATCTCCTCAGCCAGTCATACAGACATATGGAATTGAAAGTCAACCACATTGAATTGTTTTGAAATTTGCCAATGGAGCCAGGGAGGAATAGAGAGAGTGAGGAATTCTTACACACAGACACAGACTCCAAGTATGTCTTATTTCCTTGCAATGTATGTGTGAAATCTTATCTCTTATTATAAATAAAACCTAATGGTTGACCTTTTAACTCTTTTCTCATATACAAATCTCTTTTATCTTTTTCTCATACACAAATTTTTCTCTGTGTATAGACACCTAGAATTAACAATTGCCCACATTTTCTTTCATCAAGGAAAAAACTTGTGTTATAAATAATATCTAGGTTTAAACCTGAAGCTTAAAAAAAAACAACAGCAAAAGTCCTATACAAATTTTGGAGGACTTGTCTAAGCAATGGCTGCAAGTTTCTGAATCCTGACCATAATAACACTTCTTCACCATTCATGCCCAATCTGTTGATTGATAATGCTATTTGAATAAATCCATCTACTAATGGAAATACCAGTTTACCAAAATTCAAGAAGGCCACAGTCAGTTAACCACTAGCCTCATGTCACCTTACTGGGTATATTGAGAGGCAGTTGTCAAAGTTTACACCACAAAGACATATTATAGTTTTTGTCTGTGAGCAGCTTAGAATTGTCTAAAGTGGTTCAGATTCATGTCTTACATATTTTCTAAAAGATGTGTTGCTATGAAAGCTGCTTCTAAGAAACTACCTGAAAGAGAGAAAGAAAAAATACTTGTATGTTTGTTGGTTCTCTCATACTGAAGTGCTTCTGAAAAGTATTACAGGGCATGAACAGAACAGCTTTTAAAGCAGATTTTTAGAAATCTGCCACTGAACATACCTGTAGAAATTACAAATGAAAGCAGAAAGAATGAAATAGTGAAATAATTTGTTTCCATTGAGCTTTCTCTTGTCTATTCCTTTGCTTTACTAAGACTTTTGACTTAGGCTTCTTGGAAACGAAGACTACATTGCACGATATAAAATTCTAACATACAAAATTAGACTGAAAAATGTTGACTCAGGTAACTGACAGGAGAATACTTCTTGCATGCAAAAGCAAAAAAAAAAAAAAAAGTAGGTTTTGATTTATATTCAGGTAATTTTGGGCTTACGTGTGGACCACACAATGCGTGTGTTTGTTCTATACTGAAAAAAACAGACCACCAGGGAGTTTTAATCTCCAACAAAATATGGAAAAATACTCCATGCAGATGTACTTTGCAACTGAGTTCACTGAAAAACACATTGCTTTATCCACAGAAATAGAACTACTCTTTGTAACTTCGTCTTATTTATAGGTCTGGCTTCTGGGCCATGTTTCTGCTAAGCAACCAGTCATCCATACATCATTTATGAAAACAGTGCCATTAACTTATAAATAACAAACACAGCATTTCTAATGCCCACTCACAAAGCCTGTCACTTGCACCTCATGATGCTGCAGCTCAGACTCTTGTACCAGCTGCTGAAGATGTAATAAAAGCTGTGGGCACAAGGATTGAAGGTCTGTCTAGGTCAAAGACTATTCTTCCCACTCATCAAGAGAGCACGTGCTTCCTAGTGCAAGACTGACTGGTAGCTCCAAAGGCTGAGAAGCCAAAGGAGTAATTCCCTTCATACCATAAAAACCCCAAGTGCCTCTCAATAAACACAAAGACAAATTTCCTGCAAAGGAGCCTGCATAGCAGTGGCAAAAGCATGGATTTGGGAAGTGATCAAGGTAACATCAGCACTGAGCCATCACCATCAGAGCATTTCCCCCAGTATCCACCCCAAGTCTACATTGTTGTTCCCTATGAAGTCAGGCTGGAAGAGGCCAGTGTCTTTGGACACTTCTGGTAGGTCTTTTGACCAAATCACGGTTTCTCCTTTAGGGTGCACCTATGTATGTACTAGTCCCCCAGCTCGACCGGCTGGGAATCAGCCAGGACCAAGCAGCTCCTATCCATGCCCAAGGATAGGAGGGAAGCTAAGACAGGACATACAGAAGAAAGCCTTTCATCCACCTGGCCATGGGCTGTTGCAGTATCCCAGACTGAGGTCTGAGGAAGCACAAACTGTTCCATAATGATAACCATTGTGAAGATCCCTCTTTCTTTTGCTGTTTCGATCCATGATCCCTTCAATCCTCCAGCTGGGCATGGGTCAAGTGACTGGGAAAGCAGACCCTTGTGCAAAGCAGTCCTCCAGTTGCTTTCCCCACTTCTGGCTCTTCTCTGCAGTAGCAGACAAGAAATATCCTGTTATCCAAGCCCAAAATTTTGTCATAAAATTAATAATACTTAGTTATTATTTCCCCAATGCTGACTTATGCTTTACATATTTCAAACTGAGAAAACTGTGATAAGTTGCCTTGCATAGAGCAATCTTAATTATAAGAAACACCTTATGTTGCAAAGACACCCTACAGTTCTGAAAGCTTTTGCTTTTATCTAGGATTTGAAATCTAAGTGAAAAATAGCTACGCTCAAGTCATCTTTTTCTCCTCAAAGAACACAGCATTGATATCCATGTCGGTTTTTCTGGTATTAGTAAAAGTCTAAGAGGTTATAATATAACCTTACTGCCTTTCTGCTAGAATAAAAATCCTTGAAGGAGGTGGAGGTTTTCCAATGTGTTTTTTAAAGCTATTGATTTTTTAGACTGCTAAATATGCTTTGATGTAGCTGTGAGGTGCTTTGGAAAGCATTCTGCAATGATACTGGCTGATTCTCCTCAGCCACTGCACACATAACAGAGAAATTTGCCCTTGCTCACACAGTGTAAACATGTGAAAGATTTAAAAAGAAGAATAAGTAAAAGGGGAAGATGAGATTTTAAGGAGGAACCCTACCCTAGATCTAAGAGCTCTGTCATCAGCTTTATCTATGCATCTGTATCAATGGGAGGTTTTAATTATTGAGTCACACTTTGCCATCTGTGTATTAAGATGCCACTATCTGTTATAAATAACAGCAGAATAAGCTTTTACTTGTTATTATTACACCAAAGATCAAATTTACTTTCAGTCTCCTGTGCCAGAAGATCTTGGCTGTTTGCTCTGCTTGGAGAACATAACAGTCAGTGCTACTTAAAAGGGATCACTTTTTATTCCATCCAAAAGATAAATGTTTTTAAACATTTAGGCACTCAAAGCCCTGTGCTATGAGGAAGAAAAATCCATGTTGGCACTGCTGGGAGTTACTATTGTATTTAAAGCCATACTATTATCCAGCCTCCAGCTGTCTGGGAACACAAACGAGGAAAGCACATCTAGATATTTTTACCATGTATGATGCATAACTCACAATGCATAAAGCTGATCAGAGGGCTGTGTATAGTACCTACCAAAATCATGTTGAAGAGTCAGATTGCTCTTGTTTTGTTTTTAAAGGGTATTTCTAAACTACAGCTGTCAGGTCCTTACATTGTTTTCTCTTCATCATGCAAAAGCAGCATGTTCTATATTAATCTTCAGATAGTAGTAAGGTAATAAAATGGTAATGAAGAATCCTCCTCAGATTTGCTGCTTGCCATGGCTTGGCTTTATCTGCCCACACTAAACATGCACTGGGAAAAAGAGCTGCCAGTGTTTCAGCAACTTGCACATTAACAAATCACAGGAGGTCCTATTATAATACCAGGGCAATAAGCTGAATGAGAAGGTATTGGTTTCAAAAAGAATGGATCCCTAAATACATTCAAACTCCTGCGTGACACAGCTATGAGAGAAACACCCCCAGACCTCACAATTTGACCTGAATCTAAGGGCAAAATTACACTTGCCTACAATTAGTGTGAAATGAGGGTGGGTTCTAAGGGTATTCTCCTTCATTGATCACTGTGAGATCAAGACGCCACATTGTCCCAAACTGGCCACTTAAATCAAGCAGCAGTGCTCACATAACTGCAGTAATTCAGAGTTCAAAACATTAAAAAAAAAAAAAAAAAAAAAAAAAAAAAAGAGAAGGGGAGCAAACAAAAAAATCAAACGAACCAACCCAAAAACAAGTAGAAAGGAAATCTGCCCTGGAGCTATGTCTAGACTGTGGGATCCAAGAGTACTTCACACTCTCAGATCCTAGGGCAAACGCTTGCTGAATCCTGACTCCTTGTCTGGATGAGGTCTGGGCACATCACCCAAAAAGTCACAGACAACTGAAATTTCCTGGGAAAGTGAAGGAAAGGTGAGACTAGAATTATTGGCCTTGATGCAACCTATTACTTACTTTTTCTCTGAGGGGGAACACCTTGCCATATGATTAAGAAAGTTCCTGCAGATCTTATATTTGAAAACTTCTCTTTTTCATATCATTTCAGTTCAGTGTAATAACTCTTTAAATCCAAATCCTTCTGAGTAAGAGAGCACAAGTCACTAGTCTAGGTGTTATTCAAAGAGCCTGGAGCTGTGATTTTTTTGTTGTTGTTTTCTTCTGTCTCAGCTCCAGTCTGTTTGTTACATCAATTGCCAACATCAGAGCCTGGTTCTGATAGTGAAGACAGCAAATTGAGGGGGTTGTCTGTATATCTGCCGGCTGCCTCCTCTTAATTGTTGAACAAGAATAACATCTCTCACACACATATATCTGTTCACTCAAAATTTACTGCTTACTATGAAAACAGAAGGAATGAGCAACTGCATCACTCTTTCAATAAAAAAAAAAGTTCATTCTTACCCCAAGAAACTGAATATGTTCCCACTGCAGCTACCAGATTCAGGGTAACACAATCTGAACCAGCATGATTCCTTATTACTTTGGGACCCCCCACATAGGTGCTGATAGTTTCTGGCTCTATACTTATGCTTTCCAACAGGGAAGACAAATCCTTCAGAAGGCCTGATTATCCTGGATCATCATTTGAATGGGGCAAACAGCCATGCCAGGGTGCCTCAGGTTTGCAGAAGTGGATCAGGTCTGACTAGCACCAGCAGCTAAGGCATATTTTGGGGGGAAAGCATGCTGGTCTCTGTCAAACAACCTTTCCTCCTTCTCACATTTAACTGCCTTCATTGACTGATATGTTTCCTCCCCAAGGTGTTAGAGTGTGGAAGAGTGAGAGAGACATCCAACACCAAACGGCTGGAGAACCAACCAAAAAGTTACATTGTCCCCAGTTCCCCTTTGCAAGCATCTCTCCAAGGGAGAGTTTGCACATTTCTAAGAGAGAGTCAGCATGCATGACTTCCATGTGTGTGCCTGGGATATGTGTTGGAGTCAGCAGTGGAAAGGGTGGGATTTGTCAGTCCCTGTGTAGGCAGCTGGCTTGTGAGTCATCTCAGACTGAGAGGGCCATCCAGAAAAACGTGGTCTGTGCTCTAGAAAGCGGTTGTTTCCATGGGGGACTGGTGCCTGGATAACTGCTGTCTGCTGTAGGTGCCCAAAAGGTAAACATTTGCTTTTGGGCAGACAATTCCATTACCAGTCTCTCATTTTTAATCCCTGAAGCTATGATACCTCTTTATACCCTGCACCAAGGCCCACATCTTTTCTTCCAAGGTTCACAGGAGACCTCTCTATCTGAGGAGAAAACTGTAAAAAAATATTGCCATCTTGAACAACCATAGAAAAAGATAAGGCATGGGAGGATAGCACTACTACAATTCACAATTGCTCATTTTACCTTTCAGCTGAGGGGCTTTTACTCCTTTGTTAACTACAAAGAATAAAGAAACATATCTATGAAGAGTGCTCAGAGCACCTGTGTTGTCCAATGATCCACTGCCCAGCCACAGTTTCCTGATTTGAAAGGAGCTGGCCCAGCCAAGCCCAGCGCAATTACACACTTTGCTTTCCAATCCATCTCACTATTTGCATGGCACACAGGTAGTTGGCTACTCAGGGGCCCCAAAGGAAAAAATTCCACATATTTCTTGTAAAAAGATGCTGCTGGCAGAGCTTTAAAAGTTTTAGCCCTGTATCAGAGGGCAAAAATACACTAAACATTGCTCACAGTGACATCATTCACGTCTTCTCCTCTTCAGGTAACCCTTCTAATTAGTAGATTTCAGGATTTGAAACCTAGTTAAGACTTTCTCCTCAACAAATTGTGTGATTTTTGTTTTAAGCTCAGTTGTGATTTGGGATGAGATCAAGTAGGTATTTATTATGGGATGTTGAAAAATTACTCAGCTTTTGCCCAACTCACGAGACACTCACCCTAGGCTCGAGTACCAGGAAAGCACAGATCATCTTGGAATACTAATGATTTGGAAGTCTTAAAGGATTTTTCAGAAATGCTACCTAAAATGATTCTTTGATTAGATGCTTATGTTTCTGTGTACTGTTTTATTGTAAGGATAAAATAAAGCAAGCTTATGCAATTTTAACTGTTTGTTTTCCTATATGATGGCAGTGCCTTTCTAAAGATCATTTCACCAAATTAACCCAACAGTTTTAGCACAATCTTACAAGTACACTAGAACTTGCTAACCATTATTTACATCCAGTTTATGACTGGCAGTGCATAAAAACCAAAGGACCAAATGGATGCTCAATGTTAAAATACAGAACTACTTCCCCTTCTCTCTTTATTCAATGCACTACTCTCAGAAATCAATGTCATGACATACTAACAGTCTTGAAAGTGAATGGGAAAAAAAATCCCAAAATATTAATAAAATAATGGCTGGGGTTTTTTCTTCAGAGCTTCTCCATCAGAGAATAACCAATACCCATCATTTATGTGAGAACATTGTACCTGTGCCATCTGTAGCAATTCATAGACTGAATCATAATATCATGGTCTAAAAGTGACCTGCTTAAAGCTCCAAGCTAGATATTCTCCAGGCCATCTCCAATGACCTTCTGTTTCCCTTTCCTCAGTCATATATGTATAAATGGATTTACCAGCCCAGCTGAGATTCTTCTGTCAGCACTACATGGTGGGAACTGCACACTGCAGATAACATGATGGAGCTGCCATTCCCTCCATGTGCGTGTGGGCACATGCACACCCCACAAACAATCTGTGCAGCTGGATTTCGGGAACAGAGAGCCCAGAGGAAAAAAAGAGACTGGCAGACTTCATCCTGCTGTTTTTGTGTTTTCAGTGCAACAGCCAAATGTGTGCCTGCTGCAACATGTCTTTACCTCTCTGCTGAAAACCAACAAGGTTTATGGAAAGAAAAAAAACTCAACAAATATTTCATTCAATAGTTCTTCAGTAGCAGAAGTAGTTGGTTGACATCTGTGTTTCTTCTTCTCTTTCTAAGCAGTGTCTGTCCCTGAAAAATTCTTGCCAATTGAACTCACCCAAAGGTTTTCAAAGTCTTTGCTTTTGTTAGACATTTTGAAAAATGCATTTATGCCAGTGAGAATACTTTTAAAAGAGAAATAGCATGACTATTTTCAGAAAATGTTCTGGTTCTAAGGGAGTTTTGGTTTGGGAGGATTTTTTATGTTATTTGTACACTGTCATGACGTCTCAGAAAAATATTCCTTTTACAATGGGAAAGCAAATCAAAAGATAATCTCAAAACACTGTTTAATCTGTATTAAAATACCTGTATTTCAAAACAAATGATTGCTTATTTATACAACCTAATTTTCCAATCCACTTTGTTTTACATGAAATCATAAAGCAATTTCTTTTCATTTTAAGTCAAACCAAAATGGATTTCTAAATACTGATGTATCTAAGCTAAAAATTACTAATTTCAACTGAACCTTGTTACCAACTAGCTCCTCCAGGAAGCATAACACAGTGAGTCTTTACCCCAGCAAGCAAAAAATGGGCAACATCTGATCATACAAGTCTCAGCAGAGCACGTAATTAATATTGGGCAAAGAATTCAGACTCAGAAGCAGGAGAAACATTTTAAACTCTTATGTTACAGGTGACACTCCAACAGAAGATTTTTCTATTCACCTCAACTACCAGTCAAATAAAAGGAAGAAAGGTTTATTCTACTTTTTCAAGACATTCATATCCCTCAGAATGTTCTAATTATTATGATGCTTTCAAGGCAGTGTTTTGTGAAAAAAGTCCTCTGCATTGAGTAAAATCAAAGGAAAACAAAACACACTAAAGAGATAAAATATAAAATAGCTCTCAGAACCTGAATGGCAATAAATAAATTATTTTTTATTATATTTCCCTACAACTACTGCCATCATTTCCTTATTCTCTCTGTAACAAAGGTGTTTAGTCTAAGCATGAGAAGGGATATTTTTAAGTTGGGGGAGGGACTTTAGGTGGTTTAGATGTCACTAGAAAATTGTGAACTTGCATGGTAAAAACACACTGGAACCGATTTCCTGGCGAGAGTGGTTCATTCAAGACTGTAAATATGAATGGTAGACTGATGGGAGACTGTTTCATCAGCTCACATGACTGTACTTCAGATAGGATTATCCTGCAATTTACAACACTGTTTCTCCATAAACAGTTAAATAAAGGGGTTACAGTCACCCTTTCCAAACTTGTATTATCCTGGTGTTAGTATAGAACTAGAGGAGAATCTCACAAGCACAGTGTTGTTTTTTGTGTGATTTCCTTCAAGTCACTCCAATATTCCTAGCACTCTTGAATTTCCTGGCTATAGAATAGGAAATGCAAGAATACTGTATAATAAAAGAAATTATCAACCATGGTCTGTTCCCCAGGTAAATGGACAGTTGAAGTCATTAGATCAGCACAAGCAACTGTGTCAAGCATCACACTGTAAAGCGACTTCTGGAGAAGGTTTTCCTACTTGGCCTGCCTCCCTTTGACTGAAATGAATTGGCTTTCAAAGTTTTCCTCTCATCACTGGCAATAAAGGGAGCCTTGATAATCAGCCTCACCTAGATCCACATATTTTAGGTGGTCAGACTGAAATTAGGCAAGCCAGGCAACTTCTGTCTTTCAAGCAAGTAAAGCAAAAATCTCAGAGGCAGAACTAAAGCTCCCTGTTTCCAATTCTGCTGGCAACCTACTAGGATAATCTTGAAAAAATAATTTTCATTGATAATTTGGGTAACTCACTGCAGATTCAACAGAGATTATGTCACAGGCTTATTATGACAGTTCTTTGACAATTATTTGAAGTCAAAGTCCCAGTGTCCACATGGAGAAGTTTGCTTGGAGGGGTATATCACTTTCTTGACCTTAGACTCTGTTATCAGTACTTGGTCATTTAGAATAATGCACTGTATTTGGTATGTGTGAATCATCAGGATGCAGACAGCACAGCCTTATGGATATTTTTATTCTTGTTTGAATCAGCTCAGAGGTAGATCTAAGAGGGAGTTTTGCTATTCCTGGTTATATGTTAATGTGTACCACATACACCAGATTGTAGCATGTGCTGGCAGAAGAGCCACTCTGAGCAAGGGGAAAAAAGAACAAGGAAAATGGTATTATCAAGCCTTTTAAAAGAAAACTTCTAAAGCACCTTTAAATTGTAACATCTTGAGCAAAGAAAAGCCTGAATTATGTAAAAGTGGGCAGGGAGCCAACATCTGGCAGTAATAAGATTGTTTTGTAAGCAAGCAGTTTTCTACACAGCACGCAGCTCTTGGTCCCCATTAGAGCTAATGGTGAATCTGTGAAGATGTGCCTGGTCTCTGGCTGCCAGAAGGATACCCTAGGCTTTGAGTGAAAATCTTTGTGTCATTTGATCTCCTTAAACAGCCAGCTGAGATGAGTTATATTCCCCCTGCCAGGAACCTCGAAAGAATTGTTCAAACCATACGCTCATTCCTGCTGAATTGGAAACAAATGCTATGGCTGCATTGTTGGACTTTGAAATTAAACTCTCCCCGATTCTTCCCAGCATTCCTGAGAAGAAACAAAACTCCTCCCTGTGTCTGCCACTTTTGTCTCTGCAGAGGGACCTCCTTGCCTCCGCTCCCCGTACTCCTCATCCTTTCTGTCCTCCTCCAGCAACTGCAATCTCTCATTCTAGAAAGCCACATCACAGGCTGCTCCATGTGTTAGTGATCTTCTGCTTGCTGCCATTAGACTTCGCCATCGCCTGTAGAAATGGAGTCACTTAATTAGGCCCATAGAGCTGGAGAACAACGAAGCCATTCAGGGTGGCACCCAGCCAGCAGCTTCTTCCCTTTGGTCTTGGTTTTGCTTTGCTTTGTTTTTCCTTGTTTCTTAGAAGGGAAACATCTCAAGCTTTTCCCTGCTTCTTCCCACCTGTATAATCTACAGCACAGCTGAGTGGGTCCAGGTCTTCAACCAGACCCTACACACAGAGGTTGTCTTTCAAAGCCAGCCCCAAAAGAAGCAACAGAAAGAAATAAAAGAAGGGGAGGGGGGGAGAAAAAAAAAAAGAAAACCACAGAAAACTTTAAATTAGACATACAGCAGGACCCTAGGTCTCCAAAAGCCTACAATGCGCTCCAAAAAGAGCAGGCAGCTAATGATAGTCACTCCCCAAGCCATGAAGGGCTTTGAAAATCACAGCCACTCATCAGCACACTAGGGAAAAGTTCTCGGAGGCCATCCTCTCAGAGCTCAGAGCTGCATCTGGGTATGGTTTAGATTTTATTTCAGCCTTCATAAGAAGTACAGTTGCTTCCTGTTACCAACAATGGTTGAACTCCATTTCAGATATTTAACTCTCCCAGCATCTTTGCTGACAACAAAGTATGCATGAGTGCTTTGTTTCAAACTGCCTGACTGCCCTCCTTCTTCCCCAGCTCCCCCAAAGGGCATCCAGGAGCACTCACAGATTTAACATTTCAAAGATATTTTGCTGCAGATTGAACACTCACCTACTAAATAATTTAATCATTATATCATCACATTTCTTAAATTTTCTTACTTGACTTGTAGTATTCACTTCATAGGAAGATGTCACCAGAGACCTAAACTAAGCTGTAAATCACCACTGCTGCATATCAGACCAGTTATTCACTGGCATTGACTAGGCTTTCATATGTTTGCTCAGTTATAGGTAGCAGTCTGACGCACAAACATAGAAGTGATGGGTTTTCTCTAGAAAAAAAAAAAGGCAACTAAACTTTTCTAGGTACTATTTTAATAATTCAATTGTTTTTCACTGCTCTAAAAATGCCTATATAAGTTGTCTGATGCTCATCAAGAGCTGTTTTCACCATGAATTTCTGCCAGACCAAAAGAAGAATGCCATCAGGTTCTCTTTGAAATTTAGTGAAAATAGAGAACAAAACCAAAGATCCCATTCTCTAGTTGGAGTTCTCAACTCATTCTGAGCAAAGATTCAATCCTTTAGTTCATTATTTTTCTACCTGGAAGACAATAGGTTGCTTCTGAAATGACAGGACTTTTCACAGTCCTCGCATATTGATTTATATAGCCTGGAAGCACTGCTAAGGAGACGTGAAATCTGACAGACTATGGTACAAATGGAATATCACAACCTGTAAGCATCTCCTGTACAAAATATGGGAAGATTCTCCTTCTAGACAATGAAAGTGAGTCCAAAAGAACTGTGTGGAAGTATGAAATACCCAAGTCTGGAAATTATTTTATCCTTTTATCTTGTGGTTTTATAAAAAAAAAATCTTCACAGGTTTTAACCCCTCTCACCAACACATGCCTGAAGAACAGCCTTTCTCAGTTTGCATGCTGCCAGCCCTCACAGGGAGAACTCGATGCGTGCCCAGGAGCAACACCTGGCTCTTGGGAAGGGTCTCCAGAGGAAGTGACAGAAGAGTCCTTCCTCTCCCTATTCAAAACAAAGCTTCACCAAACAGAAAATTCCTGGAAGCTACATTCATAAGTCCAAGGACAGATTTATTCAAAGGAAGTTAAAGTAAGGGGAAGATCAAAGACCAGATGGGAAGAAGCAGGTTGTAGCAGTGGAAGATTCAATCATTAGGCAAATAAACAACAGGGTGCATGACCTTGGACGGGACCACAGGGGACTCTGTCTTACAAGAAGAAAGGTGGTGGATTTCAGCGGAAACCTGGGCAGGAAAGCCTGGGGAAAGAGCATGCAGTGGTGATTTGCCTGGGCATCTGTGGCTCTGGTGACAGATGGACACTCTGGAAGTAACGTGGGTGCACAGAAAGGAAGCTACAGCCCAAGGTTTCCACAGTTTTTTAGCTTGGGATGACAAGGGAAGCAAAGTGACTGCAGGATAAGGAGAGTCCTTGTGAGAATAAATCAATTAAAAGATGGGAAATGGAGTGTAAGTAAGTGGTCACTTCTCACAACAGAGGGAGGTCACCAGTTCAGTTTTACTGGTGCTGGTGCTGAGAAATGAGCTCTTTAATATACACAGATGTTAGAAAAGGGAAGAAGGCCTAAGGTAAAGAAAGACTGTTGATGACACTAAGTTATGCAGGAACGTGAGCAGACTGTGGAGAATTACAAAAGAGTCCGACAAGATGGAATGGCTGAGCAATAACACAGCAGCTGAAACTCATTGTGTATAACTGTGAACTGATGCATGGTGGGGAAAGACAGCCCTGGATCTGCATAGACAGCAGTAGTTTCTGAAATAATATTTAGCATTCTGGAGCAAGACCTCAGTGCTATGATAGATGGTTCCATAAAAGCAAAGTGAAAATGTCAGGAACAATCAAAAAAGGAAGCGAGAACAAAGCAAAATCTCTTCAATGCTCTTGTATCAACTCTTGGTTCACACCCTTCAAATTGCACACAGTCCTTTTGGAGAGAGAGAACAGCACTGCAGGCACAAAAGGCTACGAGAGGTGTGGAAAGGCATCAAAAGGGAGAGGGCAGGTATTACTACAGATATCTGCCCAGTGTCTACTCATCCTAATGTCCCTGCTCATCATCACTGCCAAAGACACCCCTGGGCAAGGTGGGCTCTAGGTCCAGACTGGCACTGCCACTCTTCCTGGCATTGTGGCAGTGTCTCAGACCCAGGCAGCTTAATTTCCCCTCTGACACTCCTCAGTCCTCTTCTCAACCAGAAAACAAATGGAGGGTGGGAAGAGAGTGTTACCAGGGAAGGAATTCAATAGTCATGCTACCCCACACACCATCACTCACCCTTGAAGTAACTTAACATTGTCAATAACAAATTCAAATATTAATTCCATTTTTTCTCCTCAGTGGCAGTTCAATATTTCTTCAGCTCATTTGCAGCACACACTTTGGGTGAAACAGGAAAATAGAGTGCACCCAGAAAATTAAACCCAGATTTTTAATAGCAGTCATTCATACCAATAGTTGATTTCATGAGTGAAATAACAAAGATCACAGAAGCAAAGTACTTTTAATTCATAGCAGAATAAAAATGTCTTGGTTTTTGTATTTCACATATCTGTCTAGGAATAATTCATTTACATTTTTCATTATTAACTTATAATAGCAAAAACATTTTAAAGGGGAAAAAACAGGGACCAGAAGGGGTAGAACACATTATAGAAATAATTTCTGATTACTGCTCACCTATATTAAATGTCCTAATAAGCTTTAAAAAAATTAAATATATACATATATATATATATATATATATATATATATATATATATACACACACATATACACATTGCTGACCACTAGAAGATCTCCAGTTTAGATGGATGAACCTTAGGGTCTACCAGTGCTTGTAACTACTGACTCTAGGGGCCTGGCTGTCCATGGCCTACAGAAATAATGTCACTTCATAATTTCGGGAGTTGAAGAGCTCATATTAAAAGACAAATTTATCCCAAAGAGAACTGGGGAGAAAAGATTATATTCAGAAGTAACACATGTCATGAAAATGAAAAACCTACGTTTTGAAACAGAAGCTATAGTCCTTTTTGAAGGGAGATCAGAGGCCTGTCCTCACCAAAAAGATTCAAGTATTCCTTTAAAAGCGTATTCTGATAAATGGCTTTTTTTAAAATGGGACATCGCTGGTCTTATGGTAATAATATTAAAACTATCTTTAACACCTGCAGTTGTTCCTGCCTGTCCATCAGTTTTAAGCTCTTCAAAATGAACTCTCCACTGCTCAAAATGTATGTGCTTTATTTTAAAAGTACTGAAAGCATTGGACTCGCCCTAACCACCCAAGATATCCCCATGAGAACAAACTGCACCAATAAAGTACACATTAATTTCAAGTTTCTCTTACACCTCTCAAAGCTCAGCTAATATCAAAGGAAAATAGATACAAGACAGTGCAAACCATCACACACCTCTTGATTTTAATATATTAACATTTCTCACAGAAATAACTCAAATTCCAAAATAGTAGGAGGTGTTATTCTACCCACAGTGTGACCCCTTCTACGACCATATCATTATCACTGGAAATTATGGACTTGCACAATTAGAGAAAGATAAAAAGGAAAAATCAAAGGAAAAAAAAAAAAAAAAAAAAAGACCTGCCTGCATTAAATGTCCTTTTTGAAAACACCTTTTGTCCCAGTCCTTTCACACTTCCTGTCAGAGTGACATATTGACAGATTTTGGAGATAAAACACAAAATTAAGATGTGTTCAATTAAGCTCAGTTAAAAATCACAGCTGAAGCATGGTCTCAAGAATTCTGCCTGCTCCTAAAACTACAGAAGTTGGCAGGGATCTTTGGGGTTTTTAACATCAAATATATATGTATGTATGTATATATGCACTCACATACATAGTTTCTGATTTCTTTTTCTTCATGTATGGAAGGCACACATTCACAACAGATGGAGAAAGCATCTAATTTAACTGAAGTTAGAGCAACTGCAATGTTGTCAAAGAAATGCTGTAAACTGCCTAAAAGAACAAATATCAGTTTCTTCCCCTAACTTTCCACTCATAAATTTTGGGATTATTTCAAACAGCCAAATTGTTGCGCATTCACCGACCAAAACATTTATCCAAACTGATTGTGCCTGTTTAGGACGGGTGTTTTTCCATATGCAATCCCATATCTCATTTACTTCACTACCAAAGAAAAGGAAAAAGAGAATAAGCACATAAAATAGAAATAACTTTTTCATGCTCAAGAAAGTTGGGTTTTTTCCTTTGGTTGGTTTTTCCTATATCAGCACCTTTAGCTAAGAGGTAGTCAACAGAGGAGAGATTATTCCTGCATCCACAGTGGTGAACAGATATTAGCACTGACTTCTAAGGGCATTATAAGCTGCTCTGGCAAGTTAATGAAACCCCCAAGCCTTTACAAATCCAGCCTATAACAATTTTTCAAACCCAATTAATTTGCTTTGTAACCATGGAATAGCCCTGTGGGACCACAGAATAAAGCATTCTCATTGTGAAAGCTCTGATTCTGCAGCCTGTGTACATGCTGGGGCAGCAGGGAGGCTTTACTTTCTCATGTAGATTAAAAAATAATATAAAAAACCCACTCTCAGTCTCTCTTTCCCTTTTTTCTTTTCAGCGAGGTATAACATATTCCCCTGCAGCCAGCAGATCTTTATCTCCAGTTTATCAGTGCAGATGAAAAGTGGGAAACAAGCAGTATTAGCACTTTATTAGCCTTCACCCTTTCCCAGTTCCAGCTGTACCAATGTCCTGTCACAAGGATCATTAGCAGCAGCAGCAGCCACACACACATGGGGTTTGTAGGCCCACACTACACTGACTTCTGTTCTAACATTTCTCCATACATCCCAGGAGCCTCCCAAACCTCAAATACACCAGCCAGTATGTTTCACTCTTGAATTCTCAGTGGTGCTCCCTATGAGAGGTGACAGACCCCAAAATTTCTCTTCAATGGGACATTAAAAATACTCCGGGAATCTTGTCTTGACAATGGAACAGGAAAATGAAACATTGAAGCTCCGCAGTGAAGGGGAATCCCCTACAGGTTTTGTGAAGCTGCCCAAGTTTTCTGAAGCTGCCAGAGGTAGGTGAAGGAGTCTGCCTTGGGGAGCTTAAGATCGCCCACAACAGGCCAGGAAGAAGCAGGGATATGGGAGCAAATTCCTTGTTAAAACACTGAAGGGTGTCACCCCTGGAAATGAGAGCTCTGGCTTCTCTAAACCTCTTTGGTTTCCTATCATCAGGCAGGTCAGGAAGCCAGAAGGTCAAGTTGTCAAGAAGGAACTCGGTAGCCCACCAGGACCTGAGAGCTGGATCATCTCATTTCAGCGAATAAATACTTCACAAGGATGAAACACACAAACAAAAAAATCTAAGACGTTTTATTGAGTCAGAAACAATTGCCCCATTTGATCCTAGAAGAAAAAGCAAACAAATGAACATGTTTTTAAGAATAGGTTGTTATTAGTGGTTTTCTCGGGTTGCTGTGGCCTCTGATGGCTGCAATCCCCCGCTGAGGCAACCAGATTTTCTCACTCCCTAAACATGTAGACAAACCAGTCCCTCGAGCCCCTTATCCTTTTAGGGTATGGGATTAAAACCACATCAAACCACTAAGTAAGAAATTCTTTTCAAGACAGACCATTCCCAGTCTCTTCTTTTCTTGTAACTTTCGGAGACCTCTTCTGCTCTCAGAGTCCTGGGAATTCACCTCTTCCTCATTGGATGACTAGAAAACGTGGGAGGAGAACTGCTAAACTTTTCCCCTTTTTTTCTAACCAATGCCTCTTTCCTTCACTTTTCATGCTAGCCAAGGTCCTCAGCTGGTTAACTAGGTCTCCCTAAGGTATGCAATTCCCACAATCGTTCAGGACCTGTATTGCATCCTTTTACCAAAACACACCACAAGAACGTACAGAATAAAGGCAAAGATATCCAAGGAGGAAACCGTGAAGAGCAGTTTAAGTAAATAAAGACTCTTAAATTTCATGTATGAAATCAGACAACCAGACCTGGACTAAAATCACTTCCAAATCACCTCCAAATTTTGACAGAAGAAAGAAAAATCAGTGAGGTCAGAACACAAATCACCCAGATGTGACCAATGAAGTAGTACTGATGGAAGAAAGAACTGTAGTAAATCTGGAATCAGTCAATAGGCAGATGAAAAGGAGGCCTTAGCTACAAGATCCTCCTGTATTAAAAATTGCCCAGGATATTCTAATAATCATGGGAGACTCTGGTTACTCCCATGCAAACCAGAAAACTGACACAGTGGATTGCGAGGCAAAAAGCTAAATGATTTGTTTATTTTTCATGTGGCATAAATGATTGCCTCATGGAGCAACCAGTCAGAGACCTTGCAGAACAAGGAGTACTTTTTTACCTAGCTCCAAACCATCCTCAGGAGTCAGCTCAAAATTCGTTGTAAAGGATCTCCATGACTGCTAGTCATCATAACATATTCAGACTCAACATCCTTGTGGGAATAAGGGAGGGAAGAGGGAAAACCTACTCCACTATCACTTAAGAAACTGTATAGAAGTGGGAGAATAAAAGGAAAATTAGGTAAGTTGCTAAAAGGATAATTCCTCTGAAGTCAGTCAGAAGACTATCTAAAAATTTTTTACTAGGGTTTCAGTACAAACATGTACCACCTCTTCAAAAACATTTTGAACAAGACCATAACAATCTAGTGTTGTTAAATGTCAGACTAGAGGAGGCTCTTAAAAGTAGAAAGATACTACTCAGAAGTGGAGGTCGTGTCCAAGTGAAAAAACCAAAAATAGTACAAAAGTTGATATATTAAATGCAAAAACATTAATGAAACACAAAAAGATTCTGAAGTACAACTTGCTACAGGCATCCCAATTAATCACAAAAGTCTTGCAAACACAGCCAGAGTTTGTGTGACTAATAAATAACAGAGGTGTAAAAGAAAAGTTCAAGGCTGTATCAGAAAAGGTAATTGAATTATCTGAGTTGGTGTTTATAAGGGAAAAGCTCAGACAGGTTTTATGTGTGAAGCAAGTCTGAAAACTCTAAGTGAAGTGGCAGTGGCAGGGGATTAGGGCAGGTCAATAAAACAGTAGCAAATCTCTAAGACCAGATGCCATTCACCCAGCAGCCCTAGAGAAACTAATATACAAAATCCTAAGTATGTGATTTATCACTGCAATGGCTTCAAAGGGCTCCCTGCCCAGAAGAAAAGGAAGGCTGCACACATGACAAAACTTATAAACAGGTCTCAGGAGCAAGGAAATACAGGATACTACAGACCATTAGTTAGGTTTCTATGTCAGGCAGATTGGTTGGGACTTTAATACTGCATATATCCATAAATACCTCACACCAGAGAAGAAATTGGTGTTTATAGAGAGCTGTCTAGATGCATTCCTAGATGCATTGCAGTTCTTTGAAGACAAAAATAAATATGTAAATGAAATTATTAATTTAATTTATTATACTTTTATTCCCAAAAAGTCTTTAACATTTTGAGAGAAATGTAAAGAAGCTAAGTTGTCATGGAAAAGGAGAAATATATTAAATCTGGAGAGAATCTAATTAGTAACCTTTTTTAAAAACAAGAAAAAAAAAAGAAAGGAAATCTGAAATAAACAGCCACACTCAAGCAGAAGGATTTGCTCTGTGATCTCTACTTCTCAACCTATCCAAAACAGATCTATAGCAGAGGACAAAGAGTTAGTAAAGGTTTTTCCTAATACAAAATTTCTCAGCATCTTATAAATTAAAACTCACTTCAGAAAATTACCAAAATATTTCTGAATGAATGATCAATAAGATGTTAGATAGTTGTACACACCATAAATGATAAATAAAATATATCAGTAATATTAACTTTAACTACACAAGCAGGATAATGGGCTAATTATCATTTAAGAAGGATCTCGGAAAAAAACTTGCAATATTTAACAATGGTATGTTTTTTAGAATATTAACTTATTATAGTCTGCCAGACTTACAGGAAAATAATAGAGAAATTAGAAATATAAGACATCTCCACCAATGTCTTTATAGTGGTATAAACTTGTGATGGGTCTGTGGCTTGATTGATGAGGACAGAGCTTGTCACTGAAAGGAGATATATTAAAATAGAAGAGGTACAAAAAATCCTCTTCTATTCTATAAAAATAGAAGGAAGTGCAGAATAATTTCTCCACAAGGGAAAAAATTAGGCCTGGAAAAGAGACAGTAAGTGTCAGATATGAAAAATCTGCAATTTCTGATGAGGATGAAGAATGTGAACAGAGAAATGTTAAAGTAACAGAGCAACAGTCAAGCAACAGAGTTAACACGAGCTGCTGAAGTCCTTTTTAACAGAGCAGACATGACAAAATTGTGTGTCTCCTTGGTATGTAGTATTATGGGGACTAAAAGCAAAAGGGTCCCAAAAACAATCAGACCAACATGCAGAGAATTCCATGACCGATACTTAAACACAACAAGAAAGGAGCCTCAAGAAGAAGGTACTGAAACAGATGCATGAGAAAGATTGAAGAACAAGTCAAAAGGGAACCATGCACTTCCACATATATTTTTTATCCACTGTCTTCCCAATTCTCACATTTGCTTGACAACAGGTCATTGCTTAGGCCACAAGTAGCAGGCACTGGGACAAAACCAAGACTGTCCTAGTCCAAATATAAAGTTAGAGGTGCTCTTATGAATTGTGGAAATGTTAATTCTCCAAGTATTACATCACTCCACTTTCAGGTAAGGTAGGAGTATGATTTAAAAACAAACAATCAACCCCCCCCCACCAAAACAGCTGCTCTGTTAATTATTAGATAGCTTATCCTGCGTCTCCTTTCTACAGCTTTACAAATGGAGGTTCCAAAACCAGACAACAGTACTAGTGGTTTCTCATTGGAATATATTGCTTTGCACACACTAAATTTAAAAAGAATTGGTGCAAAAAAGGTTGAAGCAATACTACAGGCAGTGCTTTGACATTGGTATTTATATTACTGAAGTGAATACCAATGGGGAAAATGCAAGCCGTAAGTTATCATTTAACCATCATCTCTTCAGGCTAAATAATGAACACAGCAAAGGCTCACAGTCAGTTACAGCAGATTTGTGTTTACTGACACCACAAATGATATCAACTCTTCAACAAAATGCCACCAGAGCAACATACTGTAAAAAACAAACCCAATTCATTTTAATCAGCAACAACAATAACTTGTTGAAGAGGCAGAATTTCTGCTGGTTGAGGTGCAGGGCATCTTGACTTGGAATTAAGGGCTAGCAGGTCACAGCATCTATAATTCTGCCAGCCCCAAAAGACAGCAATAGTGGTTTCTACAGTCCTAGTGTGAAACCTAATTTGTATTTGCAGTATCTTTCAGAGCCATTGGAAAGGCACAATCTAAATGCAAATTAATCTGATCGTACAAGCTGGTCTGTTCCAGAGCATTATCTATGTAAACAACTGAATTTTTCATAGGGGTTTGAAGTTGCTTGTGAAGATTAAAATCTCTGAAAATGAACAGACCCCACCGTAGATAAATTTTGCTAAGGGAAAATTTGCAGCCTCCTTTTTGGAAACATTCCTAAGGGAATATGTCATGCAGTAGGAAATTTATTCTGGATAATGCTATAAAACTGCTCACCTTAATTCATATGCCAAATTCTGCTCTATTGAATAACAATTTATTGTGTACTCCAGCATCTGCCAGAAAGTGCTGAATGAAAGCCACAGCTGTGTCTGTTACTGGGCAAAAGCTACAATATTGTTGAGGCACTTATTCCATGTATTAAAGAATTCCCTCAAACTTTTTCAGTAACTATCTGGACACCTGTTTGTGGGGGGCAGTTTTGGGTATTCTGCAAGGGCTATGCCTGGCCACAGGCACACTTTCTATGGAGGCAACTAATTTGGGAGCAAACCAAAGGTTTTTTTTTCTGGAACTGTGACAGGACCACGTACTGGAGGAACATCTAGAGAGCCAATATGTTGTTAATAGCCTCTTTGGCAGTTCAACACATGGCTGAGCACACCAGCTGGGCTGTCCTCAGCTTTCCTGTAGAGCACATGTAAAGCAGCAGCAGTCAGACCTGGAGTTTACTGCTTTTGAGGTCATTCTCAAAACTGTAGAGGGTGGAGTACGTTCCCTAGGGATGCTGTAGGTATAAACCCCAGAGTAGTAACTGCTCTCACTTAGTAAACCAAGTGGTACACTACCTTTTCATGGAGCAAAATTCCTCCTCTGTAAAAATTCAATTCTGACTAGCAGCAAAATGCCAAGAGAAAACCAAAACCCTGAAAAATTTTCAGATGCATCTCTGCCAGAAAAATGTCAGGCAAATCTCAAATGAGTCAGTTCAGGCTGGCAATAAGAGACCACAGAAATTCAAATTACTAGAAGCAGGACATCTAAGAAGTGTATCTTACTTTTCAGATTATGTATTGCCCAGTTTAAATGTTAGCCTAAAAAGTCAGCTGTTACCTTTGCATTTGCTCAGGTCCACTGATCACATGCACCAAGCTGCATAAATAGTAGACTGGACAGCTAGAAGTAACTTTGCTTAATATATTTTAAAGAAAAAGTTGGAAGAAAATCGTGGTTTAGCAAAAGAGACAAAGCATTTATGTTGGCATTTAGATTTGAAAGCACTAAATTTTAGTCCTTAATAGAGCAGGGATAGACTAAGTCACCCTGGGCATACGTTATCTTCTTTGCAAAGAAAGACTCTTTTATTTTCAAGCAAAAACCAAGGTGATGTGATCATAGGATCTGGGCTTTGCAACAATTGCCAGCATAAGAATTTAGCTTTGATTAAAGAAGAAATCAAACACATCACCAAGAAGAATTCAAAGAGCTCGTTATACGTCCCTGACTAATCACTTTTAACATTAATTGTGTTTGGCAAAACAGTGAAGAGCTCCAAGCAAAGGAATGGTACAAAGATGTTCTCAGTCCACAATGAAAGGAGACCAGGAGTGTGGTGAGGAGATGCTGCAGCCCTTGGGACTGGTCCCTCTCCTCTCATGCTGCCCCTGACCTGCAGCACCACTCCTGTGGCTGCAGCACCTGGTGGCTCAGGTGTTCTGCACTCACCAGTGCCCTGCATCGCACATAATACTGGTCTAACCAGAGGAAAATCAGTAACACTGATTTAAAGGAGCGGTGTCACGCAAGAGAATGGCCCACGCTGGTGGATGACTCCAAGACAGCAACTGCCTTTTGGCCTTCAAGGCCCAAAAGCTACAGTCTGCTCCCTCCCTTTTCCCTTCACCTCAGAAACTGGATATCTGGACCATTTCCAGTTGCTTGTGCATCACACTCTGCAATTCTCTTATGTGCACTCACAGGCAATGTGTGTGCTCAACAAGTAAAAATACTACCATGCAAAACAAATTCCACTATAGCACGTAGGGTTATAACAATCTCAACTCCTTGGAGTTTTCTAGACCTTATTCCTGAGAGAAGCCTTGACTAATCTCAGAGCTGACCTGCCTTCAAACAGGAGGCTGGATTTGAGGCCAGCTTAATTATCATGTGACCTTCAGGTTAACTGCAGACAGTTTCTCTCATTAGTTTTACTGATCTGCAAAATCTTCCAACAGGCTACCTTCAGGGTTGTTTTGTTAATGAAGGAGATTTTGCCAAGTGAGGCTGCCAATTCAGCATTGTTCAGCTCTTTTTGAAGATAACTCTTGCAGCCAAATACCTGAAATCTGCTCAAATTGTGTAGCATTATCCAGGCTTCTTTGGGGGAATGTTACCAGGACCCATTAAAGGCTACATTATGTTTCCAGTTTCCTAACAAAATATGGGAAGAGATTCCCTGTAGCCCAAGCGACTCTTTTGAAGGATTTTATTGAAACCAGGATTTCAATTGTCTTCTCAAGTGTTTGCAATACCATTTTGCAGGCTTTTGTTTCTTCTTCCTCTTCCCCACCCTCCAGCAGAGAAAAATGAGGAATGAAGAATTTCTAGTTTGCATACTGAGTTTCTCATAAGCTTTCCATTATGTTTTCAGCTCAGACCTCAGAATTCAAGGCTCATTCTTTGGGGTTGAAGCTGGATATATTCGAAGTCTGCAGTCACTTGGAACACTTTCAGCACAGACATAGTGAGAACCCCAGTTATCCCATAATCACATGTACATTCCCAACACTTACAGGTCTGAATCAACATCTCCATCCATTTTTTTCCAAAATATTATGAAAGGTTAAAATCTGTTTTGCTATTTGTGTGATCTCTGTCAGCGACCAACTAATTGGTCACATAAAGACTAGAATGGCTGAGATTACTCATACATAAACAAAAAGGAAAATCATGCAGGAAACAAAAAGTGTGGCACTTTGTACTTTTACAAATATCCATCAAACATTGCCATAAAGACTTTCAAGAGAATTGAGAGGAATACAGCAACAGTTAACAAAAATAAGTAGCAATTACAATTTTATAGTAATGTTGCATGACAGTACACGAAGAGAAATTCATAAAGATGATCTTTTTGAAATCAAACAACCACAATAAACAACACTTCTATGCAATCAGAAAGCATACATTCAAAATGTTGGAGAGAACATTTCAGCCAACTACTCAGCTTTTTGGGTTGTGAACCCCCACTAGTTGTTACAAACTTGGAAGTTCTGCCTACATAAGACTGATTAATCATTTGCTGTTGACTACACTTTTTGTGTAAATTTTCCATCAGGAAAGAAGATGCCTCAGCATTACTAGTAATCCACAGTGCAGGGACATCAAACCAGGTGAAAACAGCTGGTGAAGGATGCTAATCAGTTTCCTGGTCTGCATTGGCATCAATGAACAAGCTGTGTGAAAAACTGGGTGAAGTCCCAACATGGAAGGGCTTTGTCATGCATAAAAGCAAATGAAAAGGAACAACACACTGCCAATCATTTCCACAACACAGCTTTAACAAAATAGGTTGAGTTCCCAAACTCGTATATGGTCAAATTTCCTTCCACCGGGGATCGGGGTACAAGGACAAGTAATCTGGGTGATCCTGATACAGGTCAAGATTTTGGCTAAAGCAAAACAAGGACTTGGGTCTTGCACTCCAAGGTCTCACCAGTTCAACCAACACAACAAGACAGGAAATAAAGATCTGTTCATATTTTAATTAAAGCTGATGAGTTGGGCATTTGCTCCTGTAATTGTAGACTGGCCAGAGCTGTTTGTGAGACATTGCAACTGTTTCAGGCCGCCTAACCTGTTTGTGGCATTTGTGATTTCTGTGCATTCAAAGAAAACAAAGAAATCCACACAGAATCTGTCTTGCTGATGTGAGTCTCAAGGAACATTTCATAAAAGGAAATGTATCACTTTTAGTAGTTTGTGGGTTTGTTATGAGTATGTTACTATACTGCCATTATCTCCTCTATAATTTCCTGCTGTTTGCCACCAAAGCTGAGATGTTGCAAACTACGAGCAGTAACCAAAAAAAAAAAAAAACCAAAAAAACCCAAAAACCCACCAAAAACCAGCTCTTATGGCTCCCTAATATCCTTAGGTTTTCAAAACCCAATTCCAAACATAACTTAAATTTGTTCTCTGAATGTCTCCAAATCTTGAATCTGTTTGCTCTTCATAAAGTCTGTCTAAGCTTTCAGTGACTTTTTATTGTCTTTTTCTGAAGTGTGTCAGGACTCTATAAAACATGTAGCATTTTCAAAGCACTTGCATGTCAGTGGACCAAAGTGTTTGCTGCTTTTCCTTGTACAAAATATGCTGTCTTATAACAGAGGACAAACAGGGACAAAGTGGGACCTGCAAATTCAGCCCACAGAGCAGCCCCTCTGCTCTCACTCTATGGACAGTGCAGCTGTCAATCTTTCAGATCTGTGGTCTGAGATATGCAGCTCCCAGGCTACATCTCAACACTTCAGGGCCATTTTCCTAGATGAGATGGGAAAGTCCAGGAGATAACATTACTTGAAAAATTACTAAAGTTATTACTTCACCCAGCAAATTTATTTGAACTGATAATCAGATGTTTTCTTTGCACACAGTTGCAGTATTATGCTTCTGCAATGCAGTAATCTCACTTTTAGAGTGTTCTTGGAGCAACAGCAGCCCAACTTCAGATCTATAAGTGTTTATCCTTACTGGAATACCCTTTGTCAATTCATCTCCATTATCAGACAAATCTTTACTTTGCTTTCCTTGACAAATCAAACATGTTTTATTCCCAGGCATAAGAAGGATATCCTAATGTTTCTCTTGTGCAGAGCACAGCTTGTAATGTTACCACATCTCAAGAATGTCATAAACATGGAATCTCTCTCAAACCATGGAGCAGAGCCGAGCCAAGATCAGAGCCGCAGCAGCAGCCAATTCTATGCGCTCCAATTTCCAACTACTCAACATTTTTACTCTGGTAAACCTCTAATTCAAGAGTTTATTAAATGAAAATTTTGTTCCAACACAGATATTAATGATTATTTTGTTCCAGCACAGATATTAATGATCTTTTAAATACACTTGAATTGCAAGAAAGTTTAATCAACATAGTCTTGTTTTCAAACCACACCTCCAATTTAAATATTGTGTTAAATATCTTCACTTTTGGTATTCTATTATTGAATTAAGGAAAGATGCCTGATTTCCTTTAATTAGAGAGACAGTGACATTTTAACATACCTTGTAATACGGCACTGTTGTGCATCATTTGTTAAGTTCCATGAGATTTTCCGTAGATAAAAAGGACTGTTTTAAAAAAAGAATGTAAGCTAAGATTTTAATCAAAGCTGAGTGATACTGAAATTCTGTCGAATGACCCTCTCTGTTTATGCTTTCAGCAGATGAAAACACTCAGATGAAAAGTGTAAAGTGACATCTGAGCTGTGTATTTTTTGCCCATATAACAGTGAAGCAGATATATAATGTTTCTAACCAATGAGCAAAGTAAACAATTTTTTTTTGATACCTGATGAAAATTCTTAACATTGAATAACCTATTTACTGATTATTATACCTGCCTTTGCTAAGTTACTGCTAATTTGTTGGGAAGCTCCATTTCTGCTCTCTACATTGCTCCAGGACAGATCAGGACTGGGGGCAGAGGTGGGGGGGAAATGGGAATTAGGCTTCTAAGCCTAATAGAGACATCCTTCTCCAGAAGGACAGATCAACAGCACGATTTATTTTAGATATTTTGAATCAAATCCTTGGACAATCTCACTTCCCCCCAGTAGTAGGAGAAACCATAATTACCCTTCCTGGGCTGAAGCTCTGTCTTCTTGTAAGGATCCATCAGGTCCCAAGCCTCAGACCAGGACCAACATTTCTATTGAACTTAGCATTAAAATACTTTGACATTTTCCAACTACATTAGAGAAGAGTGCCTGATTTTAATGTCATATCAACCCATGGAAATCTTGGCATCTTCAATGCAAGGAGGAAGGTACATAGATCGGAGAGTGATAATAAAACTTAAAGTAGTTGGAGATCTCAAAAGAAAAAAGTACAGAGGCACAGATATATTTAAGCTACTATACCTGTAAGGGCTTTAGTAGCAAAACTTTAAAGAAAATATATGCAATTTTACTGCAATTTCCTTTTTATCCAACACTCTTTTCCAAACCCTTTGAAATACACTGTGTTCAATTAAATTCTTTACCATCTTGCTCCTTAAAATTAACTAGGATGGAATTTTCACTGTGTTATGCCTGGCCCTACTTTTAATTATCCTCACTTACAATATTAGACACCATGCTGATTTCTGTCTAAAGGAAATGACCTAGGATCATTGGAAGCATATGAAGTTCATTTTAAGATGAAGCAGTAACTTATATTAGAGGATGTAAAAGGTCTTAACCTCCAGTCCTCCAACATACTGCAGCAAAAAGCTCCTGGGTTTTTTAATTAAAAAAAAGACATCTGCAATGTATTTTCCCCCAAATTCACTTAATAGTCTTTAAAACAAGAGTCTCCCTGGCTAAATGGCTGTGCTTGAGCATACATGTAAGAAGCATCACCCAACTCAGCTGCCTGGCTTTGATGATTACTTGGAGCATTAGGCTTCCGACTGTACTGGATTGCAGTCATTCAACATGCAACTGGAGCACAATATTTATCTCTGTTATGTTTCATTTTAAAAATAAAACATTATCAGTCTCACTCACACACTCAAAGTTCCCTAGTACAAAGCCTTCCCAGAGCTTCACCTCACTTGAAATTCATTGTTAAAAATGTCTGGCAGTTTACTGAAGCACAGCTAGAGAGGCAGTTGGCAGCTGCTGGCTCACAGAAATACAGTACCTGCCTCTTAAAACACAGAAATAAATGGGTGCTCCAGGAAATAAAGGCTGACTCACATATTAATCTTGTCCAGTCATTATAGTCTAACTAAAAGCTGAGTTAATTAGGCTTTCTTTAAGTATATTCTTTCTGGAATTTACACAGTGTTAACTCAGTAAATTTGCAAGAGCTGATCCTGACACTGCTATAAACCTTCCTAAAATAACAAAATTAATTTTAAAGGCAGGGGGAATTGTATTTTGCCTTTGAATTATCAGGCCAGGATGTTATAACACAGATAATTATTTTAGGCAGATTAGTCAGCCTAAAGCTAAGGGAGTGAACCTCTACCTTGCAAACAACTTTGGTCTCCACTGAGAACGCCTGCTGCTGGCTTCTCAGTGAGGAAATCTGAAGCAAGTTATTATTGGAAGCACCATAAAAAGACTCCAACAATAACAGATTTCAAACAACATAAACCTGAAGAGTTTAACATTGGCACCTTAATTTGGCCTTGCTCTAACTAGACAGCACAGAAACAAGTTATCACATGGGCTGCTGTGGGAAGTCTCTCATTAAGAGTAAGGAGAAGAAAAACTGCCACATCTCAATAGCCAGAATTCCTGGCCCCATATCCCCTATTTCCTTAATAATCTGGATGCCCCATTTCAGGCCTCTGTTCCTCATCACTGTTATGGTTTCATCTTCTTACCATAGCTCCACACTCCCCAACCCAAGGCAGGTAATTGCTTGTTCATAGAAATATGGAACCTTACTCTTAAAAAAAAAAAAAAAGTAGTTGAAAACTTCTGTGCCCAGCCAATCAGTGGTATTCCCATTGCAAAGCAAATTGTCTCCTGACTGCAACAACTGTCTGCTGGAGCTGAAAAAAGGGAGTTCTAAACATGCTGGTGTTTTTTTTTTTACACCACTTAGTGTATGAAAGGAGGTGGCCAAATATCTGAGACTGCTTTTACCTCTCAAGGGCTTCTGTGGCTTCTTCTGGGCCTATTTGTACATTGGGCCAGATGTTGGTGGTACCTCCTTGTTCTGCAGGTGTGTGACTACCACCCAAGCATGGGCCAGCGCAAAGCTGAACAGGCCAAACACGTTATCTTACCCATAACACATGATGGGGCCAAAATATTCAGAGCAGTTTGCAATTCTGCTATAGGCCAGCTATAAAACAAGCTCTCAGGACAGTCATTTCCACCCACAGCAGAGGTATGTGAAACATGATGGTTTCAATTTGAAAGTCCATACTCAGTTTCTATTAATTTGTCCTGCACTGAGAACTTTGAAGAGCCCAGCAGATGCCACTGACTTTTGTGAATTTCTAACCAAGCTCATCTGACATAGTTATTACCAAACACCATCTGTCATTTCCAAACACTATTGAGGCTATTCTCTAAATTTTTCCAGACTTGTAAATTTCTCTGTCTGCTGCAAGTGCCAGCCTTTACCAAATTTCTTGCACTCTTGACTGAGAAAGATTATATAAACAAGCAAAAATTATTTCAAATTTCAAAAGAACAATTCATCTCCAGTCTTTGGTTTGGGCAAAGTTTCAGGTCAGCTCTTTATTTTACCTCTGCTGGTTCCCACACTGCAGTTTATGATGGAAACCTGAACCAAGGAACGCTCTCAGAATGGCTACAGTGAGCCTGGACACACAGTATTATAGACCAGCCTCTGAGATTTGTTTGTTCAAGAGCACTGACCATACATCAAATACAAGTTATTTGAAAGGTATTTGAGAGCTAAATTTGGCTTAGTATTTCCTTTTATCTTTTATGGGTTGTGGAAATTTTCCCTGCCTAATTATCAAAGCATTTTGTGGTCTTCTACAGTCCCCAGGAAAAGAGGGACAGAAGAGAAAGGTGGGGGAGGCAGCCTGATCCATCAAGGCTCCAGGATGAAAGCCTGACCTCCAGAACTCCTGGGGAATGGTAGAGTTTGTCTCTCCCAAAGCTCGAGAGTGCCTGCCCTTCCGCAGGAGGGCTGGAGGCTTTGAAATCTGAAGCCAGCATCCAACAGCTGTAGTCATTTGTGTGGCATGAGCACGTCGTGCCCTAGACAATGCCCCAAATCCAGCTCCTCAGTGTTTGGAGAGGGTGCTCAAGGCTTGCTGTGATTACAGCTCCCACAACAAGCAGCTTCTCCCATGGTGATGATCACAGAGCAGGAAAACAAGCATGGTGGATGGGATTCACCAGTCAGCTGGTGCTGACCAAGGAAAATGGCTTTTTTAACCAGCCTGACTGAATTGATAAGCGCTGAAGAGGAAAAACCAATTTACAACCCAAGTTTTTCTTTAAATACCTATGGCAAACAATTACAAAAGGTGTAATTTCCTCACAGCTGGACTGAGTTGCAGAGGGCCTGCAGAGACTCTAGACTCACCAGTAGCCAATGTCATAGTGACAAAGTGAGCCAGACTCTTCTGGAGCATCAGACAACACTTGGGAAGTTTGCTTCTTCTTTTGTGCCCTTCTTCACCCATTGCCTTAGTCTTCTGACTACTGCAGTGGCAAAGAAAGACTCCTTTCTCTTGCATTTGCACAGAGTACAGCACCATGAGGTTACCAAACTCTCCGCTTACTAATACCACAGAAACAAACAACTGAAGAATAAATTCTTCCAAAACTAATCCAGATCCCTCTTATTCTAGTGTATTCCAATGGAAATTTGATACCTAATCTTACTGGAAATCCTGCTAGATATTTAACTGGATATCATATAATAAAGTTCCTTTAAAAAAATCATATGATCCTACTAGACTGTCCTTTGAAGATTTTGGCATTCAACAGCCAGGGACTATGAAAGAGTTAACTGTAACCATAAATTAATTTCCAGGTTACAGTAGTAAAGGAGCATCACATTTATTCTGCTTCACATTTATTCAGACTGCTTCCCTCCTTTTTCTGTCAGCTCAAGTTAAACACCCAGCACTTTAAATAATCTAGGCACACTTGCTGGCATCCAAGACTGGCCCAGATTTTCAAAGCCTATACCAAGCTTTTCAATAAGCTTTCTAATCCTGTTAGATACCCTCCAACTCAACAGGTTGAAAAGAACAAGTTGGCCTAACCATGCTTATTTCTCCCACAATGTGTCAGAGCAAACTGTGACTCTGACACATATGTACAGTCCTGGTGTTCATTCATGTATGGCAGTGATAAGGCACTTGCATTGCAGCCACTTCAATGCCCAATTTATTTATACAAAACCAAGAATTTTTCATAAATGGTGTAAGATTTTACACATATTAGAACAAGGCAGCTGGAAAGTGCAATTTTAGAATCTAAGTAAGTACTGGATATAGTTGTAGATCAAGAAGAAAATCAAGAGCTTAATTATTACCCTCTGTAGTCACATTTCTCCATATATGTCTGGTTTATATATGTGACCTATACTTTAAAACCTCTTTAGATGGTTCAAAACAAACGTGGCATATTAACTGCATCCTCTCCTACCCTGGTCCAGCACTCCAAGCCAAGAAATCAAATTAATAGACAGACATTTACATTTTGGCTTCACAACAAAGATAGGCCATCCCTCTGCAAGACCCAAATAAATAAAACAAAATAAAAACACAAACAAAAAAAATTGTTAGGGTGGCATGTCATAGAGTATATATGGCAGAGGTAGAAAAAGTACACAGGAAAGAAATTTCAAAGATTAATTTGAGCATGAGGAATGGTATCTCTAATAAATTGTGCAGGCGACAACTGAGCAGATTTGGGTAGAAGAGATCTTCAAAACACAAGCTATTTATAGTCGCTCAAGTCTCATTCATTCCTGTAAAGGAGCACCTAATTTTTTTTGTCTCTGCCTAGTTCCAGGCTTTTCCCACCACTTTCTTCCCACCACCCTCTGCCAGGAATAAGGGACAATTTCTAACAAGGCAAAGCAATAAAAGGATGGTAGGAAAAGAAGAGGAAGAGTCAAATGCTTCTGGGTCTTTACTCCAGCCCCACAGCCCAGAATTTAATGCACGGTCTAAGTGAATGCAAGCAAACATTTTATAAGAAAGAAAAATATATATAAGAAAATTAAAAGGGATTAAACCCTGCGTCCAGCATCACATCAGCAGGACAGAAATCATCCCCACGAAACTGAGATGTGATAGCAAAGAACCTTACACTAAAACTGCCTTGTGAACACCTCACCTAGAGGTGGGCAGCTCTAAGTTGGATAACACTGAAATTGAAAATACAAACAAAAGATTCAGCATGCTGTTTCCAGGTGCCTCACCCAGGAGCAGCAGCTCCTTCTTCCTACTAACAACCTATGGAGCAAGGTCTGGCCCTGATGAAAGAAGTCAGCCTTTACTGTAGGCTTTGTGGTGATATCCCTTAGTAAATTGGATTTACCCTTGCACCCTTCTTCTCAGAAAAAAAATAGTGATTATATCTATTATAACAGCAGGCTCTGAAAGCTTCCCTCTTCCCTTCCTGAGGAAAAGCAAAATCTTGGCAGCTAAAAATAAATCAAAACCTGGGGAAATGAGAAATTGAAAAAGAACAGAGAGATGAGATATATTTAGGTTTTTGAAAATCAAGAAAGGAACAGACATGCCAGGTACAGAAGTTACCACCAAAAAAATTAAAACAGCCCTGGGAGATGAATACTGTGGATTTAGGCAGGGGAATTCAATCTGCAGCCCAAGCCTACTTAAGCAGATATTAAGGTGGCAAAGTCCCAAATCTGAATTTCTAGCTAATAAAGCAGAGCCACACACCAGTTTCAGGTCAAACAAACAGGTATTTTTGCTAAATAGTAACAAAAATGTCTGGAATTAATTAAAAGATAAACTAGCTACCGTTCTGGATAGAAGCATGTAGAAAAAAAACACATTTTTCTTCTGCTTACAAAAGTTTTGCAGTCTTTTGATTAGTCTTCTGTGAAAGGAAAAAAAGCCTTTTCAATTGAAAGTTAATAACTTTCTCATATATAATATGCTACAATCTGCTTGCCCTGAAATTTATGACTAACCTTACCTTTGCAATTTTGGCAAAAGTTATCTATCTGAAGATTGGAGATACACTGCTTCTAATATTTCCTTAGATTGTTGGTTTATTTTATGCCCAATCCAAACAGCTGAATTTCCAGTATCAAAGACAAACCATTATACTCTCCTTTGTCCTCAGTATTTGTATATAGTTATTGATAACTTTGTGTACCGTGAGCAAATATTTGCTTTTGACTCTCATATTATTTTTTTTTTTTTCTTTAACAGAGACACTTTTGTTTGTGTACAGTCAGTTCCTGTCAGGCAATGCATGATAAGCATCACCTCTCGATCCTGTCCTGAACAACATCGATAGTAAGGCCAGGGCTGTATCAATTATCTGCAGAGGAGATGCCTTGGCCCAGTGTGCTGCAGTGCACTTCCACTGCACACAGCTCCCAGCCAAGGGCAGAGACAAATGCCTGCTCAGCTCCAGGGTGATAGAAAGTCACATGGCCATGCACAACCCCTGCTTCTGCAGCTCAGAGAAGCCGAGTGCTGAAGAAATAATGAATTTAACATAGTGCTTAGGAGTATCCAGCATGTGGCATTCCAAAGTTATATTTTCAGCGCTTCAATCCCTAAAAAGTAAAGGAGTTCACTACTGCTGTCCAGCTAAGGACAGGATAACTTACTTGTCTCTTCTTTAAAATCTCACTCAGATTCACATTATTGATGTAAAAATATTTTTACTCCAGCTGAAGCTCTACAACCACATCCACATCTTTGACTACAGCCAGCCATTCACGACCTGTGTATTTTCATTCCTGAGGGATGTTCACAAAGTATTTCTCTTTTTAATTTGCCTCCACCCAGTTTACATTGTTTTCAGCCCTGATGCAGCTCCAATGCAGCTCTCCATTAACAGATCAGCAGGAAGCACGGGATGATGGACCAGTCAGTGATGACAGCCAGGCAGGCCGGCCACGTAGCAATAATGATACACCTGCTCCTGAAAGCCACACCAGTAAGGCAAAACAAAGTTTGCTGACTACAATGGTGCTGTTTCATTAGTCCAGTTGGAACACCCAGGTCACCTGCTTCTTTGGAAGGGTTCCAGGTTCAGTGTTCAAGCATGGCCTACAGTAAACAGCAGATTCATAATGCAGCCAAAGGATGAAGGGAAGGATAAGAGCACCCACGCATCATCTCCACAGTAGCAGGTAGGCTATTGCATATTTCAATCAAATGTCAGTAACCCTCTACAAATGTAGAACATACATATGCATATACAGATCAACGCATACTTTGAGCTCCTATATATCTGCAAAAAAAAAAAGAATAAACAGTGCCAGTGGAAAGCCGTAAGATTGCCACCTAGATAAGTCGCATAAATCTAATATTTCAGATCTCTGAAAATAGACTTTGGCTGTTTGATTCAGCCATAAATCAGAATCCCCGTTAATCTGGATTTAGAGTGGCTTTCCTGTGCAGTTTTGAGAGTCTCAAAGGAATATACTGTTCACTGATTTATGTACTAGTCTTGCTGAAAAGTTGATTTACCTTTGCTTTCTGCAAACAGTGAATTGCAGCTCACTGGTTTTTCTCAATACGCAAAGCCTGTACTGTATATAAAGGTGGGAGAGTTTGACAGTTTGCAGCTAAGTAAATCACACTGATCCCTGTGTTTGCCTTGAGATTTACAGTGCATGCTATAATCCAGCCCCCCAGTGCAAACCCAGAAAATACAGCCAAATAAGTGTTTTGTCATCTTTTCATATGCTGGATCTTCTTTCATTTATCCATTATCTCAAATCACTCTACCTAACAAATTCCACTCGGAAAAGCATTACCAGTGACACCTAGAAATGTTTTCAAAATTAATTTGGCAACAATCTCAACCAAGACATTTCAGCTCTTGAAACAAATCTTGGGCTTTAAGAAGTTTCCTTTAGATTTCCAGCAATGCTTGCTTGCTTTAATATAAACCACTGCATACATTCACAATTAAAAGAGCAACAGCAGCGAGCATAAACTTCAGAGCCTTTCTTCTCTGAAAGCAAAAGAACTAGGCTCACCGTAGGCATCTCTACTTCAGGGAAAGAAAAAAAAAATACAAAAAACACAACAACAACCAATCCAACCAACCAACAGAGAGTAGCAGAATTCATGTTATAAATTGCAGCCAGTATTCTCCATACCCATTGCTCCTGCACATTTGATAAGAATACCATGATATCTATTTCCATGCATGTGATAAAACACAAACCTATGCTCAGTTACAACACTATAACAGATATTTCAGGACAACACATCTTCTCAAAGTCATTTAGCCAACCCATTTACCACATTCAATAATTGCAAATTCATATTCTTTGCCTATAGAGGTGACCCAGATGCCACAATATTGCAGATATCAAGATAGCAGATATTTTTCTTTCTGCTGCTCTATTTGGCAAACTATAACTTAACACATTATTTACAGGAATTTTTCATGCTTCTGGAAAGAATTGTACACCTCGTTGGCCAACTGAATAATGCAGAAATATCATCCTCTTTGTAGAAAATTATGCTGCCACTGTCATAATACAAAGACAGCATAATTTATAACCCTTCTCTGCCTCCTCCTTTCATTTTGGCCTGGATACTGTGTCACATATCAAATTTCAAGCCATTTTTCATTTTAGGAGCTAATCTGTTTGGTTACTGGAGTGGAATGACAGAATACACCTGTGATCAAAGGGGAAGCTAGATGGAAAAAACATCTCCTGAGTTCATGTACATCCATTACCCTGACCTTGCTACATAGTGCTTCATATAGATTTGGTCAATTATTAGACATTTGACAGTTACTTCCAGCACAAAGAAACTATTGAGCAAGTTAGGCATGCATTTTGTTCTTTATTAATTGAAACTGTCTCAAGCAATGACTCAAGAAAGGTCAAATATCTCTTGATAAAAAACATTTAAAAATTCTTTCTGTATAAAGGAGCATATTCACAGTGACAAAATCCAGAAATCACCATTCTTTAAGATGGAACAAGACCACCCTCTGCTACCCAAACCAACAGAGTATCAGGACCTTCTTTAGTGAAGAAAACCCAGATTCAAGACCTGACTTAAACTCATTAAGGGTTTTCAAACCCAGATTAGGCTAATTCAGGGTTTTCCCCTAGGAGCAGTTTTAAGTGCTTCTTTTGTTCCAGTGGGGAACAAAGAAAACCAAATTTTGAGTGCTGCAGTTTTTCCACAGAGATGGAACTTTTCTCACCCAGTCACTTGTAATTATCTTCACTCAGATGATGAGAGCATTGACACATGATGGGATTGCAAGGATTACAAGACAAAGCCAAGGGCCATGATCCCAGCCCTGCAACTGCCTCAGCACTGTGAGGAGGGACAGGGCTGCTGGCATCATGCTTTAATGAATGTTTCCTTTACGGCTTATGGATTTCCAAATCAGTCTTGGGATTTCACTTTTTTTTTTCGCCAAACTCTTTCTTGACCAGGGAGCATGCTCAAACTAGAAAAAGGAGGAAAATGGTGTAGAAGGAATCACATCTGAGCAGATTGCAAAGAACTTGGTTATCAGTTTATCTCTGGTACACGTTGCTGATTCGGTCCTCTGTTTAATACCCGGGTCATGTTCCCCTTAATGGTTTTCTGGATCAGTGGAAAATAATAAATAATGAAGAAATAAAGCCAATTCTAGCTGCTTATTTGCTTCCTTACTTCATTCAGTTGGGAGTGGGAACTAAATTATCTTTAAGGTCCCTTCCAACACGAGCCTATGATTTCATGACTCATTTGAAATAATAAATTATTTGTTGTATCATCTTCCATTGCTACAGAGGCAACTACAGTAGAGCAATTCATGTCAAAAGTTTGGTAAATTCTTTCAATGGAAACAAATGGATGGACTGCTCATGTGATCCACTACAATAACAAGAACAACAACAAAAATCACAGAAATAAGAATGAGGAACTGCTTCCTTTCCTTCTCTCCATCAACCCCATGGAAATATTCCCCATGTCTAAGTAATGTATAATCATCTAGAAAATAAAGGATTTTGAAAACCACCTCTAGATTAAAAATAAAAAAAATTATCACTTTTCCATCCATTTTAATGAAAGTTATTCAAAACGCAAGATATCTGTCCAGACGAAGCAGGAAAGTGGAAATATATTATTTTGTAATTGTTGATTTTCCTGGAAAACCTTGCATTGTTACAAGACACATTTTCATTGTTTCATAGATAATGGAACCATTTTCTCATCTCTTGGTAAGTTTTTCTCCCACTGGTATGAAAGTCCCCATCTCTCTTCCCCTGAAGGATGAACAATAAAATACATTCATCATTTTCTATTAGGGATTACAAAAACAGGTGTTAGAAATTTCAGATACTCATTGCAAAATCATTATACCATCTTTACAAGCAGAAAACATGATCTTCCAAACGCCATCCTCTTCCAGCAGCATGAGACACTGGCACCCAGCACAAAACCAGCTACACAACACAAAACAAGTAAGCCAAATAAAATGGCACTCCCAGTAATAAACAGTGTGTTTGCTCAAAGGCAAACTTGTCTCATTGTGGGAAATAGCTACAACTCTACAGCCAGGAGAAAGTAGTTTTTTTCCACTGCCCTCCAATATGTCATAGGAATATTTTCTCTAAAACAGCATGGAAGGCACCAACATGGAGGTATTGGACGTCATCCAAAATTCTCAGTTGCCTTCCCTCAGTGATCTGGTGTGCAATGAAACCCAAGTACCACACAGCTCATACTGTACCTCCAGATTCAGGACTGGATTCTGCCCCAAGAAAACCCGTGGGATTCCATGACTTTACAGAGAAATGGAAAACATAAGCTTTAGTCTGCTTTTTTTGAGAGCTAGAAAAGTTCTCTGAACATCCCCTTAGCAATAAGGTCATTGCATTTTGGAGATTGCTTTTTGCAATTGCAGAGGTGTCTGTAAACTGAGAGCAGTTTATGCAAAATGAAAAGTTTGCATACCCTGAAAGCATATTAGTCAAATATCTGCAAAAAACAACAACAAAAAAGAGAAAACCAAATGAAAATAGAGTTTCTGTTGTGGAAAGATTTTTGCTATCCAATTTCCATTTTCATATGCTCTTCTTATATCTACATCTAGCTAAAATCAGAAAAAAAATAGCATAACTTATTATTCTTATTATTCTTTCAATACCTCCACCTTGTTCTAAGATAGGAAGCTTAGTCAAACACTTGAGCAATTCTGAACAGAAAGAACTGTAGAGCTCTCATCTGAGATTTTTCTGGGAAAAACATCCCAGTTTGTCAAGATCAAATTTATCAGTTTTACGTTTGACATTTACCCATTTCAATTTTAGCAGGAATGATGAGTGTGAAAATAAAAAGTGGAAAGTGAAAAAGGGGAGAAGGGAACCCACTTAACTCTTCAGAAGGCAGCATAACACCACACTCTCAAATGCCATGAATCTATCACCCACAGGCCCTGTAATTACAAAACCAAACAGCACAAAGATGATGAACAAAGAGCACATGGTCCAAAAGCTGTGATAACCCCCTCACATTAGGCCAGGGCTCAACACTCTTAAAGTTTTCTACTCAGCTTCATGCAGAATGGGTTCAACCAGAAGCCAGGGAAGGACCATTGTGCCCAAGGCATTTTATCTTTCATTAAATGGAGAGCTCGGTTTTAAGAAATAGCCATTTTCCAGCAATGTTTTCACAGGGAAAATTCCCAAAAGTATATTCTTAAAAGAAAGCCAGGCTCCAGATCAGAAACCTAGATTAAATAACTTGAAGACGTTTCCAAGAAACATCTGTTTCTTCCACATGAGTTTCCAAGTCTGTCCTCATCTACTCCTTCTTAATCTTCCATAGCTCTGTTGTTTGTTTGCTTTTCTTGTTAATGAGCTAGAAAAACCCTTCTCTTCAGCTACAAAAGAATTGCAAAGGAAAAGAAGACTTAATGGCATAAAGGATGACTTTCTTAGAGCAACACAAAGATTACAAAGACTGAAAAATACTCTGGGCTTGCTGATGGAAGGACTGTAAATGGGAAGACATGCAACTTACCTTGTGGCTTGTTTTGAGGACAGAAAGTAGAAACCTTAAAATTTCTAATGCTGGCACTGTTCATAGGCACTAAAACACTACAGCAATACCTGTGGAAAGTCTTGAGCTTGTTCTGCTTGTAGTCCCAAGCTGACAAGAAACCCACAGCTGTGGTTAGCAGGGCACCAGCCCAAGCTAATAAAGCTCAGCTGAGAGCAGGGCATGTTAGTTTAGGGCCAGTGCCACACTGATTTGTTAGATGGCTTCCAGTCAGCTCAGAGCATGCTCACACCTCCTTGTGAGCGACTGCGTGGCCTCTGCTTTAGACAGATACAAAAACATAACATAGGAGATCAAAAGTCTTCAGTTTTGCGGACACACGCAATAGTTAGAAAGGCCTCTGCAAGCAGATGTGCTAAGCCCTCCCCATTGGTGGATTACACTCATTCCGGGTTCAACACCCCCGACCCAACAGGTGCTTCTTCCCATGGAAATGTGCTCCAGTAGAAAACTAAAAATGCTGCAGCCAGACAAAGATTTGGGCCTAGTTAAAACCCAAAATATTTCAAGCATGTATTTCACAAAAGTGATCTACTATTTCAGGTTGCTGAAAAAAAAAAATCCATGGAAACAAAAGACATTCACAAGGTAAAGCCACTAGTGAGTCTCATGAGAACCTTGTATGGTACACTGAGGAAGCTCATTGAGGTGCTCACATTCTGGAATGTTGCGTGTGATGATGCGATGTGGTGTTACGATATGCTTGTGACATGTTTACAGCTGACCTCTCTAATATGGTGTTTTAGAGGAGAGAGGGCTGCCGTGGAGATGAGGAATGGAAACTGAGAAAACACCTGTCATCATTCACCCTTTGGAGGTTAATACCACTTGTCTGAAGTACTCAAGTCTAGTTTGAAAGAATGATTAATAACCTGACGTGTTTTTGATAGGAATAAGGGCTGCCATGATACTGCTTCACAATTTAAATTGCTCTTGCTCTTCTGAAATCTTCTTAGATGTCAGAAACTTTCTCAGACAGAAGCCTGAAAAGCCCAAGACAGATAAAAATTGATATGAGTAACTAAATTATTATTATTATCATTGTCTGCTCTGGATAACTTTCTTCGCTGGCAATCTGGTTTATGGCCTCTAGGAAACACAGGATCTTTCATAATTTTCTTCCAAAACAAAATTAACAGCAAGGGATTACAGTATCTATAAATTAACACAACTGCTCACATTTCACTGTCAAGGAAAAAGGCTGCTTCATTCTTTACTGTCAGGTTTCTCACACCCCTCATCTGTGGAAGAAGAGCAAAGACAAACTGCCAAGACTGACCGGATCTCTGAGGCAGTTGTCAAGTGAGCAGGTGTGCAGGTCTCCAAATTGATGCACCTCAAGCTGTCTGCTGACATCTATATGGCAGTGTGAGAGTCTGAATGCTGTAGTAATGCGAGGCAAGATCATTGAGAAAGGAGTATTTTTTGCCTGCACCTGGTTTGATGGATGTAGCCTCTCAACTCTCAGACTAAATCCCTCTGTATGTGCAATGCAGGAAAAATATCTACAGAGAAGCGCACTGCACGTGTGACTACACCACCAAATTGGGATGTGGGAACTGCAACAGGCTCCTGAGCAAGAGCAACTTCCCTGAGCTTCTCTCCTCCCCTCGATAAAGTGCAAAGCATAACCACACAAGCGCTCCCCTTACCTGCAGCGTTAGGGGGGGAAATATATTGCGTGTGCACGCAACAGGTGCTAAATATATCTGTCATGATTTATTGTCACAGCATGTGAATACTGCACAAGACTTAGAAACCATCTCAGAATGAATTCCCAAAGCCATTAACTGTCAAACTCTTCACACCTGCCAAGTCCAGACCCCCACATTGATTCATAAGCATTCAGCAGCTTCCCTCTTCCCCTGGGGACTTACTGTTATTTTAGCATTAACTTCACTGCCTGCATGAGTACGATTGAGATCAATCTGACTGATTCTCACAAAAACCTTGGTAAAGAAGGGGCACAGGCTGGTTATTTGGCATCAATCAAATGTCAAGAATGAGATTTGACATTTACACAATGCCCCAGACTGAGAGATATTCACAGGATTTGAAAAGCAAAGGTTTTGTTGATATTTTTCTAAATTCACTAAGGTAAAGGTATGTTTGCACCACCCATAGCTGGAGTGACAGCCCTGTGCTGGACTTTGCTTGCATGCATTCTTCCCATGCCATATCCCTGCCTAATAAAAACAGGTGAGCCTTAGCCCTGGTCTCATGTACACTCATTTTCACTGGGTGGTTATGCTAGTCAAGACTTCTCTTACTGTCAAGTGACAGCAGAAATGGATTCCATCTCTATTTTTCATATTTAAAAGAAGGGTGGGGAAAGGGAGTCTGTTGAAAAACACCAAAAGCTCCAGATCAAGATCTAATCTGATAATTTAGACCAGTTCTAAAAAGATTAAAATAAAACAAAACAAGTAAAACAACATACAAAACCCCCCAAGAGACAGATTTGTATTTCTTCTGTAAGGTCTAATTGTAGTGGTCTTCCTCATGAAGAAAAAGGTTAAAAAAATTGTGAGATTTCCATTATACACCATTTCACTTTGGCAAAGGTTCATACCTTCCTTTTCTCCAATTTTCTCCTTTGCAAATTGCAAACTTCAAAATTTTTGTATAGAAAATAGGTAAAAAATAATTTGTTCTGCGTGGTGTTCCATTAGTCCTGAACTAAAGTCTTTTTCATTTTTGAGTGGATATCTTTACTGAAAAAAAAAAACCACACAAACATTCAAATTTTTGGTGAGTGAGACCAATTTTCAATTTTGCCAGCAATTCTGGAAGAAAAAAACTTAAGCATGGTGACCTTTACTCCTTTGTAAACCTGTTTAATAACCCCTAATATCAATGTACTTTCTTCTACTAATTATGATACAGACAATTGAATTTTCACAGTCCTCTTTCTGTTCTGATATTTACGAGGAGCTAAAGGACTGATTTTATACACTGCAGATCCGAAAATTACTTTTGGACTTAACGCAGTAATTTAAATGCCAAGAATTTAAAGGCCTCACAAATGTCTTGGATTTGTAGTTCATGAAAAGTTTCATTCTTTGAAAGAGTCTCTGAACAGTCTTGCCAGGGAAGTGGTGGTAAAATGGTTTTAGCACTTCTGTGAAAACTGTAGCACAGATGATTAGAGATTATAATACACAGAAGGCCTTGGAGAGTACATTAGATATTAACAAGACTTGGAAGCTTAACTCGAAGCTGGTCAAAGAATACCAACACAAATCCCTCTTTTCTTTTCCTTTCCCACCATATTTCAGTCATTTCACATGCACAAAACATAAACATGAGAATGAAAATGCTTAGTTCCAGCGTGGCTGTTGAGCTGCCTCAAAGAAGATTAAATCAGTCTGGTTAACATCACTCAATGACAGAATAATAACTTAACATTGTGAGGCTCTGCCATGGAATATCCCAGATTTTGAAACCATTAAACGCTTCAGAATTGGGGTTCAGTATTTCCTAGAGTAACACAATACCTCATGCAGCATTGTTTCTTAATTTTAGACTAAATTTTTGTCAGCTTTTTTTTTAAGCCAGTCTTTGTATGTATTTTTCACTGACCACTAGGCAAGTCTGCAAGGGTTCAAGGGCTGAATTTACAGCCTTTTTGAAGACAACACATCATATAAGTAGTCATATTGGTGGGGCTAAAAGGTTTTCCTTCTTTAGGTGATTGGGGTCCTGCCCTGGCAAGCGTTGGAGAGTAAATCTGAAATGTCTCTTCAGGAAGCCATACAAAAGTTATGCATGAGGAGAAAGGCAGAAAATTGCTATATCAGAAACAGGATACAAAACAAAGGATAGGATTAAGTAATTAATTTTCTAAGCAGGAGTCATCAGCTACTGCCTTGAAATGCTTAATAAATACATTGCAATATCTGTAAAAGGGTGGGGAAGGGACAAGCCAGCACCGACAGGTGATTTGGTTATTTACGGCTTTGTCCCAACTAGAGCAGACAAATTGTACCATCACAGACTCATTAAGGCTGGAAAAGACCTCTGAGATCATGGAGCCCAGCTATGGTCACCATTAAACCTTGTCTCCAGGCGCCATACCCACACACCTTTTGAACACTTCCAGACATGGAGACTCCATCATTTCCCTGGGCAACCTATTTCTATCCCTGACCACCATTTGCTTGAAGAAATTCTTCTCAGTATTAAATCTACACCTCTCCTGGAACAATTTGAAACTATTTCCTCTGGTTCTGTCACTTGCTACCTGAGAGAAGGGACTGACCCTCACTGGGCTACATCCTCCTTTCAGGCAGTTGTAGAGAGCAATAAGGTCACCCCTGAGCCTCTTCTTCTCCAGGCTAAACACCCTCAGCTTCCTCAGCCTCACCTCACAGCACATGTGCTCCAGACCCTTCACCAGCTCTGTTGCTCTTCTCTGGACACACTCTAGCACACCAATATATTTTGTGCTGTCATATATATTTCAAGGGTTCCATATTGCTAGAGTTCTGTACCTCCTCAATGTTCCTTGTAGGCAGCTCCTCTAGGTGCTAACCCTCCCTTGTCCTCACAGTAGCCAACTGACTCTAGTCCTGTCAACCAACCAATCCACTCTTTTATGACACTCTTCTTATTGACTACAGGTGTGGCCTGTTAACATCAGGCCTGCTCCTAATCTTTAGTAATTGGTGCAGCTGCACCTCTTTAGGGGATAAGATTACATTCTATACCACCTTCATTTACCCATACTGTATCCCCCTACAATTTTGTGTAGTGAAGGGCCCAAAACAACACAGGATTCGAGGTGCAGCCTCACTAGTGCCTAGGACAGAGTGACGATCCCTTCCCTATTCCCGTTGGCCGCACTATGTCTGATACAAACAAGGATGTCATTTCTTGTCTTAGAGGTCAAGAAAACCAGAAACCCCATGATAAAGCCAAAAGTAAAACAGAAGAACCCACTCATTTGAAAAGGAAAATAACAAATATAACCTGATCTTATATATGACAGCATTTTAACAACCACTTCAGTCAAAAGAGTGTGAGACATGGTAGGGTGCTTGGAGAAAGCTTTTTGTCCATTGACAGCCAAGAGTGAAGGAAATGTTGAGGACTAATCACCGCAGCAAGGATGCTGCAGGATAGAGGCAGGTTTAGCCAAGAGGCAGAGCTTCTCCTGTCAAGTAAGTCTGTAAAGCCTGGAATCTGTAACATTAGAAAGATGATGGATAATCTGGGATTAGATTGAAGTATATAGAATATTGAATATGTCTCAGATAGAAAAGACTGGGTGGGGCCTTTCTTCGTTCTGTCCTGGACTCTGCAGTCAGTGCAATAAAGCAGCTATATATCCAGTGCTTCTGCAGAGAGCACTGGTTTAAAATGAGGAACACACTGTCCCAAAAGATGGAGATGCTGAAGGATAATCAGGATTCAAATCCTGTGATATGAATAATGTACAGTTATCATTATCAGCAATACTTTTGGAAGAGATGGTACACCCTACTCTTTCAAGTACAAACCAATTGTTAGGTGCTGCAATTAAAACAATGCACAGGCAAGATCAGACTAGCTACTTTCTGCAAAGTTCATGATCTTCCTTCAGGATCCAGCTGGTGAGATTGCAAATGCAAAGCCTACAAAAGCAAAGTAAGCTGAAGCTATTTTCTCATTGCAGCGGGAGGTATAGGAAGGTCCTGTGGAAAAAAAAAAATCAATTTATAAAGGAAAGTAACTCAAACTTCCACAGTTCTGCTTCAGCTATGTGTTTTTCTGATCTTTTAGTCAGCCTCCCTTTTTAATTTTCCCCAGTGCTCTGAGATGCATAATTTAGTATTTCAAAATCATTGCCTTTCTGATCTACATTTATCAGGCACTTTGAAGCCAAGCATAGTGATACCTTTTTAAAAGGATCTGGAGAAAAGCAAGTGCCTGCATTTTTCTGCTATGCACTTGAAAATTCATAAGAACAAATCAAACCATTCCTTGTGCTTTAAAATTGTCTAGAAATACCTTTAGCAAAAAAGCATTTCTGTGCATCTGAGAAGAAAATCACTTCATTTAAGAAACCATCTTTAGACAATTTAGCAAGAGCTACTTTTTGTGCCCAAATTCTTTAGAAACTATTTATCCAAGCAATAGTTGAAAATAATTATCCAACCACATGCTTACAAAGGAAGGCAAGATTTGTAAGGCAGATAATATCTTTCAAGTCCATATAGCTGGAGAAAGCAGACAAGTTTTCAGGCATACAAGCCTTTCCCAGCTCATTTTTTCTCTCATCTTTATAAGCTGGTGTAATAAAATAAACCATTTACGTTCCAAAACTATCACAGCTACAACACTGATACTGATACTCACAAAGCTGGAAACTGAAAAGGCACACTTCATATGGATGTAAGATGTCAGCTGAAAATTCTTATAGCATAGTGGTGAGCAAAAAAACCCACAACTTTACCAACAAATATTTCTACAAAAGTGTGTGTGTCGAAGTTCTACCTTAAAAAACTTCCTGGTGAGAATGAAAACCTTACAGGGTTTTTTAGTTTTATTTCATTTTTTTGACTGTTGATGTTAATAGGAATGTCCTGTTCAGAGAATTTCAATGCCAAGAAACAAAAAAAAAGAAAGGCAGGCATAGGGGCGACTGGATGTTGTAGATTCCTCACAGTTATAAACGAAATACCGGAAAACACATCTGGGAGCCACATTGCTGAGGGCTGAACAAAATGAAGCTAATGATCTGAGAGCCAAAGCAGCCCTGACACTGAAGGCAGAGAGAGCCCTGAATATGCAGTAGACCAGAAATGTGAAGCATCATGAAGCATCATCTCTCCATCTGCAGTTGAGAGATTCCAAATTTGCCAGAACTGCTTTCAATATAAATGTATCTGATCTTGTTTACTTCTACCAGACATGCAATGAAGGGAGGCAGAAAAATGCTGGAGAAAATTGTGGCTTTGCTTCTCATATTCTCCTCTGCATTTCCCAGCTTAATGCTAGTGCTTCTTGGGTGCCTGCCTCGCCCTTCCCATCAGAGGAAATAAATACAGGTAACAGGACCTGCTCAAAAGCAACCTTCAAACCTTTGGAAAATTCTGTTATATATGGAGGCTGAACAATTCCTACATTTGAGGGATCACAGTTCCTTCATTTAGGAATAACTGCATAACTGAATGCTTGGAAGTGTCACCCACAAGTTTACTTTCTCCAGTGGATTGCAGAAAGGCTGCTCCTCACTGTGATGTTTATCCACATATGTGTAACTGATGTCAGTGATGGAAGAAACCATCCCTCATTTGTTCTTGGAAAGTGTCTTACGTAGGTAATTTTCCTCTGCATGGGGAATTTATTCATGCCTTCTTTTAAAGACCCTGTAAGATTGATTGTTCCTTTTATCTATGGTCTGTTCTTCCTCAAATCTCCGTGTCACTCATTTCACAATGTAAACTGAGCCACGAAAGGAAGACACTGAAGTGGATCCTGTGTGGTTTCAGCTCAGCCGCACCCTTCCCACTGATGTCTCTCACAACCCTTGGTGAGGCTCACCCAGCAGTGCCTCTTGCTACATTTCTAAGGTCACACAAAGAACTGCAGTCCCACTGCCTGCTCCACCCCAGCAGACCACCAAGTGTGGGAACTCAGCGCATCACTCCGGATGTCCAGCGTTACCGAGAGAACCCTTGGGGGGCTCGTAGGTCCTGGAATGTTGCCAAAAGCAGCTGGTGGCTTGACTTTGATCCTTCTAGGGATGCGACCGCCTGTGTATGAGGAAATGGGATTCACTAGAGTTTAAATGATGCAGGGATGATATGTTCACAGGGTGAGATGTAGATTTTGGGAATTTGGTACAGGAGGGTTACAGAGGCAAAATGGAGGAAACAGGGTGTGTCTCGTGGTTCTTCTTCCTTCTTCTTGTCATCCACCTTTGGTGGTGATGTTGGCACTTTTGGATTGGCTCATGGTGAAGGTGCACTTGTTAATAAGGGTGATAGGTATTGGGAATAAAAGGTAAATATCTTGTGCGTAGTTTTTACTATAAAAAGACGCGACCGCCCCGTGGGTGGTCAGAGCGCCCTTGGCTGCCTTGCTGGTCAGATCCCGGTCGGGCAGAAAGAAAATTTTGTAGATAAGAATTAATAAACAACCTGAAGACTGCAAAGTGAAGAGTCCAGTCTCGTTCTTTGGGAGCCCGGGCGGCCTTTGGACCATCCCGCGCATCTCGGGGCAGAGACAGAAGACCTGCTAACCGAGAACCAAGGCCACCAAGCTGGCTGCCCTCAGTGCCACAGGGAGGACATCAGCTGGTTAGGAGAGCAGCTCGTTCTGCTGTCATTGCTGTCTCGAAAGGGCAGCTGCCATCCCTCACCTTGCAAGGAGATGACTCCTCTCAGTGCCGCAGCGTCACTGGGACAAGGTGGCTGCTCTTTCCGTGGCCTCAGCATGCCACGTCCTCCTGGTGCTTTCCAAGGAGCTCTCCAGGCACGAGAGCAGGGCTTGCTTTGCACGGCTGCGTGCAGACTCAGTCTGGAAACCGTCTGTCTGCCCTGGCACACGCAGCTCCACTGGAGCAGCGCTGTCCTTCAGCATAGGGCTTTCACAAGAAGCTGCCAGCTACTGTAATCCCTACAAAAATTGGAGGCTCCCTACACAAAACAAAGCACATCCAAACTGTGCAGTGAATCCCATGTATATCTGCAGCTATCAATTAATTAGTGGGAAAATTATTTAGCAAGGACTGTGGAAAGGATGGTAAAAACAACAAAGTAGAGAGAGATTGACTGGTTGATTTCCACCAGATACAGAGGCAATTTTGTCAGCGACTATTCCATTTGCAGAGTAATATGTTGGTTTTATTTCATTGAGCTATTTTCCTATTTGAAGTTCCTCATGGAAGCAGCAGCTCCATAGAGCATGGCCTCTCATTTTCTTATGGAGCCTTCCAGAACAATAAGGCCCCACAAACTGCATCACTAAAAAAGTCAATAGCTTGAATTAAAAAAAAGATTGGCTTACTTTTTTTAAATTCTTTTAAAAAAACCAAATTGCCACTCCCAAAATACTTCAGTCAGCACTGCAGAAATGCAGACAAATTATAAGCCATGAGAAACCAAAGAAAATGTTAAGTAGCAGAAAAGGGGGCTTGGCGGCTGGATAAAAAAAAATGGAAAGGAGTAACTGTTGTACAGTTTAGCTGAGCAATGATGGAGGCCATATGTTAACTGGCTACAGGCATCTGTTAGAAATAAACAGCTAGCAGAGGAATAACAAGTTAGGAGAGTAAAAGAGCAACAGTTAGACATAATGACAACCCTAAGAAAGGCAAAATTCAGACTAAACCTCAATTTTTCTTTTTCCATAACAGGTCCTAGGAAGAGGAATATTCCCAGGGTTCTGCATAGAAATACTTCTGCATAGTACACACAGTTTTATTCCCTCTCAGTTTAAGTCACTCATTTTGGAGGACACAATCTTGCATTTAATCTCAATAACCAGAGAGAGTGTTTCTATCCATAAGCATCATATTCCAGATAAAGGGCCTGTTGGCTGCAGGGAATGTTATTAACAGAAAAAAATCACTTCAAAATATTGTCTGTTGCTTATGTAAGATAAAACCAAAAGCAAGCAAGTGGGGAAAAAAAAAAAAAAAACAAGCATTGGCCTCTTTATCAAACTGGCAAAACTGAAGTAATTTTGTACATTTTCTGCCCCCTTTTTTATTGCACAGTCCTTCTGTTTTTGGATGGGGTTTTTAAAAAAAATTAAAACTACAGCCCATTGTACCCCAAATGTCATATCTTAGCAACAGCATTGACCTGTCTGACTATTTTCCAGCATCTCAGGACCCTCGAGCTGGTATCTCTTCTGTAATTGGTTTAGTAAAAACCAGGTGTGTATTCTCCTGGGTCATCTCAGTGGATGTATATTTAGGAATGATAATTTCTGGATGATATTCAAACATTCCTCTGGATCCATGTCATCTTGGCAAACAGTTTTAGATGCACATACTGACCTGTATCTCTTCATCTGCTCTGTGTTTAGCTCAGCCCTTTTACCACAGCCAGTATATGGATTTCATCACACAGAGGTGCCAAGTCTCTGCAGAATTAGAAAAGAGGAAAAGTGTGTGACTCATCCTGAAGAAGACCAGATGTAATGTTCCCATTACCTGTTACAGTGAACACTCTACCATTTCAAAACTATCCTGATTTTTAGGGGTTGTACTGACAGCTTCATAGCTTTTCATTATCATTTGGAGGAATTGCTCCCAAAAAGCTTTTTTTTTTCCTGTGGTGGATACACAGGGAAGCAGCCTCAGCAGGTTTCATCTTGAGCCTACCTCTCAAGTTTATTCTTCAACACCTGCATTATGGGAAAATTCCTCAAATGGAAGCTTCTTGAGTTTGTGAAGCTTAACCAAAATACTTAAAAATAAACCAATTGCTAAACATCAAAGCAGTTCTAGAATGTGCTACTCAGCTCCCCAAAGCACACAGAGACACACAGAACTAAACCAAGGCTTTCTCCATAGCTACACCTTTATGTTCAGCCTATATCTAGGCCCAGGAGTAAGGCTGACGGTTCAAGTTGGCTACTAATGCAGTTTATACATCTCCTTGTCTTCAAAAAAATCCTTCCTCCTTCCTCTGCACCCAGAAGCTTCTCATGCTGCCTCTGATGTGCCAATTCGATATAATTTACTGATGACTGTTCTAAGGAATGTTCAAGCAATCTCTTCCATGAGACCACCTTTTTTGTAAGCTTGCATTTTCCCTTTCTCTTGGCTTGAAAATATAAAACAGAGGATACCATCCTTCAGTAGTTGCAGGCAAACCATCTGCTCCCCAATGCACAGCAGCTGAAGGCTTCAGTTATTTAGGAACTGCTGACTGTTTATACACAGCTTCCTTCAAAACAAATAGCCACAAGGACAAAGGAAAAAAAAAAAGAGAAACGTGTCTATCGAGTTATATACATGCTCTTCATACATGAAATCTCATAAAGCTGACTTCAGTGACTTACTCAAGAAAAAACAAATGAAAATGAAAGGCTAAAACAAGTAGTGCAGAAACCCTTTAATCTATAAGAAAGGAAACTGACAATACATTCAAAGCCTTCCATCAATATTTACAGAGTTATCATCTGAACTTTCACAGACTGAAATCACGGAGTCAAGGTACATGAGCTGGTAACCATCACATATTATTTAGCCTGGAATCCTGTTTCTCTTGGTACCCTTACACATCTGCAATAAACCAAAGATACCAATTTTCTGTGAGTTTGTGGGCACACTTGAAAGTGACTTTGTCTGGCACACAGCAAATCTCCACTTTGTTTATACTCGTGTTTAACCACTGCTGACTCCGGGGCCACCAGCTTGTCCCTGGGCTGAGATCACAGAAATATTGCAGCTCACATCAAAGCCGACCAGGAGCATAAGACAATCTGCACAATGACCTCATGTAAGAGGGGGTATGAGTTCAACCAACTTCATCTGATACCTTTACATAGAGTGCCAGGCCATCTGAGCAGGGATTTCAGCATTCCACCTTGCTGCTGCTTACCACAGCATGACACACTGGGGACAAAAAAAAAAAAAAATTTTTTTTTTTTCATCTATAATGTCTATGAAAAAACCATACAGGACTAGAACCAAAGACTCACAGAATAATTTGGGTTGGAAAAGACCTTTAAGATCCTTGAGTCTGAAGTCATATGTGTTGGAGTCCATAGATTTGGGGGGTTTTTGAGAAAGCTCTGAACAAGACAGGCCTGAGGCACAGAAAGTGTTCAAAATCTCACAAAACAAACGGATGAAGACATAGAGATAGATGGTTTTGAGTTCAGACCCTAGAATCGACCAGAATTTTTTGAACAACGATGTGTAACTACTGTCAGACGTGATTCATACCTATTACACTGACTGAGCCTTCACAGCAGTAAACTGCTGTGCTGTAACATAGCATTGCTTAGTGTTGATAAAGATAAGTCTTAAGCAGATAGTAAGCAATGCTAATATAGCTGGGCTATGAAACGCAAGTAGAAAACGACACAGTTGTGAAAGTTTTTTTTTGGGTCAACAGAGAGGGGGAAGTGTTGGAGTCCATAGGTTTGGGGGATTTTTGAGAAAGCTCTGAACAAGACAGGCCCGAGAGCAGTGAAAGACAGTGAAATGCTAAGCCAGCAGAAAAAGTTCTAAGCAGCTTTTGAGATGTGAGAAATAAAACAGTAAGCCTATGTTGAATTGTTTTTCTAGGTTGCAAAAAGTATATTTTAAGTATACATTTAGAAGGTTAAATATGAATAAAGCTCTGTGCTCTGTCTTCTGTGAACGAAGCATTGTGTTGAAAAGAAAACTGCTATTGTTTTAGCCGAAAGGTACGTAGGCTTCAAACCATTGGAGAAAACCTTCTGTCATTATGCTTTTGCTTCCTGTGATTGGTTGAAACTGAGACTTCGCTTGTTTTATGTTATGCTGTAATGCTAAGCACCTTTGGCACTCTGGGAACTGTCAGCATCTTTTGCTGCATTGTTGTAACAATGGGACTGATGCTGGAAAAATAAAGTTCGAGACACTGATCAAGAGTGACCCCGTTCCCGTTCGTGTTGTAAATAAACAGCCGGCGTGTCAATATGGTGTATACATTATAGTTGCCCAAAGTGGCACCACAAATTTTCTAAGGTTAAGCCCCATGTATCACCTGGAGATAAAGTGTATTTGGAAAATGAATAAACCATTCAAAAAATCCACAGACATTTTCCTTAGCCATTTTATTTTGTGGCATTTGTAACGTGTGATTAGGATGGAACCGCCTGTTGCTGGCTCTGTCAATTTCATTTTGGGGTTGAAAGATTCTGGATACTTCTGAGAGGGGCACAAGCCCCTCAAACTAGCATTAGCCACAGTGGTTGGGTAAGGGGAGCTGGTGGGAGGGCACAGAATGCAGTAATTGCCAGGTAAGCCCTGCTTCTAGGAAGGAAAAATTGCTTATATGTGAAGGCTGTCCCCAGGGATACCTTTGGACAACAGATAAGTATTCTGTTGTGGCTGAGGACAAAAGGAGTTCCTGTTCTCCTGAAACCTCTGGTATGTTCTGGCAGAGGAATTTCAAGTCCATCTCAACACTATTTCAGCATTTCTTCCACTCTAATTGAAAGAGAGACAAAAATGAGAGAAGAGAGCAGTGCAGAAGCACAATCAAATTAAGTGTAATTTTAAAAGAAAGTAGTGTTGGAACCTTTTCAAAGTTTGTAATACATTGCCATAAATATGTAGTTGTGTAAAAAATTAGTGCTCCAGGACGTTCTGAAATAATGGCTAAAGCAATCATCTATGTATTACCTAAAGGCAATATAGTGGCATTGTTAAATATGCCTCAAACTCTCCATTATTAATACCTTCATTTTCTCATTTTTAAAACACATTTTCCAAGGGTTCCTCGTCCAAGAAAACATTTCCCATGACAGATAATTGATTTCAGATTTAAAAACAAACAGAAATCCCAATGGCAACCAACATATCCACTGGAAAATCAGCCATTGTTAAGCCCCAGTGATCTCTATTATACTTGCAGATATTTGCAGTGCTGTCCTCATGTCCTGGAAGAAGGATGTGAAACTCTGACAAGGGAGATTTTAAATAACCTGCACCAGATTTTCCTGGCAATTACTGTACTCATGAAAAACTGCTTCAGTTTAGTCAACCATCCACTCAGGGAAAGAAAGGGCTAGGCGTAAAGGAATTCCACAAGTGTCTCCTAGTTGTCACCTGGATGCTCTGAAACAGATTTGACAGATATAAATTAAGATTTTTAGAAATGAGGGGGGGAAACAAGTCAACCAAATCAGCAAACCCACTCTTCTCCTGAAGTACACATGAACAAAGCCTTCTGATACAGGACATTTGTTCAGGCCGCAAATTCCGGCCCTCAGAAGCAAGGACATGGCACAATCAAGGCTGCAGTGCTCAGAGACCAGAAAGGACTTGTGCTGCAGGGTAGTCCAAAGACCGTCAGTTTTGCCCCTTGGATTTGATTGCATTTGCTTGGAAGTAGGAGGACACCAACAAGGAGCCCAGTGCTGCAGGCAAGTTATTTAAAACAAACCTTGAAAACCCCAGTTTCAAGAGTACCTAAGCACTTACAGATGCTGACTTATGCCCTCTGACATTATGAGTTATTAGACACTTCACCCAGCTGGGTGTTTTGGAAAGTCCAAGCAGATGTCTAAGTACCTTCATCTGAATGGAGACCATATTACTTTTGTATTAATAATGTGGTGACCAGCTCATTAAGGAGAACAACTTTTAACTGCTTTCACTCAACTGGACAAAAACTGTAATAAAATAAATAAAAGGGCTAATTGGAGGAAAAAAATCATTAAAATTTCCTTATTTACTTGGTATATTGAAGGTCGCTTTATTGAACAAATAAAATGTCTCTTAGGCACTGTAAATTTTCAGTCAAGCTTCCTTTTGCATCCAAAGGCAATGAACTGGACCACACATCTCTTTACAGAGAGTAATATAAAAGATACAAAGCAATAAAAATATTAATCTATTATTTTATTTATATTTCTTATTCAGGTTCTGCAACAAAACCACTCAGGGACAACATAGGGTCCAAACCACAAAATGTTATATAAAACATTCCCAAGAAACTTTAAATAAAGTAATTTCCTAGTTTTTCATTTGTTTGTTTGTTTCCTATTAGCCATTTGTAAATCCTACTAGCATTCCTCTGTGCTAGTAGAGCAAGTGAAAAGAGAATATTGTCTGAAGAAACATTTCTACCCTAATGTCTTTCAGAAACATTGAGAGCAGATGTCTGGATTACTTTAATGCAAACATCCACCAAGAACTTTAAACTTCCCTAGACCAGTTATGACTACCTGTGTTTGTAAAAGTCTTCCTATTGGTAAAATTAGGCCACAAAATACATTTCCCTTTTCACCTAGATAAGAAAAGGAGACTTGAAGGGAGGAAAAAAAAGTTGTGTTGTTCTTCCTCTAATAGCCTCTGAATAGATATATCTGTACCTACACTAGAGATATCCATTACTACCCAGATTAGGACTAATGGCATCTTTGGAACAGGGGATGTGGTATTTTATCCAAATAGCACTTTCATAAGCCAAGAGCATCCACACTTACCTGACTACATTATCTTATTGTCAGAGCCAAACCCACTGGTAGGCACTCTACTGTCTTCAGCAGACTTTGGAGGAGTTGCTAAATGAACAACTGATCTGTTTGAGTCAAAATCTTACACACATCTTTTTATTTTCTTTATCTCCCTAGTAATACAAATGAGCACCTTTAGATGATTAAGTGGAGAACTTGAGCTCTGGAAAACTCTTGGTCTTGCTTTTAAAGTAAATGTTTTAAAACAAAATGTTCCTGTGACAGATGCTGCATGCAGGAGTTCTATGCTGCTCACTCTACCAACATGTGCATACCCCTCATTTCTGAGACTGCCACCAGCTTCACCAGAGAGCTCTAAATGGAGATCTTTTAAACAAGACTGGTCCTTCAGCTGCTCCTACTTGGAAGCACAACAAATTATGAATCCAACAGAGTGATGATTTTACTTAAATCTGATTTTATCTCATCAGACAAGTAGATTGATAATGGGCGCTCTTCTCTCCTGTGGCAGGGATTTCAGATGACAGCCCCATCACAGAAGATTTCCTGTCATTGTAACACTTCTTGTTACTATGTAAAGAAGCCAGGACTGCTAATGAAAAACACTTTTTTGGTACCATTTTCAATTACAAGAAGATTTGTGAAGGGTTTTTGGAGATGTTGTGCTGATTCCTTGCCTCCATCCTACCTCCTGCATTCGTCTTTTTATTTTGTCTTTCATCTCTTTTCTGATGCCCCACATTCCATCATGCCACACTGCACTCATTAAATAAACCCCTAAATCTAGCTTTTGTCTACCACTAATCCTTTTATTTCCTAAATCTTATTTAATCCAAAGGGCTTCCTTTCATCTCTTTAACTGTCAGTTGGATCACTACTGCTTCCTATCAACAGCTCCTGAAAATCTTGTATGGAGTTAAAAGCTTTCAAGTGTTTCTATGATTCTCATTGGATTCTGCTCTCCCCAACACCTGCTAAAGACCATATTGCTGCTGCTCATGCCCTTCTGCCTCCCCTCACCCTGACACAGCTCACAAGCAATAATCACATTAGAAAGGATTTCCCCACTTTTTCTGGAAAACTCTCTACCCTAGTTTCAGCCCATACATTAGCAAGACTTGGTTAAACATGCATTGTTTAATACAGGGCAGAAGTTTTTAGGTAGAAGTGATCAAGGAGAGGGTTACAAGGAAAACTTTCCCTGGCACCACAAGGAGGGGTTCTCAGTTGGTTTTTCTTGCATTAAATCACGGTCTGTATGAAAATGTGTTGCTATTTTTTCCCTTGTGCTCCAGTTTCGCCTTTTGATCCCTCAGTGGCCAGTGGAGCAAAACTGGTGGAAGAAGCAACTTTCAAAAGTCTCTCCCTGTAAGGAACAGCCATTTGCTAACACCCATCAGGTGTCTGCAGGAATCTTGCCTTCCCACTGTAAGATCCTTCAGAGCGAGTCCTGCCAGGTGAGATGTTGAGCAGAAGTTACAGTGAGAGGACACCCCAGTTGCCACACTGCCCACTTGCAGACCATGCATGCCAAATCTCTGCTCCCAGCCTTCAGCCCTCAGCAGCCCAGAGCAGCTGCTCACATTGCCCTGCCCTGCAGCTCTCAGAGAGGCTGTACAAATGCCTGACAAACTTTCTCCTCCTTGCAACCTCCCATGGTGCACGCGACAGCAGTGGAAGCCAAAGCCCAGAGCTGGTGAGTGTACAAATACCATTTCCTCCAAAGGGAGGCAGAGCTGCTATTACTACGCCATGGTGGGAGGGGGATCCTTATCACACCACCCACCCTTCCTCCAGACACCCCCTCACCTCCTTTCAAAAGTGCTCGTTGATTTTCAAGAGCCCAGAGGTGACCAGTCATTTTTACACCCTATGAGACAAATATCCCAGAACACCAGATTTAGCAGATCAGATTTAATATAGAATGTGTGATGTTTATTTCCATTTTTCCCCCTCAGCCTGACCATGAACCCGTGAAGGATGCCAGGATCAGTGCCCCGAGTGGTGAGCAGCCACGTTCCTTACTGACAGACGCCATGCCCAGAGGAAAAGAGCATTCAGAGCCACCACTGAGCAGCAGGAACGTGATCTCTGAAGACCTACATGAGATTTCATGCTGAATGCTGCCATGTGGGCCCACTGCACATAACCAGTTAAACTGGCTAGATGGCTGCTGCAGTGCACAGCTGCTCTGGTTTGCACTCAGCAGCAAGTTGTTATTTGCTTCCTTTTGCATAACACAAGCCTCATCTCTCAGCAGACATGCAGTAGCATGCCTGCTACCTTTGCACTACCATACTCATGTCTCAGGGTGGGTCCAAGCAAGTTTAGTCAAACTCTAGAGGCTTTTTTTTTTTTGTGCTGAAATATTGTCTAAGGAAGCAATGGCAGGATGAATGGGACTGAAATGAGCATGGGAACGCAGTAACTGTAAATTTGTCCTCACTCGTCTCCTTCATATAATGCTTATTCAAAGTCTTCTAATGTTTTTAATTAGATTTTGTTCATTGTGAGTTCTGTATTTTACTCATGTAATAGTACTCTAATGAAGTTAACTAAGAGCTACAAAATTCAGAGCTGCATTTTTAAAAAATCTTTCAAAACCACAAATGTCTTGTACTGAGGGTTGAACAACCTGCTTCAGGATCCAGAATCCAACCTTTCCTCCAACTCAGGTATCAAATACTCCTACCCAGAAGGTCATCCACTGCCCTTGCAACCCCCTTCATCAGTGTGGGTGTGATAACAGGACCCAACCCAGCAAACCCTCCCAGAGCCAATTTTCCAGCATGGTTCTGGAAATTGCAGTGAGCCAGGAGTAACCACAATCACCATGGGAGAAGACATCAGCTGCACAAATGTGAACTGGGCTGTGCCAGTTCCCCTCTATGCCAAGCTCAGGGCTGGGTGACCAGGGCCTGGCTGTCTCATTTACTTTTTCCCAACAGATGCAGAAAAGCAGAGAAAGAAGTTTCAGGTCTCACCAGTCATTTATAATGCTGCTTCATCATCACCCATCAAAAGCTATGTGATTTCAGCTACTAGATAAAGCAAGTTAATTAGAGGGGAGTTCTGTCAGAATTTTTTTTTTCCTGTGATATCTGGGAAAAGTCAAAGGAATAGTAGCCAGTGCAGCCAAAATCTCAAATTATCACCAGTAGTTTAAAAACAAACTGTTACTTTATAGCCATGCAATGTAAAGGATGTGGAGCAAGTGTAATTTGAGTGCAACTGTCTAAAGCTGAAGAACAACCAGTCCTGCTGCCCTTTGAGCCTGACAGAAGAGGTCTGCAGAAATGCTACTGTGAAAGAAGGGCCGCAACTGATCTGGGGGTTATGGAAACGTGTTGCTACAAGAGAGTCTTGGACTAAAAATCAGTAGCACTTGCACGTATTTTGCAGCTTGACAGAATGTTGAGAACCATAGACAATGTAAAGGAAATTATTTTAGAATTCCCAACTCCTTTATCATCTCAAAATTTGCCACTTCAACCTGAAGTGACATGAAAGAATGGAACTGCGTCAATACTGGGAACTCTCTAATGACACAGAACTTCCAGCAATGAGAGGGACACCAGTGTAGTCCCTCAATTCTTCAAAGCTACCTGGAGACCAGTTTGAAGTCAAGAGACCTGCCATGGTGGGTATCTCGTAGGCTGCATTCAGCAACACCCATCTCACATGCACACAAAACTTGCCAGTGTACCAGCAAAGTTCCCCACGTGAAGAAGCAGCAGTCATTTCCCCACACTTAATAAAATGCAAAGTGAGCAGAAGTGCCACCAGCAGGAAGTGTAACTGGCAAACAGCCATTTGTCACCAGGATAATTTTAATAGGGGCTGTGGTAGTATTTTTAAAAAACGCAGAGGAAGCAAACATTGGACATAAGGCTCAAAATCTGTCTGCAACTTTCTAAAGTGTCATGTAATTGCCTAAATGCTTAGCTAAGGTTCCTCTGGCAGGTTTGCTATTTCTGCCATGGCTTTGGTTCCAAAAACACACAGGCAAAAGCAGGAGCATTCCACAAACAATGGCAAGTTGGAGAGAAATATAAAAGAAAATTCCCCAGATTCTCATTTTTCGTCTGGCTTCACTTTAGAGTCTTTCATAAGCTGAGGTCATCCTTCTCTAGAAATTACATGACTTGCCCTTTACCCAAGCAGTTTACAAACAGTAAATAAATTTTATAAGAGGAAGCTGGAAGGAAAACAAAATAATCACAGTCGGGTCTTGAATTTATTTTTCATTTTTTATGAAAAATTCAACATTATTTTGCTATCTCCTTTTTTCTAAATGAAGAAAAATGTTTCAGAGAGCCAACTCGAAGCTACTCAAGTAGCTATTTAGCAGTGTGTCCTGAGAATCTGCTTTGAGGGTTTAGGGGTACATGAGTACTGCTCAGTTTAAAAGAACCGTCTTTTAAAAACATGGGAGCAGGGAAGCCCATTGTGTCCTAAGTCAAGAAAGCAGGGAAGATGACCAGCTTGGCTGAACAGGAAACTCTACTCAGAAGGAAGTAGAAATTTTAGGTTTGCTGGAAGGTCAGGCTTCACAGAAAGTTCACAGGTGGTCCATAGTTGCAAATCTTTTGGATGTGAGCAATACCTGTTAATTACTGATGGTTGCTTTGGAGCTTTTGTAGCTCCTCATGCTCACTTTTAGAAGTTTTTAAGCTGCTTCCCAAGGAAAAACAAAGGAGCCTGAGAACAACAGCATGCCATTAGAGTTCTCATCTGTCTCAACACTGTCTCCAACCTGGCCAACCACTTCTCTAAAAGAGACCATGAGCAGTGCAAGTCAACGATAGATGGTGATGTTTTGTGGTAAATACAACATTTACTAAAAAACAAGCTGTAAAAGTTTTCCATTGTAAACACAACTTTTCTTGTAGAGTTCATAATTACTATTGCTGTCACCTTCATCATCAGCCAAGGAACTGTTGAGTAAAGCCATCAGCTTACTGCAGTTATAAAAGAAGAAAAGCAGGAAGGGTAAATAATAACACAGAAATTATTTAAAAAACAGCCTTGTCACAGAGAAAATTAAATCCTTTCCACTACTCACACTGCCAACTAAATGTTTGTGTTTATCTCTTCTCATCCTTTGTACTATCTTGGATGTGGGGGATGACAGCATATTTGGTGAGGCACTGAAGAAGCCTGATGGGCAGCTGCAGCATTTTCCAGGGAGTACAAGACCATTTCAGAGATCCCTGAGAACAGGCTGAATCACAGAACTGTCTGTTTGATCAGCTCTCTCTCCCGGAGCATCTGGATGGAGCCCCAGACAAGAGATGCTCTGAAAAGGAGTTGGCTGCTTGCCCTGCTGCAGATGAAGAATTCAAGCAGCACAGAGAGCACGGGGGAAGGGAGTGCATTATTGCCAGTGGAGGGGGAGATGCAGCCAAAAGATGCCCCAGATTTGAAGGAGCTTTATCAAAATCCAGAATCAACACATTTATTTGCAAAGGGAGGGAGGAAAGATCAGGATAAACTGACTGGATTTTGAAAGGTCATCCCCACATCTAGTGGCTAAATCTAGCCAAATCAAGGCCTATTTTCTTCTCTTGTGGTACAATAATTCACAGAATTTTGGGTAAGAGTCAAGTTCAAATTGGCCCCATTTCCCTAATAGGATTATTCGCACTGTGCATTCACAGGTACACAGGGGGGAACTGATGACATTTTCAGGGTTCCTCTGATGTGCCTGTCAGCCTTTTAGATCCACTTTGCACAGGTGCAAACACAAGGTAAAAACCAGTTGTGAACTGTTCCCAGTGCCACAGGCCATCGAGTTCTGATGTTATAATAAAACCTGGGGACACAGCTAGCAGGTATTAGACTGACCAAGGGGTTCCTGCATGCGGATCAAGCACCAGATTAGCTGGAAGATGGAGGTAGGGGGTTAGTGTTGTAGGGAGGCTGTTGATACCTCAGGTTTTAGCTTTTATATTTTTCAGATTCTGTACTGCTTTAGTGTGAAGTTCTGAGCTTCTTATTAAGCTCTCTTCACAGAGTAGGTAGACAAAACAATTCCTTCTCCAGCTGGGGACCAAGGACAATTGATTGAAATCTCAGGCCCAAGAGCACAAACAACAGAGGAATGAAGAGAGAAAAACAAGAAGCATGGGACTTCATAACCTAAAGCTATAATTCGACAATTAACTCCAATATGCAAATGGACCAGAACTTATAAAAGTGAGAGACCTTGTGGCCAGTCATCCATTTTTTGTGACTATTTTGTGTTCATCTTGGGTGTAGCCCTGGTTGGGCTCTTGTATTCCCCAAGGTATATCAACTGAAGCCTTGTAATAAATACCTACTTTATTCTTTAACTCTGTCTAGCCTCTGTACCTGGTCAGCCTTCACAAGGCATCACTGTAAACCATGTGTTAGCATCCCCTGGAGCAGCCTGCTCACTCCCACATCATGCAACTGATGTGCAGTCACATGAAATTGCAATGGCATTGAATGTATGCCAAGGGTGGACACTGCCCTGACTGGCATGGGGAGGAATGCCTACACTGCCCTGCTCAGGTGGCATGGTCACAAAGAGTGTCTGTGCTTCACCACATGTACAGAAACAGAAATTTCTGCAGTCAGATGTTTTCCTTTCTCATGGAAGAAGTGGGTTGTAGCAACATGTCTCAGCTCTGAACTAGATCTTGTCTAGAAGCAGGATGACATATTCAGCTGCTCTCCCATCCCCTCCTCACAAAAGAGAGCAAATTGCCTATTGTTCTTTATTTTCTTGCACATCATTTTGAAAAAGCCTTATAATTACTAATTTGGATGTTTGCCAGAATGAAAGCACCACTAACATTCAGAAATGGCATAGAATAATTCAGCACAGGCAAGTCTTCATGCACAGAAAGTGAAATAAACTGAAATACTTGCATGAGCATGGCCATTGAATATGCTAAAGGTTCTTCTGAGCTCTGAGAAAGCCTGAAACATGCTGCTTCAGTACTAATAAAGTTTTGCTCTTGGTAATCACCACCCAGACTTGGAGTGGCCAAAAGTGTTTGCCCAGGGCACCTCATGCCCTTGCTCTCCCTTTCACTCCCAGCCTCTTGTGTTTGCTGCCAAACACTGATAATTCCCTTACTTCAGACCACTGAGCCTTTGGGACCACGGGAGTGAAACAGTCAAGGCACCAGCTTCTTCTAACAACTCCAGTGCTGCAGGAGAGAAGCAGAAACTCCTCCTGGAACATGAGCTACATGCAAGTATAAGGTAAAATAAATTGACCCTTTGAGCTTTACAGAGCATGAGGTGCAACCCATGCAGCCATCCTCACCAAAGGGCAGGAGTGGAACCGTATGGAGTCTCCCTGTGACACAGCCACAGCTTTAACAAGATGCTCCAACCATGTTCCTTAATACAGAGTGCCAGGCCCCAACAAACCCACCCTGAGGAGCCAGCATCTGCAGCATTGCTGGCTCAGAGCACCCATGAGTGATTATACAGACTCTCCACACACTCCTTTTTTCTGCTGGGCAAAGCCTGGAGTGGCAAGCCCAGCAGTGGATGTGTAGGACGTGGGTTATGCAGCACGAGGGGTACTGCTATGAAGAAAGGAGGGTTTATTCCCCCTGAAACCTGATTTTTGCCTAGCGGGCAAACAGGGCCAGATGCAAGGGGCTCAGTTATTCCCCTTTGTTGCTCTCACACACACTTAGTCAGGGATACATGAGCACAACCCTGCCAGTACCTCAGCCAGCAGCAGGAGCACCAGCGCTCCAGGTGCCCTCTCCTCCCTGCCGTGCACGTACTGGAGGTAGGAAAGTTGTTCTTGGCAGAAATCCAGTGGGCATCTGTGCCTGCAAAGTTCTTCATTGCAGAAGAGGTGAGAGAGCTCCTGGGAGTCACTCAGGATTCTGGTAAACAGCAAACTTTTGCAACATGAGATTTAGCAGCGCCTCAGAGAACTTAAAACAACTCAATTTCTAAATATTTGCTCCACCATTTAGTGAAGGTCCTACAGTATTGGCATTCACAGAGAACAGGGCTGAAGTGGATCCAGCTCAGGTAGACACATTCCCACACATGTGTCCCAATCCATCTGTGATTTTTGTTAGTGCCACTGCAGTCGCAGACAGCAGTGGAATAATTCCTGACAGGTCATTTTATTGACACAGATGTCTTACATATTTTTGTCTCCACTGCAGGAGACAGCACTGGGTTAGGCTCTGCAATTCCACACCAACTGCAGCTGGTTGACAGAACAGATAAAACCTTACCTGTTAGAAAAAGTCAATTTTCAAGTTTTCAGTCAGCACATGGTGCTTAAGGAGTCTGTGTAAACCTCTGAAATCCAGTCTTTTTCCATGAATCCTTTATCTGAGAATCTGGGAAAGGGAGCACAAAAGAAAGAGATAGTCAAGGTCTCTTGCAGAAATCATGAGACCAAAGGCCAGATTTCTAAAACAGCAAAATCTAGAGGAAAATATCAGGTAGACAAATAAATGTGTAAAATATTTCCCAGTGTCTGAGTTTGACACTCTTATAAAATCACAATTTTCTTAGTCTCCTGGTGCCCCTCCTTTCCCATGCACCAGAACTTGGCCTCTCTGGCCACAGGCTGTCCAGACTCAGTTAGAAGATACCCCTTCATCCCTCCTCAGGTCTCTTAAGCTGAATGAAACTCACAGGTGTAGAATTCATGTAAATGGCGCCAAAAAAAAATCAAAAGCTGACCTGAATTCTAGCCAAGCAAACAAAGTATGTGTGGCTTTGCTTTGGAGAAGCCACAGAAAAGAAAATATAGGCAGGAGGCTTTTCAGAAAAGGTTTTTCCAGAGAGTTTATTACAATTTGAGTTTGCAGTTGGGAAGTCACAGCTACAAAAAGGACCTCAATCTCACAATCTCAGAATTTGTTTACAAAGTAAAATGGACAAATATTTTCCCCCATCAGCATAAATGAATAGCATATGTGTCCTGCAAGAAGAGGGTGTGTTTGAGAAGAACAGTGGTTTTTATCTTCCACACATCTTTTCTCTTTCCCCTTACAAGGGAAAATTTCTTGACCTAGAATCTTCCAAAACTTTTATATTTTGAACTCTGATCCATCCCTCCCGTTGCAGGACATTCAGAGAAAGACTTCAGCACTGATGCACAGTGCACAGCTGCTACATCCATCGGCACTCATTAGCCCCCTCTATGCCTTTACTGCTGTAGACAGTGTTCATGAAACATTTGATGCTGTCTCCATCAACACCACAAAACTTCCTGACTTTCACCACCATGGAACACTAGGACACTCAAAAAGATTCTGTGTGCAATTCCTGATCTGAAGCCCAGTGAATCCAGCAGCCAGCCATGTCCTTCTGTGGGGCAGAGGAGGGATGAGACTTTGAAGCTCACTGGGAAGGTTATAAAACTCAGTGGGGGAGATGACAAATAACAAGAAGATTTCCCCTCTGTGGGAAAGGAACTCGATGGGTCATCTCTGGCAGTTCCCATGCCAGCAGCACTTTGGAGGGAAGAAGGGCAGTCCCTCTGGTAATTAGATTTCAGGCTATTCACATCTTCAAGCAAAAACCCTGTATTTCATGTCATACATTGATATGGCACACCAAAACCTCAGGAACTGATGTCATGCAAAACTCCAAAGACTGAAGACACGGATGCTGCTGAATATAGAAATGTTATCAGCTTTAGGATTAGATTCATTTTGTGTGTCAGGGCATGTGGGAACAGCAACAAACAACCGATAATGTGTCCAATACTTTAAAACAGTATTATTTCTAATATCAGTTTGGGGGTTTTTCAGAGAAACAATGCTTTCCTTAGCAAACTGCTGCTTGGTGAGTTTTTACAGGAACGTAAGGAAAGCCACTGGACCACATCCCACCACCCTCTGTGCTGGTGCAGAATGACAAGTATTGTGCCTGAAGGCCCAGGGTAAGGGAAGGCTTCATAATCTCTTCCCTCTGCTATAACTCACAGCATCAAAGAGCTCCTCACCAACTGCTGCTGATCCCGCACACTGCAAGAGCTCTAAGCGCAGCTGAGCGCTGGTGACTCCTGGATCCCTTCCCAGAAAACTCTTCCTCTAGAAAAACAAGCTCTTCAGATTAAAGAGAAATATTTAGATAAACAGCAGGACCTGAGATATAAAAAACTGGCCTGGCCAAGAGGAGACCAGAGGTCCTATTTCAGGTACCAGAGCAGTCAGGGACATTGGCAAGAACAAAGGCTAGCATAGAAAGTCAAAACTTCCTTCCTGAGCTTGGATAACTTAAGTTTACATGGATTTCTAATTTCAATTGAATTTGTGCATGGATATGTAAGTTTCAGAAGCAGACAGTGTTCAAACAAGCTAAACTAATCTAAGGTACTCGTGCTTTCTTTTCACATATCAAATCAAATCATTGTCATGAAACTGTAAAGAAAAAGATGCTACCATCTTTTCAGTATATGAGGTTTTTAAAGAGGACATAAAAACATCAAAACAGCAAAATGAAAACATTTCTAAGGTTTTGTTGAATTCAAATCAAATCAGCTTCAGCAGCTGGCAGTGGGATGTCTTTGTGCTGTCCTGTTAGGATGAAAAGTGAATGTCATTCTCTGCACTCATTTCCTTACAGGGCCAATCTGACAGCAAGATTCTCATACATATAAATGCAGCCTCCACAAGTCCTTCCATCCAACTCTAAACCTCAGGATTATTTTCTGCTGTTTTTCAGGCAAACCAACTGCAAGTACTGGACAGGTACATTTGTTCAGGCTGTATCCACTGCCCAATAGCTCACACTTGAGAGAAAATTGGTGCCAATGGAAGCAAGCTGGAAGACCAGTGGACTCATCAGAAGACCCACCAGAGTCAGCAGGTGAGGGATCTACAAAAGAGTCAAGGAGTAATACTGAGATTAATAATGAAATTAAATTTTTCAAGATTTTCAAAGCATAGAAAAGATGTCTGGACCTGTGACAGAATGGAAGAGAAATAATCATAGGACAAGGTCAATGCAAGGAAAAATGCTCTTCACTTTGAAATGGCACCCTAGCCCCAATAAACAGATTTTCTTGTATACATTTAAGATATATTAAATATCCATCCCAACACATTAATAGAAAAAGTGGTGTTCTTGTTTACTTTATCACTGAAGAAATTTAGGCATCCTGGCATTTTGCAATTAAAAAAATTAATATTTTTGAGGTGAAAATTAAACCAACAAAAAGCATGGTTTAATTTGTTAGCAACTTCAGCTCAGAAGAAAAAAAACAAAAATACATCCTGGCCAGGAGAACAAACAAATTCTTTTAAGGGGAGTTGCTTCTCAGGTTATATATTCAAGCATTAAGACTAAGTATCATTACATCAGGGATCCAAAAGCCAAATTTATTTTAATTTCATTAATTTCTGAAGCAGTTGATGTCTCTAGAACTACTCATATCTCTTTTTGCCATTATCTTTCGTTGCTCAGTTACTATTCTTTTTATTACTTGTGATAGAGTGCTTAAAAGCCCCTAGCCAAAAAGAAACTCCTAGCCATGAATAAAAGGGAGAATTTTCATAAGATATTAACTCTCTCCTGCAGAAACATTGTTTAAAGAAACCCAGAGCTAGGACTTGTGGGACGCATCCAGTCTTGAGCAGCTTTTTGGTGGGGCGCCACCAGAAATGTCAGTCTTTCATGTCAGGGGTAGGGTGGCATCTTCCCCTCCCTATCCCTACCCTCTCCAATCCATGGCCAAGCCAGGCAGGATCTACAGCCCACAAGGCCAGCTGGCTGCTCAAAACATCAAGTAACGTAAAAAATCCCCTCTGGTGGAGGTCTTCAACCCAGCCAAAGAGTTTCTGCATCTCAGGAGGGCCCAACAGCCACCTCTGCCTTGCCCCACCTCTGTCCTGACATGGGTCCCCCTGCAAACCCCCCCACTGGTGCCTCCTCTCCCACTCTCCTCATTCAGGGAATCTGAGACGGGGGAGGTTTGAGTGCTGAACAATTGTTTATATCTTTGTGCAGGGGAAATCTGGGATTATTTATGGAAATTCAGACATTGCTAAATAACAGATGCTCTTCTGAGAAGGAAAACTTCTTTTGTTTTGGGGAGAGGGAGGGTTGGAGGGGATTATTTTTAAGGCAGTTTGGAAAAGAGCTGGATGTTTTCTCTGGAACATAGAGGAACATCACTGAAATGAAACAAACATTTCTTTGGGTATGTATTTCATGCAATACCTAAAGTTGCTGAACTTTGTGGCATCTGAGAAAAACAGGACACAAAACAAGCTCTCCTTCTTCATTGCCAAAGAATAAACAAAAATTAACTAAGTCTTCATAACAATTTGGTCTGTGCCCTGTAGAGAAAACTTGCTCCCTTTCATGCTATTGCTCTGCTAAGTCTGGCCGAGGAAAGGGATGCACACACAATAAGCAAAGAATTAAAACTACAGTGAAATCACAAACTACACATAAAAATCTTAAACAATAAAAATGCAGAGTTCAGCAGAAGAGGGGAACTCCAGCTAATTCTCCAGCTCAGCCATAGCAACTTGTCCCCTGCATGATCAGCACAGGTCTTCTCCAAGTTTGCTCTATAAACAAGTATTCCACAGATCTTATTTTTTCTTTTTGTTCATAGTGGAGGTTTCAGACAAATCTCTTCCTATTAGACACTACATTTCACCCTGGTATGGTTAAGAAGACTTCATATTTTTCTGATTTTACTGTAAATGTCCTCTTTCTTTTATATAATATTCCTAGAAACTGGCCCCCCTGAAAAGATTCTTTGAAACGTGCAATTTTCTAATTTTTAACTTCAACTTTTAACTTAAAATGTTGCTTTTTCCTGTAAATACTATACATTAGAGCAAATAATTTCCTGCTGGAAAGAATTCGTACTTTTTTTCCCAGAATTTAACAGTGCAGCAGTGTGAGTTGCCACTGCAACAAACAACATACCCAGAACAAACATCAGTAATGAAATTAAGCTGAGCTGTGACACATTTTAAAGACATTCTAGATGACAAAATCACAAGATTGTCTTTTATCAAAAGGGATTCTAGGCACACTGGGTAACCTTGGAATCTAGTGCAGGATTCTCAGGCAGCAAGCACAGCAGCTCAGTGCTCCCATCCCTCCCATTGCTCCAAGGGTACAAATCAGGGGACAGTGGGAACCAAACCATGCCAGACACTGGCTTCCCTAGAAAGGTTCATCACCAGGGAATGAGCTTCAGGACTTGATGGTGGGATCTGCACAGGTCCTCACAGGAAAAAAAGATAATTTAAAGCAAGCAGAAATAAAGAGGAAAAGCCCACACAAACAATGCCCTTTTCAGACCCAAAAGAGCCCCAGTAGGGGCTTCTATGCAGATCTCTTCTATGCTGCAGATCTGCTTCTATGCAACCAATAGGACTTCTATGCAGATCTCCTAACACAACACATCAGCAGCCTCTGCCTAAACCAGCTCTGTTGTGGGGTTTGGTTTGGGGTTTGTTTTTTTTTTTTTTACAAATCATGATGCTATCACACACCCTATTTAATCTTGTACCACAATCATCATGTCATTGCCACTCATTCTAGCAGTACAGGACACAACCCAGGACGAGAGGCTCAATCACTCAGACCTTGTTGCAGTGACTGTAAAAGAAACACAATAGGGGAGAATTCTGCCCAGCATTGCCATCTGTAAAAGTCCCTGGGCTGCTTTTAAAACAAAACATGGATTCAAGAGATTTCTTGGCCATGGGTTTCTCAATGTTTTCACAGTGGCTGCCATGTAAAGGTACCAGCTTTCATCTGGTAGAGGTGATGGCTTTGCAAGGTAAAGAATTGGGAAACAGCATGTAGCTACATCTGTCAAAAAGTGACACACAGAAACAACAGCTTAGGCTCTCCCATTCATTCTAAAGAGGCTGAAGCATCAATGCCTCTAAATTTAAACTTTGTCAGAATTCAAAATACACCAGGATATTTCTGTACTTAAGCTAGAAGATAGCAAGTATTAGGTAAAAAAAAGAAAACGCCACACAACACACTGAGATAGTCCAAGAGCTGTTTTCAGAATGATTCTCATTACAGTGGGATAGTAAATACAGATCATGGGATTTGTAGTTGTTCTGTCTCTTATGTTCATCCTGGTTCACCACCTTGGCTTGAAACCTCAGTACAATGAGGATTCTAAAAATATTTTCTGGTTATAGGAAAAGTAGCAGCTCTTGTAGGCATGTTGGTTTCTGCTAACATGTACTGTCCTAGTCACGGAAAATGTTCACTGATTGTAGAAGACATGTCCCGATTACTGACACAAAAAATATTCTTAAATTAAAATACAATAGGTGTATTAAGAAATCTGTCCTCGTAGCAACAAATGAGGAACACCAAATCCTGCCAGCTCCTACATACGCACTTCATTGTAAACTCATCAATAACCCCAAATTAAACTCATGCAGAAGCGTTGAAAGGATTGGGATCATCAGAGAGTCATCCTGCTAGCACTGACAACCCAAGTAGTGTGCTAGCTACAACTAGGCTACTCAGAGTTGTAAGATGGACCTCAGGCACGAGGCAACTGCAGCACCAGACCCCCATTTGGGGGATACTGGATACTGACACCCTTACAGCTAACATACGTCCCCCAAGTGGTGTCCTTGGCACTTCCTCAGCAAGCATGCAAGTTCACACATAACTTCAAGATTTCAAATTATCTTGATTCTATTAAGGCAAACCACAGACTGAGTTTCTACACCAGACTTTTTTTAGTGCACAACTATTGCATATACAACTCATGAGTGATAGGACCTTACTTTAAAGTAAGTGTTTTCCATGTAAACACACAGTGTTAGAACAAATCACCACTTTTAATACTGATCATTTTAATAAGGAACAAGGTAAAACATATTGAGTTTAACAGAAGATAAAATCTACTGAGTTTATTAGCATCATAGTACCTTAAATGCAGAAAAATGAATAGTTTCTGTCTCTGAAGGCTAATTGGTCTAGATGAGAGCAGAGGCAAGTAGAAACCAATAACACTTTACAGCAGGAGGAGGAAATGGTCCACTTCATTGAATTCAGAATGAGATACCATAATTAGATTAAGACATCCAACAAAAAAATCAATTAGTTTAATCAGAAAAATATTTGGTTTTAATATTAAATATAATTGCCCTTTTGCTATAAACCTGTTACTTATACACCAGCCTGAAAATGGGAATCTCTTAATTGTGCTGAGCTTAAAAATAAGCATTAAAAAATTAAGAGGAGACATTTTAAGAGGTTTTTGCTTTTAAACTGAGTATAAAACAATAACAGACTAGTTTCATATTCCCAAAGTATTTCATTTATTGCTTCTCTTCCCTTAAGTCCACTTAAATATTCAAGTATTTGTATGAAGGGTACTGTTTTTAGTTAGTACACTGCCATGTGGCTGGTGACATGTGTATCTACTTAGTCCAAGATGACATTTTGTATTGTTATGGGATGAGAAAAACCAAATAGACACCCCTTAGATCTTCATCCCTTACTGTAAGAAAAAAAATCCCATAAGTCCCATCAAAGCACAATGCAGACTTAAAATAGCAAATTAGTAATCAAAACTACCCAACACATTCATCTTCAAAATAATCACTGAATACAGAGCCTGCCTCTCCCTGCAGAGACAGAGGATTGAGGGTTGATGATGATGGAAATCTTGGGAATATGAATCAAGTGCAAATTTGTCAAGGAAGCGAACCAGGGTAGGCTGCCCAGACACAGAGCCAAGCTCTTCTTTCTCTGTCCAAGTGCTTGCATGAGAACATTTCCAAGGAAACGCTACCTATGGAATTAGGATTATGAGAAGAAGCGCGTGTAGTATTTCATAAAAAAAGGTGGGTTTGTAAGTTAATAGGAACATAACACAGCTTAAAACGAATCTTCATCCACAAGAGGTCCATCCCATGGGAAATGCCATTACACTTGTTAGCCACATTTTGCAATGCATTCTTTGAACAGGACGAGACTTTCAAGAACATTTATGACTCAGCTGATCCCACTGCAACACTGGAAAATCCCTTGTGATTCCTTACATACTGACAGTTCCATTCCTACTAGGAAAAAAGGATTTCCAACATTTTCACGAGTGTGTCGGAGAATAAGAACAGACAGATATCCAAGGATCCCAACAGCAGATTTTAAATAAACAATCCCAGTCCACCTTCCATGTGACTGATAGCAGTTTTTCCTCTCCTTTGAACCAATGTTACCACAGAAGCATTATTATACAAAAATGACAACCCCACCAAAGAACAAAATTAGCATGAAAATGCATCTCCAGCCGCAGGATAAGAGCGTTATTTCCCAGACTAAAGGAGACTAATGACTGGCAAAGGATGCTTGCAGGGTGAGGAAATGCAGAAAATGGAGGCTGCCTCTTTGGGAGAGCAAAGATGGGTGCTTAATTCTGGTTGTTTTTTTTTTTTTTGGACTGTGGAAGAGCTAAACACATAGCAGGGCAAGCAGATCGCTGCTAAGTCACAAGGAGCCTTGTGGCCTTGGAGCGCGTGCTTGCTGTGTGGAGAAGGTCATTCAGTGATTCTCACAAGCAAGAAGGTCAGAGTGAAGAGCAAGGGGGCAGTAGCAGATTTCAAAAGAATAATGTGAAAGCAATGCAGTTTTTTCCCCTAAAACAGTGCTGCAATAACAATCAACCAACCCATTTTACAGACAAATAAGCATCCTTCACACATATTTGCCAGACACATTTGTCTTCTCTGTGTGTCCCAGCCCTACCTATATATGTCTAAGTCAGCTTTAGGCTTCTCTTTGCATCACATCTCAAAACCAATATATGCGTGTTCTGAAGAAATAATAAAACCCCCCAGGAGCCACCTATCCTGTGACCCCTCCTGGTTCACTAAGGCTCCAAATTTACTTTCCATCTTACTAAAACCTAGTAGAATGCACAAACTCATCCCTCCCTTTAGCCCAAGGACTCCCTCTCTAATCACAAACATCTGATTTTAAAGCATTTTGGCTTCTACTTTGTACTAAACTTAACAGGTTTGGTAAAGCTGTAAGTACTATTAAAACCACCCCTACCAGCTTGCTTGCATTTCCCTTTAGAGCCTTTAAATTGAGAATTTGGTTTTGCTTTAAGTTAGCTGTTAGTTTCATACACTTTTGTCTAGAAGCCACTCTTCCTGAACCCTAAATCTTCACTCTGCTTCTACCTGCTTCCCTAAGCCCAGCTCAGAACATCACTAATCCTTTCCCACTAGCATGCAGGTTTTAGGACCTTGCAATGAGACTAGCCTAGCTCACAAGCACCTCCAGCTTGGATGTAACTCAGCTAACCAACAGTGTGTTTGACACCTTTCCAGCCCAAGGAGACAGAGAAAAGAGACAGTGCCCCCACCTAAACCCTTGCCAAACCTACTGGGAGGTGCTATAAGAGCATGCTGGATCTGTCTCCCACTGCTGGAGCCCAACAGCCCAAGTCACCCCTGCAGTTCCACCTGATGGCAATAGTTACTTCCTGTCATGCTCCTCCAGATGTGCCTGCTCCATGTGAAAACTGTTTCAGCCCTATGAAAATAAAACTGCTGACACCAGTAGAGAAGGGGTTGTGGTCTTTTTTACCATGGAGAAAAGAGCCTTAGAAAGTCTTGGTAGACATGTCGCTATAAATGAAGGTGAAGGGGGATCAAAGGATTTACTGAAGGAATCCGTCATGAGATGTAAAGAAGACAGAACAACAGGAAGCAAATAACTCACACAAGTGCTGGCAGTGCCTGCAATGGCCCTCGGCACAGAAATCACTTGGGAATGAAAAAAAATTTTATGGAGCTAAAAAAGAAATAATGTGCATTAGTGCATGGGTGGCAAACAGAAAGATGGAAAGGATCATTCTTCTACTAGCCAGCTTTGTGAAATTGGTCTACCACTATCTGGCAACCCTCTATTGGGTCTGGCTGATCGCTACAGCCAAGGTTCCTCCAGAGTCTATAGTGAGGCTGCTGTAAACAAATGCTTTTCCTCTAAAACCCATATAAACAAGCCATCCACTAACACTCTCTCACTCCCAAAAACTGTACACTGTGAAATGACATGTGAGCTCTGAAAAGTTACTCATATTCAGAAGCATGCAGTGTTGTTCTGTCTATCCCCTTTCAACTTCATTTTGTGACCTGAAATCAGTTTTGCCTGTGCCAGGGCAAGTTAGAGCTGACTCAAGCCCAGAAACTTCTGTTTGCACAGAGGACAATGGCAATTCTCACCACAGACACGGAGCTGTTCTACATCATTTATTGATTCTGTTAATAAATGTTGATTTGTAGCCACATGCTCATCAGACAACAGCTATATGAGCAATTATGCCTGATGACTTAAAATAAAGAAGATTAATACAGCACTCTTTCTCTAAATGCACATCTAATTGAGACAGAACAGAAAGAGAAAATTCCTTTGTATGTTGAGGTCAAAGAAAGATTATGCTGTTTTTTGCAATATCTTCATATCTGGAGAAGGAACAATTTTTTTTCCTGACTGTTGATACTAAATGTTGAGATAGTCAGAAATCCCTCACTAAAAGGCAAATATTAGAGGTTTCTTCAGTCAACTCTGTTGTTTAACACATCTATCAGTAATCAAAGTTTTGTGAGCCCTCAAATATTGCTTGCAGTCTCTGGGGAAGCAGGAATGGTATTCCCTGGGTCTTTCTTCAGATGATCAAATAGGCAAGAACAATGTCCTGATCTGTAACTAAACCACAACTGTATGTCATGTGCAGATCAGTCAGAAGATGCCATACAACTGTTACGTGCTTCAGCATCAAAATGTTTTTTTTTTTACTCAGCTCATACCATGCTTTTCAAGACTACTGTTTCTGTGAACTTCAACAACTTTCAAGCCAGACTTGGAGGCATATTTAACTAAACTGGCTGTCTTCTTAAGATACCCATTTAACTCCAGCAATAGAAACATCAGTACAGTAATAGAGGGCTACATTAAGAGTTAGTCGTGATTTATAAGACAGGAAAACCACAATGACTGAGAAAGCAGTCCCAAAAGGGACCTCGGGAGATAATCAGGTTCACTTTCTGTCCCCAAGACCCTCTCACTGCCATTCCTCACTCATGTTTGTCTGAGCTTTCTTGCTCCAGATTTTAGCCTAGAGCTCCCTAGCCAAATACCTCTAGTATTCCACTGTCCTTTCTGCGAGAAGTTCTCTAGTATCTGCCCTGCACCTTTTTGCTGCAGTTTTAAAACCTTTGAAGATCACCCTGATTCACCAGAGATCTGGAGAAAGAGTTACTCCTTTTTCTTTTGCACTAGTCAATTAACACTCGGAAACTGTAATCCCAACTCCCCTCAGTTTCCATTTCCTTAAGCTAAGTAACCCCAGTATTTGGACTTTTTTTTTGTTGGTGTTGTTCCTTTATTATGGTATTTCTCTTCGTTCAGCCATTTTAAGTTTTTTACTTATATTTTTCTGCACCCCTGTAATTTTTGTTTAGTTGAAATGCCCCAAGCCAGACACTGTACTCCAGCTGCATCCTACCCATTTTGAAACAGAGCAGGAACTTTCTTCACACATCTTGCAGGCAAAATCCAGTTTACAAATCAAAGTACATCCTTTTTTATGAAAGAGCATGGCAATCACAACTTTCTATTCAAATCGTGACACAAAACAATCCTCAGATACTTTTAAGCAAGAGCTGTTGTTTTTTTCCTGTTTGTCTGGCTCTTGCTTAACTATACTACCCCAGATTTATAATAGCAAATACTACTGTACTGAACTTGAAACTAATAAATTCAATCCCATTTCCTCAGGCCATTTCTCTGAACCCATTCTCCAAGCATTGCCTTGATTAACCCAATTCTTTAACTCCTTTACTTTCCTTCGTCCAATCTCAACTACAGTACTACAGACTTACTCATTCAAAAGTAATGGCAGAGATCTCTCAGGCACAAATCACAGTTATTAGATACTACAAAAAGGAAGAATGTAAGCCAAAAACAAATGAAGAAAAATTAATGAGAAAGAAGATAAGAAACTTATTGATAGTTTGCCTGTTTGACCAATCCACACTCCTGACACATGTCTGATAACATAGATTATGACATGCTAGGTAGGAAAAGAAGATATTAAATACTCAATAATAAGTGCCATTTACAGAGACAACAAAGGTGTGAAACCTATCCATCTTCAGAAAGAATAAGAAAAGCAAAATCCTATCTCTAGATTACAATGAAGAAAAGCATTTTTTTCCCCTAAATGTCTCACATATTCTAATCCTGAAGCAGTAAAAATCAGAACATTTGATCCCATAATCTGTTGTCAATATGACCACTCAAGCATGGAGAAAATTCAGGCAGCTGATAAAGACAAAGATATTCCTGATTTTATCACTGAGACAGGTGTTCTAGTGCATAGCTGCACATGGAAAAACAGCAGAATTAAATTAACCAGTTGAATTATCTGGACCATACCAAAGAGATATGGAAGCCATAAGAGGATCTTCTTGTTTTTAGTCATAGCTCAGCTACCATCAGAGCTGTTGCTCTCAGCCACGTCAGAAAAGCTTGAGACGTTTACTGAGCAAAAGCCTGTGATCCCATGACTCTGAATAGAGTCTTTCTCAAATATGGTCACTTGACAGGAGGCTTCTGTACAGGACAGGGAATGCCCAAAGCTAAAAGCCAAAGTCAGGCCCTGTCAGCAGTTTTAAACTAGGCTAATGACGCATGAGCTCACTTTTAGTTCCTCTTTGTTCGGATTCAAGGTCCTCCTGAACCTCTTGCCAGTGCTGGGGATTTAAGACATCTTTGCCTAGGCCACCAGTGCTTATACTCCGGCCTCTCTCTAAGTGTTAAAGTTAATCTTTCTCTCTCCTCCATCTGTTTGAGAGCTGTAAAAGCCTTCTGATTACTACTGCCCTTCCAAGTTTGGCTGAAAAAGGTTAATAGGTTCAAAGGGAGGGGGAATATTAAAGGAATGTACAAGAGGACACACAGATCTCCTGGCTACACAGATAACAGTCCCTCAGGGTTGATGAGTGCTTTCTGAGCTGTGTCACACTCAACTTCATGGATATCAGCAGGAAGTCTGCTGAAGGATGTCATCTCCCAGGCTCCACAAACAACGTCTTCCTATTCACTCTTTATTTTGTTTATCATATAAGGTTTGCACAGAATTAGAGAGTTGTCAGACCTCAATTTAATATGTCTGCATATGTATTATTACAGGCATATTCAATGTTGTGAGCCTGTCTAGGTCCCCTCCTAAGACCAGAATTCACTTGTCTACTTGTGGTTTCTGCACTGGAGCAGGACTATTCTGCTTTGAGATTCTGTGGTTATTTGCCATTTTGTTCTATTTGCCATCTAATTCAAAACAAGGCATACTAAGTCTACCATTTTGGCAAATACCAGACAGAAAACTTTGTCTATAAGAAAAGAGAAATATTAATTTTTATAATTAAAAGCCATTGAACTGCAGATCTTTATCCACAGTTTAAATTACACTTTAGAGTCAACAGAGACGCTAAAGGCACAGAAGAAAGAGGAAAACTGGGGGTATAGAGTAAGATGGGTTTATCAAGAGTTGAACTTTTCAGAATAATAGGTTTTCAGACAAGATAAATGAACCAGTTTTCCTATATCTGGACTTCATTAAAGTTCTTTCTACAGTGTCATATGGGAAAAGACTATGATGTAGAAAATGGGAATTGAATTCAACAATTGTAAGATGGTAACAAAGAAACAACAGAAAGGGATGTGCTGACAGTAAAACAATTGGTCTGAGGGGGAGGTTTCCTTGGAGCTCTTCGAGAAACTATAGATTTTTGCTCATGCCCCTGACTTAAAAATCATAATCAGAATCAAGAGAACAGTGTGTTAGAGAGTGGGTTACCTACAAACTGACCTGTGCACCACCTGCCATGTACATATTTCAGTAGGTAAGGCATGTCCTGGCGTGCTGCAGGAAGCTGCCACTGGCAGAAGGGGCAGGTCCGCTGGATACCCACCCCTGAAGGTGATGGCACTTTCTTGGGGCTGGGGCACAAGGGGAAGGAATTTCTTAGTTTTTCTCTGTCTGGACATTGAGAAGAACCAGATGACCTTGAGGCATGGAGCTCTGGAAATCAGTCAGCATTCAGCAGTGCCAAGCATAAGGTCAGGGAGTGAGAAATCTCCAAGATTTTTTGTCGTAGTCTGGGATTTCACTAGTTTGATGAGGAGCAGAAAAAACAATGAGTCAATCAGTAACAGGAAGAGCAAGAACCACACCTATGATGTCACTGTAAAAGAAAAATGTGGTCCTGATATATATGGAGACAAAATTATTTTCCTATTCAGCAGGAATACAGATTTCATTATAAAACACTTCAATGAAACCACCTCTGTAATATCATACAGATCCAGTTATGCATGAAAACACAAACTGGAACAGGTGGGGATTCCTAAAACCAATTTGACTTTTATACCCTACAAAAAGGAAGTTGAAAGCAAATATAATGCTATCTGTAACAAAGACAAGGGAACACCAAATGCAGGTACTGATAAAAATTACTTACACTGCCAGAGAAGATCAGCATAACAGCAAAAGTTATAAATAATCACTAATACATCTTAGCTGTAAATTAAAAGTATTTTTTTAAAACAGAGACACTGTACCCTGACCATAAGCCCAAAGTTGTTAATAATTGATAACAAGAGGCAATAGACATAGAAAGTCTATTCTAGCCCAGTACTTTTCTATTCCTCCTAATAAATAGGCAGCCTCACCACTGAGAAAATAACTAAACCCAGCATGTTATAAAGCTGGCAAATTAGATGGGGTAAGCTGCCAAACTGAGGCCTACCTCAGGCCAAATTAATAGGTAGAGAATTGATTTTTCTTATGTGGTACAGTATGTGTAAGGGAGACATGTAATCTATAAAGCTGTTTTTCTGCATTTCATGCCAAGAATTTTTCTTAAGACCTGCAGGCTCGACTACATAATCACTAATCTTTCAAAGTGGCTAACTTCAGCCAGAATTACATATACACTAGGTCAGCCACCTGAATTAATTTTTTTTTTAATCCACAAGACATTAATTCAACATGATCAAGACTTTCTCTGTGAAGCCCTGGTGCTAGGCTCTGCTGGGAGGAATTTTCCACTTTTTTATTTCAGTTTGAATAAATAAATTTGAAATGCATTCTATAGTGCCCACATGGTAAGAAATAACAATTTGAAAAAAGAAAAATCATGAAGCAATTGAATTCCGCAGCACTTTAGATGAAGCCACATGAGTTCACACTGTATTCTGGACTCAAATTTGTGTAAAAGGATAATTGTACCCAGAAGTTGAAATGTGGAAAAAGTTAAGTGTTTTGTAATAGGGGGTTATTCCCAGAAACAATTCTGCTACTCTGGTGATCTACTAATTTAAACAACTTCACTCCTCTTTAGGCAGTCTCCATTTGTTTATTTATAGATCATTCATTTATTAATATTTTTTCCACCAACAGAAAGACCCCTTCCCTATAGAGTCACAGCACTGTGCAATGCAAGAATAGGATAGACTGAAGATGGCAAAATGTATGTTTTCCAAGAGTGAAACTTCATTTGTTGCAAATGCTTTTCTATCCAACAAAGGCCAGAAGCAGTCACTATAAAGCTCCTTAGGAGTCTCCACTCTTACAAATAAACACATGGGTTGAAAATGAGCCCCTATACCAGGGTCCATTTGGGAACTTGGAAAGTGCTGCCATGTTATGTCCACACAGCATGGACATCTGGTACCCAACAGAGATGACACCTCATAGAAAGTAATGCACCTTGTCCCTTTCCTGGTGTTTATGGAGCACATGGCACCATACCCCATGGTGTACATGGCACTTCTGGCAGCAAAGTCTGGAGCAGGGAAAACAGCTCCTCCCACAGAAGGAAAGATTGTAAACAGCATGGAAAGTTTGGATATGAGAAGAGAGGAACCAGATATTGCAGCCTTTCAACAAAGATGGAGAGGTTCCATAATGACAGGACAAGGGGTAATGGTTTTAAACTTGAATAAGGTAGATTTACATCCAATGTAAAGAAGAAATTCTTTATTGTGAGGGTGTTGAGACCCTGGAACTGATAGCTCAGAGAAGTTGTGGATGTCCCACCACAGGAAGTGTTCAAGCAGCACGCTTGAACATCCTGATGGAGTGAAAGGTGCCCCTTCCTACAGCAAGGAGGTTGGACTGGATGATCTTTAAAGAGCCCTTCCAACACCAGCATTCTGTGATTGTCTGTTTCTGTAAGTGTTCAACCAAAACTTTCAGGTTTCAAAACCAAGAGGCTGCATACTCTTGCACAGATTATATCAGAAAATGGAATTTTTCTTACTGTAAAGGATACTAAATGATTCTAAAAGCCTAGAAAGATTAATCCAGAAAGTGAATCTCACCATAAATTGTTTTCATGTCTTCATTTGTTTTTACAGTTAAAGTGTGGTTTTTCTACTTTTTTTTCTAAATTTGAATGCAAAAAAAATTCAGCAGAATCCCACTAGTTTTACTGCTGCTTGGTTCTGTAAAACTTTCCTATTGAATAAAGAGTTCTAAGTTTGTCATATAAAGAAGGATGCCACTACAATCCTAGTGAAACACTCCATCAACAAATATGAAGATGTCATACTCTCCACAGAGCTCACACATCCTATTAAGCCAGTAAATTAGGGAGGTAGGTGAGAACATTTCTGTAGAAAGAATTCCTTTCTGAGGTCTCTGCCAAGAAATCCTGAGAAAAGTCAAATTAAAGTTTATCTTTACTTTTTCCTGTGGTGTGTGTTTTTTTTTTTTTTTTTTTTTTGTCAAGCAAAACACAGTGCATGGAGAAGCACCATGTTTGAACTAGTTGTAGATAAATCACCCCTGTTTTGAGCAGAGATAAAAATCCACTGGCTTAGAGACATTTACAGACATCTAATCAAAGTCACCCAAACCTGTACCCAAAAATACTTCAGATTCACCTCAGAATGAAAGTTTTTGGGGACATTTTGCCAACTAAGGCCTAAACAAAGGACTCTATGGTAAAAAGTTACAACTTATGTCCTCTTCAAGGCTTTGACCCATTTTATCATTAAGCCCTGCTTTTAACTTTATTACACCTTGGTCAGCTTAGATGGAAAAGTAGGTAGGAAAATACTTCACTTGAAACCAGATGCTCCAGCTAAGCCATATTCCATAGAAAAATAAGGGAATGTACACTTCCCTTAAAACAATCACCACAGTCAAAATGTCCTATGGCGGAATGCAAATACAGTCCCTCACAGAATATAAATAATAGATTATGATTTGTTAAACGAAAAGAAACAACACAAACAGGACATATACAAAAATATTGGGTTCCACAGAACAAAGTTAGCCCTTAAGTCTCGATTTTGCAAATGTGCATATACATATATATATATATATGTATATACATGTATTTATTCACATGGGGTACTTGGAATGCAGTGGAATTAGTTGTATGCATAAATAAAAGAAACTCTTGATATGTATATTTCCATAAAGTGTGAAAGGGAGTGTTTTCCATGCATTGTAAATTTAATATCACATTTATTCTGCCTTTCCTAGTTGACAGAGTCACCAAGAAATAAAGGATAAATAGCAGGAAAATTAATTGCATTGCACCTATTCTGTAACGTTCAGAGCACAAGCTGATATATTAAACACAGTGCTAATGTTCCTGCGCACATCATTTTTTCTCACTGGTTTAAAGTGCTCAGATTACTTTTTTCCCTGTTTATTTCATCTCCACATAGGCTTGCGCATCCTTGGCACACAGGTCATTTTCACACATGTCAAAGAAGTCTCTGAGGTACCAAATGAACAGACTCTTGTTAGCGTAGTCTATATTTTATCTAGGTCCATGGAAAAAGCAAAGCCAAATAAAGATTATATTTTAAGGGAGTCCACAAGTCTGGGAAAATTCTGTGGGTTTTTTGGGAAAAAAACCCTTTTTTCCAAAAAGATGTCAAATCAAGGCAAGATGCTACTTTTAAATCATCACAGGGTATGCAAACAGTGAAACAAGAAACAGTAACTGGTTTTAATTTTGTAGAGGGGTATGTTTTTTCTGTTTCTTTAGTAAGTCCCTACAGGAAACAACCCAGTGAATATCAGAAATTGCAAGTTCGTTCTGCAAGACTTAAATCTCCACTACAGCCTTGCATTTTTCAGCTAATATTTCAGCCTCATTTACAATCTTTGTTTCTGTTAAAGCCTAAAGAGAAGAAAAATAAAAACTTCATGGGATGTATTCACAAGTAACACATCAGGACTGCAATCTTCAGTGCTTGCTCCAGCAAGGCTGCTCATCGATACAACAAAAATAGGAAAATTACAGTAAGGTCCACCCACACCCCATCTAATAGCAATGGTGAATGAAGACTAAAAAGTGGAAAAATATGGTTGACTTTACACACATAGAAATTTAGCAACTTCCTTTGAATACTGTGATTCCTGTGTCATCCATAGAGCTTCCTGTTACCAGTCCTGGGAAGTCACTACATTTTAATGCTGGGGAAATTCCTTTGCACAGAACCACATGTAAATTGGTAACAATTATTCCAAGTTATATAATTAGGGAGGCACAGGAATAAACCCAATGTGCTGGGAAAACTCCATGCAGCTTTTGTAGAAGGGAGTCACATCGCTATGCTGATGCAGCTCCTGGAAGGATTCAACAAGTATGGAACAGAGGAGATCAAATGGATCGGGTAATTTTGAATGTACAGGAAGTGTCTAACCAGAGGCAGAATGGCAAATGAAGTTCAGTGTAAATAAATGTGCATGCACTAAACAAATCCTAACTTAGATCTCACTAAGACAAGATTTTAGTATCACACTAGGTAATTCCATTTAACTGACTGCCCCATAGCCATCACAAAAGCTAATCAAATGCCAGAATTTTTCAGGTAAGGAGTAGACATCAAAACAATAGCATTAGCATTATATGCACCTGCCTGCTGAATACTGAATATGGTTTTCATCCCACCATGACAAAATGGACATACCATAGCTAGAAAAGGATTACAAAAAGACAAATCAGGATGACAAAAATCAGGATGACAAAAATCATGAAGCAACTTCTGTAAAAAAATTTCTTTGAAAGACTAGGACTCTTCACTTAGTGAGTGAGAAGGAGGATATGATCAAAGACTTCAATATACCTAATGATACAGGATATAAAAGCATCAAAAGAGCTTTCCAGGTGGTAATGTCAAAGTAATTAAAAGAAGGTTTTCTTTCAAAGCATCATATGCTTAAAATGGGGAATCATTGTCAGACAGCATTGTGGATGTCAAAATTCACATTGTTAAAAGACAATTTGACCAATTCATAGAAAGAAAGACTTTCATAACCTGTCAGATGTCAATTCACCCATTGCTAGCTCAGGGAACCACTGAATACATCTCACTGGAGCCTGAAGAGCACACCAGGGCAGTGTCACCCCCAGCTGCCCCGTGGGGAGCAGAAGCCAGGCTGCTGAGCTGCGTGTGCGTGAGGAACAGCTGTGCCGCTCCTGCGCATGGAGAGCCTCCCGTGGGTCTGCATCCACTGCCAATCCATGAGTGTCAGATTGCCTCATTCCTCCACACATGACATCAGGGAATGAGGAGGTTTGGGACCCTGTTCTGTCACCAGCCAGGCTGGAATTTGCAATGCAAGCATCTTCTTCAGTGGGAACAGCATGGCTTTTTTGCTGCCTTTGGTAGGGCACAGCTCTCCCACCTTTGACTATTTTGTCTTATTGTTCTGTGCATCTCTCCACAGACTTTTTTTCCATGGGACTGTGCTGACAAACAAAAATGCATTCATTTTACTGACACTTCCCAAGGGAAGGCATGTCCTAAACATCATCATTTTTAGCAGCTTTCCATGTGAAGGGGTGATAGGATGGCTCCCCAGAGAATGTATGCGTGTGTCCCCTCAGTAGCTGTTTTCCCTCCTGCAGAGCACAACTTGTTGGAATTGCATACACAAACCCAAAGACTTTTTTTACTCCACCCACGCGCTGCCAGGAGGTTTTTCAGACTTTCAACATGCTGTTTCCAGGGTGACCATCGGTCTCAGATTTCAAACATTGCCAGAGCTGCATATCCTCTTGCTATTCTCTCCTCCCTTTGGAAACAGACATCTGCAAGCTCGATTTTGGCATAAGGAGACTCCACACTACAGATACCAGTGGGGCTCTAGCAAGCCCATTGACTAATGCCTGGAGGTTCCTCTTGGTCTCATATCTTACAAAGTGTGCACACACCAAGGAACTATAAAATAAGGCAATCCAATGTGCCTTGGGGTAATTGGGTCCTCAGTGTTTCTTTTCTTCTCGTCCTCAAAAAGCCTTACAAGTAAGGGGTTAGGTCTTATTCAGGGCATCTGGGTTTTGTGGGGAGGGTCCTTCCAGCCTAAGCAGATGTGTAATGGTGGTTACCCTTTTTTGGCTGCTTCCCACACCATTACTATTCAGGGAAGCTAAAGAGACTGCAAAGAAGAGCCTGCAAGGGAAAACCTGAATTCGTGGCATACGCACTTGAAAGACAGGCAACAGGTACCCAACAAATTTTACAGGGGCTCCAGAGGAGAGAAAGGAAGTAAGCAGGACAAATGGACACAATCATACCACGTGTAGCGATGCCTACACACGTCCCACTGCCCCTCCAAACGGAGGGCCTGCAGCCCAGGCACGGTGTTTCCAGGCACAGCAAGCCCACGGTGAGTCAGCGCTTCAACCTCCTGCCAAGCATCCCAGAGACTGCGCAGCCTCCAGCTCCTGCTCCCCACCAAGAACAGGGCAGGATCAGCAGCTTGAGCAATCTGTGTCTGGGAAACAGGGACAAAATCAAGACCCAAATGAAGTTCTTTTATGAGGTCAATAAACAAAAATCCCCAGTAGCTCATATAAGCCTAAACATCAGAGTCCTCAAAAGGTCTACCTCAACCACTTAGTTAAGGACACAAACTCAAGAAGTCCTGCTAATGCAAAATTTGTGCTGAATCCCACCCTACAGACTCTGGAGAGACAAAAAGCAGCCTTCTTTATGATTCTCTTTTGAACTCACTGCATTATTTCTGGCCTGTACATTAAAACAGATGTCTCATTGATTTCCCAGTCACAAAGAAATCATTCTTTTCTTGTCTTGTGACGGATGTTTCTTCAGATGAACAGCTTCCACTTCAAACAGGGTCTTTACCTCATGGAATAACTTTTCCCAAACTGATTTTAAAATATCTATTAGCAAACTAAAGCCAGGCTCATTGTATTTCTTAAGCAAGGGGTGAGCACAAATGTCCTTTGCAAAATTGTACAAAATGTCACTGCCACTTGGCACTTTTGTCCCTTAAAGCACTGATCACGACAGAACATAACAGGTGCCTAATTAAGGAGCATTTTCTTACCCTTATTTTAAATCTCATTATCAACCCTGAAAGAGTAAAGTCCAAAAACACCAATGTTTCACTTCAATCATCTCTCCTTCATAAATGAGGGAAAGTTTAATGCACTTTCAACCTTCTCAAACTACTTTTGTTAGAGTTTGCTTATTCTGTAATCCCTGGAAAAGCATTAAAGGAAAGGGAAGGAAAGCACAGAAGTATGTAAATAACACTTTCTACTTTAAAAGTAAAGTGCCCCGTGCTGAGGTAAAGGAAAACTGGGGAAATAACTTCGTGATTTACTGGAATTCAAGAAGGGAAATATTTTATATACCATTTGGGGTTTTGGTTTACAGAGGGGCACAATAATAGAAAGACTAGCTTGGCCTTTTCCACTTAGTCCTTGGCCACACAAATCCTTTGTCTCACTTGAACTCACTATAAAAGGGGAATAAACCTCTCCCATGAGCTACTTAGTTAAACAGAGTCTGGTGGTGGGGAAACACTTGATTTAGCCAGGAGATTAATAATGCCAGCAGACCTTTTTTCTCAAAAGATTACATCAACAATAAAAAAAGAGAAGGTAATACATCTTACAATGAACGTGGCATGAATAACTACATGCACCAATTAATTTCACCACTTCTACCTGACCAGAGGACACCTGAGCATCTGCTTCTTAAGAATGTGCTTGCAGTAGCTGTTTAGCTGTCAGGTCTAAGCTGAAAGGCCTCGTACAAAGGACTAAAAATACACTAGCAAATAGTGACTAACAAAGTCACTACTTCAAATCAACAACAAGCTTGTAAACAACTTTCTCATGACATATTTAATTCAGTAGAAGATCCAGGTTTATGATTTAAGAAAAAGGCAAATATGAGAATTAGAAATGCCAAAACTTAATCTCCAAAAGGGACTCCTACACAAATTGTTCTGTTGTCATCATATCACAAGGGTTCCATGTTACTAGAGTTTTGTACCTTCTTGATGTTTCTTCTTGATGTTTCTTGTATGCAGCTCCTCTAAGCACTGACTCTTCCCCGTCCTCACAGTAGCCAGCTGATTCCAGTTCCCACCAATCCACTCTTTTACATCACTCTTCTTATTGGCTACAGGTGTGGCCTCTTAACATCAGGCCTGCTCCTAATCTTTAGTAATTGGCTCAGCTGCAAATCTTCAGGGGATAAGATTACATTCTATACCACCTTCATTTACCTGTACTGTATCCCCCTACATTGTTCATCTTCATCACAGCTCTACCTAATTCCTGCTTCTGTTTTTCAGGTAACACTGTGTAATATAAAATAAAGAGTGGTCTTGGGGACTGGGATTTCACGTGGTAAACTCTGGAGTTCCTGCTCCTCTGTGCTTTTCTACTGGTGACCACTCTGTTTACATACCTGTGTATACAGACCTGCAAAATAGGGACATTACCAAACAGAACAAAATCATAATTCAAATGTCAGAACCACAAGTTTTTCTGCCCTGGAAGTTTGAAACACCAGAACACATCTCAAAAGATTTCCTAGCAAAAAAAAATTCAGTCATCTCAAGCATTTTTTAAAACTTACAATTTGTGGCAATAATTCTTTTCAAACAGAAAGCATTTTTAAAAAGAAAATGTCAGGCACATAGAGAAAAGAGCCCTTTTGTTCCATTACAAACTCTTTAGCATCAGGGGCAGCACGTATCTCCTTTTGTTTTGCTCTGTCTTATTGAAAGGCTTCATGCATTCTGGTGAAGTAACATAGCACTGTGCCTGCTCTTTATGTGGAATCATAAAATATTCTGAGCTGGAGGGGACCCACAGGGATCTCCAGGTCAGAGTGTGGCACTCTAGCTCATGTGTGGATGTAACTAAGGGCTACCTACAGCCACAGCGATGATAACAGGACCAGAGGCAGGTATGGCACGTAACACACACAGATGTCCATGACTGCTTAGACGTGAGGCATGCATGAAAATACCAGGAGACCTGGAGTTCCAGCAACACAGGCTATGTTATCCTTCAATCAACCCCAGCAAACCACCTATTTTAGGCACTGCAGGAGCATGGGTTATGCTCACATACAAAAACAAACACGTGGGGTGACATCCTCTCCACATGAAAAGAGGAGACTGTAATCTCTGTGGGTGTCAATTTAGCATAATCCCCACAGAAATGTTTAGCTTGCTTTAAAATACACAGATGTCGTATTTAAGAAGGGCCCATTCATTTCAGGTCCAAAATACATAAACATGCCTTGAGTAATAAAGCAAAAAAGGTACTTTTTGCTGATGTGTTGTGGTTTAGGATTTCTGAGGAGGGGAAGTATGGAGCTCAGTTGTTGTTTTCGTTTTCTGAGGAGGTTTTATTATTATTAAGTTTTAATTCAGTTTGGCTCAATCTTTATTTTGCAGGTATGTAAATACAGGGAACCCAGTGCCAATAGCTAGAGCAATAATTCTGGTCAAAATGAAAAACAGAGCTTTAGGCTATAAATGTAAGACAAAAAATCAAAGGATTTAAATGAAATCTGACATGGCAACTCATTAAATTCAAGAGTATCCACAATATTTTATTAAACATCAGTTTAGTTCATCTTTAAACAAGATGAATGAAACTTCAGGGAATTAAACAGTCATTGCCTAAGTATTTAACATGCTAGAGACAAAGGAAATGCACCACTGTGTCAGAGGAATCACCCCAGCTAGTCCCCAGCCTTATCTTCAAGACTGGCCATATCTCCTTTCTAGAACAAAGTCTAGAACTGGTCTGAAGATTGGCTGACTAAACTGAGCACAGTGTTTCTGATGAGGCCACATCACTGTGAAGGTATCAGAGCATTTCATTGTTTGACATCCTCTTTCTTAGTATGCAAATCTGCTGAATGCAAAGCTTTCACCACACCACCCAAATACTGATTTTCAGGATCTAAAAGATGCCATACTGGGTCAGAGTCAAACTCTCAGGATGCAGTTCAGTTTCCAACCATGTCTAGGTGATTCAGTGGGAGACACACAAGTCCTACAGCAAGATCTCCCTTATCTCTGCTAGGTGGCTTTTGTTTAAGATCTTTTTCTGTGGTGATAGGATAATTCAGAGTTCCAGATGTTTCTTCCAAAAACATGTTACTTTCTAGCCTTCTTTGAATTTTATCTGTCATTCACTCAAGAAAGTTAAGTCCATCTGACTTTCTCCTCAGTCACACTCACTGAAACAATTTTGTGCTATTACATGGCACTTTTTTGTCTCCTATTGCATATCACTAGCAAATAAAGCAACTCCCATCACCAGATATGAATTCAGCTCCCTTTTTGGAAACATTTTGCTATAATATTCTTGGAGTTTGCCAAGGCAGGAAGGGAGATTTCTCAAAACACTTTGTTTCTCACATCATAACTGTCTAAACATTTTGGGCAAGCTTTTTACCAAGATGAGAATTAAATTAGATGTATCAACAACTTTCCTTTATCTGTCATTTTATTTTATTATGACCCAATTGAAATTTATTAATAGGCTGCAAAAGCTATACCAGTTACATTCAGGTATTTCATGGTAGTCTCAATCCTTTATTTCACTTTCGAATTTTTTTTATTAAGCAATAAGAATCATTCAGTTCAGATGATGTTACTTTCTAATTAAGCATATTGTCTTTTGTCCTTTTAAAAATATGGATCCAACACAGTAAAATAAATTAAATAAAAATAAATTTAAGCAGGTTATTAAAGCAATGAGTTTGTTAAAGTAATGAGATCTTTAGATAGTTAGCTACTGCCTTAAGTTAAGAAACGTCTCTTTTTCTGTGTATGCATAAATAATTAGAACTTAGAGGAGGGTATAGCCAAGACTCCTCAAAAATAAGTGGTCATTTAGAGTGCTAACATAATGCATGTTGATCTGCACTACGAGCAACCCTAGTGTTCATCTCAGTGCTCAGACATACACTGAATGGCAATTCAAAACACATTTGCCCAGCACACCAAATAGGGACCTCAACCTCCAGAGAATGAAAAGTGGCAACAAACAGGGAAACTTAAGTAGCTGCAAAAGTAATCTGAGTGTGACCATTGTCCCCAGCCCCTCCTGGCTGAGCAGGCTACAAGAAATAGGGCTTGTTTTACCACACACCTCGTGGCCACACTTCCCTACTGCCAGAGCTTTGTAAACTGTCTGAGCTGTGCATGCAGTCTGCTTCTCAGAGGACTCCAGACTGCTACGGAGATTATTTTTATCAATGTTATCACAGGCAGTGTTCTAAAGTCATCAAGCTTCCTCAGCAACACTTCAAAGTAAAAGAAGGAAGAAAAAGAATTTAAGAATGCTTACCAGCCTGAGAGGAAGATCAAATCTCAAAATTACTGTGTTAGAACCAAATATGTTTTGCTCAGCCAAATTTAAAGGACCAGTTTCCAAAAAGTATTCCTTGGGAGCAGTATGACAGCCATTATCCATGGCTGCCATATAGATGAAGCAATATGCCTTACTTCATGAGAAAAATCAGTAGTGACCATTTAACTAGAAATGAGAAGACGGATTTTGTCTGGCTTCTCTGCATTATTCTGCATCTGGTTGTGAACCTCAAGTTGTCCATAGATACAGAGCACCCACAGAGCTCACAGTCAGCACTGAAAAGCCAACATATTGGTATCTACTTGCTCCCTTGCCTTGGACCATCATGAGAATTCTCAGCTGACACTTGTCTGCCCCTCCATGCAGCCTATGCTCCACTTTTTGTGGCTTGACACACCAGACACATCACCCAACGTGACACATAACCCTGCGTGCTCTGGCCTGCTTTAAAAATATTGCAACAGGTGTTAGTCTCCCATTTGTGATAATACCATGATACCAGTTCTAATCCACTTCACAAGAGCTGAAGCCCCGGGCCATGGCATGGTCTACAAAGAAAGCCTAATCCTTCCTTGCTTTATCTAGTAGGAATGGCACCAACATTTTCCTGAAGCCTCATACTTCGGGGTGAAAAGTTCCTTCTTCAAGGTGTCCACCATTCACACTGTTACCCAACACCTTCCTCTGGGCAACAGGAGATCTCAGCAGCATCCAGTAGAAGTAAAAATCCTTGCTAGTCTAGAGGGGGTGGTTTGAACAGCCACAGCATAAGTGATGTGAAACATAATCCAGGGGACGGGAGAGGGAGTCAGAGCAAAGGGAACTTCTGAGCCTGAGGACTTTTTCAGGGGGCAGTGGAAAAACAATCACATGACTGTGGGAGTTTCTTCCAAAGGGCACGCCATGACGGAATGAGTCCAGTACCCACGAGCTCTTTGATCTGAGCTGTAAAAATAAATTATTTATGGAGTTAGATGGTATCTTTGGGAGTTCTGGTAGTATTGTCTTTAAATTTCCTTTAGCTGCACATAACAGATGGGCAACACATTAGTTTTATTTACAGACAGCCCTCATTCACAGAACAGCAGAGGTGGAAAGGGAACTGCCTGTTTAGCTTTGACGTGAAGGACTTCTCTTGGAAAAAGTTCTGCAGAGAAGTTTAGGGGGACTTTTTATTTTGAATTGTTTTTCATTATCAGTTGAACTTAAACATCTATCCCACAGCTCTATTGTTCTCCCCTGGAAAAATCTTAATCAAAGTTTAAACATTAATCAAAAAGGAAATAAAACTAAAATTACCTTTAACTACAGTTGAGTTATGCCTTGGCAACTCTACCCTTTTGACCCCATTATCACTTTGATGAATTCAGCCTATTGTTTTGTGTAGTAGCAAAGTGCTGGCTTGCATGAGCTACAGCACAGTCTGCAAAGTACTACGATGACTGGTTTGTAGATGACTACAAACTGCCCTTCCAAAGCCTCTGACAGGGTGTAGACAATGCCATATATTGGTTTAAACCAAACTACCAAATAAACACAAGATCCAGACAACAATTCCCATTCAACAGACAGAAGTCTAGGAGTGACCTTGAGCCTCGTACCATCTAAAGAAGATCAGGAGCCTCAAATTATCCTAGATCAATGGAAGAAAAGTTGCAGGGGTAGTATTTTTTCTTAAGGATAATTGTTTGGTATCTACAATTAGTAGATCTGCTGTTAGTTTGTCATAATTAATTAATAAATACCAATAAATCACTGTTTATACTAACAATCTATTCGTGTCACTTGTCCTGGCAAGACAAGTAACAGTTCAAAAGGTCTTCTTCTGGCCTGTGTAAAGAATCAAAAACCGTTGGGTCCAATAGGCTTTGTGCCAATTGTCATACAGAATTCTGCATCAACATCTTTAACTGTACTCACTCACAAAGATCTCGCACTGGAGAAAAAATTTCCAATCTCTTTTCCTCTGGCAAACCACTGGACCTGTACCAGGTTTGGCTTGTATCAGGTTTGCATAGCAAGGTTTTGGTGGTCAGGGCTGAGCCCATCAGCAGCAGTGGTAGAGTCTCTGGGATAATGTGGTTAAAAGGGGGGAAAGCTACTATGCAAGAGCAAATTGTAGCCAGAGAGAGGACCAATAATTTATATGTCAGAGCAGCAACTGCTGACACCAAGGTTTGTGAAGAATGAGGAGCAGGAGGTGCTCCAGGCACTGGTGCCCCTGCAGCCCACAGTGAAGACCATGGTGAAGCAGGTTTTCTCCCTGCAGACATGGATGTCCATGATGGAGCAGAGATCCACCTGCAGACCCTGGCGGACCCCACATTGGAGTGGGTGGAACCCTGAAGGAGGCTGTGACCTCATGAAAAGCCTTTGCTGGAGCAGGTTTTCTGTCAGGAGTTGTGACCCCCACATGGGATCCACAGGGCAACACTGGAGCAATCTGTTCCTGAAGGATTGCCCCCTGTGAGAGAGACCCACAGCAAGATCATAAGGAACCCCCCCGCCCTTAAATAGGAAAGAGCAGCAGAGATGTGATGAGCTGACTGCAAACCCCATTCCCCGTCTCCCTGCGCTGCTGGGGGAACACAAGCAGAGAATTCATGAATACAGCTAAGCCTGGAAGAAAGGGAGCAGTAGGGGGGAGGTATTTTAGGTTTGGCTTTATTTCTCATCACCCTACTCAGATTTCTTTATTAATAAATAAGTAATTTACCTGAGTCGAGTGTGTTTTGCCCATGGCTTTCATACTGAGGGATTTCTCCCTGTCTTATTCTGGACCCATGAGCTTTTTGTTACATTTTCTCCTCCCTGTTCAGCTGAGGAGGGGAGTGATTGAATGGCCTGGGTGGCATAGAGTGACATCCAGCCACAGACAACCCACCACAACACAGTTATCATGGTTTCATGCACAAAGGAGGCCTCAGATGCTGTGAAAACCCAGAACAAACTCCCAGATCTGCCACTGTTCTGCACTGGGACCTTACTCATGCCGTGTGAACATTTTGTCATTCTCATCATCTCTGCTTTAGCTTGATGTTTTGCACTACACCCACACCAGGTCATGTAGGCAGTAAATTTTTTTTTTTAATTTGTCAAAATCTAGATCTAGCAGTAGGCTGCAATTATTTTCAGAGAAGATGCTTTTCTAGTGATATAATTTCAGTGTCATCAGAGCTGTCTGAAACAAATACTTCATTGTTTTACTGCATAAACATCCTTCTAGGTCATATCTGTCTGCATGAGCTTGGCCTGTGCCATCAGAGGCTGGAAGGTGGCAGAGGCAGCCAAAGTGCGTCAGCCCTGCAAACCCACGGCTTCCTGCTCCAGCAGCAAACCGAGCTGTGTCCACATGTCACTGCTGGGGAGCCGCCTGCTTCCCGGAGGGAAAAATAGAAAATGCACTGTCTCATTGTGGGGCAGCTCCAGCACACTAAATAGAGCCATACACTATCACTCTATAAGCAAAACCTGCTGCTGAGGGAAAGGAAAGGTTATGTTTGTTTTTGAGGTTTTAAAGCTTTTTTTTTTTTTTTTTTTTTTTTGCTTTTCTTTTTTTTCCTCTTAACCCAAAGGGGTCCAAACCAGAAGTTCCTTCTTGTCCAAAAGAGTTAGGCAGATGACATTTGTGGCCTGATTCTCTTCTCAAATTGAGTTAAGTCGGATACGTCTCCAGTGAGCTGACAGAGCTACTTCAGAGTAAAGCCAGGGTGAGGGAGACAAGGATCTGTGCCACACTAATGAAGTCATAACAGCAGCAGCCGTCCAGAGCAGAGTCAGCATTTTAAAACCAAAATTATGTTGATCTTTCAGCTGGAACACCCAAGATTTTGAAGCTCATACAAGTACTCTGCACCAAAATATTCAATTCCTTTCCAGCATTGTTTCATTGCAGTTGATAATATGGGTCTGTAGCCTGCTGAAAGAAAAAATAAAAATGGTAATGACTTTACTCTCTTCTCTCAGCTTGCCAGTTTTTGACTCAGAGGAAAGAGAATACTAAGTAGAATAATCCACAGCAACAATTAAGGAGCCCTTGTAAGTGCCTCAAGGTGTGACATCCTCTAAAACATCCTGACACTTATTGACAAGAAAGACTGTGGTGATCACAGCCTGTGGCACACAGACCACAGAAGTCATTCAGAAATTCCTGCAGTCAGACTTGAGTGACTTGAAAGGTCTAGATTAGAAAGGTTTGGACACTGGAAATTATTTTGGATATTTGCCTCAAACAAGAAGAAAGAACTACAGTCATGTGGTACCTCTATCTCTTTCAAAAGATAGTTATCTTCATAGAGCCCAGAAAAGGGAGAATCTCAGAGAATTCTGTCTGTGATAAACAAACTTCTTTTCTTTGAAGAAAGACAAGTGCAGCCTCCAAGCTGGGTCTCTGTAAGTATCTGAGACACAGCACAAAATCAGAATTTCTAGTCCTAGTTAATCCAGTACAGGTAGACTCTGCTATGGGGTATATGTATATTCAAGGTATAACCATTCAGCATGCAGTGTTCCTTGTCTGCTCAATCTTTGCTTTGGCCTTTGAACCTCACTTGTAATTCCCTACTTAGCTCTTGACCCTTCTTCACAGACTTCTGCTTTGACCTTTGCTAATTTTCTTTCTCTAATCCTGACCTGCTTGTCTTAAATTGCTTAAACCGTATCTCATGTGCTATCCCAGAATCTGCTCTGCAGTTTATAGTCCCTAATTTTGTGGCTAAGCCTCTAAGGACCCTCTTGACCAGACATTCTGGCAAAATGCAGCATATTTCCCAGATTCTGAGTGCAGTAACTTCATCCCACCTCTAAACCTCATTCCAGTTTGAGTCTCATTGGGGACCCTAATTATCCATTCCTAATTATCCCTTCTGTATGTGCTTTATCTGCCAGGGCAGAGCAACCTGACAGATAGCTCTGGAGTCCTCCAAGAGGGCTACCAATATCCAGCCTACATTCACTGCTAAGCCACCCCATCTCTCCTGCATCTGAAATTCTCTCCCTTTTGGGCAGGTTTTTTTTAGCTTTTTTTGCATTTTTTGCATTTCTTGTGACATTCCTGTACTTAAGCATGTGAATGCAGTGGAGGCCCTGAAATACCAGTAGATCTCCTGGATCCACCTTGCACACTCCAGGTAAAAGATGTCTTTTTCTGTTTCATTACAGAAGGCAACAGAGAACATCCTCTGGCAGCGGACAGCATCAGCCCAAGGCAGTGCTAACCACTCAAGCCTCACATTACCCTTCCAGTCTTGTCATATCTTCTGTGGTACTTTGTGCTACCTTGCCTCTCCTTCCCAATTCCATCCTGATCTTCACAGTCCAACGAGTGTGTTGACCAAGAGAGGATTCCTACAGGTCCCATCCTCTTATTGATCCCATCTTGCACAGCATATTGTCACTTGTCACGCATCTGAATATTCAGCAATATCACAGAGTGACTGTACACTGAGAAGTCATGAGGATATTGTCTTTCCTTTTGTCTGCATCTCCTGAACTGAAAGTCTTTTTTCCCAGGGTGAACCACTTCTTCTTGAGCAAGACAAGCCTAGCCCCACTGACAAATGTAGCTTCCCTGTCCACTCCCTGGCTGGGTCTGCTGGCTCCTTCCAATGGCATGGGGTGAAGAAGGTAAGATGCTTCCTGACTGCATGCCCAAGCTCTTTGGAAGCACCCAAGATGTGGGTGCTACAACTCTCCCAAAGAGCTTAATTAGAGCTCTGCAATCTGGGTATGGGACTGGTGGAAAAGTATTGTCCTATTCCGTGCCAGCACAATCTGAATCAGCTCAAAGCTACTAAAGCAAAATTGGCTATAGTTGCTGTTAGTTAAGTCATGACTTTTCAGAGAAATTTTCCCATTACAGGATACTCAAAAACAGGTGAAAAATCAATCTGGCTAATAATAGGAAACCAAATAAGAACAAGGCAGATATTATGAACAGATTCTTCTCCAGGCAGCACAAAGGCAGGTTTTCTCAAAGTCACAGCCAATTTTAATAAATTCTAGACTGCATACTAGCTCCTTTCTTTAATCATCTCCTAAGATTTGTGAAGCAGTGTGATCCAGAAAGTTGTTGGCTTCTCTAGTAAAGGAAGGTGGGCTGGGTGGATGTTTGTAAATCCAACAGCTAGAAGTTATGATTTTCCTCCTTACCTGAAAAAGATACTCACAGACTGACTTTGTCTTTCCTTTCTGGAGAAATGCACAAGCATACTGATGACGTTTTACTTTTTCCCTTTTCTTCTGGTGGAGTGTCCAGGGTAACTAAATAGGTGGAGGTTTACTATTTTATTACTTCTATAGCCTTATTCTGATATGTTTATAAAGAAGGAAATCGACCTCTTCCTGGATGCCAATGAACTGTCAGCTTCATGCAGCCAGCTTCTTTGTAACATGTGAAAAGTCTTTCTCATAGGCAGGCTTACTAGCCCTGCTCCACCATAAAAGGAAAAGAAAGCAAATCAAATCCTCAAATCCTTCTCCTGAACTCCTCCTCACATTCCCCAGAAACAGGTAGGAGCTCAGTATGTGGTGCACATCTCAGGCTATGTTCACTCCTCTCTGTTTTGGGAAGGATCAGAGCATGGACAAGGCAAGCAGTGTGCCAGGGCTTCCACTGAAATGAGAGGGCTTAAGCAGAACCCCTCCTGCACATTGAAGCACCCAGAATAAACTGTTCATTGTTCCCAAATATATAAACAAGAGATTCTTCAGCTTTCACCCAAGCCCTTACAATTTCAATTCTTTCCTTCACACATGTATCTGGAAATGCTCTTAACTAATATCTAAATGCCCCATTTCTCTGTCCCAGCAGGAAACCTGGGACGTCCATTAAGAGCATCACAGCTTGCCAAAACCCTGAAACCCATCACACTGAGTGAAACACCTGGCCTGACGGTTCCTAGGTTAAGTTTTATGCTTTTTCTCTCTCACACACACTTACACACACACACACACACACACACACACACACACACACCATAAACCTGCAGGCAGCTACGTACTTTCCTCTGAAAGTGTATGGAGGAGAGTTCTGTCCCCTCTACCTTAAGGGAGGGTTAGATTTCAATGGTTTTCCAAGCTGGGCTGGAATCACAAATCAGGCTTAAACTATGGACCCACCTCTCTCAAATTCTGGGAGGTAAATTAGTGAAATCCATGCACAATATCAAATGTCTGAGCCAGCTGGGGATTCGTAATTGCTGGGCCATTACCTTTAGCAGGATTAGGACAGCAAGCCCTCGTGGCTTGGGCAAAGAAATAGGTATTGACAAAGAACAGTTAATACATATCTCCCATGATGTGATTTTGAGTCCTCATATGTGGGAAATTGCCTGGGAAAAGCCCCCCCTGTACAGTCAGTTGGCTCAGTGGCCAAAATAGTGCATTGCAGGGGGGTAGATGAAAGCCAGGATCAGTGCCGAAGGTTAAAATGGATCACATCCCTGGAAGGCCTGAGCTCCTTCAGGACAAAAGTAGCTAAAGCTTCCTAAAACAAAATAAAATTAAAAGATAATAGGAGATTAAAATAAAAACAAGAAACAACCGAAGGGCACAGTGAAAGGACCCAGGGAAAGAACCTGTTAAAGTTGTTTAAAGTCTTGGTGGGTGGCAGTGGTGGGATTTTTGAGTTTTGATACTGGGAACAGAGAGGAGACAGCTGCAGTAGGAAGGAGGCAGGGCCTCACCACAGTGGGGGCAAGAGAGGGCTAATAGGGAAGCTCAGGGGGAAAGGGAGCTGTCAATCTGAGCTTAGGGCGCCCATCAGACCCAGAAAGTTGCCCTGCTGCAATGGTGGCGAGTGCCAAAGGGCTGGGAAGACAACATTTATTACAGGATCGAGGGCTGAATGGTCTGAGGTTGACTTGATGGCAGGATCCCATGTTAAGAAGCAGGAGAGTTTTACAGTCTCTCACAGGTACAAGAATACTTCAGTTCTCTGGTTTACAACATACTTTTCCCTGGCATGAGCAGCCCAATGGCTCTTCAGTTCATGCTATCAACAGAGAGGACATTTTGTCTGTAGTGCACCCTTGCCCTCCCAGCATCAATCCATAATTTTATTTCATTTTCAGCTTACAGAACTTACTGGTAAAAATCCAGAGCTGCTGGAGCTCCTCTTGCTTCCTGGCAAGGGGAGGAGAGAAGGAAAGATAAAAAAGCCAGGGAACTGTACAACTGTCAGAAGCAGCCTTTCTGTAGCCAGAGGGAGACAACCATCAGTGAGAGGCATTTTGCCACTCCCTGTAGGGAAGCACAGCACACTTAAAATGCACATTTTTCCCTGGATTGCTCATGTACTTCGAGTTGTCCTTCTCTCATCATTTTGTTGCTCTATTTCAAAGGTTTAAGGGGATTAGTGACTGCTTTATGCTGAGTCTGGGACAATGCCAGGAAGGCTGAAGGAAGCTGAGAACAGCTGTGTCAGATACCCAAATTTCAGGTCATTGCTGTGCCCCTGTATGTCCCCAAGACTGTTTTCCAGTCCTAAAAGAGCAGGGTCAAGAAAAAGGTGGACAGATCTGGACCCATCAACATAACCTCTCTGGCTTATCAACACAACAACCAGTTGCTACTTATATTCTTTTAGTGCAAGGCACTAAACACTAGGTAAACAAAATGCTGTTTACCCAGAAAAAAAATCAGTACAAAGGTAGCATATATCACCTCGAGGGGCTTTCCCCAGCTGTGACACTTTGAAGCAGTTCTGCAGTCTGTGGTTTTCCTTTCCAGCTTCACCATTTCAAAATGCTTCTGTGCCCTTCCTTTCCAAGCAGAGTTGCTCCAGATATGTGACAGTCACAACACTGTTCATGGAACTAGAGTCAAAAACTGTTCTGACAATCCATTGGCAAACAATCTTAGAAAAAAAGAAAGACCAAAACAAAAGGAAAGAAAACTAAAGTACTAGTGAACAGGTATTTCAGTTCAAGAAAGCTACTCCTCCAAGAGCATCAAGCATGGGTAGCTGAGAAAACACAAGTCAGGCCCAAAACAGCTCCAGTGCCAGCCCAGTTCTCCCCAGCCTCCTGCATCCAGCCCATTCCTCTGCCTGCTCTGACTGAGGGCCTGATGCAGGAGTGCACATGTGCTTAGTGACAGGAGTGATGTGTGGTTGGGTTCTGTGACAATTGCTGCCTGCTGGCATCAATACACTCTGTCAGACAGAGGCAGGAGCCAAGGAGGCAGGAGCTCTTCCCTGGCAGGCACACTGGCCTCACACACTGGCTTGGCTCTCCAGCACGGAGCCGTGCCTGCCTTTGCCCTCACTCTCCCATTGCCCGTGTTTCAGCCTTGCACTTGCATTTCCTGCAGTGAGCTCGCCCTGACCTCTGACAGGCTCCACACAGTTAATTTTGTCTGAAGTTGCTTCATTTTTAAAGGGGTTTTCATTTTGACTATTCCCTTTCCTGCCACACTGCAGGATACAGCTCCTCAAGGAAAACAAATTCTGTCTTCAGCTGAAAGTCCAGAGGGGTTTTTTCATTGACCTAAATTAAACCTCAGATTTGCATTGACATCAGAATTTACTCCCAGAACTTTCAAGTCCTGCCAAATTAATAGAAATTGAGAGCAGCATAGTTAAATATCTGCTTCCACTCTTTAATTAAACAATATTTATAGTACAATTGGACATACGTATATGCATTTTGAGTGAATATTAATGCTTTAAATTATACAATTAAATTAATCATGAAAATAAATTATATGCCTCTATTCAGGGAGTCAGCAAAAGCAGGGACAGAAAGGATTTCTCCTCTTTTACCTGCTTAAGAAAAGAGTTGAAATTATATATGTTGATGCTAGAAGGTGGTTCATGAATTAAAATATCACAGGGCCCTCAAAAGAGAATAAAAAGCTAGGTAAGAATGATTAATGTGCTTTTACACAAAGAATGATACATTTTATATATCTTTGACCTTCTAAGGTCAAAGGGATTATAGGACTGTTTGAAGTTCAGGAGGAGCTGAGCAAGGAAACAAGAGGGCTTTTCATGGGGTGATGAGAAGCTGCAGCTGACATTTCAAGAGCAAAAAAGCCTATTTTTATTAACTCCTTCTTTCTCAGGTCAAAAATGTTTTTGACAGAAGAAATGAAAACAAGCATGTCAATGTGCAAAAAGTAATCCAATTTCCTCTGCAAGCACACAGACCTCGTCTTGAAGCTGAGCAGATGCAGCAGCACCAGCGCAGCTGACCATGAGGAGGCAGAAAAGAGAGACCCGTGGGAGGCAGGTCACTGAAGGCAGGAGAGCATGGCACTGCTGGAGCTCCAGTTAACGCTGCTCACTGCCCTTCTGGAAATTTATTAGGGCAGCTATTCAGATTCTGCAGCAATCATAGCATACTGTTATCACAGATCTTTCTGTTTCGACTTCTGAGGAGTGTGTCCTGCACACTTCTGTGCACAGCTCAATGGGTAAGCGAAGACCAGGGCAGTTATTTGAGCATGCAAATAATGGCAAATAAAAAGTGCAAACTAGAGAAAGGAGTGCAGCATGAGGTCTCTAGGGTAGATTAGGTTATTTATCCTCAGTGAGTACTTTACATGCTGAAAAACAATTTTTGCAAGGAGGGCAGCAGAAGGATAGATGAAATTTAATTAAGAGTTTTGACAGTGAGGTCTTAGAAACATGAATTATAGGCCAAAGTGTTTCATTTTATATTTTCAGTATTCTTTCCCTTTTTTGTTTTAAAATGGCATTTTTACTTTAAAGTTGTCCAATTACTTCAAAGAGGTTTAAAAAAGAGTTTAAAACCTTACAAAGGAAACTGAATATTTGACTTTCCATCAAATGAAAGTTTTTCATCAATCCTAAATTATTTTCAGTTTTTTAGTATAATTACAAATTACTTTTTATGTGAATTTTAACATAAATTTTCATATTTTCTACACATATGTACTATATAAAACATAAAGTAAATTATGTGTATCTACTTAGCCAGCCACAGTGGTAAAATGCAGAGAAGATCATTTTTGTCTTTATCTGTTCTGAAATAAACTGAAATTTTGTATTTTTATGCCACAAGAAAGTCCTGATGTTGAGTCCTGGCAAAACAGGACAAGTACAAATACAAACAAGTATTGGTCACTTAGGTGTCACCAGTATAGAAAGAGTTTGTTTCAGCATCCTCAATTCAGCTACCCAAGGGAAAATTCAGTAGAGACCTTGTATGGAACACCTAGGTCAGAACTTGCTTCTCCCTTTTCACTTTTGTCTGTTTTTCCTGACCTTTTATTGACAAAATGAAATTTTCTCACTTTTTCAAAATTATTTTTCATTTTTTAGCTCTAATAAAGAATTTGGAAGAAAAAAATCTCTATTTTCACTGTCTCCCTTTCTTATCCTCAAGCTCTGAACACTAATACTTGACTGCTATTAATGCAGCTTGCTCAGTTTAAATAGACTTTGTGAGCATAAGCTGAGGTTGCCAACAAAAGTTCTTCATCTGCATAAACAAAGTCACATACACAGGTATCATTTTCTACAAAGAGGCAGTAAACTGGAAAATTAAAGCTGAATTGGAAGTAGACTGCAAGTTTCCACAATCTAAGGGAGGAGTAACTTGTTTCCATGCAGAGCAATTGTCTTGGTCTCAGACTTTCTCCTTGTCTGTATCAGGAAAACACACGAAGGCTCCTTGTTCATGAATATGCCACAGAAATGTACAATTCTGGAAAACCTATTCAAGGCTAAACCTGGCCTCTCTCAGTTCATCTTCACATGTGAAATATTTTGTTTCCTCTCATTCTTTAATATTCTCCCTACAGACACCCAAATGCTGCAGGCAACTTCAGCAAAGATGATTCAGTCAAGGGCTTAGTCCAAGCATAAAACTATACCTAGAATATATGGTATCAACACTATAAAATCTACAATTCAAATTTCTTTGCTGCCTATAGACTACCCTGCTATAGTTCTATTTGTGTTGAGAGAAATGCCATGTATTGTCTTGATTTCTAAAGCTTTCTGAAAGGAAAGGTGAATTTCACCTTAAAGGCTTAATTCAGCCCACTGTTTATTCTGGACTTGTGCTTTAAATTCACACATGTTTGAGGGCATTTTTTTATTTGGTGGGATACCTGCCATGTAATATATGTAGCAAAGGGCATGCTGGTCAAATTCACCAAATCATTTTGGCTTGAAGAAAAGTTTAAAAAGACAGACTTGGGAGAGTATCAGTTGTGTATACTTTTAGCTAGTATTATACCAGTGGGAAACCCAGCTGAATGTGAGAAAACACTGGTTTTCCTCCTCTGCCAGAGGAGATGTAGCCAATGGCCCTCACGTCCCAGAAGTTCACCCATGATATCAACTCTTCTCATGTTCAGGGCAGGGCATCTACCTTAGTTTGCCAGGCTATCTTGTTTCACTAGCAATCAGTAACTTTAAAAAACCTTGAACTGTAGGTTTCTCACCTTCCAGCTGAGCATCCTACCCCGTGGGGTAAGGAGCCACATTCCTTTCCTCTACCTGTCTTACCTCCTAAAAATCTAAAAAACTGGGTAGAAGAGCTTCAGCAGAAGTGACTGAGGAAGCACCACTAAAACCTGATGGTTTGGATGTTTTCTACAGAGATCTGAGTTAAAATTCACTGCTTTTGCTCCAGGGGCTTGGTAGCACAGGAAAAGTGAGCTGTACATGTCAGGAGTGGTTAAATGTTATGCCATGCAAAGAAGGTGTGTGTGAACTCACCCTTTGTCTCCACCACTGCTGTGCTTCAGGAATGGATGGGAGTGAAGATGCTGCCTTCTGGTCTACTTTTTGTTGAATTTTTTTTTCAAATCTTCAAGGGAAATAGACAAAGGAGGAGGTGTAGGTAGCCTGCAAGTTGGAACAGTCCTCTGGGCTCATTTGTGTTTTCTAATAAATATTTATACAAAGTTGAGAAGTGACAGAACAGTTCTCTGGCACTAAGCTAAAAGTGTCCAACTGTCCATTTCATTTTCCAGCTTTGTGACTCTATCCCTTCATTTCCTTTGCTTTTCTTGTAAAGGCTTGGGAAAACAAATGTTTCATTAAGGATTGAACAGAAAGTTTCATTTGACATAAAATATAATTTGGGGAGTTTTCATTCTTCTTTGGGGAGAAAAAGATGTTTAAAAGTCTAGATTTATTTTAATACAAACCAAAATCTTGATAATTTTTGTTTGGGTTTTTTTTCCTGCTTGTTTGCTTGTTTGTTTGGGGTGTTTGGTTTGGTTTGGTTTGGTTTGGTTTGGTTTGGTTTGGTTTGGTTTGGTTTGGTTTGGTTTTTTTACCTCATCACTAAAGAGAAACAAAATCAATTCTTCACATAGTCTTAATGATACATTCAATCAATTCCAACTGTTAGGTCTCATTTCCTCAGCCTCTGTAAGAATTCCAGACTACAAAAGAAATTGCTGCAACTGGAAAAGGTGTACTAAGCAGATTTAAGGAGAAGACAATATGATTATTGTAAGATAGGTGAAAAAGGAAAAAAAGAGAGAGAAGAGAAGAGAAGAGAAGAGAAGAGAAGAGAAGAGAAGAGAAGAGAAGAGAAGAGAAGAGAAGAGAAGAGAAGAGAAGAGAAGAGAATTGTCTGATACCATTTGCAACAAGAGAAGTCCCACTGACAGCTAGTTATTCTGACTTTGAGAAATGTGAAAAGCAAGCAGGCAATGGGAAATTTGCATCTGTTGTTTTGTAGCATTAATGAAAAGAATTAAAAAGAAAAACCAGTCCAAACTCCTACACTTCAAGACTCCTCTGCATGCAAAACCAGGTGAGCCTACGCCAATTCTTTCCAAAGTGTGTGTTGAGACTTGGCTGATGATGCATTCCACAAATAATTCCTCTTCTCTGTGCCTGCAAGACATTTTGATGTAGGAATTAGAACACAATCCAGCATTTCAATTAAAATAATTATTCAAAATGAGCAAACCCTGAGATACTTCTTTTGTTTTATGTTCACTTTAAGAGGTGACATTTAAGCTTTCAGAGATACGGAGAGAAATTTTGTTTACAGATCAATGCAGTTCTAAGGAAATCCTGCATCTTGCTTGCTTCTCCTAAAGATCACAAAACCCCCTCTAAGGCCACCTTGTAAGAGGACATTGTTAATATGTACACGTAAGAATCTTATTGCACATTCAGGAAAATGTTCCCAATAAAACATAAATTACAGTGCCACAAATATTGGGCAGGACAGCACATAAAATTATTCTATTGCTTGCATAGAACAATTTGCCTTCTCCCTTTCTAATGCTTTAATATTAATTAAGCATGTCACTAGCCCTTTTACACGCTTAATTTTAGTTTCTTTATTAGTATATAGGAAAGCAAAGGAAAATATGAGATATTATTTTACTTTCTCTTTATTCAGACTGAGAAAAAACAGGGCTCATGAGAACAGCACATATAAACAAATAGCCTTTTTTTAATTACAAATAGCTATTAAGTCTCATTTCTTATGCAAGATCATTCTCAGAGAGAATCTGGTCTGGTGCTACAAGACTGTGACTTCTAAGCCCTACTAGATGTTGTGTGTATATGCATCACAGCTTTGCTGAGGCAAGTTCTATTCTTTGACTCTAAATGTCTCCCCTGTGGCTCAACCCTTTCCTGTTGCTTTCATGAAAATGAGAAATAGTCCTTGATCACAGAGTTTCCAGGTTTTTCCTCACACTGACAAAGGAGATTGTTGTCAGCCTGCTGGCAAATGTTTTGAAGGATACCAAAGAAAGGAGATCCAAGTGAATATCCTCATGCATCAGGAAGAGGGCTGTTAATCCTCTCTAGAATCATTATGGACACAGAGAAGGGAACATGCAAGAGAGGCCAAGGACAGCAGTGCACTTAAACACAGATCTTTGGGCAGTTCCTCAACTTCTCCCTCTCGTGACCTCACTTCCCAGTGCACTTCCAGGCTCATGACCCCACTTCTGATTGCCAGCCCTACTCCTGCAATCAGCTTCCCATCAGGCCACCTCTTAAGTACCATGACCTCTTGTTTGCAACCCGGTGTTCTGAGAGGCTGGTAAAGAGGCAACTCCCTTGTGATTCCCTCAGCACAGATGCTGCCAGCAAACCACAGAGATCTCAGCCTGCCTGCTCTGTATTTCCTCACACCAGGATTGGAAGCATTTACACCCAAGATTTTGTCTGGGAGAACACTTGTCTTGCTATTATGCACTCCTGTCCTTTAAACTATAGAAATAAGAAGTTTAAAGCCTCAAAACACAAGAAGGCCAAGATGTCTCACCCTGGACAGCCTGGGTGCCCAGCCTGTGATCTCTCAGGATCAAAGGCACATTTCCACTGACCACCCAAACTTCTATGGAAGAGTGCAGCCACAAAGATAATGTGAAACCACACCTTGCCATGACCTTTCACAGTCACTTCACCCACAATTTGCAGTGTTCCTTGTGTTACTAACAGAGGGAAGGGGAAACTAAGCCATTCTGGTAAACCTCCCTTCATTTTAATCCTTCTTCATCAAACAATGCCTCAGTTCCTGACTCTGTGTCCCTTCATCTCTGGCTTTCTCCCATTTTACCATTGAAGTCTGAGAGTTTTTACTAACATGAACTTTCTCTGAGGTGGTCTTTAAAGGAGAATATGCATCTAATCACAGAAGGACTAGAAACCCAGGTCATGATTTAGGACTGAAACTGATGCCTAGTCAGCCTCACATATGCTTTCCTCTTCTTGGTATCTCCTCTTCTGAACTGCCCAGAATCCCACAATGTTTCATTTGTCAGACTGCAGATGTCACTGCAGATTGGTAGAATCCCACAAAGATCCACATTCAGCTCTCCATGGAAGATCCACACAGGCTGACTTAAGGTGCACACATGCAGGTCCACTAAAGCAACAGAGGGGGAAATGCATCCAACAAAATGTTTTCCTTTTAATAACAAATATTTTCTTACAGTGTGTTGGTACATCTGCCACACATTAAAAACACTATCTCTGACTGCAGTAACCACATAGGGAATCTTGGATTCAACTGAAAACTTCAGATGCCTATTAGTAGTAATGCCACATGACTCCCTCTCCCTGACCCTGTTTTTGCGAACACAGGGGAGATTCTCACACCTTTGCACAAAAGCACAAAAGCATGGATTGATTTTCTTTTTCCCCTTAGTGAACATGCCTGCCAGAAAGCAAGCCAGGAAATACCAGCTTCCATAGGCACTGCCGCCGTGGGTGGCTCCAGGCCGGTGCACCCATCCCTCTGGGGGAACAGATGTTGCCACTGATTCACTTTGCAAGCATGTGAGTCGAAGTTTGCATCTGTGACAACTTACACTAAAGAATTGTGAGCAGCTGCAGAGCAAAAAGCACAGAGTGAAAAGTCAATCAAGATGTAAGGCAAGATACTGCATCAACCCTGAAAACTGACAAATGGAATCCATTTGATTCAAGCTGCAGCAAATCTACCTGAGCAGAAGAAAGAAAGAGAAAGAAGAGACAGGCAGCAATTCACTGAGTGCCCCGTGTACGAGCCACAGTGACTGCTCTGATGCCTGACACACCTCCTTTGACATTAGAAAAAGCTGGAAGGAGTCTGTAAGATACCACAGGACTTCTGATCTGAGTGCTACAATCCCTCCCTTACCAGTGAATCGCTCAGAAGGTCTGGCTGAAGCACCTGGCCATTTGCAGCCACAGAAAGATCTAGGCCATTCTTCATTGCAATGAAAATGTTGATTCAAGTCTGCTGGTCAAATTCCACTTTTGCCATTTATTTCCTCTTTGATTCAATATTGGCACAGTGTCAAAACTAGGGGAGATGGCTTCTAATTGGTATGCTCTGCCTCACACCACAGACTAGTGCAGTTCAGCTCACACCAATGTAATTCAAGCTTACGTGTTGCTTGTTGTCCGCATAACAGGTCAAATTGTCTACAGGAAAAGCACTGCCTACATAAAGAAAACTACTTCTGTGCCTGCACAGGAAAGTGAATACTGGGTAAAAGGAAAAAAAGTGTGCAAATATTTGATCAACCTCCTAAACAAATGTTTCCCAGCTGTTTTTTCCTCCTTTATGTTTGCTTTTTCTAGATGTTCGTGATATTGGGTTTTACCAGCTCAAATGCTTGTACAAGGCAGAAATGCACAAAGTTGCACATTGAGGAAAAACAAATTTTAAATGGGCTTTATCCCCTAACTTGGCAATCAAAAGGATTATGTTACTACACAGGTCAGTCACAGAAGAGAAACAATTCCACAAGTCTTAAGTAAATCAAGGCTGTGATGTGAGAACTTTCTCAAACTTACAGGTAGCATTGGTAGACCAAAAGATAGTTATCTTTATAATCTTCAAACAACTTATAATGATAATTAAGCTAATTTAGTCAAAGTCAGAGGTTTCACCAGTCAGAACACTTTTCTAGCTAGTTACCAAGACTATAATTATGCAAAGGGAAGCAACATCTTCAAAATTATGTTCTTTATGAATGTTTTGTCTTCCAAACCCATGTGGTTCAGGGACTTCTTAAATTTAAAAGGAGCGATTTGACTACATGAATAGTTTCTATTTCTTCTTTGAGTAGGACTTTCCCTACTGCATATGCTGCTTGTAGCAGTTTAGTAGCTACATGCTGAGCAGATATTTTTCAAGGTTTTCTTGAGTTGCTGTAACATAGGACTGTCTACAGCATACAGAGCACCTCCATACATTTGCACTGTATTTTTCCATTGTTTTTATAACTAACACTGCAGTTATAAATTGCATTTAGCCATACTGAACTTCATTTGCTATGAGTAGTTCATCTATCTAGATTTCTTAAGCTTCACCAAATTTTTCCCAGTTTTTGTCTTCCTATCTACATCTTTCATCTTGACTCGTCTAAATTATTTGGGGGCCATCTGCTGACTTTCTGCCTCTGGGCTCACCATCCTTTCCAAGTTATTATTGTATACACGAAACATTGGCTGTAATACAGAAACTTGTCAGACCCTGCTCTTAGGATTTTGTAATAATGAAAACTGATCACCAATAGAAATTTATTCCTTCCTGCTTTTTCAGCAATAACAACAGCAGTGACTACTTAATTTTTTAATAGCTGCTGTTAAAGGGCTTTGAAAGTCTAAATAAATTTTATTAACTCATTTTAATTTATCCACTGACCACTTCATTGACACAGTCAAGGCCAAGGATCTGTTCAGCACAATCTCCACTGCAAACACTCATTGTAATCTTCTAGATTAATTTTATTTCAGTAGTTCAAATCCTTTTGCAAGGCTTGAATGAAAGGTTCCTGGCCCGAAACTTTCTGAATCATCTCTAAACCACTACAATATTTCTTTACAAAGTAAAGAAAGACAAATAAAGAAAACTTTCAAATAAAACCTTTTGAAAAAAAGTGAAAGGAAAATTTTCGTGAATTTCCCTAGAAGAGTTTATTTTCATTCTGGATTTTTAAAAAATCATCCTGTCCATCTTGAGAGAAATCTTGTTTTATTTTTTTTTTATTGCTATGCTTCAGCTTGGCTGGTCTAGTCTAGCTCTCTAGACTGATAAAAAATTATGATCTCTGAGACAATTATCCCTCTAGAGTACAATCCTTTATGTGGATATTGTCACATAAATACAGGCTTTGTAGCAAGAAGCCATCAGTAAGGAAAATAAAACAGTGGGGCTTTTAAAGAAAAGACTGAAAGTTGTTATTATGCCACTGTGTTATTTCTCATGTGGCTGCACCTTGAATGCCCTGTGCAGTTTTGTTCCTCTGAAGCCAAAAAGGATATATTTGAACTGGGGAAGGTTCAGGAAAAGGTCACAAGGATGATCAAAGGTGTGGATCAGCTTCCCCACCAGGAATCACTAAAGAGAATAGACTGGAAATGAAATGAGGAGTGGGGGTAGGACAGAGGTTCATAAATCACACACGTGAGTCACGGGGAGCAGACTGGGCACAATGGGAGCTCTGTACCCTCAGGGCAGGAACCGGGCACGGCTGCAGAGAGGAGGCACCAGGTGAAAACAAAGGAAAGGCAGAGGCTCTTCACACAACGTGTTATTAAACTCTGCAGCACTTTGCCTCAGGATGCTGTGGATACCAGTAGTTTCAGCAAACAGCCAGACAAATTCGCAGAACAAAGGTTTGACTGCTGCATTTTACAGATGCAACTTCCAGCTCAGGGGAGATTGAGCCCCAGATTGCTGGCTGGCAAGAGAGTACACCAGGCAAGTACTGTTCACTAAGCCCTGTTCTTATTTTACCTGGCCATTCATGGCTCACAGACACCAGAGAGAGGACCCTAGGTTAGTTGGGTGTCTGGTCTGACCAGCACTGCCATTCCTACGCTCCTATGTTCTATCTCTGATGCTGAAAACCACTTCTAGTGACAGTTTTTTCTTAGCATCTAAACCATCTCATATCCAAGTTATCTGTGCCAATCCTCTCCTCATGAGAACAACAGCTTCCTTTCAGCACCCTGCTTGCAACATTTCAGTCCTTCCTTTTTGCCAGGGAAGAGGACCTTTCTGGAGATAGATCTTCTCTGGAGTCACCTGAGGAACATCCCACCAACTGATAAGGAAACACAACTGTACTGATGTCAAGGAGAACTGCACGAGTTGCATGACAAACAGATTTTGGTGTTTACATTGCAAAGTATAGAAGGTGTAAAGAAAATGGATAAATTAATCCACAGAGCACCTGATGCCCCATGCTTTGGGCACTTAATAAGCATGACTTGTCAGAGAAAAATGACCAAGGGATAGGCTGGTCTGAACCCAATCTGTAAATTTAAAGCCAAAGCAAAATGTTTCAACTTTAAAAACAAAAACAAAAACAAAACCCAAACAAATGCCCAAATAAACACAGAAAACTGAAACAAGCAAACAAACAAACTAAACAACCCATAAAATAATCCTGCTTTACTGATAAACATTATAAATGTCTATATGATATTTCAACAGCTACATTGGATTATCTTGTCCCCCAAGGTAAAGAAAAGCCATTAAAACAATCATTTCAGAGAAAGCTTGAGATATTATGGAGGAAACAAGTAAATATACTTGATTGTCAAGATGAAGTATGGTATTTTCAAGCTTGTCCAACTGTGATTAAAAATTCATGGCTGGCTTGTGAACATTTTGTCCTGCCTACTTACAGGCAAACATTTCACCATTTGTTCAAAAAAGATACATTTTAATTTATTTATACACACTGAAAGCAAAAACACCAACACAGCAACAACAGAACATCCAGCAAAAATCTTGTTGCTAAATTTGACAGGATCAAGCTAAAAATCCTCTGGGCTTACTTAATAAATATTCAGCCTTAAAAGGGTCAGTAACACTTATCCTGGACTCATTCCAAATGTCAGCTTTTCAGAAGGCTCTCAAAATAGGCCTTTCATGCTAGTGAGACATCCTGCACTAAAAATTAGCTCTGCTTGGAAAAGTATGGGACAACGTGACCTGCTTGACATGAAGAACTAAATTTTATGTGTTTCATTTCTGCAACTGTCACCAAAGCATTGTATAATTCAGTCAACATGATGGCAGGCATTTTTTCAATTAAATAGGCTTTTCTTCTTTCAAAAAAATGTGATTTTTGTAAACACAGGGTTTTGATGTTTGTGTCCTTTAAACAATCCCAACTGATTCCTTTTTTTATCGCTTTTTAAAAGTTTTGACATTTGCTACTTCAAAAGCACAAGAAAAGTCCTGATCTCCTCTTTGTTATCTTTATTTATGTTTTTCTTCGCATTGAAAAGAAAAAGGTCATTAAAAAAAGCATCAATATTTTTACCTTTCTGTACTCAACTCTGGAAAACTGACAAGACAACAAAGGTGTCAAGCAAAAATCATTTAAAATTTAACTGACACAACGCACTGTAAGTCTATTTCAGCTGGAACTCACTGCACCCCAGGACTCATGGTGCTTGGCATCCCTCTTCTTTCTTCCCAAGGAGCACGTCCCTTGGGATACCACCTAATCCTTGACCAGTCCTTCCTACCACTACACTGGTAGGTGGGCACAATCTCCTCATGCTAAACAGTGGCTGGGTTGAGGAGCGTTTATTTTTTGGGCAGATCATTCCCTGGTCAGGATCACCAGGTAACCAGAGAGCAGCTTGTGCTGGCCAGAAGAAGTGACTGCTCTCCCAGATGGAAATAAGCATCCAAAACCAGAAATTCCAGCTCAGTTCTCTCAGGACTTGCTTGTTAAATTACAGACCCCATCTCCAGGAAGGCTGGACTGACCTTCCCAGCTCCCACCAGGAGGGCAGGGTACTCCTGGTCCCGGAGGTGCCAGCAGCCACAGAGGAGGAACAGGCAGCCCCAGGAAGGTGCCCTGAGGGGACAGCCTGTGTCCTACCAAGAGGCACAATTCTGCCCCTTCCACATGTGCTGGCCACTCCATAACCCAAAATCCCTTGTCCTAGGGTCACGCTATGATGCTTGTATCCCCATTCATGTGTTCTGTTTGTGCTGGATATTATGTTCTGTGCCTTCAAGACTGGCTCTGAAGAGCGAAGGTTTTGTTTTGTTATCAGCCTGCTCCCCCACGGCTGGTGGGACACAGAGACAGGGCAGTACATGGTGCTGCTTTTGCTTTTTGCTTTGCTTCTGCTTTGCTCTTGCTTCTGCTTTGCTCCTGCTTTGCTCTTGCTTTTTGCTTCTGCTCATTAGTTAGTTTAGCTAAGCAGTCCGAATTTTTCCCTGGACTGTTTTTTCTTTCCCTTTTTTGGAACCTCTCGAGCCTGCTCCGGACTGGGACCTGGGAACACCAAGAGTTTGCACCCTGTGGCTGCAGCAGCTGCCCCAGTGCCAGAGGGACTGAGAACAGAGCGACCATCCCCAAGAGACACTTTCTGAATTTGTCATCTTTTTTCAGAGCCATGAAAGAGTGGTTCACCCGGTATTGTTAATTTTGTGTGCTGGGGGATGCTGTGCCTGATAAATAAACAGGTTCTTTCCACTTCTCTCCAAGTAATCTTTCCCACACCAGCTGGGGGGAAGGGCCATGTGGGTTTGCTTTCTGGAGGTTTTCTCCTAAATTTGCCCTAAACCAGGACATCCCTATTAGCAAAAGCAAATCCATCTTTTCGTGAGAGCACAGCTGCTGCTGGCCTCGTGAAACGCTACGTGTGCATGCGCTGCATGCCCAAGTACGTGCTGTGTCAGAAATGGTTATGAGAGAAATTGATGAAATTATGCACAATGTTAGGAGCTTCCAGAAGAGAAATAGCAATGTTTACAAACGCATAAGATGAGATTTCATCAGAAACAAACTATGTGGATATGGGATCTTGCTTCATTCCACATTAAAAGCACGTGTGCCTCACTTTTGGATCCAATACACTTACAGGCAACAGACCTCACTCAAAATTAATTTAGCTGTCTGGCCTACAGAGTACGTGCATGAAAATTTATGGTGTGCCTCATCTTTTCCTGAATGTACATGATAAGCCTTACCTACTCCTTAAGGTTATTATGAGAACATTTTAATCTGATTGAATTTAATTCAGCGCTTTAGTACCACTCACCTACAGCTCTAACAGTGAAATGGATACATCATTTTATTCCAAGTAGCAGAGTTGTTCACACAGAACCACATCCTCCAGACACAGGTATAGACAGTTCCCATAAATATTAGATTATTCAGGAACATAAGAACATGCAAGAACGGAGCCTAAACTTTGTCTGTGGTGCCTAGTCTGAAGATTAGTATTTGTTGGACACTAATATTTATTATTCATTGGTTTTGTTTTTCAGTTCTGTTTCTTTAATAGCTTGATTTATTTTGCACAGTGGTCCACGATTTCATAGAATAATTTGCCTTTTCTGAAAGGGATCACATGTTTAATTCTTTTTCTTTGTTTCTTTTTAGTATTGCACCATTACATTTTAAAATTTCAAATAAAGGCATGACTGGAATAAAAGACAGTTAAATTACGCCTACATGGATACTAATAAGCAGCCTCTAAAGTCTTAGCCAGTCGCCTCACCAAAACACAAAGCATATGGGAAAGAAGGGGGCCTAAAACTGAAAAACAGCAATTCTGTGCTTGGATTGTTTAGTCTGTGTGGTTGAGGGAACACGAGAATAGGGATAGGAGGGCAAGCATTGGAAGCCTAATGTAACTATTTGGATACATAAGATGTTAAAGGACCCCCACCTGCATGTGTAGACCAATGTGGTATGCATTTAGACCTCTGCTCTTCTAAAAGTTTCTATTTATGTTTGTTTCCTCTATATCTGTACATCTAAAAGTTCCAGGACTTGGTGCAACATAATTGCATCCACAGCCTTGTGTGGAAGACTGAACAGCCTTACTCCTAGAAGGAGACCACACCTGAGACCACTAAGAGTTTGGAGGTGCTTATAAATTATGATCTTTCCAAGGCCCTGAGGTAGGGTGCAACAAGCCATGCAAAAGGAGTTGTACAAAGTGGGAACGGCTGCAAGAGCCCCTCCACCTCACTGAGCCCATTTGCAAAAGGGAAATGCACACAGCATTGACACCCAGCCTGCTCCATGCTGAAACGCTCACACAACTGGATCACTCATGCTTCGCAGTTTGTGCATTTTACTGAGGGACAATTATAGCTGGAAAACTGTGACATTTTTTCACAACTGCAATTTGCTATTTTTCTGCTTTCTTTTCTACTCAAGCAGATAAAGTAAAAAAAACTTTCCAGAGCCCACATTTCTTTGCTCTGACACAGATTGTGGTATGTTGATGAAAAGACAACAGTTTTCTTTGTCCTTGCCCTGCTCCCAGAGCAAGCATTCAAAACTGAGTTATCTTATCTGAGGGGAATACAGAAAAGACTGAGAAATTATGGTTGCAACATGAAGTGATCTGATTTCCAGAGGAGAAGCAGCCCTCCACCCGCTGTGCTGTTCCATTGCTGCTGAGCAGTACATCAGGCAGCCAGTAAGAAAGCATGGCAATTACAATGTGTTTTTTCCCTGGTAGATCATAAAGGGATTGTCCCAGATGGGTAAATATATCCTATGCTCACCAGGAAACACAACTGAACAGAATCTGGAATCACTTCAGTCTGAGAAGCAAGGTTGTCTTGTAGACAAAACACTGCTGAGCATCCTCAGAATGCTGGGTACCAAGACCTGATTGTAAGACCTGAGATAAAGAATGTAGATTATTTTTTAAATGCTCATTAATTTTAATTCCTCGAGATGGAATAACATTTTTCTGTTTGCTTAATAAACATTTCTTAAAGATGCTTGGTTGTATAAGAAGGGCTATGATCCCCAGGTCCTCTGTTTTATCCCCAGACCTCTTCACTAGATTCATAGGCAGGATTTTGAAGTAAGGCAAAATTTTTCTCTTGCATTTCACAGATGTGGTGAAAAACTAGTAATTTCTTGCTTAAATCATATGAAATCACATATTTCATCTCAAAGTAGGAAGCTGACTAAAGCAGCTCAGAAAATTAGAAGCCAGTGAAAACAACAGTCTACCATAGAGAAAGCTACACAAACTTAACAACTGCAATTCAGGAGAAGCCTTTGCTTAAGTTCAACAGTTCCTTTAGCTTCAGTGTCTGAATGTATGTGATAAGATTATTTGAGTTGAAATAATTATAAAAACTTATGTGGGTTAATGCTCATTGAATGCAGATCCAGCCTGCAAAAAATTTATTACAATGCCAGGGCCTTTCCAAACAGATGTTTTATTTTAGTTTTACAAAACCAAGCTGTTTAATCTTGTGACACAATCTACAGTTCAGACATAAAAGGATTTGGCATAGATGCATATATATATATGTGTGTGTGTTTGTATGTGTGTATATATATATATATATATGAGCAGACCTTAAGATACACCTTATTTTAACCCTAATATTCATATGCAGCAGAGAAATAGTAACAGAATAGTGTAGTTTGTATGATAAATTGTACCCCATTCTACCTAGCATTTCTTCAGCTGCAGCAATTTATTAAGTGTCCTTCACCAGCAGATAAATATTTCTTTACAAACAGCTTATAAAACTTCTCTTGTTAACAGATCTCTCTAAGTGTTAAATGCCACCATATCTCTGAGGTGCCACTCCCTCTATCATTATAATAAAATACTTTTTTGCCTGTGGATGTTTTTGAATTGTCTTTCTGTGTCCAAGTGTCTGGGACTGTTTAGACAAGTAATGGTTCTTTTAACTTCAGCAGCAAGTGACTGCACTATTAAACAAAGCTCTTCTGTTCAGCAAGAGGTCAGGTTAGACCACGGATCCCTTGGTGTTACTATCACAGAGAGAAAAAGGAGCCTGAGTACCTACAACATAAATTCAAGGTATGAAAAGAGAGGAGGTACAGAAGCAAAGGACTCCACTCTTAAAGTCCATGTGTACTGCTGCAATGTAGGCAAATTTGCTTGACACTTAGACTGTGGAAGTGTGCCCATTCCCACTCTCATTCATACCTTCTTGGAGGCAAGATGCAAAGCCTCCAAAACATTAAAACTGCGGACTCTGAAAACGAACACTTAAAGCCACTTCAGACCCAAAACAGATCCAAGCCAGCATCAAGGAGGCATAAAAGTGGGTTAAAGAAACCGCAGTTGTTCATTTAACATAAAGGATTACAACATTGTCATTGTTTTCTAAAACTAACATTTGCATAGAGAACTTTTTTGTTCCATGTCAAATGTGACAAATCTTAAATGCAGCCCATCATAACTCATGCTCAAGCCTGGACTGTTGCCACTTTTCTTATTACAGAAGTAATGCTTTTAACTTTCATATACACAGACAAGCACCAATACAACAACAGAGAAAGCTGAGGACAGAGCCTTCTTTCTGTTGCAAACAAACACCCCAAGAATATTTCTTTGCTATTCTACCATGTTAGACACCACCAAAAATTTATACAACAGCCTCAGGGAACATCTCCTCCTTTCCTTTTTGTGGGAATGAATCTCCTTCTCTGCTTGCAAATTATTTTAGAAACATTTAATTTGTGGATATTTAAATTTTTCATGAGTACACCTTTCAAAGTGAGATTCTGATAAGTTTTGCAAGAAATAAGTATGCCTATGAGATTTATGATTAAGGCAAGGCCCACAGAAATTAAATGAGATAACCAGCATAATGCTAGTTCATGGCTGAGCTGAGTACTGGAACTTGAGAGTCCTGCTTCTGAGTTCTCTGATGTTAGGTTGTGTGGATTTGGAAAGATAGACATCTTGGACTCCCAGAGGAAAGTGCTCCAGACGAAATCAATCACTGTCAAAAGTGGGTGAGATTCCACTGAAGTCATGCCAAGGGTGAGTTGAGCAATTCGTCTTCAAAGAAGTTCATTGCATCTTATCTCCAGGAAGATATTAATGATATTAATGGCACATTTATGCAATGTAAGTTTCAACATGCAAATTATTAAGAGATTTTTTCTAGTTGTTTGCACTTGCTTTCAGACTGAACTATAAAGGGTTTGTCACTAGCCCTACAAGCTACCCCACTTCTGTTGAAATCAGAGGTGAAACTCCCACTGACTGCAGTAGAAAACTTCTAAACTGGATAAACTTGGACAAAACCCGGGACAACCTGGTACTTGGTGATAGCTGTTTTCTGAGAAATTGAAAAAAATAACAAGTAAAAGGATAAATATTGTCATTATCAAGAATCACAGAATAACAGAATGGGTATGGTTGGAAGGGAGCACAGTGGGTCATCTGTGTTGGCAAAATGTAGGCTAATTGCCATCCTTTGTTTAAGGACTGCCATGCATTTCTTTGTTCCCTGGATATCACACTAGGAACCATTCCCAGTGCTTATATCTAGGGCGTTTTGCCAGTGAGTAAGGAATGCACAGCTCTTCAGAGCAAGCTTCTGTACTGTTAATATGCCCAAAACCCAAGCACAAGCACGCGAAGTAAGGCTTGGGATGTTCACAAATAGGGTACAAACTCATGTCAGACAGTAACAAAATGAGTAACAACAGTTTGGTAATGGCCAATCATGAAACCAATCAATGTAAGCAATCAAATTCACTTCTTCCGAGTTCTTGGTTTCCCAATCTAAATGTTCAAGTGAGAGAGAGCCTGAGAGTAGTGGAGCACATTGCAGAGGGCCCTTTACATCCAACCATCTGTACTCCTCCTCCCCTCGTCCCATATTCCTTGGAGGTGTTAGCCCATAGGAATGTGGACCCTGCGGCATTGCCAGAAACCATTGCCATGTTACTGTCTACATTCATAATATACAATTATAAAAATAGGCAGTAGCTAGAGAAAGACTTTTACATTTTTTAAATTAAATGTCAGCTCCCATTCACTGCATATGTCTCTCTGTGCCCCCTATGGAAGAATGAAAATCCACAAGACATGTATGGATATGAACTTCACCCCTTCCTCTTCCTTCTAAACAGTCTCATTCATCACAGACAGCTTGCTCCCATGTCACACACAACAAGGGCTCAGAAGAAAATTCGCTCCCAGGACATCCATCAATGCAGACTCATCGACCTGCTGCTCACTTTGACCACATCAGCTTCCTCCAGATCTGGGAGAGACCAAAATGAAAGCAGCAGCAGCAGCTGTCTGCCCCTTGATTCACAATGGAGGCAACCTCTGTAAAAGTCTCCTTTAAAAATATCTCTGGGAGTCTACCACACTTGTATGATGACCAGAGAACACTTTGCGTAGACGCCTTCAAGTCAGACAATTACTACCAAATGTACTTTTCCTTCCTGTAATGTGATGGGAAACAGTTTCAGTAATTAAAGGGCAGGCTGAAGGGGATATTTTTAGTAACCTGATAGCTTTACAATCGCTGAATTATCTGCCAGGAGTAAGTAGCACACACGTGTGGTTATAATTGGAGTAGCTGTGATTATTCCAATGGGGAAAAACAGTTCCACAGGTCACCTGCACATGGGGTGTTTATTTGTGCACACATGTGTCCAGCAGAGAAAACAGCAGTGCAAGGGTCAGCACACCTTGGCTACCTACTCCATGGTCCACATCTTTGCTCTCTGTTTCCCTCCTGGATCATCCCACACATGCAGCCCCTTACCACACGAGGCAATGCAGGTGCGAGTATGTCCCTTTTGCCAGGTGTGTTTTATAACTCTCCACAGGTCTGTGATCCCTGCTGCTGCAAGCCCAGGAAGCAGTGCAAAGGGAAGGGGCTGAAAGGAGGGCTGGGAAAGGGGTGCTGCAGCTCCCAGGACCACAAAACAGTGGATGGATAAAGGGCTTCTGTCCTGCTCTTATTCCTTCCATTGCAGGAAGAAAAAGTACCTCTGTGTGCTGTTTGCCACAAGATAATTGCAGCTTTGACCAAACATAAAAGCCAGGAGAGGAGGGAGGAGATATGACCAGGACAGTGTCCCCCTGTACTCAGCACTTGAGGCCACACTTCAAGTCCCTTGCTGGTTCCAGGCCCTTCAATACAGGAAAGACATTGAGGTGCTGGTGCACATCCAGAGAAGATGGTGAAGGGTGTGGAGAGCAAGTCCCACAGCAAGCTGCTGAGAGAGCTGGGGGTTCTTGACCAGGAGAAGACAAGGCTCAGGGAAGACCACATCTCTCTCTACAGTTATCTGAAGGGAGGATGTAGCCAGGTGGGGATCAGCCTCTTCTCACAGGCCACCAGCAACAGGATGAGAGGACATACACAGCCTCATCCTGCACCAGGGAAGCTTCAGGTCGGACATCAGAAAGACCTTCCTCAAGGAGAAGGTTGTTAAGCATTGGAATGGGGGGGTGGTGGAGTCATCATCCTTGGAAGTACTTAAGGATGTGGCATTCAGTGACATGGTCTGATTCACAAGGCAGTGATGGGTCAAAAGCTGGTCTCGATGATCTCAAAGGTCTTTTCCAACCTAATTGATTCTGTGATCCTCTGGACACAGAGGCATGCAACTGCTTGGCACAGTTGCCTGTGAGAGGCAAAGACACAAAAGGGGACAGAGCAGCCCTCTGCTACTCTGAGCAGTTACTCACTCACTATTTTCGGGACCCTAAATAGCATCAGCCACAAAAAACACAGACTTGTCTTAAAAAACCCTGGCTGTTATATTCTGACTTCTTGTATCAAGCACGGACATAGGAGAGGGAAGAAATCAGCTAGAATTCATCTGATTGGTGCCTTTCCTTTCCTTCTTCTCTACTCCTTTTATTGCCTAAAATACCTGTAATTTAGCCACTGGTCTGAGAAACTTGGAGCTTCTCTCCAAGAAGATGCTGGTAACATTTTCTTAGTAGATAAAGAGTTTTTCTACAGAACCTGGCAGATTTTAGGTAATCTATAGAACACCTTACGGCTGCAGGACAGAATTGTCTGGGAAGGCCGCAGTTTAATTCAGGCAGTCAGCAAGCTGGCTGGCTGCATATGGACTTGAAGCACATATGCATGGATAATGCATTATCCAGATGTTTCAAAGACTTTATGCATATAGAAAATAGACATATTTTATACATGTATATATACTGTATATGTACATACATCACCCATACAAATATATGTATATAACACACATTTTACATTGGTAAGTAGATGGAAATGATGGAAGGAATTCAGAACTTACTGCAGTTGATTTGGAGTACCCTGAGACAATGTATATACAGGCTGTCCTGTATAAGTTATGGAGTCTCCCAGCTTGGAGGTATTCAAAAGCCATCTGGACAGGGTCTTGGGCAGCTGGCTCTGGGCGTCCCTGCTTGAGCAGAGAAGCTGGACCAGATGAACAGTAGAGGTCCTTTCCAACCTCAACCATTCTGTGATATTTCTTATTGAAGCCATATTAATGTCATTCTATCTGCGTGTGAGCTCTCACCCTAAGTTACAGTTCTTACTGTACAAACATTCCTTCTAGCTGGTGACATTATTCACAGATTAGTTACTTTTTCCCACTGTTAGGGAAACTGAGGCCCTGAGAAACCGAGTGGCTTGCACCAGCTTTGCACATCAAACCAGAGCAGAGGCTTGCCCCAGGCTTCTGTTCCACACCAGCTGCCAAGACTAGAAATCATCTCTCCAAGACTTCTTGTTGCTTCCTTCTTTTCCTCCTCCTTACTTGCAAACTACTTGGAAAACAAATGTTTTTTCATTTCTTTGGAGTCAACTGTGCCCTTGGTGGCTGTGCTGACCCCTTCAGTATGTCATTGCTGAAAGTGTTGGTTAGCCCCCTTTGGGAAGGAGCTTTGATAAAATGCACTTGTGCTTGAACATATGAGTGGTTTTGAGAGCCTGAGTCTAAAATTCAGTGAATGCTTTGACAGAAGTCAACTTTGTAATGAACAAAGAAAAATTGCCTGCAGCATGGGTATGTTTGAGATATCTGCAGAACACCAGGACTGTCAGACCTGCAATGCAAGACCAAGATTGCAAGTGGCTGCTGCAACATCACACTGAGAAATAACCAACCTTAGCACAAGAATAAGACTGGATACAAGTCAACCAAAGCTTCTGCTGCAAAAATCCAGGGGTACTGTAAAACATATACTTTCAATTGAAATACTTTCAATTTCTGTTTGGCCATTTGTGTATCTGAGGCATATTGCAAGTGACCCATCACCAAATACAAACACTGAACAAAACATGAAAGAACATTTTCCACCTGCTCCCTCAAGGCAACACTCAAGTCCAGCTGGCCACTTGGCTCAGATGTGGTCAGAAGGGCAGGAGGACTTCCTCCTCCCTCCCCTCACTAGGGAACAACTTTATTTTTAACAGTGCTGCCTGGAAGAGATTCAGTTTCCTACTCTTTGTCCATCCCCTGCTGCAAAAATTTGCCAAGTGAAATGAAGACCACGGGCAGTGCTCTGTAAGGGATGAAAATCTCATTTCCCAAAGGATGTTATTAACCTGGAGAAGCGTTGGCCCCAAAAGAGCTACAAGAAGAACAAAAACAGGAAAGTAGCTCCCAGGTGCATTAGATGCTACCTGAGACTTTTAAACACAAGCTTGTCAGATCACATTACTCCATTTTTCAGTTTGGAAATGAAATCTGCTTCTCTAGATAGTTTATACATAATTGCCAAAATTTCCATTTTCTTGAAGAAATTAATCAAAATCAAAGTTCAATTTCAGTCTGACAAAACATAAGCAGTAATGAACAACACTCTACATGCATTTAAATTTTTCCAGAAGCTTTCCTTTGTCTTCAACAACCAGAATCATTATTTCTCTGATCCGTTGCACAGCTCTTCAGAGCAAGAAGATATAAGAAGGTCATTTTTTATCCAGATTGCGACAGATTTTCAGTCTGCTGGTTTAGCTGTTTGAGGTGGTTTTCTTTTCCTTAAGTCACAATATCACTAAGCCACTGTGCAAACAACGGGAGGTTCAAACAACTTTTGTGAAGACATTTTTACCACACCCATTTTCATGGTATTTGAGTGCCATGAATGGATGGCAGTGCAGCAGAGGGTTAGGATGGCTGCCTGTATGCTGGGTGAAGAAATACCTTTGGCCCCTGTTTGCTGTGCTTCCAGATTAATGTCACCAACATACGAGCACTGGGTGCTCCACTTGGCGTTTCCAACAACCTCACCCAAGGACTGATCCACCCCTTGCTCTGGTCAATGGCAAGACCCCAGCCAATCTCACTGGGAGATGGATCTGGTTCTCAAGCTCTGCTTACAGCCACAGCACCATGAAATTTGTGGTTGTAGTAAAGTAATTCTACACAGAGAAGTTCTTCTTTGCCTCTGAATCGTCAAATCAAAATCACATTTTAAATTCCAGAAGCGAGCAAGCTTATTTTATGAAAAACCATTGGCTAAGTTTGAGCTCTTTACATCTTTCTTTGATTTTTTTCTGTCTGGGATGGCTCTAGCTGTGTAGGGTCTACTCTTACATCATTTTATACCTTTATTTCCCATCTACTTCTTAAACCATTCTAGAAAAACTAAAAAATAAAAAACCTTATTCAGATAACCAATCTCATTTTTGTGAAACCATCAAGTCTATTCTAGCAGATGGGTTCTGTGTTTTCATGTGCATGCACATCTCTTTGTGTATCTGAGAAAAAAGAGAAAAGAGCCTATAGACAATGGCCACAACAACTTCATTTTACTGTGCTTGGTCTATACTTCCTATGTTAGTTTCCAGGCAACAGGACTTTAACATGTGCATTGTGTCTTGGATGACTAAAATAAATTAATTTCCAAAACACACTTACCAGACTAGTTATCTACCTAAACAAGGAAAAGCAATAAAGGATAGACCTCTGTGGTAATCTGCTCCACCTCAGAGCCTTAGTTTCCAGGACAGCCTTACCACAGCTACATGTTTGACAAAACTAAACCCAGATTCAGCATCCCTTAAAGCAACCATAAAATTCCACTGTCTTCAGTAGCTGCAATGAAGAAAAAACTTTCTGGTAGGGGAAAGTCAAGTAGTCTGCATTATTTGGGAGGCAAACATTTAGGAAATATTGCCAGAGGTTCTTTCAATTACTTTTTTAACAAAGATTAAGAAAAAAAAAATCAGCAGCTTAAACACCTTATTCTAAATATTTAAAACCAGGAAGTAATGGATAAACCCCATTTCTGCTATACCCTATTTTCAGTTCAGATTGAAAGAAGAAACAAACCAATTACCATTTCTTTTAAATCGTTAAACAGATTAACTTCTTCTTCAAGCAGCTGAAGCCAAAATAAGAAGCCACATAGTGAATATTTCTCTCTATCAAACAGTCTTCAGGCTTATCTTGTGGCTTCTAGCTCAAGCTGGATGTGTAAAAAAACTTCTCTCTACTTATTTTGATTAATTTGCCATGGGCAATTCACAGAAATCTGACAGACGCTTGATTCTTTGCGAATTAGTCACTCCACTCCTTTTCAATAAATCTTTACGTCCCTTCTTTTTAAAAACATAATATAGCCATTAGTAAATCCTAGCTGTGCTGCCCCATCCTATTCTTCTCCATAGCATAAAGTGTCCCACACACTCGCTGCCTCCATTCTTTCCCATCCTCTCCCTCTTTTAAGTGTCTTTCACCACCAGATTGGCATTGGTAGCCTGCCAACCAGTCAGCACTTTACCTAGACAAGTGCTATGCTGATATGCCTAGATCTTTGAAGTGTCACACAACAAGTCCAACAAGTTAGTTTTCCTCCTATTTTAATACTTTCTGCAGAGGGCCTCAGCCACAAAGTACATTTCCCATCAGGTTTGGGGTTTGGCTTTTTTCTTTCAAAACAGCTCCTTTCTGTGCAAACTTCTGCTGACGATTTCCTTTTTGAAATGCTTTGACCTCTATGGTATTTTTGAGAATATGCATGAGAAATGCCTTTGTGAATGATATTACATTATACCTAAATTAGGTATACACCCCAGGAACTCCAGTTCAGAAAGTCATGGTTGGATTGGTTAATGCCATTTTTAATGAGAACTGATGTGACATGCTGCCTAGATCAAAGTGCAGAGAGCTGTTATTTGCCGCTGCTTCCCATTGCAGCACATTTTTAAGAGGGACACAGCAATGAAACAAGTAGGACTGGGTATATTTAAAGAAAAATAACATGCATCAGGCTGATAAAACACATAGCCTTTAAATGACAAAAATATAAGGGAAAAAAAGAAGACAAGAAAAAACAAAGTATAGTTTGTGCTGTCTTTTGCAAGTTATCCCATATCTGAACTCACTGGGTATTGATTTCATTTTGTTTCATTACCACATCTGAAGCTGCACTGATAGTAAATCACAAGCAGAGCCCAATTTACAAAGTTGTCCAGTGAAGCAGTGAAGGCATTGCCCTTTCCTCTTATGAAAAGCTGTTTGCTGCCATGGGGGGCTGTCACTTCCCAGGGGAGAAACCATGACCTTCTGGGATAACTGCCTTTTGTAAGAAATAATTTTTGCAGGCGATTCTCAGCCTCATCTTTTTGCAAATTATTATATTGCTTGAACTGGGGATGGTAAAACAGATTTTGCCTATAAGAAGCCTCTCCTTTTGGATGTTGCTGCTTTTATGTAATTACATTCAAAACCCCTAATCCTTCATCACTGCTTACAGTGATACTGGCCTGCCTTTTATATCCAGGTAAATAACAGAAGTTACATTAGGAGACTTCCTACATGTCATATTTCCCATGTGTGTGCCAAACACATGAGCCTCTTCGGATTGGCTTCTCCCACCAGGCAGGATCCCTTAGTAATAACCTGCTCAACCAACAATCCACTTTCCCACACACATCACCTTTCCCTTCTCTTTCTAACACCCATTTGCACACCCAGTATAATGTTACTGATAACCCTGACAGTGACTTCTCTTAGGGGAGGCAACCAGCAGACACAGATCTGAAGTACATCACATTGTCCTCAAGATTCAGAAATGCAGATGTTTGTACTGTATTTTGAGTGGATATTGTTGTTTTCCTTGCTCATTGTATCTGATTCATTTACTGAGTCTTCAGATAAAGAAAAATTACTTGGGTGTCTCTGCTATTGTAGGATTGTTACAAGTGGCAAAGTCAGAATTTTGACCTGGATACACAACATTTTTCCCAATGCACTGTGTCTACAGCATGAATCACCTCCCTTCACACGCTCTCCTGACAAACACCTCTGTCGCAACTACAGGAGAAGACGATGAGCAACCAACGTGGGGTAAAGGCATTTTACAGCCTTACCCAGTGTTACTTGATCGTGTTCATGGACACCTGTTTCTTGGAGAATGTTGCTTTCTCTGTCCGTGTCTATCCAGGCCATAATCTGATCGCTACAGGCTTGTACAGACCACCACCAAGTGCTCTGGAAACCACCCTTTCTGGCTGGAAAGGCATTTGTGTGAAGGCACAAGCATAACCCTGGGAATCCAAGGCACTGGAGCACTGACTCTGACTCATCACTTACTTGCTTCTGTCTCAGTTTCCTCCCTATATGAGTGAGGAAGATTAAGTTTATTCTTCTCTCTCAAGGGACTTGGAAGGAATCAACATTGTATTTCTTTTTAAGCATGCAGCGTGTAAACACTTAGCTCGGTTAAGCTGCTCAAAACGTAGTTATGTTGATTTTCTCAACATTTCCTCCAATTTGTTACACATTCTTTGCCATGAGGCCCTACTGCTGAGCCCACAAGACCAAACACAAACTGGAAAATATTACATCCCTATCCAGAGGACATCACAAATGAAAAGTCCCGTGATTAAACTCGGGCACGAGTCGCTCACAGGTACATTAAGTCTATGCGTGTTTGCATGACCAGGGCCCAAGACTAGAGAAAAAAGCAAAACTAATCAACAAGAGACATGGGGGAATGCGTGCGGGAGAGTGCAGCACCAAAGGCATCCCTGACACGCATTTTTAGCTTATAAAACGCCGGATTTACACGGAAAGCAGCAACTACACAGAGGTTTCCTTTCAAAGAGAGGACGCGCGCCAACTTTCTTCCTCTTCAGCTTACGGCCGCGACGGCGAAGTCCCGCTCGGCACCCCCAGGAAAGAGAGATCCCGGCCGGCCCCGGGAGCCGCAGCCCAGCCGGCACCTCCGTGCCCGCAGCCACGGCAGGACGGAGCAGCCGCGCTCCCTCCCCCGGGATCCCCAGCCCGCCACGTGCACACGCCAGCCGATGGCAAAGCCCCGAGGTGCCCGGTGCCCACACAGCGCGGTGTCCGCTCCGTGCCGCCCCCCGCCCCCGCGGATCCGCCCGCCGGGTCCGGGCGCCCCTTCCCCCGCCGTGGGAGCGCTGTCCGGCGCTGCCGCCGGCCCAGCGGCGGGGCCGCCCCCCTCCCCGCCCCGGGACGAGTCCCCACCTCCCGACCACTCCTCCTCCTCCTGCTGGAAGGGGAAATATGAAGCGGAGCCGTCGCCGCGCTGCGCGGAGACGAGCGGGGAGGCGGCAGCGGCGGTGCGGGCATCCTCGGGCACCGAGCGGCGGCGGCCGAGCCGGAGCCCTGCCGGGCCGGCGGCGTGCGGGGCGGGAGCCCTGAGGAGCGCCGGCGGCGGTCCCGGAGGGTGCCCGTGTCCCCCGGCCCGCCAGCCGCCTGCCCCCCAGCGCCGGGCCGTGGGCTGCCCGCGGCGGCGCTGAGGCGCGGGCGGCGCGGCGGGAGCGGCGGCGGCCGGAGCGCGGGAGCGGGCGAGGAGCGCTGCGAGCGGGGAGATGTCCGCCCCGTACGGCAGCCTGGTGCGGTACCTGTTCCCAGCCCTGCTGCTGCACGGTGAGTGCGCCGCTCGGCCCGCGGGGTGCTCCGAAAGCGGCGGGGCTGCGAGAGGCCCCGGAGCCGCTCCGGGGGCGCAGAGGGGCGCGGGTGGGTGCGCTGTGCCGCGGTGGCCGCGGGCGCTGGGTCCCGCCTGCCCGGGCGGAGGATGGGAAGCGGGCAGCCCCCGCTGGATCTGCCTGACCGCCCTGTGAGCGGAACCCCTGCGCAGCACGCGTGGGAGCGGCACCGCCGGCGCGGGTGAAACCACGCCGAAAGCGCCCCGCTCCCGAGCGTGTGTCGGCGGATTGCGTTGCAGCTCCTTGGATGGAGCAGTTGGTCCGGGCACCTCGCACAAAGTTTCTTCACTCACCTCCGGCAAGAGCTGGCGCTGCCGAACTCCGGCGCGTTTGGCCGAGACGCCCTGCGGGGCCCGCGTTCTTCCTCTTATCGGGAAGCGTTTTTTGGCGTGGAGATGTTACCTGGGAAGGCTTCGGTAGCAAAGTGTGCCAGCACCGGATCTTGTGCGCAACTAAAATTGTTTTGCTGCAGAGCACAAAAATTCTGGGTGTTATTACACGCAGTCCTGCTTTGACAGCCTCTCAGTTTAACCCTGGACTGACATCTCTCTGAAACTACATAGCAGGTAAAATTTTAGTGAGAAAAGTCAGCGTATTAAAACTTGAAAGTTTATCTTGTAAATTCATTTTTAGGCCTTTAAACAGATAACCCATCTTTCCAGAAAGCCAGTGTTCTTCAAGAGAAACTTCTGAAAAGGAGGCAGTTTAATGAGCTGCTTAGGTATGTCTAACATTTGGCAGCCAGATTTGAAAGATCTGGGTATGATATCCTTCTGAAAGTGCGACTCAAGCTACTCGGTTACCGCATCATTTTGAAGAGTGTTCCCAGTTCTGAAGTCCTTTGTAGCATCCAGCCTCCATCAGTTAAATTTCTTAGGACCTCAAGCTTAGTCGTAAAAAGAGGAATTTTTTTAACTGTTAAAATGCAAGTGACCTACATGGATTCAGTGGGAGATCTGTGAGCTGGGGTTAAGGATTTCAAAGCTATTCCTGGGGTTGATTTTGTGAAGCAGGGATTGTCTCTCTCTGTGTTTGTACAAGTGCTAAGCACACACTATGGTATTTAATAAATAATAAAAAGCATGGGCTTCTGATGGTATATTTTGTTTAGAGAAAGAAAGAGTAGGAGGCTCTGATCCCCAGGAGGGGGTTGATACTCTTCTCTCAGCTCAGCTATGAGATCCGGAGAGCGTAGAAACATGTTTAGCTGAGCCAGAGGTGTTTTTAAACTCTGACAGGACGCCAGAGGTGTTTTTAAACTCTGTGATCTGAGATGTAAAAGTTGAAATGGGAGACTTGAAGTTAGAGGGTAAAGAGAGGAGGTGTAATTGCAGGGTTGGACTCCCTGGCTCATCTGCTTGGAATTACAGAGCAGAGCTGAATGCTGGCTGGAGCATGAAACAAATCAGGGCCAGTGATCAGATCAAAACAGCAGCTGCCAAAAGAGGATGATGAAGAAAAGTCATCCATTTCTTCCATCTGCAGTTATATTTCACCAAATAACATAAACCAAAGTTCTTGTAGAAAGATACAACTCACTGCCTTGTATATGAAGACAAGTACCTTGGTAATGTAGCAGTTCACAGTTTGTATCAGAGTTTCAAGAGCTTGAAAACTACTGCCCTCTTACAAACTTGAAAATTATATCAGTGGCACTGAAATATAGCCCATGGAAATGTCTTTACCCTGTTGGCTTTAACTTGGTCTAGAGCTTTTCCATCCATGCCATAAAGTCAGTAGAAGCATCCTTTGATCTGCAGCTATCCCAAATTGCTAATGTGTAAGAATAACCAGCAATCCCAGGGGATTGCAGTGTTAAGCCTCTTTGCAGCGAGCAGTGTTTTCTTTCTGGATTTCTATTGCATATGGCAATTCGAGGGTTAAAAGTGAGTGAGTGTGGGTGGGTGGTTGAGGCTTTTTAGGGCTTAAAGCTTTGTGACAGAAGTTAAAATGTCCTGTAAGGCTTGAGCTTCTGCTTTCATTACATTAAGAAATGTCTGCTTTAACGTCACTGAGTTGAAATTTGAAAAAACTAGTCTTCATTAATCAAAATAAAACTTGTACATGTACAGTGTCACAAAAAAAAAAAAAAAAAAAAACAGGTTTGCAGCTGGAAGTTGTCCATTATCACTGTTTTCTTTGCTTAGACAAAAAGCCACAGAAGTTTCAGATGTCAAACACTAAGATCATTCAAGTCCAAAAAACCTGAATAATAAGAGCTACGTTCAAGTGGATTCAAAACAAATTTGGCTAATTTATTTTGTAAGCATAACCTTTTCTTTTTATAAATACAGATGCTTTAAAAAAAGCTTTAGTGTATTTCTGATTGTGCTACTGTTAGAGTAATGAGTTAGAAAGTTTAAAACAATTAGTAGATAACATCATGGAAATGGTACTAATAAAGACGATGAAAACAGGACTGATAGGCTTTTCAGAGCAAAACTGTTTATGCTTTTAAAAGTTCTCTGGCAATGTTGCTTAAATTAGTTATATAGTAGTGTTTTATTTCAATTTTTTTCCAGGAAAATACTAAGTAAATGCATCAGGAGATATAAATACCCATAGCCATAGAATGAACGTATATTGTGTTCTGTGCTAGAGACATATGTGATCAGTTTCCTCAGTTAAATAATGCATTTCAAAACCTGGAAGACAATAAAAAGATGGGAAGACACAGTGTTTAATGTAAGAGTTGGAGAATTTGCAGGGAGAGCTAGAAGATGGACTAAATTTTATTCACAAGTTTATCAGCGTAAATTCCATTTCCCTCATTTTTGTAGCTTGACTGTGGGCTAACACAGTGGTAAGATGTTGATATCATCAACAGAGAGGGCAACTTTTTTGTGCTCTGCAGGGTTTCTGTAGAAAGTAGGTTGGCACAAAATGGGCCCAAAACTTGCCTCAACCACACTGGAGGCAAATACCTTCAGCTATTCAAGGCAAGGGTAGGATTTCATTAGTGAGGTGATTATTTGGGGCTGATAGAGGGCAGAATTGTATGTAGTGAGTTTGTTTAGCACTGTCTTCACTCGGACACAAGTCCCAGGGGAGCTGGAGGCAGTTCTGCATGAATAAACCCCAGTGCCAAGGTGTGGATAGAGGACAGAGCAGATGTTTCTTGTGAAGAGAGCAAGACCAAACTACCATTGATGCTGAACTGCACAGACATCCCAGCACTGCACCCATTCCTGTCAGGGGCAGAGTTCCCACTGCCCTGAAGGAAGATGGGCTTTAACCCTTCAGGGTTTCATAAAGAAACCCTCACTCTGGGCAGTGCCATTTCACCTTGCACACATAGCAGCAGCCATCCCAATTAAAAACTTCAGCTAAGCAGAGGTTATGGGCTGTGTAAGTGCTTGGCTCTTGCTTCTCTGACCTCTTCCAAGAGAGGGCATTGAATGAAGACCAAGCTATAGGGTAACAGGGGACCTCCATGCTGGGCCTGTCAGCTTTGAGGGGGTTACTTTTTAGCTGTCCCATGTAGACATACTTTGGATCCCTCCTCAGGATCTTTCATGCTCTGAAACGTTCATTTTGCCTCTCTTCGAAAGCTGCACTTGGTAACTCTGTGTGCACAAGAGAGGCAACAGATACGTGTGAAAGGAAGTCATTGTCCTGTCTGCTTCCCTGGCCATAAAACCCGGCTTTCCTTTCCCAACCCTTTTGTTTGTAGTAGCTAATTTGGGCCCCAGTCTTGTGAGGACTCTTTGAAGTTTCAAGTGCAGGGAAAACACTGGTAAACACAGCTCGTGGCTTGGTAACAGGACATTATATTCTCCATGGCAATTATGTAAGCTTGCACTGGAGCTAAAAGCCTGTCATAGGCATTATCTGACACTATCCCACATCAAGAAAGAGCATGATCCAAATGTCTATTTATTTAATTGTGCAGGGCAACTGCCCAGATAAGGAGAGCTGTAAAGTTAATCCAGCCAATTATTCTTTATCTGTTGTAAGGTTTTTACTATTTCAGACAAGTTCTAACTTAAAAAGAGGTTGCTGCAGGAATAAAGCATGAATGTTAAAATATTTCTGTCAGAGATTAAGCCATTGCTTATTTTGAACTTATGCTATCACTTGAGGTTGTTTTACTTCATAATAAAATTTTGTTCTTCTGTATTTACATCACTAGAAATTAGGGGGGGGAAAAAAGTCAAGTGGTTCCTGGTGAGCAATCCCAGTCTTAAAGCCAGGTTTGAGTCCTACTCTGAGGTAACATCTCTTCAATGATCTAGCAAAGGATGAACCTGCTGAACACCTGGTAGCTTTCAGACTGGTTTAAAGCACTACACTTGGACATTTTTGAAGCCATGGTTTAGAGATGGTCATTAAAGTGATAAAAATCTAAACAGTTTAAGATTATTTGCCTTGTGCTTGCCAGACTGCTAGTCTGGCGTAGCTCTGAACAGAATTTGGCCTGGGTGTTGAGGCACAAATTAAATTAAAACTATCTGTGTTCAAGCACAACTCTATGTATTATCTTTGTTGCAGTTGTACAGTATTTGCATGCTATTTTTCAGAAAACCAAAACATTCATTCTAGCAGCTTGCAGTTTTTTTCAGAAATGTTGGCAGAGAGCTTTGTCATAACCATTTTTTGAAGCACGTTTGGGTAACGGGCTGCCAACAGATTGCCCTTTTAAGATCTGTATTTTACTCGCAGCTATGTGGAGAAATCTTTGAAGAACTTGAAAGTAACCTATCTTCCCTTAACAATTATTTTTATCTTGAATGGTTGTTCCCACATCAGATACAGGTTTATAGGTCAACATGAGAGCCTGAAGCCTTCTGTCTGGTGTGGTATATGCTCCTATCCACATCTTACTGGCGTGGCAGCTGTACAGGCCTCCACTTTCCCACTCGGATGTTGGAGCCTGTAAAGTGTGATCTGAGATCACAGGCTCTCAAAGATCTGTGTGATCTCTGAGGGTCTGGGCAGGGATCACCAGAGAGCTGTAGCACCTCTCATGCTAAAGCTGTGTCACTGCTAGGGCTTGATTTTGTAAGGGAAGCTGGATATCATCTCATCAAAACATGCTTTTGTTTTGCCACCTGATATTTCAAGTGGATTCTGGAATTTTCCTTTTCCTTTTGAACTTGCTCCTTTGTGAAAGCAAATGCTGTGGGGTGGGGGATACAATCATACCAATCTCTGGTTGTGGCGTAGCTAAAGTGAGAGCCAACCAGAGGCTTCACAAAATTGTTGTTATTGGTCTCATGCAAAGATTTTTTTGTTTGCTTATTTGAATTTTGTCGCACTTTTGAGTAGTAACATAGTGGGTGGATTTTGGGTTTCTATTTTTTAACAAGTGGGCAATATTCCTTCATAACACACAAAAAGTCAAACAGTCGGTCAGAAAGAGAGTCTGAAATATTCTCAGTTGAGTCTGAGATACTCAGTCATGGAGATACTGAAACCTACCATCTGTCAGTGCTATAGAGAATAGCAGACTTGGATCTCTCTGAATGAAAGTAATGGCTCCAACTATGTTGCAACTGCATCTACTATCCAAAGTGGGCTTCTAAAGAGTCGTGAAATTCTTTTCCCAGTTTTGTGAGTGCATGTTTTAACCTTGAGCCTTTCCAGCAATGTCTCATTTAACATGGCCAAATGGATCTTTTAAAATAAGTGAATCATCCCTGCAGTCCCTCAGTTTTGCAGAACACCTCGTGTGCACTGCCAAGGGTGGAGTAGGGGGGGCACTGCACTGCCTCTGAGCACCTGCTGTGAGGAAAAACACAGGGGATGGTGTTTGATTTACTGCTCTGTGTGGGGAGCATATCACTGGTCTCAGTGTTTGACCTGCAGATGGTACAAGGGGAAGTTATATCACCTTTGTATGGCAGCTGTATCTACAGGCATATGTCAGTAACTACAAAAGTGTTGAAATGACTTCTTTGTAAGGAAGAAGTTTGCACCAAATTATTTCCTTGCTCCAGCAAGTCAAACATAGTTAAAGGTCCCATTGCTGTCTCTCAATTTTATACTGTATTTCATATTTTGATATTCTGGTCCTGTGATGGTGTTTAGCATTATTGAGAGCAGCCCAAGGACAAAGACTTGGAGGTGTTGGTTGATGAGAAGCTCAATATGTGCACTTGGAGCCCAGAAAGCCAAACATCCCAGGCTGCATCCAAAGCAGAGCGGGCAGCAGGGCAAGGCAGGGGATTCTGTCCCTCTTCTCTGGGGAGATCCCACTTCAAGTACTGCGTCCAGTTCTGGGGTCCCCAGCATAACTAGTACATGGACATGCTGGAACAAGTCCAAAGGAGGACACAAAGATACTCAGAGGGCTGGAGCACCTCTCCTGTGGCAACAGGCTGATAGAGCTGGGGTTGTTCAGCCTGCAGAAGAGAAGGCTCTGGGAAACCTTAGAGCACCTTCCAGAACCTAAAGAGATCCTGCAAGAGAGCTGGAGAGGGACTTTTTACAGAGGCATGTAGTGATAGGACAAGGGGAACAGCTTTAAACTGAAAGTGGGCAGGTTTAGATTAGATTTAAAGCTAGTCCTTTCTTTCTTTAGGAAGAAAGTCTTTACTGTGAGGGTATAGAGGCAGTGAAACAAGTTGCCTAGGAAAATTGTGGATGCCTCATCCCTGGAAGTGTTCAAGGCCAGTCTGGTCCTGTAGAAGGTGTCCCTGCCCATGGTCAGGGAGAAGTGGAACTGGATAATTTTTAATGTCTCTTCCAGCCCAAACCATTCTATGTGTGTGTTTTCTACATCTCTCCCTGTGTCTCTGCAGCCTTCATTATGTTCTCATGCCTCACTTGATTACCTGAATTTGTTCTTACCTTCATTTGTCACAGCTGGATGGATAGAGTCTCAAACAAATACCCTCTTTCCTCTTGGCCTGTCAGTGCAAATCTCCCTGCTATTCCCTAGCTGCAGTTTATCATTTGCAAGTTGCAGACAGAACTACACTCATGTGACATGGAGAACTGAGATGCAATTGCTTCTGAGCTATATCAAAGAAGACACTGTATAATACCGCATAAAGTTTGACTCCTTTTCAAAAACTCCTTCATTTCATTATTTCCTTCAGGGAATAATTGGGAATGTCTGATGTGGTTACTGCGTTTTTTTCTTTGATATGTGCACATACAAGATGGTGTCCTCCCAAAGAAGGATTTTTGCTTGAGGAAATCAAATCCCCACGTATGTCTAAATGAATAAATAATTTCTAAATGCATCTGTATTCATGAGTCATATGACATGAGCTAGGCAAAATACAGCTGCATAAAAGCAAGTGGTACAATAAATATGCGTTGAAAATAGCCAGTTGAACAATTCCAAAACCTTCTTCTGATGGCAAATTTCAAAAGGAAATGCGAATTTTCAAAGTTTTTTTTTCAGTGTGAGATAATTTGTCTGCAGGAGACACCATGTTGAAAGATAGCACTGGTGGCTACAACCTCTGCCATGTACCTTGCATGGACATGAAGCACACACCCAAGCTAGTCAATCCTGCCTCTCCAAAGATGTAGTCAGTTCAAGCAGAGCATCACCCTGTCATGGCTCTACCATTTCTGTCTGCAGAGTGGGAGTTGTTTGGTGCTAGCATGAGTGACTCTGCTCAGCAATGTAGAAATACCTGAGAAATCTCTGGCTTCCAGAAAGGGAGAAATACTGATCCCCTGAAAATCAGGTTTCTGTAAGGGCATCTCAGGCAGTGTGCTCAAATATCAAAGTATCCCTAGTATTTATTACCCTGTAGAAAGCAAGGCCATAAATTCTCATTCACATTGAAGAATTGTTTGTAACCTGCAACATAACAAAGCTATCAGATTTTCCAGAAAAGATTTTGTGAGGTTGTATTCATTAATTAATCTCATTAAATCCTGGTGTTGTTCAATGGTGAGCACCGTTTAGGTTAAGGTATTTATTCTATTCTTTCTGATCATTTTTTACCCTCTCTTCTGGACAAGTCTTTGCTTCTGTTTAGCTGAGGAATTGCTGGTTTTAAATGGTTGACATGTACTTATAATTTTGGCAATGCCATTTTCCCAGGTGCTACCCAAGTTTCTACCAGAAAATCTAAGACCTAGCCAACATAATGAATCACCTTTTTTTTTCTTTTTCTTTTTTTTTTCTTTATTTTTCTTTTTTTTTTTTCTTTTTTTTTCTTTTTTCTTTTTTTTTCTTTTTAATATGGTAATGGGAAATACTTAAGAAAGTGTCTACCGAACACTAGGCATGTGCCCAAATGTCAGATGGGGCTTGGGGCATAAAGCATAGGTCCTGTACTGGGTGGTTCCCACTGGTGATCCCCAACAGCCCCATTTCTTATCCAGGTCAGCTGAGAAGGCAGCAGGAAATATGGGGACAAATCCCAGACCCTGCCCCTGAAAGTATCTTACAGTGAGACATCCCTTTCCTGAGATGGCTGCCCCAACTTCCCAGGCACTCAAACAGCCCCTTCACCCCACCCTTTACCCATTTTGTAGCCTTCTGGTGCTCAAATTCCTTCTGGCAACTAATAGAGTTTCCAACATGCTATGTAAGGTTCATGTTTGTCACCTTTTAACCCCTAGATGTGGGGTTTTCTTTTGATCCATGTTTTCCAACATATCTAAGAGCAGGCCGTGTCTAAAAGAGTAAAGGCACATTCCTTTCGAAGCTATGTATTCATTTTGTTCAATTAATATTGTGTAGAGAGCATGCTGGTAGATTTTGTATGTATACATTACTAGAAACCAAAATTACTGTGTGCTGGAGATAAAGTTAGCTTTTGAAATTCCTTTTCCCCTTTAAAATAAAAATAGAAGGATCTGACTTTAATTGACCATCTCAGTCATCACAGAGGCTTCCTGTGTGCAGAGGCTTTGCTTTTAATATCTGTTTTCCCTTGACTTTAAAGAGTAGTCTTTATTTGCGAGTTTATTATAGAAGCATTCAAATTAGAGGAGGGCTGAAACCGCAAAGTTTGTGTCCGGATCTGGATGCAACTTTCTGAAAGTTTGAAAGTTTAGGTTTTTGATTGTCCTGACCAGAGATTACAGAGGTGTCTATAAAGTTCAGTTTCAGAGCCACATCTCCTGGGTGTGGAAACACAGCACTTCAGTTCAAGCTCTTTTCCTCAGTTCATTTCATAAATTTATTTAGTGGGTTATGAGTGGTGTAACAGAAAGCTTCCCATTAGTTTTTTTTTGTTTGTTTTCATATGAGAAAATAAATGTAAACAGTATTTGCCCAGGCACATAACAATATGAACAAGTGTCATTCAACACAAGATGGTCACAATGTCCTTTTTCACATTGAAGCCCTACTCAGCAGGGTCTCATGATGTAATTTCACTTTCTCTCACAGGGCTGGGAGAAGGTTCTGCTCTTCTGCACCCAGACAGCAGGACCTACCCTCGGTCCTTGGAGAAGAGTGCCTGGAGGGCTTTCAAGGAGTCACAGTGCCATCATATGCTGAAACACCTTCACAATGGAGCCCGAATCACCGTACAGATGCCTCCCAGTATTGAGGGCCACTGGGTCTCTACTGGGTAAGGAAAAATAGAACAAGATGCTTGGGATGCGGAAGAGAAGATGGTAAAAAAGGCAAGAGGGAAGGATGAATATTCCCACTTTCAACAGCAGAAATATTTTCTTTCATATGGTGATGCTCTAAATTCCAGATGCTCTCTATATGTTTATGCATAAAAGGAAAAGGAGCACCATTATAAACATTAAAATAGCGTGCCATAAAGCTGTCTTGATGAATCAATTTATTGTCTGGATTTTACCAGCATGCTGTGAAATATCTTTAAATCTCTCTGAATAGGAAGGAGCCTACCAAGCTGCCAAAATGGATGCTCCTTCAAACATAACATTGTACTATATTTGTCTCCATGCATTAGATCCATTGAATGGGTCCTTGTTTTCAGAGCATGGGTCTAGCACTGGTTTTATTAGCAAAAGAAATTAAGAAGCTGTATTTCACTAGTTCTGTTACTCTTTATACCTGGTGACTTGTGTTTCAGAGAGCTGTTTTGCTTTCTGTGTCTCAGCAGGCAATATTCACAAGCTTATTGGAAGTGACTTATAGTAGGAAGGACTGGGTTTTTTTTTAACAGAGTGTATTCCAGGATGAGAGGAAATGGTCTCAAGTTACGCCAGGGGAGGTTTAGACTAGATATTAAGAAAAATTTCTTCACAGTAAGAGTGGTCAGGCATTGGAATAGGCTGCCCAGGGAAGTGGTGGAGTTAACGTCTCTGGAAGTGTTCAAAAGACATGTGGATGTGGCACTTGGGATGTGGTTTGGTGCTGAACATTGTGGTGCTGGGTTAAAGGCTGGACTCAATGGTCTTAGAGGTCTTTTCCAACCTTAACAATTCTACAGTTCTGTTTATGTTAAGCAGTGTAGAGGTGACAAGGGAAACAAGTTTGAAGGCACAGGAGGGCTTCCTACAGGAAGTGGAATTTAAGTGCATTTACACTTCCAGAAGAAAGTGGGGGAGGGGGCAGGGGGTGGGAGCGGTCTTGGGAAGAAAGAGAAAGAACTGACAGAACCTCAATATTGCATGGTCCAAATTCAAGCCAAGTAGAAATTTTACATTAACAATCAGAAGTTTGCATTAACTGCCGCCCCTGTTGAATTTTTGAGTGGAAAAGCTCAGGATATGATCCTGCATATCCCTAGCAGACCAGAGATCGTGGATTTACACAGAGAAGCTTCTAGAGCATCTTATAAGCCCGTTCTTTTTGCTGTCCCCTGGACATATGACATTTCACTTTCTGATGTTATCAGTCATTCTGCTAAATCTACCGTGCAAAAGAGAGCAATAGATGTTAATAGGCTGCTACTAATTTCAACAAAGAATTGAGTCACATGGTGGTCCCTAGACAAAAGGCAAAAGCAAAACACGATTCAAAGTATTTAAGCCTACAAGATAAAGCCTTTAGATATGATCACCATGAAGCAGTGTATTAATAGCAGCAGGGGGAATTGTTGGATAATTGGCAGGCCACAGATCCCTAGTTCCTATTTATTCCTATTCCTGCTGGAGGGATTTAAGCACCCAGGTGTCTCTGTGGACCCATGCGGGTCATGTTGCCCGTAGTACACATGATGTGCCACCTTGCTAAAGTTTTGTTTCCACACTTTCTTTCCTCCCACAGCTGCGAAGTTAGAGCGGGCCCAGAGTTCATCACAAGATCTTACAGGTTCTACCACAACAACACCTTCAAGGCCTATCAGTTCTACTACGGGGGCAATCGCTGCACCAACCCCATCTACACCTTGGTCATTCGAGGCAAAATTCGCCTCCGGCAGGCGTCCTGGATCATCCGTGGCGGCACCGAGGCCGACTATCAGCTCCGCAGCGTGCAGATCATATGCCACAACGAAGCGGTAGCCAAAAAATTAAGTGAGTTGGTGAACCAGACGTGTCCTGGATTTATCCCAGGAGATATTCCCTGGGAGCAGGATGTGAGCTATGATTTGCTGAGAGAAGAGGACGGCTGTGAATGCACCAAAGCTCTGAATTTTGCCATGCACGAGCTCCAGCTGATCCGTGTGGAGAAGCAGTACCTGCACCTCAATGTAGACCACATTGTGGAGGAGCTGTTCCTGGGAGACATTCACACTGATGCTACTCAGAGGAGGTTCTATCGGCCCTCTAGTTACCAGCCTCCTCTTCAAAATGCCAAGGTACGTGTCTGGGGGTTTGCATATGTCTTCTTTTTAAGATATTGCTGATAAAGCCCAAATCACTCAGTTCTTCTGAGTAAGTGCGCTGATGTAACCTAAAATCTACACGTGCTTCTAATACAGGGGGTTGATTACAGCCATAATTAACAGAAGATAACAGAACTCACTTTGTGAGAACAGTAACTTTGCTGTGGTTTATGTGACTGCAAATATGCAAAAAAAGTAATCTCATGAAGTAAACTCAGTAAAGGCCACTCTGGAGATGGAATCAGAGACTTGTAGGCAGAAGTGGGAGTGGTTGGCTGGGACCATGGTTGTAGGCTAGCAGCTGAGAGGAAGGTTTCATATAGAACTGAGATAGAGGAAGAGGAACAGGCACCAGTGGATACTTCTATCGCTGTGGGGGAGACCAGGGAGAGAGAAAATCAAATATGAATTTCAGCATATAGAAGTTGGGTGATCCATAACCTGAAGAGGAGACAAGGAAATAGGAAGGTAAACACATGGAAGGGACAGCATGAAGGGATAAAACCTGAATCACTGCACAGGTCATAGATCCAGATGTAGGCACACACATTAATGAAATGAAAAACAGGTGAATTTTGAATGGGGCTCTAATTCCATTTGATAATTCAGTTTTCAAAGGGGCCTCAAAGTGCCCTCAGCTTCATCAGGAATTGATCAACCCATAGTAAGCTAAATAAAACTCAAACAGGAAGCACAGACACCGATGGCCTGTAGCAGGAAGGCTGTTATAGATCTTTCCTGGTGACATTTCAAAGGCAGGCAGCAATTGGAACCACATTGCCAGGTGCTGCTGCCATCAGTGTGCTCCAGCTGGGCATTGCCACAGCATCACTTCCAGCTAATGGGTTACCACCATTTTCAATCATCTCATCACAAATGGTTCAAAAATCAGTTATAGCTTATCAGCAATAGCAGGAAACACAGCATTGTGTGATCTGCCTTTAATTGCTTTGTAGCCTGGCCTAGGGATCATTTTAATCCACAGTCAACTCTTTTGCTTTATGAAAAACTTTATGAAAACTGTGGTAATTTTTGTCATTCTTATGCTGTCTTCAAGTTACCAAGGACAACTTTGAGTTTTCTTTTTAAACTTACCTTCTGAAAATAGAGATTTTCAGCAGCAGAAGTTGTACCACAGCACACTCCTCTGCAAAATTTTGGTTTTCTTTAATTAACCACATCAACTTTCACTTTACTGATTTGGATGTGAGGGTTCTTTGCTAGATCTCTTCCTTGCAGGTTTCTGTAGATAGAAATTATCAGACACCAGCTATATTGTATCTGTTCTAGAAAACATTGTAGATCTTTTTCCAACTGCTTGAAAAAGAGACAAAATCTTGATTTAAATCACTGTAGCTGAGTATTTTTCTGGTCTAATCTAGACGTTTTATTCTGGGCTGATATATAAGACAGCAAATGCCTACACTTCCACCTTATAGTAATTTCATTACAGTCAGAGCAGTCAGATGTACTTTCAGACAGCTTTAGAAAATTAAGATTGTTGTCCAGGTCTGCTGTAATTTTAGGATAATGATTTTCCTGCCTGTGTGTTCTGCTACCGTAGCATCACTTTTTCTCTCTAAAATATAGTGGCTCTAAAATACAATGCTCAAATTTAAGGGACCAAATTCTGCATAAGAGAGGTGTGTTTCTTGAGACAGGTTAGCTAAAAGGAGCTGGGCCTGCTGGTACTAGGCTTTCAGCATGATATAAATAGCAATACCGTAAAAAATGAACCTTTGCTTCAGCTGCCATGAAAGATTCCAGGATGTGGGTTTGTTGGTTTGCACCTAAGCATGAAGATCCCTATACCAACAGGTTCTCAACAGGCACTCTGACCTACTGTTTGCCAAATGCAGGAAGAATAGTAACAGAAGTGCTTTTTCCCCTTTTTTTCTTGAAGTCCAGGCAAACATACCGTTGAAAGGTTATAACCCTTCCTTTTTGAACTCTTTTCCTTTTTTAATTGTTGCTCCACTGGGACCCAGCTGAAAATGAGTTTAAATGCTAAATTGAGTTTAAAACTACAAGTCACAGACTCCTCTGGAAACTGGACACCATGAATAAATAGAAACATTAAATCAACTTGTTTTTTTAAGGTTTCTACAGTCATACCAAGAGGTTGGGGAGGCCAGGAAATTGCTTCTGAAGTGAATCAGGTGTATTGTGTGGAATCTTTCATTTAAGGCTTTTTTCATTTCCTTTTTATTTATTTATATTTTAGACTCATAAAGGCCTGCCTAAAATAAGTTAAGAGGATTCACATTTTGAGTTAAATTTATAGTTATGCCTCTATATAGAAGAAAGTTCCACCCAGCCCAAGAGTTTACACAGCCTGTAAGTTGGATGTGGTAGCCACATTCATTACTTATGTGGTTGAAATGAATGGTAATTAAAAACAAATGATTGCTGGATATGTTAGGAATGCCAAAGCCACATGATCAGGACTTTAAACAAATAGAATTGGACCTTTTCCAAATTCCTGCAGCGATTTCACCACGGGATGGTAAATCAAAAGGGCTGTCCAAAAACCAGACAGCTTTATGCTGAGCTACAAATCTGAATAAATTCACAGATTACTGTATCTCAAGTGTTCCTATAGAATCAGGGAGCTTATAAAAACATATAATATGTCATCTCTTAAGGCTTTACGAATTCTCTTAGATAAGAACATACCTTAAACAAATTCCTCCTGTAAAATATGTGGAAGTTCTTGAGTGCAGATGATGAATAGGTCACTATATAGATTTATCTTGGCTGTTTTCTAACCTGGCTCAAGATACTAGTTAGGACTGGATGATGAATGGAGATGAAGATCTTTGATGTCTCTTGACATTGCAAGTTTATTGAGTGATTCAGGCTATCACACATGGAGCTTCTTCTGCCAGCATGAAAGAGCTCATGGCTGGGCAGGGCAGGATGGGGGAACTGCTTGGCCATCATCACATATGTTACACAAAATGTTCCCAATTGGGACAACACCAAGGACCAACACCAACCTGCCTGGTTAGTTGTAATGTCACAAAAGTGTACAGGGACTTGTAGCATGAAGGAAGGCTTGAATGTGGTATTCGTTCTCTGTGCAGGACAAAAAATGTCTTCAGAAATGTCTGCTCTAAACTACAGAATATGTGTACAATAGCAGTACTGGGAGACTTATTTCACATGTAATTGCCTCAGCAGTATTGCTTTGTAAACAAAGAACTCCTTGTGCTATTTTATCATGTGACAGAGTAACTGGAAATATCAGAGCAGGGCTGTGATGACCGGTCATTCTGATTAGATCATTATTTAGGAATAAGGCTGACATGGCCTGGAACATCACAAGAAACCTAAAAAGCGCTCTAGGATAACCTTCATCTTTGTCATGCTCAATCAGTTGCAGGACACACTCTTTCAGTAAGATGTTTTCCCTTTGAAATGTGACTAATAAATCAATTCCTATTACAACTTTATTTACCTCTGGGACCTGACTTCCAGCCGCACCTGGAATTTGCAGCTGATACAGATTCGATGTATGGAGAAAGACTGGTGCTTGGGCTTTCCTTTAGCCAGGAAAGGGCAAAGTGTGCAAGGTTTTCTGTGCTTTTCAAAAATTTGAGTCTTCATCTCTTTGAAAGACAATGACTTCATCTCTAGGGGAATTCTATGTACTTGTGAAGCTCCCAGGAAAATGCAATCATAAGTTAATAAATAGATGTTAAGCATGTGAAGTGCCTCCAAGAAATATGCAAAACTCAACCAAAAAGTACAGTTTTGGCAGACAAAACTCCTTCGTTTGCCTGAGTAGTGCCACTAGACTTCTAGATTAAGGCAACACTTGAAGGGTGCCTTTTGTCCATTTTTACTTGAAAAGAGCTCTTGGTTAGGAAAATTATGAGGGGAAGCAAGGTAGGAGTATTCAGAAGAATGCTCAAGTGGGTTAATTCCAGTTTATGAACAGTAACAGTGTGTGTGGTGCCCTACAGAGATGAGGAAGCCAGCAGCTTTTAGCTGAGGGTGGCCCTTGCCGTGCTTGGCCGTGGCCTTTGAAGGTGCCACGTCTGCACTTAGCACTGTCTGCTCTGCAGCTGCAGTAAAAGCCTGCCACAACTCAAATGCAGCACCAGGGATCAAAATTAACCATTTAGCCCAGCCCAGGCCTCCAGATCAACTCAGCATATGTATCTAAACTACTGACACCTTCCTTTGGCATCGTAGCACAGTGGCTTCATCTTTTGTAAATGGGTAGGGAAGACTCAGTGGTAATATTGCATGGTTTAGAGGGCTAGATAGGATGCTTTTTAAGGGCATAATAAATATACAAGGCAGCTTTATTTGGGAATACTTTATTCTTGAAAATGGACATTCAAGCTGTCCCTTTGGGTTTTCCAGGAATTTTTTTGTTAATACTTCATAAAACGTTCATGTCACCATAATTTAGTATCATTTTAATGGGACAGATGACATGCAAGCACATTCATCTGGGAAGTCTGGTTTTCTCTTTGTTCTTGTCTTTTGCCCACACTAAAGTCATTTATACCAGAAAAGAACAACCAGAAGACTTTTGCATTTCATATTGGTGTTGTTTATTTCAGTTTTATGCAGGGTTGTGCAACAAAATCAACATCATAGATCAGACAGTTGTGTAATGGTAGTGCCTTGAGATTCCTTCACTATCTTTCCCTTCATAAGAGCAGTTAATAAAAACCATTCCTCGATATCTTAGAATATATGGTATGCATTTGCAGATAAATCTGAGCATATCTCCACCCTCCTTCCTGCTTGCAGCACCTCTGTTCCCTACCAAAAGAAATATCCATCTGACAACTCTGCAAAGGAGTTACCGGTCTCTCCAGCATTTTACTTGCCTCAAGATTTTTAATTAAAGTTTTAAATCTTCGTTTTTCTTCATTCCATTTGGCAGGCTGAGTTATAACTGTGTCAGCCGTGCTTGTCAACTCCCCAGAGCCAGCCTAATGCACATTAGTCAACTCAGCTTCATATGAGGTCATGCAAAGCCTGCAAATTATCACTTTTGTACTGAAGAGAATTTGTGGTCGTTTTTTAAAGTGTTGTCTTGGTCTGCAGTTATCTATAGTGGTGGAGGAGAGAGCCTGATACTATCCTGAGCAATTCATAAATGTGTCCTTCCTGTGGACTTGGCTCCTTGGCAATGTGAAGCAAAGCCATCCAGCTTTTTTTGTTGAGCTGGAAGCATTTCCTTGAATTGATGCTCTCACAAGAATTTCCATTTATACTCATCCTGGGAGCACTAGTTACTAACACTAGCACCTGGTACTGTGTTTCCTTGGGTGGTGAGGTTTAAAGCATCCTGACCAGGCATGATTCATTCTAGTCCTGCCCATGTCACGTGGTGTTCGGGAGATGTGCAAGGCCATAGCTGAGTGTGGCTTTTCTTTCCCCTCTTTTTCAGCACTTCACCTCATGGTAATACGTGCATTCACATGGCAGGAGTTTCTTACCCCAGCTTTTGTGGCTGTTGGCCCCTACAGCATCCCAGGATTCTGGTTAGATCTTTACTGCACACACAGTTCAAGCCTGAGCCCATGCCTGAGGAAATCCGATGCCTGGTCTCTCATCTCATGTCTCCCTACAACAAGGATATGCTGGGTACAACATGACAGAGCCAGTCACATGCTATGTGGCATAGCCAATGTCAGATAGTCTCAGGCAGCCATAGAATTCCACAGAACTTAAGAGAAAATTAAACTGTGCTAGGAGGGTTTATGTTTCTGGCTATCCATAGCAATTGGGAAAAAGATGAAGGAACCTCATCTTTGTTTGCTTTTTTAAATTGGAATCCCCCTCTCTTGGCTTCCAGAGCTCTCTGTCCTTATTACCACTTCAGCTGAGACAGCAGGACGGAGTGATAAGAAAAAATGTTGGTGGGAATTTTTAGATCCTAAGCTATTTTCTCCCCAGCTATAAAAACTGAGTTTTCAGCCAGAGATTCAGGCTTGTTTTGGCACACATGGCTTTGTGGATTAGTTCAGAAATTGGCTTTAAAGAAACACCTGGAAGGATGAGGAATGTTGTCACTATGGCTTTGGCACTGCAGAGCTGCAAGGAGCCACCCATCATGGGAAGGAATCTTCCAGCTATTTTAGGGCCCAGTCCTTCTAGCAAGGCCTCAGTATTAAAAATACTGCACTGTGCACCTAAGATAATCAAAATGTAGAACTGATGCTCATCCTGTCCCCTGCTCGTTTTATTGCTTTTTAGTTTATGTCATGCCCCAATGAGCTTTTTACTAGAGTTCTTAATCCTGTTTGGACTCAAACATCCTTTGTCTCTGTTCTCTATTTTCTTTGAATGCCTGTTTTTAGAAAATAATCTTTCCCTGAAACACATGGAAAGGGAGTGATTTGCAAAGCCTCAGATAGTGTAATTAAGAGCCAAGAGCAGCTGACCTAAAAAAGCAAAAGCGAAATATACAGTCAATTGTTAAACATAAATTACTCCATAATTACGCCAAATTGCCTCATAACAGAACTTGTTTTTTCCCTTGCCCATTACTTGGGCAAAAAATCATACTGAGGGAGTTTATACGTGGCATATTCTTCCACTAAGAAGTTTATAATGTTGTGAAAGATAGTATCACAGCAAAAAAGGTTTATGTGGGCTTAGATTCAAATGCTGGTCTCAAGAAAGCAATAGATTCAGAGTACATCCAGTGAGGGGCTGGAGCCAGCTGGTGTCTCACAGCTGTGAAAGGGATGTTTCTGCTTCCTCCCTCACCACCCCAACCTCTCCCTGCTGCACTTGTGGTTAGATGCAAAAAGTTTCTGGTTACCTCAGCCCCTTCATTTGGGCACAGTCAGTGACTAGAGGGCCATCAGGTGGGACATTCCTTAGCAGCCCAGCTGGCCAGACCCTCAGAGTTGGGGCAAAGCCTTCACAATTAGAAGGGCTGCACAGAGCTGCAGTAGTTCAGGACCACGGCGGTCAAACAGCTGGGTGAATACAGACAAGTAACAATGAGTTAACAGGGACCTTCCTGGGGTTTGCCAAGGGAGTCACCTCTGCTCACAGTGTAATGGTGGCCAGTGGTGACCAAAAAAGAAAAAAGGCTGAGTTGTTGTTTGGTTTTCTTCAGATTTTGAGCTAGGGCAACAGGAATTACTAGCTCCCAGGTTAAATTGCCTTGGCTCACAAACTGGTTTTGGAGGATGGACTCTGGGAGGAAAATGTGAATATAAACCAAACCAATAAACTGCTCTGCCAGGGCCTACTCTGGGAGATAGAAGCTTTCAAATTCAGTTCAGGAGAGAAGAGACTGTAGCAGAAATTCTCTCCTACTATTGATAGATTCAGCCTATGTAAGTTATTTTTAGTTTTATAGCACTGTCTTTTTCTTACTTTCTGGCTTCACTGTATGCGAGTGGGGCAATCACAGCCATAAAGTTACTGTCATCAGTGCCCTTAATGTGTCAGGGAACAGTGCAGCCAGTCTGCCCCATAGTAGGACAGAAATATGTGGTTAAAAGGTACTGGCATCTCCATCTCCAGAAAAAAACATTATTTCTATTACAATTGAAGGATACTTTTTGCAGATATATCTGCACTAACTTCACCAGTTGCAGTTAAATTAAATGTTAATTAAATGTTCTTTGTATTTCACTAAGGTACCAACAGACCTCAACCTGTTTGCATAATTTAGCTGAAAAAACCATATCTTAAAATTTGGTAACAAGCTCCACAGTGGGAAAGGACTACATCCACTTTAAGAGCATGACAGCACATGTGGTCTCCAGAAGACCATGTGTTTAGGGGTGGAAAGACCCTCGGGAGGTCACCAAGTCCAACCTCCTTCCTCCTCAGAGCAGGGCTGTTGGCCAGCAGTGGTTCAGATCAACCAACACAGATCCCGTGCTTTCATCTCTCGAGGACTCTCCTCGATCCTTCCTGGAGAGAGGGAGATGCACTGGCAGGTTACTCACATCCACCACATTCAAGCTGTGAATGTTTTCCTGAGTTAAGAGCTAAAGCTCAACATGCGGCCATCTGGGAGATTTACAGAAATACTTCTATGTACACCTTTCCAGCCCTCTTTTCTGAGGCCTCTCTGAGCACCCTCTGTAACATAAATGCTCATATTCACTGCTCTTACTCTAAAGTTCACATGAGCTGCTATGAAGTCAGCATTTCTCCACTCATTGCCTTCAGCTCTGGCTCACTTTAGAGGTGACATTCACACAATCTTCATTAGTGCCCTGAATTCTTCCAATAAAATGACTGTAGGTAGCTTCAGAGAATCAACTTACAACACCCACAATATATTTTTTTTTTACACATATTAAACAGGGTTTATATTTGCCCCATCCCAGACCAGATAGTTATCCAAACTCTTTTCAGCAATAGTGAAATCAATGAAATGGCTGCTGCTCTATGTCCCTAGGATGTAGAATAATGGTCTATGCAAAGTAGCTATAAATGATGTTGCTCAGGAGGTGGAAGCCTCAGCATGAAATTTCTTTGCTCCTGCCACAGATTTGGAGCCTACAGACCCCTCCTAAGACAGCCCAGGTACTCACATTTGGGGCCAGGGGTACTTGGCTGCTTGAGGCTGCTGCACGGCCCACAGTGGTGAGCCACTCTGGAGCTCAGCATCTACCACGGACCCTGTTCCTGCTGGAGAGGGCCATAATAAAGCTTTCACCATGTCCAGCAGCAATCAGCCATATCACACACTTCCCAAACTTGTGTTAGGGCTCAGCAAAGCTGAAAGAGTTTAAAAAGCACTGGTTACTATTCTCCCAAGGTGCCATCCAAAAAGAAGTCCTTATAACACCTATGTTTATCTACAGTACTTAAAGTTAACAACTAAAAGACAGATAAATAAGAGTTCAGCAAATGTATTGATTTCTGACACTAGCATTGCAAAATCCCTATCATAGTAAATTACCATCTGCCAGCTTCTTGTATGATTTGAAGGATAAAGTCAGCCTTTTCTAGGTCCTGAACTGAAATGTTAATTTCAGATAAATGCAGTTAAGAGAATTCATTTCGTACATGCTCGTCTGCTGTGCAGTCTCACGAATACAAGACCAATTAGTACCACTAACAAGATCAGAAATGACAATGCATTCCTTAAAGTGTGGAGCTGATGTCATTTCAGCATGAAGTGGCTGGCCTGATGCACTGCCCTGTATCCCAGGTGATGCCTACTGAGGGTTCCTCTCTGCTTTGTTTCAGATCCACGACCACAAGTGCATTGCCTGCAGGATCATCTACCGCTCGGACGAGTACCACCCGCCCATCCTGCCCCCCAAGGCGGACCTGACCATCGGGCTGCACGGAGAGTGGGTGAGCCAGCGCTGCGAGGTGCGGCCGGAGGTGCTCTTCCTCACTCGGCACTTCATCTTCCACGACAACAACAACACCTGGGAGGGCCACTACTACCACTACTCTGACCCCATCTGCAAGCACCCCACCTTCACCATCTATGCCAAGGGACGCTACAGCCGCGGAGTCCACTCGTCCAAAGTCATGGGTGGCACGGAGTTTGTGTTCAAAGGTAGAGTAGCTTGATACAATGGGGAGGGAGGTAGTTATGGACCAGAGCAGTTTGCTCATAATGACTTGGTTGCTGATGATTTCATTCTGGGATTTTCAGGAGTTCATAATTTCTTGGGAAGTTTGCAGGCATTGTGTGAATGCCCAGCCAAACTATACAGCTGCATGGCATTTCACACCACTGAAGCAATACTCATTTGAGGCAGAGGTCCTTAAGTACACACAAGAAAATAAGAGTCCACATTACTTAGTGATCTTGAAGTCCAGTGGCCTGATGTCAAGCCTCCAAGAGAAGTGGTTAGATCTGTGTCCTAGGGCTCCTTCCGTAGAGAGAAAAAAGCATCTTCAGAAGGCATGTCAGATCTGAAGCAGTATAAATAATTTTCTGTGGAAGACAGATGCACCAGCATGCATCTTTTCATGTGCTCCCAAGGGGCCCTCAAGAAATTAAGGGTGTCCCTAAAGACAGCTCTGATTAAAGATGCCGGAGCAAAGACAAAATGTATCCAACCCAAACCCGTCTGGTACTTTGGAAAGCAGCTCTCAGTGGTGACGCCACCCATGGCTGCGAAGCTTTCTTGTGCAAACAGCCCCATGGAACCCTGCTTAAAAAGAGCTCAGGGGCCTGAGCCACTCATACAAACAAACATCTCCAAAACACAACATCCCACCATGGCACCAGCCCGAGCAGAGCCTCTGGTAGCCTCAAGCCCTCCATAGAGCTCTTCTCCTTATTTCAGTTGCCATATTAGAAGTGTAAAACATCGTGAATGGGTCTAATTTGGAAAAGCATCCAGCTAGAAGAAATAATTTATTTACCTGAGATTTTTTGGTAGGAGGTGGGAGATACCCTTGCCTGTCAGAACTTTGGCTCTTTAGAGCTGCATGTGCAGCATATCCCAGCTCAGCTCCTGGCATTAAATATAGTTTGCATTTCTGGTTTATGTTGTGCCAATGTACCTTACAGATCAAGGTCACTAATTTGGCTTAGGTAAAACTTTCAGGTTCAATTTCTATAAATTACCTTTTACTCCAGATAGAGTAAGTGTGAATTCTAGAGCCATTTAGTCAAATGGCTGTTTATAAAAGTTCAGGAAAAGCTCACAACAAATCCTACTATAAAATGATCTACAAGGGAATTTGGGATTTTGGTATGTTGGGAAGCATGAGGGATAGTTCTGTTTTGGTCAGCACCAATCCATTCAGATCCCTTTTTCTTGATACACAATGTAAAGTAAAACACACAACAGGAAAAATCTCTATTCAGCTTCTGCAGGCTCATTCATTTTGGCTTTTCTCAACTTTTTTAACTTGGCTGGAAAATGAAACTTTATATGCCTTAAACTCCTTTGAAATACAAGCAGGTGAGAACTAAAGAAACTGCAGCAGTTCTACATTTGATACTGCAAGCTGCAGCCAATGTTGAGAGATGAGAAAAAACATCTTTCTGTAGGTCATCTATATTTTATAATTCATGCAAAAAAGGACAGGTAATATAGGATGATAGTGCAACTGTGTTGTTTTACAGATTTCCCAGTGGGAACGAATTATTTTATTAGGTTTGCAGGGTAGCTAGCAAATGTTAAGAAATGATTAAAAATACATTATAAATGCTCCCCTTACAAATTAATACAGACAGTAATAAAACATGAGTAAAGTTTTATTGTTTCCTCTTCCCCTTATCTTCTAGTACAACTAACCAGTCTTTATCTGTGAAGGATTGTCTGGAATTTATGAAAAGCTCTGCTTAATCTCTGGCTGAGATACGTGGCCATCAGGTTTTCTTCAGCTGAGTTGGAGGGGGGTTGTTCTTTGCAAAAAGCAGTTTTTGCACAGATAAAGACATAAAATGATGCTCCTAGATTTGCTGGCCAGACCTGTAATGTAAAAAACTAATTCAAGAAGGAACAAGAGGAGACAATTTTGATTTAACAGATGTGCCCCAATCTGCACGTTGACTTTGCTTCTGTTTTTGTCCATCGGCTAACAGCTCCCCTCTTCCTCTCTCACAGTGAACCACATGAAGGTCACTCCCATGGATATATCCACAGCCTCGCTGCTCAATGTCTTCAACGGGAACGAGTGTGGAGCACAGGGATCCTGGCAGGTTGGGGTTCAGCAGGACGTCACCCACACGAACGGCTGCATCGCGCTCGGCATCCGCCTACCTCACACCGAGTACGAAATCTTCAAGATGGAGCAGGATGCCCGGGGGAGGTACCTGCTGTACAACGGCCAGAGACCCAGCGACGGCTCCAGCCCCGACCGACCTGAGAAGAGAGCCACTTCCTACCAGATGCCTTTAATTCAGTGTGTCTCATCAGTACCCAGACCTGAAGAGTCACACGAGGAGAATAAAATCAGGCTGTACAGCAGCAGGGCACCGGAAAAATATCCCAGCACCCCAGCTCTTGCTCTGTTGTTTATTTGTACTGTGTCATATTGGGACATTCTCAGCTAGAAGCGAGGAAAACTTATTTTTCATGACTACAGAGCCAGGATTCCACCAGACTGGGGGTTGTTTTTCTTCAGACAGAAAAGGACATTTATTTTCTTGATGCACTTGAATGCCTGAGAACTGTTGTTCTTTTCCTTATTTCCCTCTTCCTCCTCGAATCCCGAACGGCACTCGTTTGATGTTTTGTGCTTTGAACTTCATCCAGTCTGATCCCTGGCCTGACACGACTGCACAAAAGTAATTGCACTTTAGGACTGCAGACTTCTGGGGGGAGGGAAGGGGTCTCCTTTTATTTTTTTTTTTTAACTGCTGGGATGAACTCTATGATCCTGCTTCAGTCATCTCTGCCATCTTACTGTTGTGGTACTCTTATCCCCAGTGTCTGATTTCTCATCAGAATTTAGCTCTGGGGAAGGGCTCGGTGTTGTGCCAGTACTGTGATAGCAGCTTCCCCTCTGAATTCACAGCTCTGATGTAGATATGTATATAAGGAGGAAACCCACAAAGATTTATCTTGCCATTATCTCACAGCTCATAATACAGAAAGAATCAGCAAATCAACAACCCTCTATTCAAAAAGTGCTAAATGGTTGATACCCCTAGTTAAAAAAAATACTCCAAGTAATTTAAGCTATTTTCACAATCATTAAGGTGTAAAAATAACCAGTGGTTTCATATTTTCTCATTCAATTAACTTGGCTGTGTAATTGCTTCGAGGCCTCCCTTTGTACCTAGAGAGTAGCTACAATGAAGCCCCCTCAAAGCCAGCCAGCAGCAGCAATTTTCCTGTCAGATGCACAGAGTGTAGGTGAGCTGCCAATACCAGGCTGCAGGAAAGACTTCTCTTCCCAAATTCCTGAGGCCTTACATACTCCACGTTCAGTACTTGGGTCAGCTGGGTGGGCAGAGTAAAGAAATGGGATCTAATGTGTTCTGCAGCACTATTTAGCAGCATCTTTTAAGTCATGTGACCTCGTGTAAGAACAGGGAAAAGGGTTACAGCAGCAAACACACTGTGGTTCCTGGTAGAGCAAGAAAGCAGCTGGAAACACACCTTCAGATGGAGCAACACCGGGCCAGTCTTAGAGAGGGAGGAGCAAGAGATGCACTAATGCAACCACGTCCTTCCTTTTCTCCTTGCTGAAGTGTCCCAGCACATGCCACGGTTTCACAGAGCTTAAATCAGCATTGGTATGGGGAGACACTGCTGGGACCGTGGAGAGACCCAGCTCTCAGAGAGCATTTGTCAACTAGAGCCTGCCCTGGAAACTCTCAGGTTTCTCTCAGTGGTGAATACATCCTTTTGTGCACTGATGCAGATCAGAGCAGACTCTGGAAGCAGTAGGGGAGATGTTTAAGGCCAGCAAGGGGTTGGAAGTTCATAGATGAACCACGTTCGCCTGCTTTAAGGGGGAATGAGCTGAGAATGTAGCTTAATCTTGTGTTTGGGCTGTGGCTTTTACTGATGTACACATTTTGGCTCACAGGAAGAGCAGGAACATCTGTAAGAAACATAAGGAAAAAGTTGTAGTGTTTCTTCACAGCATAAGCAGCTGCTAGCTGCCCAGCCCAGTACTGTGTCAGAAAAAGAACCTTTAGTGTATTATTTTCAGTATCCTAGGGAAAGTATGTTTTGAATGAAATTCTTTCACCTTTACATAGTGAGTCTTCATATTGACTACTATAGCAAAAGCAGTCCTTGAAAACATGGATGTGAATTTCCTCGGAGTTGGAACAGAATGAGTTCACCTAGGTTTGAGACAGCAGGAAGACAAAGGGAAGGAGCAGTATCATAGATAGATGCACTGCTGAGTCAGGCCACATCTTTCGTATTTTTTCCTCAGACAAATAAAAACTCACAGAAAACTTACTTAAAGAGTCAGGAATAGAGCTCTGGTTGGCTCAGTAATCACCAGACAAAGTGTTTACCAATCCATTTGATGTCAGATCCTCCTTCAGCCTGTTGGAAGGATCTGAAAGCCAACTCACCATGGTGAATTGAGCCCTGTGAACAACAGCTGTTCTGATCAGCATTTCTTGATGTACTTTTTGCTCCATGCAGTCAAACCTACTTGAAGAGCCAGCTCTGGATCAGTTGCTGGTGGGGAGCACAGTTTTAACTAGAGGGTCAAGAAGGAGGCAGGATGCCTGTGACAGAGTAGTTATGAACCAGCATGAAGTTTGGTTTTCCCTAGATTGAGTTTTATAGTCAGCAGAGTGATACCAGCATATCTCTAACTGGGTTACTGAGCTGTTACAGTCAAACAAGTCCCCTAAGTACCTGCTGCATTTCTGACTTCTATTTGAGATCTAGCACCAGGAGTGAATTCACACTAGTTTTTATTTAAAAGGATGAGTACTGTGTGGCATTCCTTAGATCACACAAGACAAGCTGCTTTTACCACCATCGACCATTCCCATGTGGTCCTATGTCTGAAAAGATATCCATGGTTAGAAGTTGTCAGACTATGTCACTTGCCTATGCAAGTGCCACACACACTCGATCCCAGCTGAAATCTGCACGTGCTTGTGATGCAGGATGAAAGCAAAGACCAAAGGAGCTGTTCCACAGCATGATTTTCTGTACTTACCAGGGCAATCATCTACAGTTTGTTAGTGCCTTGTGGCTCCTCTAAATTGTCTAATGTCAAAAATGTTGCAATAGTTTCAAGAAAAAGATCTGTATAGTTATAACTTCCAAAAGCACATTCACATCTCAGCTGTTTTGAATCACAGACTTGCAAAGGTCTAGGTTTTAAAAGGTTTATAGTTAGACTACATGAAAATGTAACTCACTGTACAAATTGTACAATAAATGTTCTTTTTCCCCCTGTTATTTAAAGACACTTAAAAAGGAAGTATTTTTAAAAGGGCTTCACAATGCATTACATGAAATCTGATTGGTGACTTCTGTAGTTTATTTGTAGTGTTGACAGAAACAATTTTATGATCTGGGTTCTTAGCATTTGCTGTGCCAGCTTACCTCCACATGCCTGTATATTTTTAATTTTTCTTTTAGCCAATACAAGTCAAGTTGGCCAAAGCTGTAAGTCTTCAGAGTGCATAGTTTATGTGCTAGTCTGTATTTTCTGTGAGGCTTCTCCTTGCTTGCAGGCACAGAACGAGGAGCTAAGCTTACCCCTTCTTTTGGTTTCATCACTCACTAAATTAACTGCTGCACAGCACCACATACATATGTGACACAATATATTCCATTGATTTTATTTCTCCAACCTGACCTCATGTGCTGGCAGCCCTGGCTGCTGAAGAGGTTAAGCTGCAAGTGGTTTAGCAGTGGAAGACCTGCAAGCAGGGTGATTTGTCCCTTGCTGAAATGCAGAAGGTTTTAAAAAAATAATTAATCAATTCGTGTTGGTATCTTCAACTGCTGCCAATGTTGCCAAGACAGGTGAAAGTTTTTCCCTCAGTAATATCCTACTCAAGGATCCACCTGACAGAAGAAATGGCGACCTAAAGAAATTCTTAGGCAAATTGTTTTAAGAGGCTCTATTCAAGAAATAGGACAAAAGGGATCAGAAAAGTCAAAACAAGTGTTCTTGCTCTGTTTCTATGCCATTTACATATTGTGCCTGCTGTCCTGGGGTAGAATGTCATTTCTATGAACAGAAGTCTGTATTTTAGGATATAATGTCAGTCTTGCTTGAGTCGGAGCGTGCTTGCCTAAAGTGCAGGATTTTAAAAGAAAAAAAAACTTTTTATTTTTGTAAAGTTATAGAAGATATTTTTCTTCTCAACTATGTTCCAGATTAAACTGCTGGGGAAGTTTAAGCACTTGTTAAACTATTGATTGAAATAAAAAAAAAGCCTAACTGTAAAATTAAGGATTCTTTGCCTCCTCTACATGTTAGTTTCCTATTCTGTTGACTCTCTAAATGTAAAAAAATTGTTAGATATCTTGGAAAGAAACAGCCAAAAACCTGAATGTTTAGTGACTTGTGCATAGAAAAGCTCTTTTTTTACTACATACACATTTTTTGTTTCAGAACACATCTGTCACTGGGAACAGTTCATACAGATACGGGATTTGGGGTTTACAGCACATCTCCAGGTTTTCTGAATAAAATCGTGGCTGGAGGTGCCCAGTGGAGAGAGTGTGGTGAAAACAGCTGTGTCAGGACAAAGGACACGGTTCAACAGAAACCTAGTATTTTTCATAAGTGAGATGTAAACAAACAACTATTGCTGCTCTGCTATTGCATCCCAGTTGCTTTAAGGGCTACAGCCTGGGGCAAGGAGCGGGGAGGGAACAGACACTTCTTAAAAAGAAAGAAAAACCTGAAACAAACCATGAAGGGAAAGCAAGACACAGGATAACAGAAGTATCTTTGCTCAGTGCTCTGCAGTTTCACTCCTGCCTCACACACAGAAAGAGGTGAAATGCAGTCTTTGAGCCTTCCACCACCACGATCAAAAGCTTTGGAGTTTACTGGTTCCTGAGTTTTTCAAAGTGACTCAGGAGATCCCTGAAAGATGAGTTCTGTTTTCAGGAAATATGCCCAAAATTACAAGGTACTCCAAGTGCAGTAGCCACAGCCTCTGAAGTGGCCTCCCTTCCTCACAAAGCAGGGAGTATGGACAAATTCAGGCAATTTATTGCAAAATTCTGCAAGATTCCACTTGGCATAATTTACTCAGTCCTGACAGAACAGGGAACGACAGGCAACAAAAAACAGCACCACTCATTCTGGTTCATTCTGTTCCATTAATTTTCCGTAATTTTTACTCTTTCTACAAGTATTTTTATCCTTTTAGTCTTCTCTAGTGCAATCACTTTGAATTCTTTTCATTGCCATTTTCTACCAGCAATAAATAATAATAAGAGACTCCACTTCTGAATCAGGCAGAGACAAACACAGTTTTGAGAAATCATAACATGGGGTACCCTTAACAGCCAAGGCAGAAGTGCTGTTGGCCTGAGCAATTATTTATCAGGCACCCTCTGCCCATCTATCTTCTTCACGAGTCTGGGCCAGGGCACAGGAGCAGTCCATGGCATGGATTCTAACTAAGGTACTACCAAGCCCTGAGGACAGTAAATTAATTCCTGCATGTCATCCAATAATGGGAACTGCCCACAATCACCACCTTAAAGCAGAGAGACATCCTTTCCCATGAGAACCCCAGTGCTCCTTGTCTGCTGCCATTTCCAAGATGGTCTGTTGGAAAATGAGAAAGCAAGCTACACAGGGTAGTGTGGCCTTCAAATAAATAAATGAAAAATGCTGGGAGAAAAAAGTTTATACTTGGGAATGTTGGGAATTATACCTCCTAGATTAACACACAGTAAAAATAACAGAATCAGACATATGTACTTTCATTCAAAGGACAGATGCTTGCTGGACAGACACATGCATCATTAATTTATTTAAATAACTGCCCAACTACTGAATCCCTTTGCTCTTAGTGCCAGCCAAAGACCAAAAAAAAAAAATCAAAATTATTAAGTGCTCAATATGAGAGCCCACCTGCCCACCTGGAGTGCTGCATCCAGCACCAGAGTCCTCAGCACAAGAAAGACATGGACTTGTTGGAGCAGGTCCAGGCAAGAGCCACAAAGATGATCAGGGCTGGAGCACTTCTGAGGAAAGGCTGAGAGACTTGGCACCGTTCACTTCAGAGAAGACTCCAGGGACACTTTATTACTGTGCTTCAATAACTAAAAGAGGTCTATCAGAAACATGGGTACACACTTTTTAGCAAGGCCTGTTGCAATAGGGAAAAGGCCAAAGGTTTTAAACTGAGGGAGGGTCGATTTAGATTGGATATTGGGGAAAAATTCTTTACTGTGAGAGTGGTGAGGCACCTGTTGCACTCTGGGAACAGGTTGCCTGAGAACCTGAGGATGCCCCATTCCTGGAAGTGTTCAAGGCCAGGTTGAATGGAGCTTTGAGCAACGTGGAAGAAGATGATCTTTGAGGTCCCCTCCAACCCAAGCCATTCTAGGATTCTCTAAGACATTTCTGGAAACGATCGTATCTTCCAATAAACACTACAAACAAGTCCCCAGACACTCCGCTGCTTTCTGGCAGGGCGGGAGCGGGGTGAGGAGCAGTACCCGGGCCGGGCTGTCGGGAGGCGGGAGCGGGGTGAGGAGCAGTGCCCGGGCCGGGCTGTCGGGAGGCGGGAGCGGAGTGAGGAGCAGTGCCCGGGCCGGGGTGTGGGGAGGCGGGAGCGGGGTGAGGAGCAGTGCCCGGGCCGGGCTGTCGGGAGGCGGGAGCGGGGTGAGGAGCAGTGCCCGGGCCGGGCTGTCGGGAGGCGGGAGCGGAGTGAGGAGCAGTGCCCGGGCCGGGCTGTCGGGAGGCGGGAGCGGGGCTCTGGATCGGCCCGGGAGCGGCGCGGGCCGGGGGCACAGCGCCATCTGGCGGCCGGAGCCTGCGGGACACCGGTGCCCTCACAGCGTCCTCCCGCCAAAATCCAGCGGGAGCACGGCGAGGGAGACGGGAGCGGGGCTCAAACCCTGCCAAGCCGTCAGGCTCTGTCCGCTTTATCGAGCACGAGCAGCAAAAAAAAAAAAACACCCAGAAAACCTGAACGAGTAACAAGGCTAGTTTCTCTACGGATGCCATGGGTTTAGCGTACAGAAAATAAAGCATCCATCTTTTAAAGCCAGTTCACAAATTTTCCCTGAGGCTCAGACTTGTAAGAATCTGCACTACAATTTCATTCCACATGATGCATGATGCTGTTTTCTTCCCAGAAGGACGCACAATCCATGGGAGCAGTAGTGATAAAAAGAAATCAGGAATTACACTCAGAAAAATGTGAATATACACTTTCAAAAGCTAGGAAATGCCAAAATGAAGCTTTGCCCCTGCAGCCTTCACTGAAGCCCTCCTCGCACGCCCAGTGCCATATGATCAGGGCAAAACTTGCTGAACCTATGCACCAAACAACTCCCTTCTCTACACTCTGCAAGGAAATACAGGGGAAATGGTTACATGGCCTAAGCTGTGCCAATCAGTTCTGCATTTATGCGTTTTCCATAGAAGGAAAATACTGTTACTAAACTGGCAGCCTTGCATTGCCTCAACACATGACCATCTGTCCATATTCAAAATCTGGCCAGAAATGTATATATAGGTACCAACCAAAAATTGTAATGATACATACTCAGCCCATCTGAAAGTACTTTATCCAGGGAATAACTGACATTTTCAATGAGAAGTATCACACACTCAAACTAAGAGCTACATAAACTCTCACATACACTAAATATGGGGGGGAATTACAGAATTTTGACAGATACACTATAATTTTAAATCTTAAAGTATTATTGTCTCACTCTGTTATAACAGCATGTGCTTTAGTTTCCATGATTAGGAGACAACTATCCATGACAACTAAAGGACTTAGGGGCCATCAGACATGAGACCGGGAAGAATCTCCTTTAAAAAAAATCTATATTTAAATTACTTAAATATAAAATGCTTTTGCATTTACAGCAGAGACCTGTGCACTACACAAAAGCAGTAGCTATTGCTCCTGGATGTTGGAAATTCACCTTGTGTGAGCCTTCTCCTGCTTAAGCCTCATGTTTCTCTTTGAAGGCCTCAACACTTGCAGAGGCTCAGAGTGCGCTTCAGAGGGGTTTCAGATGAGATGGCCCCAATTTGGCAAGAAGGAAGGAAGTGTGTTTGCATGCAGCCACCCTCAAAATCAGCAGTGTTAAAGTAACTAAAAAATTAGGAGCAGCTGAAGGAAGAAAATGGATTAGAGGCAACTGATGCAATTTCAAATGTATCATACAATGCAAAGCCCTCTAAAAAGCCAGTCTGCTGCAACCACCAGCCCACATACAGGCACCCCAGACAGATCGGTGTTCACGACTCTGATGTAAACATGAACATACACAGACACAAAAAATGGCTTTGCATAACCCCCTTGTCATGCCTGCCTACAGGGCAGCTATTGCTGGTGTGGCTCACCTAATGTGCTGTGTTGTGTGAGCAGAGCACCAGAGGACTCTGTTCACACACTATTGTTCCCTGAGCAGTAGCCAGGAGCAGCCAAGGAAATCAGGAGATCCCTTCCATATGCTGCTGGTTTACTTTTGATTAGCTGCTTCATTTCTAAACCTCTACTTCCACAAATGCAACCTCTACACACCTCACAAAGTGGATTTAGAAACCCAAACAGAATTTATAAAAAAGCTCTTCTCTACAAGGAGCTTTGATCTCAGTTTTGGCCACTCTGAACAGCAGACTCCTCTGATCTGTTTACAATCATTGAACCATTAGTGTTTCTGAAGTGCCTTAGCAGAGCAGTGGGGATGCATAACATGCAGGATTATACTTTCTTCCAATTTTTAGCATTTTCCAGCCCATTTCTTGGCAGGTATCTTGGGTCACCCATTCACACTCCCTAGTAGATGAAGCAGTCTCACCTCCACACACCCTCCATGAGCTTAGTCTGGTGACAGCTCTTGCCCCCACTGCTCCTGCCAACCTGCTCCCTTGTAGCCCACTCATCTCTCACCCCATTGCTGACAAGAGCAGGGACACTGCCAGCAGCTGCCAGGGTGTTTGATCTGTGCCCATGCCCACAGCTTGTCAAGGATGACAACAGCAGCAAGAAGAACAGGTATCTTTCCAGCCTGCCATGCAGGCTTGCCCAGGCCGGGAGACTCAATTTAAATGTCTTTCATCCGAGCTCTAATCCTCCTTTAATTGGAGGTAATTGGTATCTGTGAAACATACACCTCTCTATCAAATGCGGCTTGAACTAGATTTCAAATTCACACAGGGAACAGCAGCATTAAAATGCTGCAATCACATAAATCTTGTCTCTTTTAAGTCAGGTTTTTCCACAAATATGCTGACCTTCCTTTGCCATTGTAACCTGGTTCCTGTGGAGGCAGGATGAAGAGATTATTTCACCTAATCAGGAAGGCAATCTGTTCTCATTTTCTTGAAGCTGGGATGTGAAATGAGAGGCCCAAGGGCTAAAGTATTTCAAGGTATTCAGTGCAGTCAGAAAGCACTGCCATGAAGCTGAAGGCTGCACTGGAAATCTGAGGTTAGACAATCCTGGGCATGAATAAAATGAAAATCCTTCTCCTGGCATTCTCCTGTTTACAAGGGCAACCACCATGTTTGAGGCTTTACACCCTAAAATTGGAGAGAAATCCCATGCCTGGAGAAGGCATGGCAATTCCCAGCATGTGTCTGGAGAGAAGGCAGTACATACAGACCTTTCTAACAGTCCAGGTGTCCTGGGACTACAAAGCCACCACAAAGCCACTTCTGATGCAGTCCACCTTGCTTTTGTCATGGCCATCTCTTCCTACCATACTCTGAATTTCTTCACTTGACACCAACCATTCCTGAGGTGTGGGACACATATCTCATATTTATCACTTCAACATTTTAAACTAACCAGAAGATATTGAGGCAAGCAGTGAAAAATAGCCACTACCTAAGCTTCTTCTTCTAATAATTATCTCTTCATTATCAAAGCTGCACTCTTAGTACTTCTGATTGCAGTTCCAGAGGGCTGGACCCCAAGGTTCAGGCTTTGTTTTCTGTAGACTTTCTTCCTAAGCCTTTCCATAACACGATTCCATAAACTACACAAGGATTTAAAGTAATGTCTCTCAAGCATTAAGAAACAATTTTCTCATTACTAACATTCCTCAGACCAACCTTCATACTAATGCAGAAGTCTACTGCAGTCTAAAAACAGTAATAGCAACATTTACTAATTTTGACTGAAAACACATCAGTGGGCTTAACCTCAGTCAGATGGATTCTGGAGCATCTTTGCTTGCAAGAGTCAGACATGTTTGTTTTTTTAAAAAAGAAGTGGTGTTTTGGGTTTTTTTTTAAAGAAGTGCTGAAGTTTCTGTCTGTATCATCTGTGTTTGGGCTATCAAAGCAGCAAAGGAAAAATACTTCTCCACTTCCATGGGAAGAGCAATTGTGGTGAGTTGACCACGGCTGGATGTCAGATACCGACCAAAGCTGTACTATCACTCCCCTCAGAGAGAAAATACAATGAAAGGCTCATGGGTTAAGATAAGGACAGGTAGAGGTCACTCACTATCACCATCGTGGGCAAGACTATTTGGGCAAATTACTTTATTGCCAACCACATCAGTGTAAGATAATGAAAAAAACCCCAAATTTTAGAACACCTTCCCTCCACCCCTCTCTTCTTCTCAGGCTTGATTTTATTCCTGGTTTCCTCTCCCTCCACTCAGTGCAGAGGGATGGGGAACGGAGGTTGTGATCAGTTCATCACACATTGTCTCTGCCACTCCTTCAAGGAAAGACTCGCACACTCTTCCCCTGTTCCAGCACAGGGTCCCTCCCATGAGACAAGTCCTTCACAAACTTCTCTAACACGAGTCCTTTCCATGCATGGGCTGCAGTTCTTCACAAACTGCTCCAACATGGGTCCCTTCCACGGGGTGTACTCCTCCAGCAGCAGACTGCTCCAGCATGGTCACAAGTGCTGCCAGAAAACCTTCAGCATTGGCTCCTCTCTCCATGGGTCCATAGGTCCTGCCAGGAGCCTGCTCCACTGCAGGTTTCCCACAAGGTCACAGCTTCTTCAAGCATCCACCTGCTCCAGCGTGGGGTCCTCCAAGGGCTGCAGGTGGATTTCTGCATCCCTGTGAACCCCCATGGGCTCCCACAGGGGAGTGTCAGCACTGGTGCCTGGAGCAGCTCCTGCCCCTCCTTCTTCACTGACCTGGTGTCTGCAGGGCTCTTTCTCACACAGTTCTCCACTCTGGCTGCAATCTGCTCTCGTGCAGTACCTTCTTCCCCTTCATAGCCATGCTACCCCAGAGTCACTACCACCATTGCTGATAGACTCACCAGTGTTAGATCCGTCTTGGAGCCAGCTGGCATTGGCTCTGTAGGACACCAGGGAAGCTTCTGGCAGCCTCTCACAGAAGCCACCCCTGCAGTCCCCCCACTACCAAAGCCTTGCCATGGAAACCCAATGCAACAATATATATCCCCACCAACAGGGCAGCTGTACACATTTCGGACAGTTTGCTTTCTTTTACTTGTTAAGTGCAAACAGCACTGACTCCACAGAAGTTTTTTGCAACACAGACTGACTTTTATGTTTCAGGACTACAAACACAACACACCCAAATGCTTAGCATATTTTTTTCCTTTATTCCCCCCTGTCAACTATCATTGGCTGAGGTCAGGCATTGTAATCTCAGTGAGCACATTCCACTTCTAAACACCTAACAGTTACATTTTCTGTCTGTTCAACACTTGGCTTCAGTAACAGACAAAGCAACAGCTAAGTCTTTAGGAAGCTGCTTCAGAAGACTATTACAGATGTCTAAGCAACACGAAGCAGCATCTTTGAAATCCAACAAATAAAAAAAAAGACTTGGACATGGCTCAAGGAATACTTGATGAGAAACAGGACAGAATGTATGCTAGAGAATAAGAGCTGTGCTTAAACTACCTAGTCATTTGCCTCAACACTGATGCCTCAGTTTCCCCATCTCAAAAGCCAGGATAACCCATCCTTGACTAGGCAGACCAAGACATTCACAAAGACTGCTATTTAACTATTATCCACCATGAGAAAAGCCTAGATACTGATCCCCAATAACAGTCTCTCTAAATTCATCTTTGCATGTGAGGCTGCACCAATATTAGTAAAAACTTTCCATAAAATCCTGAAATAATTACTCCTAGACTAAGGCGATTTGTTGGTTGGTTGATTGTTGGGGTTTTTTTTCCCTTACCAGAACTTGGATGATCAGCAGTCTAACGTTAAGGAAAAAAAAAAAAGAACAAACCATCACAACTAAACAACTTAAAATGCCTTTTTTTTCTTATCAACCAATTCAAAAGGTAACAATAACTATTTCAGCCACCCTTCAATTACTGTTTCACTTATTTCAAGTGCTTGAGCTCAGATTGCTTCACTGTAATTATAGCTGTCTGTCCATAACTCTGCACTTGGTTACCACAAACATCCTTTTAAGTCTTTTCTAAGGAAGAGGGAGGACATCAGCCTTCCACCACCGCCAGCAAGCGAGTAGCTGCAGTACAAACACAGATTCAATACCCTGCTGGCAGTGTTACCAACATGACATACACTGGTAGCAAGTTTTAAATAAAATGACACTGCACACCGCATTGTGGCACTGCATGCTTATACCAGGATTCAGTTAAAGCATAATTTGTAGTGGATGAAACAGTAATTTCATCCAAAGCAGTTTCCAGATCTAGTTCCCCACACAAACTCTCCTCCCAGCAAATGAAGCACTGACCTTACCACACCCAGCAGTAATGACAATGCCAGATAGAAGAATGAACTGTTTTGTCTTTGCACAAGACCTCTGTTCTACATGATCATTTGTCACATACAGGGGAAATAAATAATAGGTGACAACACCAGCACTACCTCTGCTTATGCAGCCGTGTCAGAATCAGCAATTCCCCAACATACCTAACACACACTGAAACAGAAAAACACAACAGACCAACTTCAATCAGACACTTGGTCACACTATTTCAGTGTCCCTGGGAAACACATTTGGATAAGAAATAACCTACTTCATTCCATCATTAGTTTCAGTACTTCCCACAGGAAGGAGCTCAAACCCTTGTGAAAACTGACTCCTGCATTTAGCTCCCCCTCTTGTCCAACACTCCAATGTGCCACCACTCTAAAGCTACCACAGAAGCTCAGGATCAGCCAAGACAGAGGCTCACTAGCAGCAGTGGTGAGTGCTACATGCAGATGGGCCTTCCAGGACACCCCCACAAAGCCATTCCACAGGAACCAGAGTAGCAGGCAAGGCAGTGAACTGTTACCTTCACAGCAATGCGCCTAAAAAGACAGGCTATGGAATTTCAATCCTGCCTGCAAACTTGGAGAGGAGGGCATTGCAGTGTTATAGCCAATATTTATTAGGGTTGCTCTGTAACTGCATAGCTCTCATTCCATCTTTTGCTACAGACTGAAACAAGTGTTTGCTCCAGCAAGTCAATTCACACATAAAAACCAGTGGACTCCCAAAAGGAAAATTTGTCAAGATGATTCTTATAAATCTGAGAGAACCATAACATCCCCAGTGCTGCCTGGATCGAGGCACCTGTTCTTCACTCCAACACTGACTTCACTCCAAGACAGCCTCTTGCCATTTACCAGCAGAACCCAGAGCAGGGCAGTAACACCGCCCATGGGACCACAATTCTTCTCTAGCAGCAGTCCACAGAATGGAGTCAGGGAGAAGTTCCAAAATAAAAAGGACACTGCTACATTTTTAAGAGTTTATTAACACTTCAATCTTTAATAACTTTGAAGAAGGCCTGAAAGATAAGTTTTGCTTATTGACTTTGTCTTTTCCCCTTTGGCAAAATGTCACCTTTTAACTCCTCCCTCCACCCTCCCTCCTCCCAGGAGGATAATGAATTTCCAAGCTAATGTTTGGTTGCTTCTTTTAAGTAAGCTGGCTTCAAACATAGCAGCAGAAACATGCAAGCCTGGGCAATAGTGTCGGTCAACAGCTTTTAGAGAATGAGTAGAAACACACAAGTAACTTGTGCATTGATACAAATAACTTTTTCTTAAATGAACTTTATATATATATATTTTTTTAAGTGGGTTAAATTTGGTGCCCAGAATTACAACAGCAGCTTTATCTTCTAGTTAGCTATGTTTATTTTTCCCCCCTGAACCATACTACTCTTTTTTAAAGTGCTATATTCATAAAAATTTTTAAGTAACTACTTTGATATTGTATACTTGTACCACCTTGCCCTTTTCACAAATCAGAAGAGCAACCTGCAACGTGTATTTAACTGAAATTAGGCATTTACCCTGACACAACTTTATGGGCATCATGGTCTGCTCATCTCACCAGGAGCAGGTGAAGAGACTGTATTTCCCTGTGCTTACGTACACGAGTAAGCAGGCAGACAAAGCAAGAAGTTCTAACCATTTCAGGAACAAAGACAAACAATTTAATCCATATTACATAATTCACTGAATACAGCTGATCTCATCCAAAGTGACTCCTGAGAGCAAAATAGTTTTAGCATTACATTTTATATACAGCTATGAAGGGATTACGGGAAACCAAGACAGTCTCCTCAGAGCATTGCTGAGAACTCTGGTTACAAGAGCACTGTACACTTGAAAGCATCACTTAAACCACGACCAAAGTTTTACCACCAACTTTTTTCTTATTTATGAAAAAAAGTTATTTCACTCTGATTTTATCATTACTTTTACCATATTTCTGCTGCCAGATATCAAAACCTGAGTCAGCTGCATTGACCAATGACTTTTTTTTCTGGTTTAAAGTCCTCTAAGTGCTAGCACCTTTGAAAACCTCCGCACAGCACACTGTAAACATTTTAAGATCTTCCAGAGTGTTTTGTGTGGTTTTTCTCCCTTTAACGCAGGAATGACTGCTCTGTCTGAAGCAAACTACACCCTGCACAATATTGCTTTCGTTATTTTCCACGTAATCAGTTTGGAACAGGCTATGAAAGTTTGATGTGGAAATGTTCTGTTAGAGAAAAAAATCAAAAGAAATACACCATTCTGAACCAGCGGAACCAAAATAATCAAAACCTTAACACAGTTTTTTCCAGTCACTGAGATGGAAGGAGACTTGAATGCAGACACTGGAACAAGTAATTGGAAACATCAGTGCTTGCATGCTTAAGTGAAAAGATTAGCAGTATTTCCATTTTCTCCATCATCTTCCTTGTACATGTGCAAGATTTTATAAAAAAACATTTATCACAAAAAGCTATGACAGGACATGATGTAATTAAAAAAAAAAAAAAGCAGCAGAAATCAAAGGCAACCAAGATAACGTACATCTTTCCCAGAACATTTTTCTCAGCTACATACGGTGTGCATATACCAAGGTCTAACACACTTAGCTGCACCACATCAAGACAAGCTGTCCAAGAGCATACACAATTTTGCTTACAGGAGTATACCTCTTCCACAATTTTTCAAGTTTACAAGTAATTCCCTGTATTGGATTATGCTTACTCAGAAGTACAGATAATATTTTGTTTCAATACTACTGTTTGTTTTTATGACATATTCAGAGATGAGGCAAGACGTAAGATTAAGTGCAGGGAAGCATTTCAGACCCCAGAATTGAATTTTTTAAAACTTAGCTATACATGGTTAAAACAGGTAGATCTGCCAAGAGTTGCATAAAATGATTTTTATTTCCCAAAGGTGAGCAACTGAGCCAAAGGTGAGCAACTCAGCAAATATCAACTCTTCTGCATCATGGAATTCGCTACGGGTGTCTGAATGTTCAACTTGCATTTTTTAGTATCTGCTAAGACAGAATTATAAACTGAGTAAGTTAATATATGTGAATTAAGTACCCTTAAGAAATCAAAGAATAATGTTGACTCCTGGAAGACACCCAGAAGATCCAAAGACGGAACAGAAGGTTGATTATTACACTCCTGCACAATCCAAGCAAAAATTGTTAATATATTGAAAACATTCATGTCTGGCATTTGCACCTGCTGGATATCCAAATTATTCTGTCTCAAAACAAGTTTGATAACCATCTTCTTTGTAGCTGAAAGCAGCCAGAAAACAGTTCATTTTTTTTTAAACAAATGGAATGGAAACCTTTTTTTTTTTCTTTCCCAAGCTTCAATTACAACAGTCAAAGCCAGAGACTTAAGCAAATAAACTTTAAAATAGCCATTTGTTACAAGTAGCAAATTACCATGAACAATGAACTTGTTAAGAATCCCCTCTAAAAGCACGACACACACAAACAGGCTACCCAGCAGAAAAATCTGTTAACAATTTTATTTCTTTTGTCATGTTAAATATTATGGGACAGGACTGTTAAGGATGAAGAACTCTCAACAATGCCTCACAAGGAATAAGAAAGAAATTCTGCCATGATATTAGCAAAGTAAGGTAAGGAGAAAATTTACACAGTAAGAGGCACCATTTCCCCCAGAATACCTCTTGTCATATTCCTGAATGAGTGGGATTAGCAATCTAATAAATCATTTGTCAAGAGGTAACAGCAACAGATAAAATTTTAAAGGATTATTAAAATAACATTTACAAGACTCTGAACAATTTTCGAATTCTTATTAAAACCACAGAAAGAAAGAACAATTCTTTATTTATGAATTTTCATAAAGGACTGACTGTGCAACTGATACCTGCTATTGATGACTGAATGTACAATTTTGTCCAGCAGCTGAACAGTTTGTCTTTTCAGATTGTGTTTTCTAACCGTGCGAGATCATTAAAGGCAAAGCCTGTTATGATGCTGTACACAAGAACGGCCGCTCGGGCCATACTACCCATGATGTGGTAGGTAAACAAACCTTTTTCTGGCCAAGAGAAAACAAACAAAAAAAAACAAAATCAAAAAAAAGGAAGCTGCAGTTTTGCATGCTTCTCTCACTCATTCTTTCTACAAGATGAACTTCCCTAGAAAGAATCCAATGAAAATGGCTGCAATTACAACAAGAAGTGAAGGAAGAGAATTAGAGCCATTATCTCTGAGGGCCAAAGCTGTGGGTGATCCAGATTTATCCGAGTGCGCTACCTTTCTGAGCCTCAAGCCTTCATCCTGAGGGGAAGAAAAAACACAGATGGAAAAAAACCATAAATACATCACTAGGATAGTAAAAGCTGAACTCAAAAGGCCATATTTACTGGTGAATATTTAAATGAAATTAAAAAAACCCTCAACACATACAAAATGACATCACATCAAAATCTAAAATATGAACATAGAAAACCGTATTTTAAATAACAACCATAATTCACTAGTCTCTCTGCTTAAAAAATATACCAAAAATCTTGCTAGGCTCAATGAAACATTCTGTTCTTACTTAATATGTGTCAAAATTAAATAGCAGTAATTCCTTATTGCTAAGGAGATACATCTGCTTTGTTTAGTGTCAATGTCATCAGAGTTACAGGTGTGGAGATATCATATTACTTCATAGTTCTTTAAAAGGCTACCATGGCCAATGAAATTGCCAGAACTGATCCAAAAGCAAATATATAGAAAAGACACAAAGTCATGTATTGACTAGTTACTGCTCACGGAAATGACACCTCTACATAAAGGTACAAGGAAGTAGTGTGTGCTTACCTCCTCTGGCCAAACAATTGCTCTTGTTCGCTAGCTGTTTGTAATACAAAATGTTACTGCTCTAGATCTCACACATTATTAATGAAAAATAAAGTACTTTTACAAAGCTACTAATTCAGGAGCTTTGACTTAGACTTAAAGTAACTAAGGTCACCTTAAATAGGACCATTTCATTTAAGAAGAAAATTATGCAGCTTCAAGGTCTCGTCCATGACAACCACAAAGTCTCAATCACTGACAAGTTCAAAATATACATTATACAAAGGACAGTAAAGTCATATTATGAATCGATCTTGACATTCTAACAGCTTTATCTACTTGCTGGAATATTCATCTTTTGGCCTAATTAGAAACTAGACCTTTCACTCAAGAAGACTGAAGCCACTTCAGTAACATGGATGCAGAACTTACTCTCAGGTGCCGATTTTCATCTGTCAGCTTCATAATCTCTGCCTGAAGTCTTTTGCACTCCTCCACGAGCTTCCTTGTTTCAGTGTCATTAAGTGAAACACTATGTGGTTTTGGCATCGGTCCATCCTGCTTAGATGTGTTCAGTACTGGGGCGGATTTGCTTGCATCTATATCATTCTGCAAACATCAAGAATGATTTGAGAATTTACTTACCTAGAGAAAAATCATCCACAGTTTAAAAGTGAAACAATGAAGCTACTAATATAGTTCAATAAGGTTTATATTTACAGTAAGCTGAACAGATACACTGACAGTTCCATTCTGATTAGCTCAAGTATTAAAAAAGCAAGAGAAGATAGCACTGTTTACCTGGTACTACACTCTACTGAGACACAAATTAAGATTTTAGCTGTTTAACACTGACCCAGGAGGCATCCAAAAGAAGGGATAAAATACACCAAAGAGTATTTGAACTTGGGGGGGCAGGGGGGAATAAAAGCAAGAAAGTAATCCTGCAATAGTAAGACACAAAGCAAAGTAAAATCAGAACATGTCACATCAAAAACTCCTACGAAGTATGTGTGACACAAACGTTTTGTGCTTGTAATACCTTTTAGTGAAGGAAAATAAAGTGCTGCACAAACATGAAAATTAAGTCTGACAGCACCTAAAATACAAATTACTAATTTTGAAGAGTCACAAAAAGCTGCGAAAATAATAATAATATTAAAATTAACAATCTAATTTCCACAGCTCTGCCCAAAACCACACAAACATAGAATAGTTTGGGTGGGAAGGAATCTCAAAGAAGATCTAGTTCCAACCCTCACCCCTACCCCCCCACCCCCCCCACTACAGGCAGGGACAATTTTCACCAGATCAGACCGCTCAAAGCCTAAACACAGCCTTGAACACCTTCAGGGATGGGACATCCATAATTTCTCTGTGTAACCTGTTCCTCACTACCTCCTGAGCAAAGAATTTCCTCCAAAGATCTAACCCAAAACTTTCCTCTTTTAGTTGAAAATTATTCCCCCTTGTGCTATCAGTATCTGCCTGTGTTAAAAGATGCTGCAATGAGGTGTCCACGGAGCCTTCTCCAGGCTGAACAACCCCAGTTCTCTCTGCCTGTCTTCACAGGAGAGGTGCTCCAGCCCTTTGAGGATCTTCATGGCCCTCCTCTGGACTTGCTCCAGCAGGTCCACATGCTTCTTATGCTGGGGAACCTAGAGCTGCACTCAGGACTTCAGATGGGGTCTCACAAGGGCAGAGTAGAAAGAGGGAGAATCTCTTCCCTGGACCTGCTGGCCACATTTCTTGTGGTGCAGTCCCAGATGCAATTGGCTTTCTGGGCTGTGAGCACACACTGTAGATTCATGTCCAGCTTTTCAACCATGAGAACCCCCAAGACCTGGCAAGCCAGTGAAGGTTGAGGCAAATAAGTCAGTACCTCAGCCTTCTCCATATTTGTTGTCACCAGTTCTCCCTTCTTGTTTATCAGGGGGGTTCACTCTCCTTGTCCTTTCTTTTCTAACATACTCCATACTTACTGAGTCCCTTCTTGTTACTCTTCACATCCTTTGTCACATTCCATTTCATCTGTGCCTTAGTTTTCCTGATCCCACCCCTACACATCCCCAAACCATACCCTTGTACTTCCCAAGTCACATGTCCCAGCTTCCAGTGGCTGTGCATCATTGCCTTCTTACTCAATGCAAGGAGCAGATCCTTGCCCAGCCATGCCATTTTTTGACCTGCCTTCCTTAATTTCTTACACATGAGGATGGAGAGCTCTTGCACTCTAAGAAAAACGGCTTTAAAGAGTTGGCCCTAGAAGGGCCTAAAGCCCCTTAAGAGTGTAATGAGATGACTTTTTAATTAAAAAGTAAGCTCCTCTGTCCCTAGGGACAGTTTCTCAGGAGGAAGTACAAAAGGAGGCAGTTTTGTATAGCCCATTACATTTCTCTCACTACATTACACACTTTATAAAATTAAAGCCAGAAAGTAGACAACTAAGTGCCTTGATAATAAATGCTCAACCTTTACATTTTTACTGTTTAACACAAATTTAGGAAGTTTACACCTTCATCTCATAAATTATCCTTTCCAAAAAAGAAAGAAAAAACAATAAACCAACGCCAAAAACCCCAAACATAAAGCAATCCCTACATCCCCTTCCCCTCAAGATTAAACTGAGATTGCATCTGAAAACTATAAAGTATAAAAACAACAAAAATACAGTTTTTTGCAACTGCTCTCCATTGCTGGAGTTTTTAAAGATGTGGCTGGACAGAGTGCTCCCTCTGGGACAAGATCTTGGACCAGATGGTATTTCAAGGTCCCTTTAAACCTGGGCTATTCCATGGTTCTGTGAATCCTTAAAAAGTTATATACTGAACACTCCTCCTGTCTAATTTAGTGCAAATTCCATCAATTCATTTAGTCATTAAATCAAATAAATTTTAAAAAACCCTGAAATTTCTGTGAGATCCTACCAATCAGTGTATGACAGTTTCTTATTCCTTACTTACCAGTTTATCATTTTCGTTGGGCATTTCAAACACACATCTCAATTTGGAGTCCATCAACTCATCAGGTTTCGCTTCTTTCCACTAAGAAAACAATTAATACAGTTATTTAACATGCTGGACTCATGCAAACATCTCAACAGTTCACGAGATTGCTCTTAGCACTGACCTCCTATACAGCTGAATAGCATGCTTACCCCTCCCTGCAATTTTCAGACTTGCTTATGAACAATGCTTTTTGTTCACACTCACTGCTGTGAAGTAACAAAAGCTAGAGATGGTTATTCAAGTCTGGAAATGAAAAAGAGTAAACTGAATGCAAGGATGGATCCATCAGAGGTTTGTATGACACAGGGAGGGGACAATACAGTGGTTTCTTAACACACAACAAGAAACAAGTAGCATGTGAGTCAGTTTGAAAAGAAAGTTCTAGCCCTATTATGCCTCTGTAAATGTACTGCTTGTATCCCATCTTGAAAGCACTGATTTTAAATAAAAGATTGAAAGACACCTTTTAGTGACTCCACCTGTGTTCTAGAGTAAATTTCTTTAGTTATTAGAATTTTAGACTGTTACCCACTTTCACCTTTTACTGTATATCATGTGACAATTTGGGCCTAGAGAATTTTTCAAAGCTGTTTATAAAAAACATTTTAATTTTAATAGTTCTCAGTATATTTAAATAACTAAACTATGCTGGGATCTCTCTACTCAACTGACAATTAACTTTCAAAGCATGCACCTCATGTAGTTGCCTTAAATTCTTAGGCTTAGAGACAGGTCTGAAGTCTGCAGCAATTTTTCTAATAGGCCCTCCTGTTACCTTATAGGTGTTACAGATTCAAATATTCAGGGTTTTCATAACATGCTTTTTTTTCAGCAGTATTAGTTATACAGTCACTTTTAACTACAATTAGCAAATTTCTGCAAGATATGTTTCTCAGTACTGTGTACCTGAACTCACTAAGAAAGCAGTTATTGGAAAGGTATTTCTAAAGTTGGTTTTTATATCCTTACCAAACAGGCAGGCTTCATTTACCAAACATAACCAAGAGCTACTAGAGCAAATGAAGAAAAACAAACCAGTTCAAAAAGGCAGACAGATGTTAACATTCATGTCTCCAAAGCTTCACAAAATCTAGAAGGTTTTCCACTGCTTCCAGTGAAGAGTGATGCCACAGTAATCTTTGCCTTCATATAAGGGGGATAGAACTCAAAAGATCTCTTGGATTTCAGCAATTCATAAAATCTCATCTTTATCCTTTGTTTCCCCTCTCCTTCTCTGCCTTGAGTGAACATCAAATGCACCTGTGTGAACCCAGGCATTACTTAAAACAGTTTGTAGAGTTAGAAGCATGTGTAACGTTGACCTCCACCTTAGGACATATTTATGTGAGTCCACATACACCCTAAAAGGCATGTTCTGACAACTGAGGGCTTCATTCCCATTGGTGCCAGCCAGTAAAATCAGAAACAGGCACCTTACTTCTGAACTAACAAGCACAAACCTACATACCTTCTTTCTGGATCTTGCATCAGACCAACCCAGCCTAAGAACTAAAGCTACATGTTCTATTAAAACAGAAAATAAATCTATCATTTGTGCTGTGTTTAGCCAGCACTTGGTATCTTGTAGGGAGACACATCTTAGTCTTGAAAATGTTTTAATTCACTATAATCCCATTCAACATTTCACTTAAACACTTTTCATACCAAATGAACCCATTTACATACAGCTTCAGGCTTGTTGTTTGAATAAACTCTTGATTCCTTTAAATTAAATCTGTTTATCCCTTTTAAATTAGCTGCATATAAAAGTATAATATGCCCATATTTTAACACTGAACTGACCTTAACTTAGACTAACTTCTATTTCCATTCAGTAACCTCTATGTTAACCACTACAAGCAAGTTCTAAGAGGTGACCTTGTTCAGAGAAAACCCAATTCTTCAAAAAGGAATCATTTCTAGTTAAGCCAAAATTTTTAAGGAAAAAAATACATCAGCCATTTTACTCCAATTTTACTTACCACTGCCTCCATATCTGTAATATTTGGTGGTGCATAGGTTGTTTGTACCATAAACTTGTGTTTACTCTTCTCATTTGGGTCATAGTCAAAAGGCTGCAGCATTACTGTTCCAAAGGAAAAAACATAAAACTGTGATTCTTCAGCTAATCACTACAGCAAGTATGTACATACAGCAAGCACTTCAAATGTCATCCCCATTGAAGAGACACTGAAAGTTAAAATGCAAAGGCAGCGCATACACTGTAGAAAAAGAGACTGAGAGGTCAGAGTCTGGTGTGGCTGACATGATTATTTCTGTAATTACTATAGGAAAAGACATTTCATATACAAATACTAACAAACATCCTGTAAAAGAGACCGAAAAAAATTACATCTAAATATGTGTATGTGGGAATAGACTTGCAACTTGAGGACTCAATGAACTGGAGAGATAAATTATTTTGCAGTGTACATATACCTGTATTCCACAGAATGGGAATTTCAGCTCAGTATATCCTTATACAAAATTAAGAGAAGCAGAGACAGTTTTCAGAAAAATATAAGAAAAAATACATGGAGTCCTATAACAGTTACCTATATGTGTACCTATTCTATAGCAATGAGAAAGCTATGGCAGAGATACTGATAGAGCTTGAAAAATGCAAAAGAAGAGGGGAAAACATTAACAAGTAACAGTAACAAGCTGTGAAGGAACAAGAGTAACATGGTATATTATGAAAAAAACTCAACAACAAGCAATTGCTGTTAACAAGTTAACAGCAAACAATACATGACAGGATAATAAATGGCAAATTTAAAGTATCAATGTAAAGAAAAACAGCTTTTACTCAATTTGTATTTCTGGAAAAAAAAAGAAAAAATATGGCGGAAGAAGGTTACTTAGTGATTCACAGTTGAAAAGTAATAAATGATTAAAAACTGTCAGTGGACTTCTTTGAAATGATTGTCAAATCACATTTCCAACAATGAATTTTAAAACTGTCTTGGCTGTGAATCAGCACAATGCATTAAACAGGCTGAAGACAGCTAACACTACCACAACATTCCGTTTTGAACATAAGAGCTTCAGCCCACAGTATCCTATAGTTATTTCTCTCTGCACAACAATATGAGAGAAATCTATTTTTAATTATATGAAAGATGACTCAGCACTGAAAACATTCAGCTGAGAGACTGATGAGATAAACTGGGTCACTAGAAAAATAATCTGTGCACTTATCTTAGCAAATGACCCAAAAGAAATTATATGCCTAAAAAAAAAAAAATATGAACCTGACACTGTGGGGAAGAGAACTTAGTTCTGAAAAGCACCGTGGAATCACTGTAACTGAACAATAGCACTCGAAAACATCTTGAGGTCGCTGTAGCTGAATAACTACATGAGAATCCAGCAATACAGAAATAGGCACATCAAAGACTTCCTGCCATGCCAACTGAAGATTCAAGCAGTGTGACATGTTTCCCTTTATTGGAGATCCTGAAGCCACAGTATTGTTTACAGCTCCAGTACCGACTCATTTAAAAAACCAAAATATTTAAAGCTTTAAAAAGATGATTTGTAACTATGAAAACACACAGGATGTAATCCCTCAATCTATTCAATTCCCTGAAGAGAAATGCCAGCAAGATCTTGATTGCGATATTGAACTACCCAGTGGAAAAATCCCAGATACCAGGTCAAACACACAACTAAGGCAAAATGGCTGCAAGTTGAAGACGGAAATAAAGAAGTTTTTGAGTATTTGAATCTTAAATCAATTCTCGGTAAAATCATCTCTTATCCCCAAGTCAGTGAATAAGTACCACAAGTCCAGATGCTGGACAGCCCATGGGAAGCAATAGTGAAGTTTTAAAGGGCCCCATTCTACAGATCATATTCAATTAGAAAACACCTGCAAGGAAAGTTACTCTAAGGTTTTAATCAATCATAAACTTGTCTTGCCTTGTTCTTTGCATCATTTGAACATATCACCTGAAGATAGCTCTCCAGCTTCTTTTAAACTTCCCAAAGGGTGTAAGAATGTGGATCTGAAAAGCTCTGAGGATTGCTCCCTTATTTCCCTTTTGCTTTGCTACAGAGGTCTCCAAGGGTTCTAAAATAATCAGTTTTCTAGACCCAGGAGATCTAGGAGTTTGCACCTGTATTGCCTGTGATATCTACAACCTGAATTCCCCTTATTCTAGAGATTCTACCACAAAATGGTCAGAAGAATGACCTACAAAAATCATTTACCAAATCTGCAGACTAGTATCTAGTCTTCCCATTTTCTTGAGAAAAACTACTAGTTATTTCTTCTTAAATACTATGAACTATGAAATGTTACATTTTAAGCACATCAGAGCGGCCAAGAAATGCTCTACTTCAGGATACAAACATGAATATAGTAGTCTGAGGCAAAGGTACTGTTAATGTCACTGACCATTTTTAACTTGCGTTTCCTCCTTTTAGAGAGCCACAAATAAATGTGACAAAGGCAAGTATTTCTACATGGAGGATTTTTTCATGTATCATTGCAGCTCTATATCAAGTTGCCACCACACTAATGAGGGGAATCGTTTCTATTTAAAAATAAAAAGGTTTTAAAAAGCTGACATACTTCAAATTCTACAGCCTTTAGAATTCAAGCATTAGGGAACTGCATCAGAGGCCTTAAGAACACTTAACCTACAACTGCATATATTTATTTTTACCTGAAACAATTACAGATGATCCTGGGTCAATAATTCCACTGTTTGGCCTCACGCAGTATCGACGAGGTGCTGTGGTCTTCACTTTGAAGCATACTTTTCTATCTGATGGATTTCGTAGTTTAAGATTTGTAGTTACTACATCTGTAAAGGGACCTGAAAAAAAAGGTTGGTCTTTTTAAAATATACACGCATCTCTGGAGAAGAAATCTGTTTATACAGTGCAAGTAACTCTCAAAATAAATCTTGTTGCCAACAAACTGGCAAAAGCAGGTTAAATCATACACCTGTTAGGCATATACCCGGTGTCACATGCAAAGAGTGCTCTATCACCTTGGTTATAGCAATATATATTACAGCAATCAAGAACTCTTAAATACTACAACAGACTTGAGTGCTGGCACAAGTGGTTCATATATGAATATGCTATTCCTACCGAATCATTCTTGATATTTGAAATATCTAGAAGATACTGGTCACATGCAAAAGTAAATTTCCCTGAATTGTTCTTCAGGAGTAGAAGTCACACATTCTTTGGAACTCTTTCAATTGTTTAAAGAAAGAAAACACTGAGACTAAAACATAGTCACTGCTCTTGAGATTTCAACTTCTGTCAGCTTCTGACCTGCTAGAGAGTTAAAAGAACAAGGTATCAATCTTCTATTTTACATTCAAAATAAGCAAGAGAGATGATACTCTGTTTATGCATGTACTCTAACTGATCCACAGAAAAGCAATAGTTGCTATTTAGTAGTTGAAGTTGCTATATTTATGTATTCAATGCAGTGTACTCTCTAAACTGCATTTATGTTAAACCTTCAGGATAGGAATTCCTTCCAAGTCTGGACAAGAGGCATAATTCTAATACCAAGCTGCAAAAGCACACTTTCCAGCAGAGATCACCTTCATGCAATGCCACACAGCACAAAAAATAAGGTAACAGCACAAAAAGTAAGGTTCACAGCATTCTGAGCAGTGTTAATCTCCCTTAAGTTTGTATCATCTGAAAGCAAGACAGCAAGGGCTCTAGAAAAATGGTGTTTCATATGAGCATGAAATTTATTCAAGAATATTCCATGTGTACATTAACTTTTAAGAACCTTCTTTATAGTTCTTTAAAACTACACATTAAATAACTACAAAATAATTTTTATCAGTATTGAAAGCACAACTTTTCCATTAAAAAACTACAATGAAAGCAAACTTCAGATTAAATTGGATGAAAAATATAAGTGATACAAACAAGTGGTAAGGTACACCAAAACCACTAATGCATGAGACATAGGAAGTCAATTCAGAAAAGTCTGAACACCTTATTCCATAGAGGAGTCTGCACTTCTCTGAAGCAGAAAGCTCTGCCTGCTATCAAACACACTACTACACTAGAGGGCTCACTATTTGACTGGCGCCTTTATTTCTATAACTCATTCCAAGCACTGGATTTTGAGAGAGCGTTAAACAGTCCTAACACAAAACACCAAGATACAAATACATAAAGACTAAAAAGAGAATCACTAAGAACCAGAACACTGAGATGCAGATGAAGATACATGCGAGCTACATTTACATTCAGTGAGGTTCTTTTGACAAAATAGGAACTGGTATTATTTGTCTGAAACTTCACTTCTGATCTGACTTTACATGGTGGATGAAGTAAGTCATCCTCTCAATCCTGGGAAATTGGACACAGGCCCCAAGATTTACAAAATTAATTAAAAGTTTCCTGCCACTTATCTTTTTGATGGTTCTTGCATGATCTAGCTGTCTTTACCTATAGAGGGAGATTCAAAAGAAACCCCCCATCACCCATACCACAAACTGAACTAAAACCAGGCAGCTGAATACTCTTCTCATTCTAAGACTGGTGACACACTCATAACACACCAAACATGTATTTTTTTCAAGCTACACACACATTTTTGCGGAAATTATTCTGGGAGTTTTACTAACAACCACCTAAGCTATTAGTCATCTAATAACCACTACTTTTGTAGTGCCCAGAGGCAAACAGCACTTTGAATCTGACTTTCAAACTTGAGGGTTACTTTTTTTTTAATTGCAATTCTAAGCAACATGAGGTGGTCTGCTTTTCAATCTTCTCAACTACTTTTACTAAGGATACTCTGCACAAAGGAAAAAAAATTACACAGTTCAGAGGCTCATTTTGAAAAGCACAGTCATCAAGAAAAGGAGCTATACTATTCAAAACCAGCTTTTTTCAAGACAAAGCAACAGTGAATTTATAAACTGATGATAAACTGGTTCTTAAACTAAAATAAAAGATGTTCGGTTTCTTTTGAGACATGAAAGGTCTCCTCATGCCTGCCTTTTTAAAGCGTGCAATAATGAGATAGGATTCAATATATTCTTCGAATTACTCTGCTATTTACTGTCAGTTTCAACACCTCAGATAATTAAAAGAAATCTGCTTTTCTTTCCCAGGTACATGAATGCAGTGACCTCCTTTGCATTTCCTGGATACTTCACCAAAAAAAAAGCTTTTAGCTCGGGGACACTTTTTAGAATCAGACATTTCTTTCAGAGGTGACTGAAATCTTTTTCAAGGTCTAGAGGATGCTTATGACAGCTTCACCTTTTACCAGCTTTCTAAAAGCTTTAAAGAAAATAGCTGTATAAAGACTCTCAAGACCTGCAACCATCAGATTTAATAAATAGGTGGTAACAAATTGGTGCACAAAAGTAAGAGATGACTGAATTTCACTGTTCCTGCAAAACCCAGGTGTTTGGCAGTTTAGTGGCAAACCAACAGCATGGATCTGAGCAGGGACAGGCAGGAACAGACAGAAGGACAGTAAATCAGAAAAAAATATCTAATACCTTTCAGAGGAGCTACATGATCTGAGTTAGCATGACATACCCTTCAAAAAAGAAACTGCAACACCTGAAGAACATTCTAGAGTTCATTATTACATAAACATAAGCACCACTACCTTTGCAGGAGTGGGGAAATGAAGTATGAGCTGGCAGTAACCGCCTAAAAGCAAAAGCCTAAACTTCAACCATTCTTGAGGAAAAATGTGGGGCATGGGTAGAAGAACCAGGAAGGAGAAATGTTTGCATTGTACTACACAGACTGCATGTAAACAAGGAAAAGAACTGGCAAAGATGGATACAAACATTCTGCTCATGCATCAAAATGGACAAATGCACACCCACTTCATCTCAGCAAATATTCAGCTACACCAGGGCAGCATTATAATCTCAAAAACAGCATCTCACCTGCTGCTTGCATGATACTCAGGTCCAAGCAGATTTTTATTTAAGCATTTAAATCTCAGATAGGCTTATGTCTAACTGTACACATAGAAGCTGTGGTAATTCAACTAATAAAATCCTCAGGCTACATACCAATGTAACATGATGTCTAATGACAAGAGGTCACTGCTTTATAAACATGTAATCTCAATCCAATAACCTCTGAAAGTCAAGAGTTACTTCAGAGGGGACAGTGAGTTCAACAACTCTCTTAGTAGTGTAAATTCAAGACAGCAATTACAGCACCTTCCTGGAATAAAGATTGTGAAAGTGCCAGTTTGTCCCAACTGGTTTTGAATAGAGCAGTGACAATTCATGCCACAAGTTCTCCTGTCACTTTGACTTATGAGGGCCTTAGAAAAGAAGGGCAGACACCTGCTTAATCACACTCAGAAATACCAGACCTACCCAAAAACTTCATGTGCTGAGTTTCTATTTCAGCTAGCTTGCAGTGCAGTCACCACACAACATCAATGCCGGGGTTGCCTCTGGCAACTACACAGCTTGGACTACAGCAACTAGTGGGCAGGAAGAAATGCCATGAATTCTGCAGAGCCAGTTTCTGCTGCTGAAACAGTGCCAAGTTTCCCAGCTTGCCACAAGCTTGCCACTTATAATGCAGTAAAAACAAAATATACATATTACTGGATAGGTAGGACCCGAACAGAGATCTTTTTCATCAATGGTATCATTTTCATTTCAGATTCAGGTCTCCTTCACTGTCCCAGCTTCAAAACCCATTTTTCTACCATGTGAGACGGTCAAACATCAGGGAAAAAATGATGATGTGAACACACCCTCCCTAGTGTGGGAAGGAATAGCATAGATAAACCTCCACAGGTTCAGTACCCCTGGCAAAGGTGAGAGATCCATGTCAGAATCTCTAGCTGTATAGAGCAAACAAAGCACTTCTGAGAAGGGAGCAGGTTTGGTCAGCAAGAAGCTCCATTCAAAATTAGTAAGGCTGCCATAATGTACAGAAAAAGCCTGTCTTAAAATACCACCTCTACATAAAATTGGATAAGAATAAATTACAATTTTATTAAATTACAGAAAATCTTTGATAATTAGAAGGCAGAGCACTTGTATAGCTGTACAAAAATGAGCATGCATTATTTAACAAAATCAACAGCATTCTATGAAACAGCTTAAGCATTAAGCATATCGCCTGCTTCAACTTAAGACAATGAACTGTAGCTGCTGCAAAAGCCAATATCTAAGCCAATTCTGCCAGAAAACATTCTAGTTCATGCACTGAATTAAAGTTCATTTAAGCTGTAAATTGACACAGCAAAGTGATACGGTCAGCCGCATCTAAAAACAATGTAAGTACACATGAAAAACATACAGACTGGCAAATGGAATCCAAACTCCTTAAAATGTATTACACTATTAACCTCAAAAATATGAGGATTATATCCTTTAAGTGGAATGCTGTTTTTTAAAAGCTGCTGCATCACCTTTGAATTTCCAAGAGCACTTGAAACATACAGAACACTTCATTGCACTTCAACTAAAACAAACTCAAGGTAGAGTTTTCTTTGGGTGCACAATACAGTTAGGTGGGGCAGACAAAGAAAATTCATTTACTGCATCTGACAGTTTGAGCCCTAATAAATGAGAAATGGGCTGAAGTCAGCAGAATAAAAACTAATAGCAATATTGTAAACCAAGCAAGACAGATTTTGAGACCAAGTAAACTGACTTTTCAGACACACCTGAGAAGAATAGAGCAAGATCTCCAGCAACTTCTGCCAGAATCAAATACAACAATGGAGTAAATAAAGAGTAAGTTAAATTAAGAAAGCTCCATGTAATCTCTATTTGTATGACGTTATATGGAATTTTTTAATTAGGCCAAAATATAATTGTTTTTCTTTCCCATCATTTGACATAGCAATCACAAAATGGCTGTGGCTGGAAGGGACCTCTAGAGGTCATCTGGCCCAAACTCCCTGCTCAAGCAGGGGATACCAAGAGCCAGTTGCCCAGCACCATAGAGAGAAAACTTGCGAATACATGCAAGAATAGAGACTCGACAGCCTCCCTGGACAACTTGTGCCACTACTTGGTCACCCTCAGAGTAAAAACGTGTTTTCTCACATTCAGAGGGAAGCTCTTGTGTTCCAAGGTGCGCCCAATGCCTCTGGTCTGCTCATGGGCACCCATCTCCACCATCTCTGCACCTTCCCTTCAGGTATTTTATACATGGAAGATTCTCCCAAGCCTTCAGTTCTCCAGCCTGGAGCAGCCACAGCTCTCTCCACCTTTCCTCACAAGAGAGATGCTTCAGTTCATCTTCCTGGCTCTTCTCTGGACTCTCTCCATGGTGTCAATGTCTCTCCTGTACTGGGGAGCCCAGAACTGAACCCAGCACTGCAGCTGTGGGCTCACCAGTGCTGAGCAGAGGGGAAGGATCACCTCTCTCAACCTGCTGGCAACATTCCTCCTACTGCAGCCTGGGACACCACTGGCGTTCTTTGTAGCAAGGGCACATTGCTGGCTCATGGTGGCAACTTGGTGGCCACAAGGACACCCAGGGCCATTTCTGCAAAGCTGCTTTCCCAGCTGGTCAGATCCCAACCTGCACAGCTGCTTGGAAGGCTGTTCCTCCCCAGCTGCAGGACTTTGCACTTTTTGTTGAACTTCACAAGGTTCCTGTCACCTTGTCTGTCCACCAGCCAGCTCCCTCAGCACTCACGTGTGCACTGCACCAGAGTCCTTGGACATACTCTGTCTAGCTTACTTAAGTATTCCTTCACCAGATCACCTTCCACCAGAGGTACTGAAGGAAAGATGTCTAAAAATGAGAAATACTTGTGTTCTATAGCAAGTCAAAGCTACTTTGACTATCAGATAAGAAAATCAATCTTAAAATATACCCAAAGCACTTTATTGCTCAAAATTGAATTTCATAGTCCTTTCTGAAAAAAGCATAGGTAACATAGCTGACACAAAAGAAAGTGAGTGGAATTTGTTTATTTCCATAAATTTGTTTTAATAAATTAATATTCAGACCGCTATGAAAAAAATCTGAAGAGAATATATAACATACATTGCCATCGAACATAAATAACTCCTTCCTCTTGAAATACCAGAGCCATGAGCATTCAAACTGGAAGAAAAATCCCAACTCTAACAAACCACCTACATTAAAATTATTCATGGTCTATGAAGCATAATAACTTAGGTTTCATGGATTAATACTTAAACATGAATATGAATGATCAGGAATAATCAGTGGATGAAGGTAAGAGATTAATTATACCTACAAATAATCATGGCTCTCAGGAAGATATTCATATATTAGAGCAGCATTACAGAATCTTTCACTTCTTATTCTACCCCAGCACTTGAGAAACAGTTATGTTTTATCATCAACCTGCATGTAAAAAACAGAATACAAAACAGGCTTTATTCAGAAAGCTGACACACCTCAATGTCCACAATTCCTGAGGGCTGATTCTAGGCTACCACTGTTTACAAGGGGTAACATCAGATTTTATCTGAGCTCCCCACGATGACATGCTGTCAGCATTCATGCTGCTGATGTGTCTATCACAGATTTTTCTTTCTAAAAAATGCTGAGACAATGCCCATTTTTTCATCCTAAAATAGCTCATCTTCCTCTGTCAAAGGGGCAGAGCCGGGATATGGCTACACAGCCTAATAGAGGTGCTTGTGCAGATGCTGGCACACACACTTTACTGGGGGCTGGTGTAAGAGAAATAGGAGCTGAAACCTTTTGCCTGCCATTCTGACAGAGAAAAGACAAAAATACAACACAGTGACATTTCAAAGCAGACAAAACATTTCCTTACATGTTTTTTCTGGATCAAAACTTCTTATTCACCCCAGCTTGTGACCAAAATGTTGTTAGTAGCCAAGAAACCACAGCAAAAATGCAGTAAGCATCTATCTCAAGAGTGAAGTACAACCACAGGTCATTACCAGGAATTCTGATTAAGAGAGCATTATTTTCTTTATATATTAGATAAAATACAGACTAAATGTAGACTGTCCTGTATTTAATGTTAAATATGGGCAATGGTTTCTTTAGCCCTAACAACAACAAAATACCACTAGCTGTAAGATGGTATAACATGGAATAACTTCATCGAAAGATATTACTGCTGGTATTTAGCTTAAGCTTTAAAATCTAGCACCCTAGGCCCAAGTCAGTCATAAACATCTATTCCTGACATTTTTCCTATTGAAAGAGTGCCATTACTAAAGGATGATCTGGTTACTAACATCAAAGGGATGCCTGTATCTCAACCTTAACCTCCATAATAGCATGAATTTCTTACTCACAATTTAGCTGTACCCTATCATATTGTTATTCTTGTCAGAGACATATTAAGAGCATACTAAAATTGGTAGCTCTTAATTCTACTAGGATAAAGTTTTCAGGATCTAATCATAAGTATTATTCATATCAAAGCACTGCTGAAATAACAAGAACAGTAGAAATATTTCAATGGTGCTTAACTTCAACATTTAAACCATCAAATTATCCCCCCAAAGTCCTGAAGCAACTAATATATACATGCAATCTTTCAGTGTAGATTTAGTTCAGTAAGGGCTATGTTATAAATCCTTCCTGCTGGAGCAACTATTCTCTTTGCTTGCATAAGGTAGGACATCTAATGAGCTTGATATTTACAGAGTTTCTTAGATTTCCAGAATATGAGCATATTTGGTCAACAGAACTAAATAAACAAGTAACTTTTCCTTTTAAACTTGCTTTGTATTTAACCTGCTATAGCTTACCAGTGGTTTCAGTGATGCTGAAAAACCCAGATGTGCTGCTTAGAATATTCAAATATCCAGCAACTTAAAATCCATATGCATAGTCATGTAAGAAATCTCCCATTGGATACACCTAACTGATCTGCATTGCAAGATACAAGATACTCTTCAAACTCTATAACAGTAATCAGAACACTTGTAATCATCTCAGATGACAGCTGTAGTGACACATAGAAAATCAGTCTTCCCACAGAAGACCTGACCAAAAGCTCTTGCCTTGCACTTTTCCCAATGTGCTCCAAGAACTGGGTATCAGAGGCCAGACACAAACCTTGAACAGACCACCAAAGCTCTTGTGCTTTTCTCTGGTTTCCTTGCAAGCAATATCCCAACAGCGTCACAAAGTAACTTTAAAAATCAAATTCGCACATGTCCCACTATGGACAATTGCACAGAAAATTCTTAAAAACAAACAAACAAACAGTTTTAGCTGTTGGACTGCTACGTGGTATCCAACCTCGGATCGTAACACAGCGCCTGGCCAAAACAGACTTGCGTATCAGACATTAAAATCTCCGACAGACAGGGCTAGCTGACACTAGACTGCCTCCCAAACACACCAACAGATCACTGCAGTTTCAGAGTGACTTTTCAGTCTCTGGAAGCACAGGCCACAGGTCTCCATTTCCCAAGCCACTGAAGGCCAAGTACAATCATTTCCTCCAGTCACTCGGGCAAACAAACACCTGCTTCAAACAGAAGTTGCATTTAGTTGGTCTTGTCGATCAGGCAGGACCACAAACTCCACTTCCTCATCAACTTCACATCCCAGTATTGAGCTGAGCTAATGCAACCACACTTCTCAGGACCAGCCAGGTCACTGCTACAGAAGCAACTGGAGTTTCAACTTGAGCTGTAACACAGAACGTGCCTGGTAGATGGCTGGAGGACATTCAAATTAAAAAACCAAACAGTTTTTACTTTCAGTGGGTCTACTATGTTTACTGGCCTTAGTAGCACCATAGTGTTAAAACATGATAACATGTTAACATCATATCCCTATGGACTAGAAATACTAGGTTTATTTCAGATATGGAACAGTTAGTCCCACATATATAATTTTTAAATTCATGGATATCCCTTTTTACAAAGGAAAAAAATTAAACCTATCTCAATCAAGCTATTACAATGACTTGGAATGTAACACAGCATTCCTGCTCTAGCTTAAGTACATAACTGTGTACCATTAATGTCCAACCAAACTATCCAAGAACACTGTAAACTCATGACCTAGGAGAAGCTTTCTGAAGTCCACATGAAAATTATAATTTTGTAAGATTGAATCTGATGAATTTAAAACTATTTTTGCCCACATAATTTTTAGAAGGTTGGTTCAGACTGACATGATTCAGATTCAGCTAAGCTTCTAATGATCTAAATACATTCACAGCCACTTGAAGCAAATTTATTTTTCCACCACCAAGTCTATCCTTTAGTCTAGATAGCTTTTCTTTTCCCCAGTGCTTACCTTGCTGATGTATTTATAGACAGCAATCAGATCCCCTTTCAGTCTTCATTTTGCTAAGATTAACAAGCTAAAGCTATTCTACTTCTACTTCACTTGTGTTAATAAAGCTGTCTTTGCATCATTCCCATTTGGGTTCATTTTATCTGACTAGGTGTTGCCAGGGATGCATTCAGATGAAGCTTCATCAAAGCAAAAAATCTTCACATTAATACTTTCCTCACTACAAAATTACAGTCCTGTATTTGCCCCATTTCATGACTTGTCACGTTCACAATAAACCCATGATTAAGTAGTAGTCACTAGTTTTACTTCTTTTTCATCACTTCTAAGAAAATGTTTATTATTAGCACACAGCCTTTTTTTTTTTTTTTTGCATTCATCACATCTCCTAACCTTGCATTACCAGTGAGCTGTACCAGCATACTCCCACCCATACCAAGGTCATTAACGAAAAATGGAACCGATTTGCCTCAAAAATATATCAAAATGTATTGAAGACAAGGAGTTAGTGACAGCCAACATGGCTTTATCACGGTCAAACGAGGCCTGACTAATCTTGTGGCCTTCTGTGGTGGACATCAATGGACAAGGGAAGAGCGACACGCGTCACCTACCTGGACATCTGCACAGCCTTTAATATGGTTCCCTCCAACATTGTTACCCTTAAATTAGAGAGATGTGGGTTTGATACATGGACTGTTAGATGCACAAGGAATTGTTTGGGTGCTTTGTTCAAAGAGTTCCAGTCAATGCCAGAACGTTCAAGTGAACACCAGCAACAAGTGGTATCCGTATCCCCCAGGGATGCATACTGGGACCAGTATGACTCAGTGTCTTCATGGATGACACTGACAGTGGAAATGACATCACCCTTGGCAAGTCTGCACCAAGTGACACCAAGTGAGCGATACAGGGGATCCACTGGAGGGAAGGGAAGCCATCCACTGGGACCAGACAGGAGTGAAAGGTGGCCCCATGGGAATCTCATGAGGGTCAGCAAGGCCAGGTGCAAGGTCCTGCACAAGGGTCAGGGCAATTCCCAGTATCACAGATAGAGAAGGTCTCAGATCAGACTGCCACATTCTACCTGGGACACTGCATGGTATTCCATGTTCCATCTACCTCAATGTCTTCATTCTTTCCTCTAAGGCTTTGCTTACTATTGAGGCCAGACCAATTCAAGCACTGAAGTGTCACAAGATTTTAATCCAAATAAGACCACATTTTGAGAAACAAAAGGCAGAAAAGTTCTAATTTGACCATCTTTATAAATTTCATGCAAGCACTTTATTTTCTTCCTCTTCCATGTTTTATTAAACACATGAAGTCCTAGAGCAGGATAATATTCAGCAAACTATCTTAATTCACAAGACCTTGCTCATATAGGAATGAACAGAAAATATCTGTTTTCCTTTACATAACCATCTATTTCTAAATACATTCAAATAAAATGAAATATAACATCTACATTACTAAATAATTTTAAATGCCAGGAAATAACTTTATACAATCCAAAACAGCACTAAAAGGAAAGAGAAGCAAGAAGCCAAGATAACCACGCCTCAAGTAAAGTCTTACCACCTTAAGAAAAACAAAGTTAGTAAAATTCTAACTTGTGTTTATGCATTTTTATTTTCAAAAATACCCATCAGAAATTATCTTAGTAATTTTGCTGATTTTTTCTTTTTAAAGAAATTAGCTTACACTCACTTATCAGGTTCATCTGACACCTCAAGCCTTGTAAACTGACAACTTCCAAGCTGGAAAGTGTAATACTTATCTAGTTAGTCAGGGTTGGTTTTTCCAATTTAATACAGTAAGTTCTCTTCAGAAACCTTTTCTATTTGAATTAATGGCTTACAAGGGAAGCATGTAAAACCCTTTAGTGACTAATAGTCACAAAGATCTGGTTAACAAACATCTCCCAAAGACAAAGAAAGTAAAATGTTCACAAACCACGGTCAGGCCAAAACAGGAACAATTTATATTTCCACAATGGACAGTCAGTGACTAAATATTCTGATCTATTTACTGATGCAATAAAACAGCTCCTCTCAAACTTTCCACTTTTCAACCTGGCCTTGAACAACAGTACACTGTTCATGCATAATACAGAATGTCTTTATAATATTAATAAAAATGTCTTGCGGTGATCTAGAACACCTGCTTATGCTATCAACAAACAGCATGAATAAGCACTTTATAGTAATTACAATGCAAAGGTGAAGCTTTTATACCAATCATTGGTACACACTACAAGGACAAGATGTGAGGTTTGGATAGTGTTTCACTGTTTAGTGAAGCAACAGCAATATTAAGCAAAACAGAGCTCTTTAATTTTCAGGTAAAGGACTAAACCTCTAAATCTTCACTGCTGTATACCTCTACCACCACAGGAAAATATTTCATTACTGAATCTTAAAACAAATGACAAACTAGTTCTGCCAAAATATAATCTAACACTGTAACACACCTGACTTCACAGATCCATATAATTCCCTTTTTACAAGGCAGTTTTAAATGCAGTCTAGCACAGTGGTAGACACGATTGTATAACATAATACCACCTAATAAGCAACACCTGGTAAAAAAAAATTATCTTCCTTTTTCTTCCTCAACACATTCCCACAAATCATCCTGTGCTTCAATTTTCATTAATACATATAATGTAAAGAAATTAAAATACTAACAAATACTACATTTGAGCCATCAAACAATGGATAGAAGTATACATATAGGAAGAGCAAACAATGCCAAGAATCGCTCTTGTATTTAAAAGAAAAAAAATGTCAGACTACGTGTTGAATACTGAGTCATTTTATTGCCATTATGCAATTCTCAGCCAGTAAAAATATTAACTTAAATGGAACCATTTCAAAGTATCAGAAAGTCACAACTATATTAGTAATCACTTACAACCAGTTTTTCCCCCCTTCCACACTCCCACTCTTTTAGTTTCAAAAATGTTCCTGAATGAAGACAGCAGAAAAGTGACATCCCAATCACAATCTCAATTTTTTTTTGTAACCTATCTTAGAAAATTGGGACATCACAAATTTACTGGTACCTTGAAGAGAGTGAAAATAGGCATAATTTGACATAATCAAGATACACACAAGTAAGGCAGTAAGATCACATTTGAATACTTCAAACTCTGCCTACACCAAAAGACATCCTAGGCCAATTCTGGCAACAGACCTTGAGGGCAGGGGATGCATTTAACATTGAGCTATTTTTGCCTTTAAATTCCACCTTCTCGATTTGCAGCAACACATATCCCGTGGCTTTCAGTGTTACCAATAGCAGTGTAATGATTACAAAATAACCTACAGCAATATTTCTGTATTATTTAAAACGTTGTCGAAATCTGCATTTCAGAATAAGCTGCAATACTTGAGTGAAGTGCTCTCTACCTCCCATGAAAAGTCATTTGAACATACACCAGCTGATAGCTGATTTTATACACTGACAATTCCAGACTATGATGCAGATCAACAATCAGAAATGAAATATTCTGTCACACTGATCTCTCCTAGTAACTCAACCCACCAAAAAGAAAATTTACCACACAAAGACACATTCCAAATTTTATTTTGGTCTGCTAAAGGAAAAGAGTAGCTCATTATTTTGAGATGTTTACAAAGGTAACATAACTGGACTTCACACACTTGTAAGCAAGAACTTCAGTAAAGGATATCAATTTAGGATATTCAGGCATTTTTAGAGTCTTGCATTGCTAGTCAGGCACCTCTGAATCACATGAAATTCAAATTCTGAACACTGTCTACTAATCTTCCAAAGCTCATCAAATCAACTAGTGTTGATTTTCAATTAGGTGTTGCAGAAGCATGTCTTATGACTGATTTAAACATTTGGAGAAGGCTTTTAATTTTTTTAAAAAACTACCATAATCCAGGATCAACTTAAATCCATGTTACTTAAAATTGCAAAACTGGTTTCTTTGGCTTAAGGAAGGAGTTTCCATAAAAGTGCAAAACTTGAAACGTTGTTATTAAACTACACTACTGCTTACAAAAAAAATAAAAAATATATTTATTCACAGAGCACCAATTCCAGATTCCCATAATCTTCACTGAACTAGAGCTACCAACAATGATTACATGTATGAGTCACATGAAGAAGACACCAGCAAGAAGATGTTCCACCTTCCAAATGGGTTGCATTAAAGTGTCTTGTGTTTCAATTCTTCCTATCCAATCCTAAATAAAACTCCAACAACTTTAGATTTGGGAAGTTAAACAAAACGCATTAGAATACAAAAGAAAGCCAATCACTATGGCTGAAGAACCTGGGTACAAGACCAGAATTTTGCCAAGAGGCAAATTCTCAGGGCTCCATACTGTGTGTCTGAAAGTGGTATTACATAGTTTATCAACTGCCTCTTGCTTTCACCACGTTTAAGTACAATTTTTCCCTTTGTCACATTTGCACAACACTATGAAAAGTACTTAATTGTTTTGTGGGCTTTCTTAAGATATTCTTGCTAGTTTCAGAATCCAAAGAAATCCACCTATTAAAGGGAGTCACAGGGAATCAACCATGACCCAAACACTATTAATGACTGAAATTTCTAGAACTACAAGGACTATAAAAACAGGATTGCAATCTTGGACACCAAGGGAACTATGTAACGTGTTAGCTACCACAGGACATGTTCTCAGAACTCCCCTTGAATCGTGCTGAATAAAATTAAAGGATAAATGCATTACAGACCTTATTTTTGCTGACAGAGTAAATCAGGTTTTATTAATAAAAAAAGCAGCTTCATCGGGCTATGATGAATTTAAAGCCTTGTTAATAACTCCTTATGTTAAGTACCACATATCTTTTAATGAAATAGTTGTTTGTGAAGGGACACACTATCCCATTTCACTGTTACCCTAAAGGTCAGCAAATCCATTATAACTTCCTGAGGCAAGAAAACCAATAAAATTATTTGTTCATTTCAAACGTTTAGACTTAAACTGGATCTCTGTTCACATGCATCAACAAAAATAATACAAATGGATGATTGTACCAATAAAATAACTTTGAATAATCTACTGCACTGAAAAAATGTAGAGTTTTATCCTTTTAAGAAAGTTTCATACTTTTCCTACACTATGCTATATTTATTCTGAGTCATATATTCTCTTTCTTACTAACCAATTACTTTTTAAAAGGTGACACTCAGAATTCACTACTGCCAATACTGTATTCTTCAACACAGTATTTTAGAACTGGGTTAGTTTGTGGCCCACCAACCTTTTTAAACACCTCTAAATAATAAGCAGTTAGAAAATATTTCTTGAGAGTGCACTCAGTGCTCTCTGAATTGACAGCACTTTCTACAGTATATTACTGCAACAGTACAGTAACAGAGAGTGCTGCAGTCTCATTATGCTTCATATTTTGTTTTTGCTTAGTCTGCTCTACAGGAATTTTCCTAATATATGCATTAGCCTGAAACCAAAGTTTATGCCTAAAAAATACACATTTCATGCTCTAAGTGCATAGACACATAGCACAATAAAAATCACTGACTGACAACAGCTTCACACAGACAGAATTTCTAATCTAGTATTTATTTTATCAACACATTGTTTCATATCACATCAATACAGCTTAGTTCCAGCTCAAAGACATCTCAACATTTGCAGGCTTTGAATTAGACACAACATTTTTTAAATTTTAAATAAAATTAAAATAATGCATTTTCCCCCAACCTGTTCTGAACACGGCATACTGAAATGTGAGCGCAGCCAGACTGGCAGCACTTTAACAACACAAAATCCAAGTGAAAATGACAAGTTCCTGCAACGGTTTTGAGTCTCTGTATGAAAGTGCAATTTTAAAAAAATTAAAATTTAAGCTATCGAGAAATTAATATGCATAATTAGACAGATGCTGAGTTTTAATTGATTTGATAGATCAATAAAACAAGTATAGTTTGCTAATTTATCTAAATGCTAGGCCAGACCAAAGGTATCTGGGGGGAATACAGCGTTCTTTTCTAATACAAACATTCATTTGTTCTAGTTGTCCGTGGAAGATTTTTACAACATCATAAATTCCTTTCTGTTCTCTAAAACAATGAAAAATGAGCATACTAAAAGTGGAAAACAGAAGAATGTACAGGATTAGGCACGTACATGTGCTGACACCAGTCACAACAGTTAAAAACATAAATTCACATAATATTAACTACTCTTTAAAAAGAATAAAAATCTAATACTGGTTATTCCAAATCTGAAAGATTCTGAGATTTTTCTCAATGCCCCTTACAGGTGTAAGATATCATCACAAAAACTACATGTTCTGACACGCTTTTTTAATGTCCTTGCCTTTCAACGATCACTCATTTCTGAGAGAGCCTTTCCTTTCACAACTATCTAATTCATGAGGAGAGAAAACCACACGCGATACCAGCACTAGCAGGGACCTATTTTGACAGCAGCACGTCAGCAGTCACAGCCATGCGGTCCGCACGCAACACACAGCACACATAAAACTTCCGAAAGGCACTCATTCCATTTCTCTCATTCCCAGGAAAGAGGCGAGCTCCCTGTTAACGTTCCGAGAGCCTGCCTGAGACATGACAGCTTTGGGGAAAGGTCGGGGAGCCCTTTGCCGGGCAGGGATGCAGCGGGCCGAGGGCGCGGGTTGCCGGGCACTGATGGTGCAGAGCCGCACCAGCTCCGCGCGGGCACCGGGCCCCAGCACGCCTGAGAGGAAAAGTGGGGCAAGGCCAGGCGTTAGAGCAGCCTCGTGAAGCTTGGAACCCCGCAAGGCTTCCACCGCCCGCTCCGGGGCCTCTCCTGCCCGCTGCTGCCAGAGGGAGCCCGCACCGCCAGCGACGGGGAGCGACACCCGCGTCCCCGGGCGCCGCCGCTCCGGGGCCGGGCCTACGAGCGCAGCGGTGACTCGGCGGGGCGGGCGGGGGCCGGGGCAGGGAGGGGGCGGCCGATCCCACCCGGCACCGCGGATCCCCGCGGGATCCCAAGATGGCGGCGGCCGATCCCGCTCGCCGGCTCGGCGGCGCCCCCCATCCCCCGGCGGGCGGGCAGCGCCCGGCACCGCGGCCCGCCCGCGGGAGGCAGCGGGGAACGCGGCGCCCGGAGGCGGCCCGGCGCCCAGGCGGAACGGGACACCCCGCCGCTGCCGCCCCTCTCCCCTCCGCCGCGCCGCGTTTCCCCCTCCTCACCTTTGAATTTGAGGTCGGTGGGCGGATCGAGCACCAAGATCTGCTCGTGCTTCGCCAGAGCCCCAGCGGCCGCCATCTCGCTCGCTCGCTCCGGCGGGAGGAGGGGCAGGGGGGAGGGCGGAGGAGGAGGAGGAGGAGAAGGCGGAGGAGAAGGAGGAGGGGCGGAGGGGGCCGGCGGTGCCGCCGCTCCCTCACGGCGGGCGGGCGGTGTCTCGGCGCGGCTCTGCGGGCGCTGCCGGCGGGGCGCGGGCCGAGGGCGGGCACTGCCGCTGCTGCTGCGCGCCCCCGAGCGCGGCCCCGCGCCCTCCCCGCCCCGGCAGCACCGCCCCCTGCGCGGGCACGGCAGCGGCGGCGCGCTCCCCCCCCCCGGCCTTTCTTGTGCGCATGCGCCAGGGCGCCGCGGGGTCGTCCCACACGCACGGAGATACCGGGACGCAGAGGGACGTGGAAACAGACGGACGTACGCTCCCACACACCCCCTTCCTTCCCGCTCTGACGGCTGGAGTCAGTCAGAATCCCCGAATCACTTGGGTCGGAAAAGAGCTCCGAGGTCATCGGGTCTAACCTGTGAGGTAGAACACGGCAGTCAGTGCCACGTCCCGTCTTTCTTTAAACGCCTTCAGGGGCCGTGACTCCACCGCCTCCCTAGGCATCACATTCCAATACCTAATCATTCCTTCTGTGAAGAAATTAGGCCTAATGTCCAACCTGAACCTCTCCTGGTGGAAGTTGAGGTTTTGTACTCTCATCCTATTGCTAATTGCCTGGGAGAAGAGACTGACCGCCACCTGGCCAAAACCTCCTATCAGGCAGTTGTAGAGAGAGACATGGACCCCCCCGAGCGGCCTCTTCTCCAGGCTAAACACGCTCAGCTCCCACAGCTGCTCCTCACAGCACATGTGCTCCAGACCCTTCACCAGCGTCGTTGCCTTTATCTGGACATGCTCCAGCACCTGAATGTCTTTCCTGAATTGAGGTGCCCAGAATTGGACACAGTTCTCAAGTGCAGTCTCACCAGTGCTATATATAGGGGGGAAATCACTGCCCTGGTCCTGCTGGCCACATGATGCCTGATAAAGGCCAGGATGCCATTGGCCTTCTTGGCCACCTAGACACACGCTGGCTCATGTTCAGCTGCTGTTGGCCAGCATCCCCAGACCCCTTTTTGCTGAGCAGCTTTCCAGACAGTCTTCCGTCAGCCTGTAGCGCTGCAGGGGTTGGTGTGACACAAGTGCAGGACCCGGCGCTTGTTCTCGTTGAACCTCACACTATTGGTCTCGGCTCATCGATCCAGTCTTGTCTTTGCCCGCGCCGCGACTTAGCCCGGTCCGGTCACCACAAGCAGCGGTGGCTGGGGCGAAGCGGGGAGAAGCAGCACGCCCGCTCCTCGCCTTCCCAAGCGCACACACACAGCTCGGGCTGGAGCGGGAAGGGTGCCTCTGGCTCGGTGCTTTGGGCAGCCGCGCCGGGGGAACTACAGCACCCAGCATGCCCAGCGACAGAAGCGGGGCCTGCCGGGAGTTGTAGTCTCGGGGGGACACCAGCGGCCGCCCTTCCCTGGGGCCTCAGGGGCCGCGGCTTGACCGGCCTTTCCTTCTAAACTGGAGAAGGGAGAGCGAGCCTGGATGGTGGATCCCGGCGGCACTGGTGGCTCTGACACGGGTCAGTGCTGTTCATGGATGAGGCAGTTCCCAGTTGCTGCCAGGTACCCTCATTGCAATGGCTGTGGTCTGGTCCAAAGGGACCTGGCCCCTGACGTGAATGGGCCTGACCTTCTGACCTTGAAAACAGCCAAAACCATTAAAGTAGGAAAACTGTTGTTACATTAAGTCTTAGGAATATTAACAGGAAATAAATTGACCTGTTTAGTCTAGAGAGGCGAAGACTGAGGGGATCTCATTAATACATGAAAGTATCTCAAAGGTGGGGGTCAAGAGGACGGTGACAATTTTTTTCTATGGTGCCCAGAGGCAGGACAAGGAGCAGTGGCCATAAACTGAAACACAAGAAGTTCCATCTTGTAAAGAAGAACTTTACCATGTCAAGGGTCACCGAGCACTGGAATAGGGGGGGCTATGGAGTCTCCCTCTCTGGAGACATTCAAAACGCACCTGGATGCGTTCCAGTGTCACCTGCTTTAGGTGACCCTGCTTCAGGAGGGGGTCTGGACCAGAGGATCTCCAGACATCTCTTCCAACTCTTCCAACAATCCTGCATTTCTGTGAAAAGTTGAGAGAGATTGAGCTCCTGCAAAACTGGAATGAAAAATGAGCCATTAATTATTAGTAGGCAGAAACATGAGTTGTTTGCCATCCTCCTTGCTAACACTTTTTGTCAGATACAGTGTTGTCACCGTGGGCCTTTTCATTAGTACCATACTTTCAAGCAGATGGTGCATCCTGGGGTATTTGAATGTACCAGTATCAAACAAACAAACAAGAAAAAACAGTTAGACAGTCAAATCCATCCAAACCTTGATGATTCCTGTGTCCTAAATCTGCTTCTGAAGAATTTTTCTGTAAGAGATAAGTTTGTGTTCATGCAAAGTTGGAGTACAGGTGATGAAAATTTAGTCAGAAGGACTAACACATTTTTTCTCTTGCAAAATGTGGTGTAGGTATGCTAAGAGCACATATAGGGACATAATAACCCATTTGAAAAATAGGTCCTGATAATAAATACATTGAGAGGACTTGAATGGTTTGCATTCAAAATCAGCTCTTGATAGTAATACTTGCAGATCACATAATTTCTTTGGTGAATACCTCTAGTTCAGCCGAGCCATGAAGGAAGGACTGTGGACTGGAAAGGCTGGGGACACCCTCTGAGTATTTTAGATTCAGGTTCTGCCCTAGAGCCTCCACCCTCCATTTCAGCTGCCTGTCCCTCCTCCAGGCCTGCCACCATCATTCCTGCCTACTTTTTTCTACACCACTCTTGCCAACACCAAAACCCACATGACTTCTAATACCATCACTGTCTGAAGAAGAAACAAGTAAAAAGTGCTCCAGAAAAGCACCTCAGAGCAGGTTTGCCTGATTGGAATTGGCTTCAGTAGGTGGAGTTACATGACCTATGTGTGAAAATGTCACTAGAGATCTGCAACTACTCTGGCTGCAGTTTTTTTCCAGACTTATTTTATGATGCACATAAAACAGCATCCTAAATTACATCTTTTATTTACAATGCGATATTTAAAGTTGCTATCTGGTGTTCTGTTGGGCTTTGTTAACAAAAAAAATGTTCCACTCTGTTTATGCATTCTTACCCTTGGGATCGGGAAGATAAACTGGAAAATAGAGGTTTTTCTTCTTCTATCTTAACACAGAAGAAGAATGTTAACTTTGTTATCTCTTTCTCTGTTTCTGTTCATGAATCAAGCAAAGATTAAGCCATAGTGCACACTTTTCAGAAGCAGTAATTCAGCCTCCAGAATTACCTGCTGCTTATGTACCAGAAGAACTGAGTCTCAGCTTGCAAAAAATCAAGACATGGGAAATGGCAGCAAAATGCTGAATGCCACAAAAGTTTCTGTCTTTTCTCCTTTTAGCGAGGTAAAAAAATAACAGAAAAAGAGTTTAAATGCAAAAGAAGCTTAGGAGCTCCCACTATGCAGATTTGGAAGGCAGAAGTATCTCTGTTGTCTAATTCTTCTACACACCTCTTGTTTAAGAAAAACTGAGGAAAACAAGAAGTTTGGATCTCTCCTTAATACAATAACAGGACTTAAAGGTTTTCCCATGCAAACACCTTGTTGGACATGGCTGTGCAGTAGACGGGAGTACATCAGGGGGTGTGCACAGTTTGGGAGAAGACAGGGTTGGTACTTATCAACAGAATAGCGAGAGGCAGGGAATGAAGAACAGGGCACAGCCCCAAGCTCTGGGGGGGGGGTGTCACATCATCAGCAAGGCTGCAAAGGACCCCAGTAAGGCCATAGTTTCATTTCCAACTCAAAGCTGGTTTTTACTGTGGTCTTTGTTGTTGTTTGAATACATTTTGAAGCCTGCTAATGCATTGATCTGTTTTATTGCATTTAGTGTCATTTCTGATCTAATGTTTCTATTTCATCCAGACTGATGTAATTTTTTATATTAAAACAATACCTGCGCTGTTGATCAGCAATATCAGGCAACCTTCCCCAACATCTGATTAATTTCATTTCATCACCTCACAGCACAGCTCTGGAATGAAACCTTGGATGTATTGCAGTCAATAGAACTCCTGTCACTGATTTCAGTGAGATAATAATGTCATTCCAGAAGTGCTATTAGTGTATTCATCACTGCTTGCAAAAGGATAACATTTGCTTAATCTGAGGTCAACATTTGTCCTGTGTATTTGTAGATCTTGATGTTTTTCACTCTGCAAAGTCAGTATTGTTGTTATAATATCTCAGTTTTGAGGTAGTTTGACATCTTTCAAGACTGTTTGCTATAAAATATTAAATAAGCGCTCTCTGTTCCTGAGAAGTAATAGAATGGATTCAGTTTCTTAATAGCTTTTTCCTGTTTATTGTGCAGGTTATTTGGTCAGTCCCACCAATTCTAAACTTGAAAATGCCTTGCAATAAAATGATATCACAACCTTCTTTGCCAGTTCTTGGTGTTACTGTCAGAAAGAGTAACCAAGGGCTGCGTTACTTGTTGTGTTAATGGGAAAACTCTGGGTCTCACTCAGTGAAGTATCTCATACATCCTGCACTGCTAAGTCAGTGAATATTGCAAAATGCAAAGGTATAAAGCCAAGAATATGTTCCAATTTCTCTTTAGGGAAATAGCTGGCCATTTGTTGCTGCTGTTTTTCTTCTGAAATACAAAACTGTTCTTCCAGCAGGCTCTAGTTATCATTTACTTGACTGCTAGAGGTCCATATATAATTTTAGGCCCACTTGTTATATTGTAAATCAGAGATTAAGTCACAGTCCAAACTATTATTGAAGATTTATGGCAATATTCAAATGTTGCCACAGAATGGAAAAGTAGATCTTGATGGAATATCTTCAACTTGGTTCAACTACAGTGTATTTCTTTACCACAGCAAATTACATATAAAAACACACAATACATGTTGAATATTAATGAAGAAAGAAGCCAATAACACATAATGGCATTCTCATATAGCTATAGCACAAGATTTGTTTTGCTTTTCATATTTTGGACCCAATTCTGTTCTACTGAACACAAAATTGCCCTGGACTATTGACTTCTGTAAGAGCAAGACAGAAGTGTTGTCTTGTCTTTGTGGTTTAAAGTACAATTTAAAGAACCAAAGGATGCCTCAGACAATTTCAAACGTGCTAAAAACCATAAGTCCTTTGATAAAGGAAAAAGTTATTAAGGAAGTGGAGTTTTGAATATTGTTTCCAAAATTTATTCTTACATTCATACCCATTCATGAGGGATGTAATGAGACAATTCAATATACAAAATACAGACTCTGTGTGTATATGCGTTGGCTGTTGTTTGCTGATGATGCATATCTAAAAATCAACAAAGACTTTCCTAAAAAGTAGCCAAAAATTAAAATTGTAGCTAAGTATACAAGCAAAAGTACATAGCTGAAACTTGCTTCCAGAAGAGAAGTGTTAAGGCCTCCTTAAAGACTCTTAAAAGACTCAAATGAGTCTTATACAAGAAGTAATTCTGTAGAACCAGCATGACAGTGCCCTATGATCATCACATACTTCTCTTTCTCAAACTGATATGCTTGCAAACAATGTCATGGTGTTTCTGAATCTCAGCTTGAAGAAATCATTTGGCAACTGGGATTCAAATTCCCCCTCTCATTTGCTCTATAGCAGCTCTGCAGTGCTAGTTCTACCCTCAGCATTTCCCCAGCCATCCCAGGAAGCCATCAAATTATATTTTTGATTTATGCTCTGTTTCAGTTCTAATGGGTCACAAGGTAAATGTGAGCAAATAGTGTCATATCAACGTGTGAAAGGCAAACACTGTGCTGAGGCTGTGCCTGACATTTGAACTGCTTCCACTCTACAAAGTGTTGATAAAACCACTGCTGAAGGGATTTGTCTGGTTTGGGCACTATCTGTCAGAAAATATGTGGGATAAGTGAAGGGAGTCCAGAAGAATGGACCTGTATTGACTAAGATCCAGAAAACAGATGGATTGAAATGTAAGAACAGATTGAAATACCAAGATTGTTTAGCCTAAGGAAGAAAAGAGGGTCTCACGTGTTCAGTAATAGTCTTCCAATACATTCAAAGCTACTGCAAAGAGAAAAAAATAGTTTTCTCTCATTTACTTTGAATAAAACAGGAAGTAATGGGTGTAGATTAGAGCAAGAATTTATTTAGAGCCGGTATGAAGAACTTTTTAAGAGTAAGGATAATTAACAAAAAATATTGCCTGGAAGCACAATCCATGGTGTCCCAGTCACTGACCTTCAAGAACAGGTTAGACATCTGTTGGGAGATGTAAATTTAGCTGATCTTGCCTTGAGATGTGACCTCTGAAGTCCTTTCCAGCCCTATGAGTCTATCATTGCATGAATTCCAGCATGCTCAAAGATTAAACTGATCATCTGCAGTGGAAGGTCCACTTCCCAAGGTCTGGGAGACAGCCCATTAAAATCAGGGGGAATTTTCCAAGTGACTTTAATAAGCATTGGATCAGGCCCTAATTGAGTGTGTAATTTGGAGTGCATATGGAATTTGTTCCACAATTTTGTTAACGGTATTTGCAAATGGGAAGAATCCAACTCCTTTTCCCAGGGCACATTAGTTTGCAATGGTTTTACAAGGGAAAGTAAACACACTCTGAAGGTGCAGTGCTAGATTTTTCTTACAAAATTGAGTGGAATTGACTGGAGGCAGACACAAGGAGAAGATCTCAGGGGGGGAATTAGCAACTTTTCTCAAGGAAGAACATTTTAAACAGCTATTTTTTACATCAATTAGGCAGGGCCAGACAGAGGGAGACAGCTGAAACCATGTTAACAACGCTTTAAAAATAAATAGGTACCATGAACATGAGAATGAAATGTTTGTTTCTGCCAAAAGATCAAATTAGCTGAGAGCCTGAAAATGAGCAGAGCAAAAGAAGGGGAGACATTAAAGCTGTCAGTGGGTTCAATCATTTGTGTAGTGACTGATGAGGAAATATTCATTTTCCTATAGTCTGTTACCAAATAACGTAAGAATTTTTCTCCACTCTGAATGATTAGTTAAATCGCAAGCACTTATGCCAGCTAAAGATCTGCCTCTGCAATTGCACTTCTATGCAATTGAGAGGAATGCTGGATACATGAAGTTCTACATGAAGTTATGAGCTTGCACATTTGCAAGATCACAGCTCCTGTGGGCATCCATAGCTTTTGTGGATTGTGGGCATCTCCTGGAAATTCTTGCACCGTTACCTTTGTCTTGTGGTGGGAAACAGGGATGGCTTCTAATGCTTCTTTATCTGATGCAAGAAGCCCCTACTAATGTGGGGCTAATACACAGATGAAAACTCTTTGCCTTTGACAAATTTATTATGTCTATGAGTAAAGACACAAGGTTTCTAAAATCATCTCCCCGCTCCGGTTTGTTTGTTGCAGATGTGTTCTGTGTCTGCACAGAAGCTTGAACTCTACCTGAGAGATCATTTATGAAATATTTACTTTGCATTCTGGGAAGGAAAAAAAAAGAAAAAAGTCTGCATATTATTATGGATGGAGTCTTTGACTGCCAAATACTGAATTATTTATCGCTTAATTGTACAAATGATATCCATGAGGACCTGTTAGATTTCAATATGCAATTGATACACTGCACAAAAACAGGGCTGTGTCTTTCAGACTTTGTTCCGGTACTTTTGTGGGTCACCTTAAAAGAGGCATGAACACTTAGCAGAGGCCAAGCAGGGATACCTGGCAGCATTTTCTTACTTGCAAGGGCTAAAAAGCTGTGCAGAAAGCCCCATGCAGCAAACAATGCTCTGACCTGGATTAGCTCATGTGGGACCTTCTCACTCCTCACCCATGTGCACTCACCAGCCAGCAATCTGTCATGTTTTTCTGGTGCTCCCCTTCCCTGTGGGCAACCCAGTCCCTTCTGTCCTTTAGCAGAGTTCTACCTATACTATGGACACTGCAACCATGTGCAGGGCTTTTTACCTACAACTGTGAATATCTGCCATTTTCCTCCTCCAACACCAAGCATGAGCAAGGAACATTGGGAGACTGTACCCATTCAGCTGCTACTTTGGTCCTGTGCCTACATACCTGTTGCAGACTAAAACATACATAGACTTTCACTGGTAAATTCATAAAGTTAAATGCTTGTAAATATTTGGTGAGTATGCCTTTAATACAGACTTTAACTGTGCAGTCTCTATTTTAATGCCACAGGTTTCCTGTTTTCAATTCTGCTCTTCAGTGGGAAAAAAAATTACAGTGAAAGAGAGACTCTTCTGCTCCCAGTCCATTACCCCATAACTAATTCTGTCATCTTTTGCTGGATATTTTTTCCCTTTCCCTCTCTCCTAATTCACATTGTTCCTGCCTCTGTGTTCCCAGTAGCTTGCAGCAAACTTCCCTGTTTTCCTCTTCAAAGGAGGCCAATCAGTTTTTCCCTCCTTTTTCCCTAGTATGAGAAAAAGAAATTTAATAAAAATTAATCTACTAGTAAAACAGAATTAGCCACTGCAAATCTGGAATGTAATTTTTTCCTATACCAGGCCATTCCTTGCATTTTTTCCTTCTGTGAGTAAGACAAATAATAGAAATGAGGAAAATGGGAACCTCCAGTGGATCAGAGAGTAGTCTCTATTCATTAATCACCCTCCCTCTCTGGGTCAACACCAGAAGCTTCAGAGAGTCCCACATTTGAAGACAGAAGCTAGTGTTATCTTCCACATTGAGATTAATCCTTTTTTAAAATAGTGGCTTAATGCTCAAGATCTGAAGCAGCATCTTCAATACCATTATGTAATTTTGTTCTCTTCATTATTTCCTTTCCAGCAATTCTGGTGTAATTTGCGAAGTTAGCAGCAGAGTTTATGTTTTCTTCCAGATCACTGATAAAGATATTGAGCTATATTTGCTCCTTTGATGCTGTTAAATAACCCATTAGAAGAGAGTAGAAACATGCTGATGAAGCTGCTAATTGGTTCCCAGAGCATTTGATATAGGTAAATTGATTTTGTATAGTACTGCATTTTTTTTACCAGATTGTCATGCAGAGCTACATCAAATGACTTAAAGTAATCCATGTGTATTAACTCAATACATCTATCTTAAGGAATTGTATTTTAGTCTCATCTTGTTGCTTGAATGCATCTATTTTCCACACAAAAAATATATTTATTAACATTACATAAGATACTAACTATGAATTAATTTCTATTTATTTCTGTCTTTATAATCTGTTTTCGTTAGTATTTTGCCCAGGGTCTATATAATTCTTATAATTATCCAAAACTCCTTGCATTTTTTCTTTACAGTGTGCACATTCACTTTTTACCAGTCATCCGAAATCTCCCCTGTGCACTGACAATGTTATTTCAGAATGAAGATTAATAGCTCCACCAGTATTTCCACAACTTTTTTTTGTCATACTCTTTGGGAGCATTGAAGCCTGAAGATTTAAATGTGTTTTGTTTTCACTGATGAACATTCTCTCATACATACAGTGAGAGTGAGAAAAATATATCACTTCATTATGATAACAGAAAGAAATCCAACTTTTCAAAGTAGCTTAGTAAAAACTGTGGTTTTTCATCAAAAAACATTGTCCCTATGTGAATTCATATCAAAGGCAAAAAAGAAATCATTGCGTTTTTCTCTTGCTGGCTGTTCAGAGACTGTACAATTGTGACAGAGAGAGCTGAGCTGGATTTTAGACTAAGCATCAGTAACAAAACTTTTAACCAAGTCAAATATTGGATGTTCAATCTTAGAGGTGGCTAAGCCCTAATAAGATTACACTTTAGGCCATTTCCACATTCTATCCAGTTCACTCTCTAAGAGACCAATGTAAGATTGAAAACCTCATTCACTTTTCAGTAAATATAAAGAGAAAAAATGGTCAAGAAATACCACACATGATGTCAGTGGAACACACTAGCTTTCCCAAATACATGATTGTTTTTAAAGAAGAGTCTAATCCTCAGAGTTAAAGTGTGACTAATAAAAATATAAGCTCCTTGCTTTGTTCTCCATCAAAGCTATCCAGATCAGTCCTCCTGAGATTTGTTGAAGATTGCACTCCAGGCTTGGAAACCCAACTCAGAATGTGAAAATGGCCTAAAGAGTAATATCATTGGCTTTGCCCCCCCCTAAGATTGAACATCCTTTATTTTAACTTGGTTAAATGTTTTGTTACTGATGCACAGTCTCCAAGGACCTGCTCTGAGTATAAAGGATGCGAGCAAATGACAACTGTGACATAGCCATAGTAATGGTTATGTTTCAAATGGTGACAACTACAAAATTTGATAGAGTTTTGTTATCTCCTCATCACACACTTTCTATGACATGGTTGTGTATAAAATCAGATGGCCTAGTTTGAAATACGGCCTCCTTACATTTCCAGAATGAGCCAAAGATACCAATAGAAAATCACACGTTCCTGAACTCAGATTTCCTGCCTGTGGCCACATTTCATGGCTTGAAATATACATTAGATTTACCTAACATCCAGGATATTGTTATGGCTTGGAGCTCCCACTAAATGGAAGGAAAATTTCCAAAGCTGGTTGAAAATGGTGGGGATCATGTCTTTCCTTAAACTTCTTGAGAAATGAGGACTTCTCATGGGAATCCTGGCATCATTTCATCAGGAAAACTAGCTGTCTTCGAAAGCAGACCTGTCAGAAAGCTGCCTCAATAACTTCAGGCTCTCCTGCACTAACAGAGACATGGGCTGAGTCATTTTGCCAAAGAGCTAAGTAACCACTTTCTTAGAGCTTTGAAACCTGTGGCTCCCAGACATCCTTACCTCGCTGTCATGGATGTGATGAGAAACAGCCTTCTCAGATGGCAACTCTTTCTAATCTAGTAGTTGCTTCAGGCCGTGTAATTTTTTCAGCTGTGTCTATCACACAGGGGAGGGTGCAATTTTGTGCCATGGTGTGCATCTTTCCCTGGTGTGTGAGTCACAGTGGGATAAGGTGAAGTGTCTGAAAGTCATGCCCGCTGACAGTGATGACTTGATGACTCAAGCGCTGCAGATTTTCTAAGGCATCAATTTCCTCCCAAGAGATTTAAAATAAAAATCCCTCAATTTTGCCTTTCAGTGATGGATGTTGTGTTATTGTAAAGCCTTTATACTGCCAGCAGCAACTACTTAAGTACATACAACATGCTGTGGTTAAATCAGTCAATATAAATCTACTTGGATACGTTTATCACAGCCTCATCCTTTCTTCTTTAGTCTTCTCTGGAACAATTTGTGCAAAAGCACCTATCATTCCAAGACATCATTCAGACAGCATCAAGCATCATGAAAAGCTAAACCATACAGGCAGGGTGGCTACATAAATGTACTGGAATGTATTAGCCAAAGCCCTTTGTCCAGAGTTCCAACTCAGTAACTGGTGTGTCAGGGACTGCATGAATGGGTATCATCTTTTATTCCATGGACTTTGCACTTGGTAGATTCAGGCATAACCACATGTAAAGATATGGTATCATTTTTTAGTAGGTGGAGCATAGGCACCTGGTGTACTCTAATCTTGTGTTTGTTTATGCTTATTTATTAGCTAGGGTTCTCAAGTAACAATGGTGTTAAGGTGGCGTGGCTGTGCCATGAAATGAGTATTTTGAGTATCTGACCATTTACAGCATGGTATCCCTTTTACCCCAAATCTAGATTTTGTACTTCAGACAGCTTTTGCTTCTTATCACCTCAGAGGGGTTGTGACCCACTATGAAGAGGATCTCCCAAGATAGGGTATCTTCATGTTATTCATCCCTCCTTTTCAGTTCTAAGCATTATTTTCCCTCTTCAAATTTTGTAATCAACAAGACATTCTGGCTTCATTCTCATTCCAAGAAACCTATTTCTCCTTCAGAAATTTCAGACCTAAAACATTGCAGGAAAAAAATACTGTGGTAAAAAATGTATATATATTAAAATTGTTTGCTTTTCTGGTATCTTTATCATAAGAAAACAACTTAAACTGTTGAAACCTTTTCTTACATCAAAACGAGTTTGTATTTCCAGCACATCTCAAGACTTCTGTCCCTTCTTACTGAGATTATGGGGAGAACCATTTTGGTGTCAAAGGCTGCAGTGTAGGAGGGGAGCTGGTTGGGTGCCAGCAGGCAGTTCAGGTTGCCACCTTGAAAGTAAATTTTTCTTGAGAATCAGGAATGACTTACAGAGTGTGGTAAAACTCATAGGACAAACTATCTCTAAAGGGAATGCTGCCAGGAAAGCTATTTAATTCTCATTTGTGTTTCTGACTGTGTCAAGAAATAGCACAGAAAATGTGCTATTAATATGCTTTATTTTGAATGTCCTTTCTGAGGGCTCTTATTAGATTACTGCTACACATTTTATTCTTTTTAGGTAAATATCTATGTTGCAAAATTTATCCATGTTATGAGTGATGCACACACACAAGAACTTGGATATTTGGTAGTGATTCTATAGGTTTGGTGATGACGTGTTTTTTTGCAGAGCTGGAATATAGAAATGCATTGTGTCATCCAGGCTGAATCCATTGTTCTTTCTTGCTAAACCCCTGTGACAACTCCCAACACATATTTGTCAGCAAAGCTGCCAATGTCTTTGAAGATGATAGGTAACAGGGATTTCTTTTATAAGATGATTAACCTACATTTCAACCCTATTAAACAAGTGAAGGTAAACTTGTTGCTATCCTCCTAAACATTTTTAATTTATTTTTCGTCAGTAACAACAGTGCTACCGCTTGTTCCCCCAAGTCATGTTATATTGACCAAGAGGAAGGAATGTGATGTTCATTTTCCTCAAGGGCATCTCTCAGACATGTAAGCTGACTTCCTTATTGATTGGTTCTTGTCAATATGTAATCGGAAGCACAGGGATCATTTCTGTTTTAGTCTGTAACAGATCATTTCCCCAGAGTACCCTACTTGATGTAGGGGAATAGGGATTTAGTTGTTAGGTATTTATCTTCTTATTTAAACATGTATTTTACTGCTGTGGAGGGAGCAAGAGTGGCACTAAGTAAAACAAATGTGAATTAAATGGACTTTACGGGAAAGGCATTTTTTGTTTTCTAAAATTCCCAATGTAGCAAACAGAATGGTTGAGTGTTTTATCATAAATAAGGTGTGTCTCAAAAAACTTTTGACAGATGATAGGGGAGAGAAAGCTTAGGCTCTTCAGGAGGTTTTGAGAAAACAAGGTCAGTACTTTTCAAAGAAAGCTTTTTTTTTTTAAGTCTTTCAGGCAGTCTCAGGGATAAAAAATGAGTAATTTAACAGCCAGATAAAAGAAATCCTTCCCAAGCTGTTAAATGTTTAATACCTAACCAGGAGCCTCAAAATTCTCTTCTCCATACTAAATAACGATATCTTATTAAAAACTTGTTAATTGGTGTGACACTAAATGCAAGTTTGCACAGGTCTCTTACACTTCAAGTTCTGTCAGTGTACTATCTTCAAATTTTCACAATACCTGTGTTACAAAACAATTCCAGCAACACTTCTAGAGCTATGTCTTGAAAAGAAAAGGATTATGATTGAGTATCAAGAGCCCCTCTTCCTATTTGAACAAAATACACAGCAGTGGTAGGCGATAAGGCAAACTAATCTGCATCAAGACCCACGTGGTAATAGCAGAAATGGAGGCATTTTGCAATAAAGACTCTTCTTAATTGAAACACAAGAAACCCACCTGAAATAGATATGAAAAAAGCTATATTTTGCCACATTATGCTATGACTTATTCTTTCTCATCTTTAACCTGTTAAATGTGGCTAGCTATTGATTTTATAGTTTTTTGTGAAGTCTTACTTTTGGACAGTGAGAGAGCATTTATATCAAGCAATTAATTTAGCCCTGGTCCAGCTGGCAAAAAACAGTGGACCAAAAGAGGACCTTATTGATGGCCAAGAACCCCATTACACAATGAAGACATCCATCTTATCATTGATGTCAAGTCCTTAGGGAGTAACCAGCACCAATTAACAAAGGCATTTGTACAACACCTATAGATAGTCTATCCCTCTATGAGTGTTTTAAGACTTTTAAAGAAAATTATTCTGTAGCCTTGTATACAACAACACTGAGGAGATAAAAAAAATATTAGTCCTGCAGGATTCCTTTCAGGGAAGGGAAGGAAACCTGGTAGTGGCCTGAACAGTTTTGCAGATTAGGTGAGGGGGTGGAGGCATGAAGTAGCTACACAGACTATTTCATCAGCCTTGCTGCCCTGATTTCAGTGCTCAGGAGATCACAGCAGGGTGTCCTGTGATGCTCTTTGCAGAGGCTGAAGCTGCAGTGGTGAAGATTTTGAAGGCTGAAATGTCAAATACTTTTGCTTAAGTACCTTGAGACACAACCATCAATCTTCAAAAGGAAAGCAGAGGAGATTTATTTTCCAGTCAATTGTATAGCTCCCCTCTCACTGCTGAATTCAACTTCAAGCTAACCTAGAGCACCACAAGCACATGATTCCATGACATGTGAAACATCCCACTGACAACACAAGGACTGATCCATTCAGAGGCACAACGCTCTTCAAACACCTAAGGGCAAAACAGCATTCACTTCAGATTTTCCAACACACAGATAATAGTTAAGGGGCTTAGGCTTTCCATTAATTAAGTACATCACCCTTTGGTTTACAGTTATGTACCTGGGTTCCTTCTAGTTTATGCACAGCTGGAGGTAAGATACATAATTTTTTCAAGATAATTTTAATTGCTTTAAAGCAGGGAACAGATCCTATGTATCTTCCAGCAGTAACTAAACTCACCACGTATGAAACTGCTTCAAAATACTGGCTTCTCATTACACAGAAAAGTGGTGTTCTGTGCTGTTATTTGAATGACACTGCTTCTTGCATACTGCCGTGCATTGAATTAATCATGGCAGTCAGAAAAGTCTTAGTCCAAAACCCTGTTTTTCCTTAAAAAACCCAGCTCTTCATTCACAGTCCTCATAACAACTGTGAAAATATGAACCAAACAGTGCAAAAATCTGCTGGTGTAGTTAAATACTTCTTGAAACAATAGCACCAAAGGGAATGAAATACTGCACATTTCTTAAGAGATTGTTAATTCTTCTAGACACAAGTCTGAGGGAGGGACATAAAGTAGGGCGAAAAAATAAAAGTACACCAAAATAAAAGTATACAAAAGATGAAGAGCCATACTAGTCATTGCTGCTATTCAAAGCGAGTGGTAACTGGAAGCTCACTTTCTATTGACAGCTACTGTTCTAAGTTTCTAAGCAGATGCTGGCCACTCAGGTCCCTCTCTTCTAATGGATAAATCAAATAACTTACCAGAAGGATTTTCAGAGCTTCTTTTTCTGGTTTTTGGGAGTTCATCTGGATTGCAGGATCCCCCAGGAATGCATTCATTTTCTGTTAAAAGGCCATCCACACACGTTTAAAACAGCATTCAAATCCCAGGGAAGTAATCCACAGACTGCAGACATCCCTTTTTCAAGAGCAAAGGACATGCAAAATGGAAGCTATTTTGTTCTGCTTTATTGAAACCAGAGATAGCCCCAGTTCAGAGGCATTTAAAACATTTATTAGCATTAATCATTGTAGGTTAAATAAAACACAAAACCTACATTTTAGGGGAAAAAATATTATTAGGTATGATACAATTAATATGTAAAACAGAAGGTAAAGTATTAACAGATTGCAGCATCCCATACATGAAGCGAGTGGGTCCAGCCCAATCAAAGCTCTTATATAAACAAAACAGAGGAAGAGTACCAAGCAGTTGATTTTAAACTGGAAATTTATCACTGACTCTGGTATAAATAATTAAGGGTAGGTTAGTAAAATATATCACTGTAGTGAAACAGTCTGATGACAGCCAGAATGCTCACACATGTAAATTATCTAGTCACGCTTATTCCCATGTGCCATGAAGGATTAGTGAAGACATGGGATGACAAATAAGTTTTTTAGGTATTGATACAGACTCATATTACATTGCAGCACTTTAGATAACATGTTGTACTGTGAGCAAAAATAGTAAGCTTTTTGAGTGTCACTTTATTACTTCTAAGTTCCAATTCCTGAATAATAATGTCTGGTTTTAGATTTCTCAATCTGCAAGACAAACATTTTCTAGAATATGCCATTTTCATGCACAAGAATGGCAAGTCAAAAATTGTACCTATGCATATCTCTATCTTCTTGCTACCTTTGATCCACAACTTTAAGTTCATAAAGGTGAAATGATCACTAACAGAAAAATGTACTTACAGAATAAAATGTGTAGTATATGAGAACCAGACATAACGAAAAAAACACTACATGTCAGCAGAACAATACAGAACTGTACTTTATATACACACATATATGCAGAGCATATACAAAAACTAGTTCCTTCATAATTTTTTTTAAACTTGTTCATGACAAGCCAGAAAAGCAAGTCACCCACAACTGGACAGTCACAGTCCTGAGTCACAGTGCAAACAAGCTCCACCAAATATCCTTGGCACTACGGCCTGCGCCTCAGTCCTGCTGCCAGCTCTCTTGAGAAAATCAGTCTTGGACAAATCCAGCACCAGCTGGCTAACCAAGAACTGCAGCGTTGATACTATTATTATTATTATTATTAGAGAAGATCAGTTACACAGTCAGGTGCTCCAGTACAGTAATTCAGCTTTTCACCAGCCATTAACTACTATGAGGAATTCCAGTTGCTGCTAAAACTTTCAACTCTGAGATTGTAATTTTTCTGACTGCTTATGAAGGGTGGTGGTACTTTCCAAGAAACATAGGGAACCAATGGAAGGAAAAATCATTAATTTTACATTTTAAATTCACTATTTTTTAAACAAAAAATTGCCCCATTTGCAGAGGCTGCATCTTGGTTTTGACAAACAGCAGAGAGGCAACAATATTGTCAAAAGTGAGCCCTGTGTTCAGAGAAAATGTGAGATGCTCTACACAGCACATTGGCCTGTTGTTTTTCTTCTGGCTTCAGACTTCCTTACTGAAGCTTCCAGTAACCCAAATCTCAAGAACTCATACAATTAGATTCCTTATTAATTTAAATCTTTTTCTTGACTAAAAGCAGAATAAAGTGATTTATATTTGCCCTACCAAATCAAAAACTCTTTAATCACCATTCAAATTTGAAAATCTGTCAGAGATCCATTGTAAAATCTTCCAATTTAAAACTTTTTAAACATATAACTCATAAACCTGTTCTGATTCACATACTGCTCAAAGCCAGCTGTGAGAGCTGGTTGTTCAGGAAAACATCCCATAAAGATCAGCATCAACTGCCATTTCTAACATAAATTAGAGCATACAAGGTACTCACAAAATTGTCTTGAAAAGCTTTCAGACATCTCAGTTAGGATTCAGTAAGTTTTGAGATGCCATGGTAGAAAAAATAAAAATATGTAACAATGATTTACAAAAGCTTAAAAATCAATTATGGATAACTGCTATATATTGAACTAAAGTTTATGACACCTCTAAAAACATGGGTTTGATCTCACCTTGTTTTCTGGGTAACTGGTTGAGCCTCTTACTTAGAGTTTTACTTAGGAGGAATAATATCTCCTCCAGTATTGGGTCATAGACCCCACAAAATGTATGAACCTGTGATGGTTCCTACATTTTGCTAAGTTTGGTATTTCCTTAGCACTGAAGGCCACATTAAGCTTTTCCCTCCCCAGCCAAGTGAAAGAGTCAGGCATTCCTGGCAGACTTGCTTCTATTGGGATGGAATTAAATGTTCTCTAAAGGAGCCTGTCTCCCTCCCCTGCTATCCACAATGATGATTATTGAATTTTCACTTAAATAATACTAGATTATCAGTTAAATATGTGCTGCAATGAGACAGAGACATGGATCATACATCAGCACAGCTGAAAACTGAAAGTTTAGCCAAAATATCCAAGGCCATATTTTCTACAATGAGTGTTTTCAAAGGAGGCTAAAATATTGGAGAAACTACTTATATGTGAAAAAACAATGCAGCATAGGTTCAAATAAAATGCAGAGGGATATTTCCCACCCATGCTACTCCAAACTCTCTGGAGACAAAATGTTCGTGTTGATTTTATCTGGCTCTGTTTCAAGCCCTAACAATTAGTGACATTTTATCTAAGCAATCTCACAACCAGCCAATAAGGTCTGGTTTTCTGTGTATCAACACGGAAACGACACTCTAGGCTGCCTGCTCATAATTTATTGTGGAAAGTTATTTTTCCCTTTTGTTTGCTTTTCATAAGCCCTCCTGAAAATGTGCAGTGGCGATAATTTTCCTCATAAGAGAACAAATTAATGTTGTGGAATTCAGGCTGGGCTCTGGTTTTGAATACAGCATTTCTTACTCTAATTCCCACTTCCAATGAAATTGATGAAGAAGGTAAATTTGGATTTTATCATCTCAGTCACATACATTCATAAAAGACAGAAGTTGAAAACACATACGGTTTTACATTATTTCTACTTCATAACCCTCTGTAGGAATTCTTTCCTCCATTTCCAAGTGCATCACACTTCAAAGATATCACAGAGTGTGCCTTCCACACCACATCCCCACACAATTGAGAGGATTACTTCACAAATTCAGGCAATTACATCTGTAAGCAAACATTCACGTTTGTTTTTTAGATCCCAGCCTCTAACCCCAAATAATATTGTGCTCTCTTGTGCAGTTTTTTGTACAAAAATATCATTCTTTGAACTCAAATACCTCTTGGAGCACAGCAGTGAGACCACGAGGAGTGGGGCACTGTGGCACCCTCTTTTAGAAACCAAGGAATACACAACTTTGAACACTGACAACTTTGGTCTGGGGCACAGATCTGGAGGAACCCTGGTAAACAGTGGATATTAAGCCTGAATTTATGCTCATTTTACATTTTCAGCAACTATTGAAACCTACACCCTGCACAGGGAATCATTCTACTCTACACAGTGGCTGCATTTTCAATTCTTTCTGGAGCACACTGGAACTCTATGGGGTCCAGCAGTTTCCTTTGTGACAACTCCTTCTTCCACATACACAGCACTTCCTGACACAGATTTTGACTTCCAGTCCATAAAACCTGCATTCACTCATCCTCTGGATCCTTTTTTTCTTCAGTTAGCAAATTCAGTCCACTTCTTGCTGATGTTTACTGAAAGTAGGAGATGAAGCTGCAGATTTAGAAAAATCGTGAAGCAGAGTCCAGCTAAAAAGATGGCAGAGAAACTGTAAGCCAAAATTCAGGTTTTATGGGATTTTTTCACCCTATTATTACAGAGAAAACTCTAAAAAGAGGCCAAGTCCACTTTGCAAATGTAAGAAGATAAGTTTTTGCAGCAAACCTAAATTTTATTTAAAAACTGATCTTTTTATTAAAAAAAAACCCCAACAAAACAGTCACTGGTTTAAACAGAGAACCGCAGTACTTTGACATTGTAATTTTGACAGGATATTAGAGAGGATTTTCCAACTGGGTTTTGCAAAATTCCTTTGAAGTAAAGCCTTCTGCTTCTGGTCCTTGCGTTATTGCTCATGGGAAGTATTGAAATTACTGCTTTCAAGATAAGGAGCCACGTCACTGAGATCACGAAGTCCTTTCTCAGTGAAAAAAAAAAAAGCAAATGGTGCTGTTTTTCAAGTAAATCTAAAAAGATCAAGTTGGGTCAGCAGCACCGCCTACCCGTCTGTGAAGTCTGCCTTCCAAGTTTGATTGCTCCATTGTTACTGTTTTCATGAGGATCTAAGGGTGGAATTTGCTGACCTGAAACACATGAGGAGACATGAATTCAATTTTCCTGACGTAAAAACAACATACCATGCAGGTAACAGTTAGAATTTAGCTTGCACAAGAATTACATCTGTGAAATTTTACAAGAAAAAACTGTACCTTGAATATTTTCCCTTGTATCCTGCTCATGAAAAAAGACTTGCACATTAAAAACAATATAAGAAATATGGCTATTGAGAAGACATGAAGTACACTGAAATTATATTATCCATGATTTTTTTTAAATAGTTATCTTACTAAGCTCCTTACAACTTAAAAAGAGTAAATTCTCATCTTTCTCCTAGTTCCACCTAAATGTGAATGGTGCAAGTTTAAAGAGATTGTGCCCATCCTAAATCTGCATGACATTCAGTCCTAGCACACTGGAGTTTTACAAAGCACTGTAACTAAACACATGGTGCCTACAATAGACAAAGAAAAACAGATGTGTTCTTTCCATTGAATCCCTTCCTCTTTTTTAGGCGTACCCACGTCTTTCCAGTTGACAGCTCTGATTACCTAACATCACCATCACCCCTTCCCCTGTAAACTCTCCTGATTTTTTAATCATCTTATGGAGCAATTATTTAGAGTGTTCGAAAGAATTTCAGCCATTACAGGAGAGCCAGAGATCTCTCCTGGGGCAGAAGGGCACTGCTCCAACTCCCTCCCTTGTGTGCCCTTTTAGTACTGCTGCATCTTTTGTCTAACTGGCTTCCTATTAGTGGAAAACATACAATGTGCTTAATAAGAATAATAATAAATGGGGGAAAAAATTCTCCCAGGTCCAGTCCATCCTGTGCCTCTCTCTCTCTCTCTCTGGTGTGCATCTGGCTTTTGCATTAAGACCTTGTGTGAGCTCTCCATCAGTACCTTGAGATTTTACAGTCATGGTAATGTACTTTCCCATCACTTTGTGGATTTCCTAATTTTTTTTTTCTGAAGCTGAATCCATTTTTATGAATTATTCCTGGGTTTACCATTACCCATGTTAAATAACATGAGTTAAAATATTTAACATTTGTTTCTTATATACCACTTTCAGAGAACACAAGAGTTCCTGCAAACAGCTCATCATAATCCAGGTGGATTTTACAGCTTAGATTTCTCCATCCTTTGCTTCAGTTATTCACAGCTCTTTCTTACCAAATGTTTTATGAATTATGTACCTATGCTGAAGTCTGAGTCCTACGAATTATTTGGGGGAGTGGTTGTGGGTGGGTGAGTTAAAATCATTCAGGTAAAATCCAATCCCAATGAAATCAAAGAGCAAAATTTGATCTGTAAAACTTGTCCTTAAATTACCTTTAGCAAAGATTCAAATTTTCTCTTACTCAGTTAGCTCTGCACAGGTATGCTGTACAAGAAAAGTGTGACTTCTAAAGCAGATAATTTTGTGTATTTGTACAACTGAATGAGAAAAGGAAACATCCTCCCATTACTAATGTAAAGATACTGCATTTGGTCCAATAGAGTGAAAAATGTGTATCTTGAGGGCCAAAGCATGTATAAGCACTGACATTACAATGCTGAGCTCTATCTGGGTCACTAAAATATCAACTTCACATCCTGTTTAACATTCTGTTCAGACTTCATGTTTGTAAAGTAAATTAAAAAGCAGAATAGGTGGTTATAGACCCAGCTGTTACATGCATTAGTGCTGTTGGCTTTGTTTGGAGACAAAGAGAATCCACTAATTCTTAAAACTCTCGAGAATATGAAGAACATGGTATCTGTGAGAGGCTTTCCAAGAAGGCAATGCTGTCATCATAGAGACCTGCAGGGAACTTGTGCATTAGGTACCTAACACTTCCAAAGGGCTTTCAACTCAGTCCCAGCAAAAGAAAACTCTGTCATTCTGACCCAGACAGAGCACAATGTAGCTAAAAAGCCTGGAATCTCCAGACATGGCTTACATAAATAATTTGCCATTAATCAAATACCTCTAAACATTTGTTCTTCTAATGGCAACTTTGGAAGAGAAGAGCTTTAATGTGCAAACTTTCATTTTAGAAATGAAAGCCTAACTTTCATTTTAGAAATGCATTAAACAAAGACATTAACTCTATTTGGTTTTCATTCAGCTTTTCATAGTTCCTATGAGGTTCAAGTCTTTTCTACAGTACTCCTGATGTGTATGCCAAGAATCAGGCAAACTTATCTTTGGAGCAAAAACCTTGCAGGCTTCAAGGTCAGCAAGCAGTTTGTCCAGTTCAGACCAGGATACAAAATATGTTGCTAAGAATCACCCAGGTTTAAGTAATTTCTCAGAACAATAAAACCCACATAGATAACAACTATAAATAATAAACACAAAAAAATCTCTAGACCTATTTTCTTCTTAGTTATTCTTTAACTTAAGTACTGTTTGTCAGGAACTAGCCATGTTTTCTGCTGTTTTGATACCACTACCCCCTCCTTGAACTCAATGTAAGGAAATAAATGTTTAAACAGTCTAAACTTTTACTTTATTTGAGTTTGAGAATATTTTTTCAGTAGGTGATTCTTGCCTCACTTATTACTTCTCTTATTACCAGAATTATTAAACCATGAAGTTAAACCATTTTAGTTTTAGTAATAAGACATCCCTGCCCATGCAGCTTTTACCATGACAGGAATAACTATCTTGGAGCATAAAACTCAGTGTAACACCTGAGAACCAGCTCCACAGCAAATGATACAGCAATTTTTCATCAGGCGTCAGGGAAAGTGAATAAAAAAAAATCAGTCAGAAATCTGTCTGACTTATTGTCTTTCCCTAGGCCTCCCTGACAGTAGGCACTGTAACAGAGAAAAGCCTAAGCAGCAGAAGAACACTAAGGATGAGGAGTGAAATGCTGATCCTGCATCTACACTTCCTGCTTCCAACCCAGCTCAATCCCTACTTCCACCTAAAAGCACTGTGATCATCTCATCTTGTCATTCAGCTCCTGATAAATATGGCATCAATATTGCTGACACCAACTCAAATATAGCTGGCACTGAGTCAGGATCAACAGAGGTCACAAACTGAATTAATTTTGGAAAGTATATACTCATTTAAAATTTGCATCTCACTGGCATCCATAGTCTCTGTTCCAGAGTAATAAAAATATTCCAGTACTGAATACCATAAATTAAAAATGCTGTAGGTTATTTCTTTCATGCAGTTTATGTCAGAAAGAAGCAGCACTGCTCTGACATCCAGCCCTGCAATTCTCATGTTGAAGAAATAAAAACATTAAGGCAATTCCTCTTCAAACTGAAGACTGCTTGGTAAAGATAGTCAGCTTAAAAGCACCAGCAGAGATTGAACTCCTAGAATAATAGAATGGCTTGGGTTGGAAGGGCCCTTAAGATCAGGGGGGTTCTTAGCCCCCTGCCATGGGCAGGGATGTCACTCACGAGATCAGAGTGCTCAGGGCACCTGGCCTTGAGCACTTCCAGGGAAGGGGCATCCACACCCTCTCAGGAAAACCTGTTCTCATCTCTTGCTTAACTTAAGATGACAAACTAGACCACAAATAGTCTTCACCTTGTTTTGACAAGCAGGACACAACTTGCCAGCTTGCCAAAGATCACTAGGAGTGTGTTTTAGGATTCCAGAAATAGCTATTCACAAAGAATGCATGCACATTTATCTAAGAATTCTCCAGCTGAACTGGTGAAACAAGGAACTTGGGGATAAAATATTACTGAGCTGGTATGAAAATTCCATATGGTTCCTATTGCTGATATTCCTACAGAGTAAGTTGCTGACTACAATTTAAAATTTGATTTTGCACTATTATTAAATGTAAGATTATATATTTCAATTTTATTTCACTAAGTTCAGACCAGGTTTCACATATTTTGTGCAACAAAACTGTTTGTAACCATCCACCTCTGCACATTCCTGAAGAGGTCTTGGTGTCCTCCACTCTCTCATTCCAGTAAACACTGGTGTGTAAAGTAAGAAGTGTCACAAGAGACTGCTCAAATGTAGGGCTACAGAAATTGTCACAGTTTTGAAGTGAATCATCCAGATTAACCGATGAAAAGCATTAAAGCAATTGCATCTCCTCCTTTCTGGCATGTTTGAGTCGGGCTGAGGCAGTCCAGGATGAAGGTCAGAGTCTTCTCCAAAACCTGGTAGAGTTCCAACTCCTGCTACTGAATCTGAGGTTTGTTAAGAGATTAATCAGCACTGTGGGCGTTGCTGTTCTAAGAGTGCCAGAGGCAAAGAGATTGGGAAATGGGAGGGTGGAACAAGAGATAAACAAAATGGGAATGAAGAAAAATGAAAAGTGGAGCAGAGAAACAAGAGGCAGCAGGGATTGGGTAGCAGCTCAGCAAGAAGAACTTGAAGAAAGACGGAGTGCTCCAGTGCAGCTGGAAGCAGGAGGCATCATGAAAGTAATAAAAGCTGCTCTCTTTATTCCTTTTTGAATGTGATGCTCCAGTTGGAAGCTGTGACATTCACTAGCTCAGAAAAATCAGGCTCGGAGCTGAGCTTTTTGCTCTCATTTGGTTTTTAAACATGAAAATAGTTTCATCATTGACCTGTAAAAGACTGCATGAAAGGAAAGGTTGGGAACAGCCCTAAAGCTGATCATAAGTCTCAGAAAAAACCTGCAACAATTACCATGATGACAAAGGGACAAGCACAACAATGCATTGAACAGATGACTCATTTTGACTCATTTACTGTGGAAACAGATGTGTTGTGATCAACCTGAACTGGCACATGCAGATGATGAAGTCAAGTCCCAAGGACTTGCAGAATCACAGAATATGCTGAGTTGGAAGGGACCCACAAGAATTAGCAAGTCCAGCTCCTAGCCCTACACAGGATGCCCCAAGAGTCACACCATGTGCCTGACAGCATTGTCCAAATGCTTCTTGAATTCTGTCAGGCTGGTGCTGCGACCACCTCTCTGGGGAACCTATTCCAGTGCCCAAGCACTCCCTGTGTGAAGAACCTTTTCCGAATATCCAACCTAAATCTCCCCAGACACAACTTCAGGCCATTCAAGAAGCAGAGTCCTGCTATCTAGCACAACCATTACTCTAAAGAGAAGAAGCAGAGTCCTGTGCACTGGCTTTCTCTGTCTTTCTTTCCATCTTCCTGAAAATCATGTACCAGGTAATTTTTAGGGGGCTGGAGAAGGTGAAATCCATTCCACTCTGCCCCAGAGAAGGAACCTGACACCTGTCAAAGCTCAGGTGAGCTTTTCTAATGGCTCACCTGAGAAAAGATTAACTTCTTCAAGCAGTGGTAGAACAGCTACACAATGCCCAGAACCACCTCTTCAAATTGCCAGCTGTATCACAGCAAGATGAGCCCCTGCAAACCTCATTAATAAAGAACAGCCACCTGTGAAGACAAGGCAGAGCAAAGCAGGCACATCTGATCCAACAGTTTTAGCAGTTTCCTGCACCTGCAGGACTTCAAACAGCCCCACTTCATATCTCCCCCAATTCTTTCATGCTCTGAAACCTATTTCAGTGGTATTTTAGAAGTTTCTCACAAGAATTATAAAGCTTGGCTCACTAGTCTGTCTCTCATTCTTTCCCCCACACCCCATACTTACACTGATATTAAGATTTCCCCAATTAACTGTTTACTCATGTTATAAGTTTTCATGCAAGGGAACACAATAAATAGAATCGACTGCCTAAATAAACACAGTTAAGTGGCAATTATTTTAATAGTCCTAATAGCACAGCTAACAGCATCTCCATGCCGGAAAATAAAGCCTTTGGTTTGGTTTGATTAAAGCAAAAGTATAGATTGTTAACACAAGTTCTTGCTGGGGGAAGCAGTAATACAACTACATTTTGCTCATTTAATTAAAATCTCCAGAAAAAACCCCAAACAAATATTTACATTTTGCATGTATCAAAGTAAACAACAGTATTCCTAATTACTTAATCACTAAGATTCAACCTTGGCTCAAGGTCCTGCTGTAATTAACTTTGGGCTATGTCAGTTTATTTACTACTGTTTTAAGTTGAAGTGCTCTCCTTGGAGAGGAATCCAGTACCTCACATGTTTGACTTTAGGAATAGTCCAAAGGTCATTAAGTTTTGCTCCATTCACTGAAGTCTGAAAGCAAGAGGAGAACTAATCCTGAAACACAGGGAACATAAACTGTAAAGAATATAATCTCAAATATAAGTTTGGACAATGTTCTTCCATCCTTTCACACCCCGTATAAAAATTTGATTATGAGTTTGGACTACCTTAAAAATTGGCATATGTCAAATTTCTTTGTAACCTAAACGTACTTTCTTCTCTTAAAATATCTTTCATAGACCTCTTCAAAGTACTTCACAAATATCTGCAAATCAGCAGATAAAAGTATGAAAACCACCACACTCATTAATCAGAAAGCTTGCAGACTGTCTATCTGCAATTCCACCCATCCAAGCCCATCTGAGTCAGTGTAAACATTGAGTGTCTGCTGGAAAGGATTCCTTACCCATTCCACAGGTATGTCATACCTTCCTCTTTAGCTTGTCCAGCATACAGCTGGTTAAACTGTAAACTCTAGAGACTGAGTTTGATTTGGTTTTTTTAATCTCCCAGTATTTCTAGGAAACAAGTATTTGGGTTACATTAAATATTCAATATATGAGCTGCTGGCAAGGCATCAGAAAATCAATAGCTTCATACATTTATAACTGAGCATTTACCACATGAAAGGTTGAATCCCAAGACAGAAACTGCTCTAATTAGGAAGCCTCATCTAGGAAGAATGTTCTTATCTGGATTTTAAACATCAGCCTTCTCTCCTTCTCGTAGTACGAGCATCAGTGAGTGTGCTAACCACTCTTTGCAGTCTCCAGAGTGTTCTGACAATGCTCTTCCCACTTCCTTCTCACCCTCAACAGAGGATGCTGAAATGATTTAATCTTGCCCCCTTTGGTAGCACACTGGCCTCAGTCTTTTGTTGGATGGGGCCTTGAGCAACCTGATCTACTAGGTGGCATCCTTGCTTGTGGTGGGGGAGCTGAACTAGATGATCTTTAAGGTCCCTTCCAACCCAAACCGTTCTATTGTCCTATGATTTGCGAGACTGCAAAGAAAATAACCCACGGCCATAATGTTTGTTTTGTTTAAGCCCAAGCTTACTTCATGTTTCACTTAGCTAGATATTCTTCAGCAGCCTGCTTGTCCCAGGGCGCACTCCCCTGCAGAGCTGCTGGGGCATTAACCGGGGAGCCACGGGCTCGGCTCAGCCACGCACCGAGCGCGGCCCTTACGTAACCTGCTCCTTCGTATCTGGGCCACCTTCACGCTCAGGTAGCAGGCAACACGCTCAGGCTGCAGAGAAAACAGCTGGGCGTGTACCAGATTTGAGTAAGGTAACTAAGGCTTATTTGAGCCGGTAAATGAACAGGTGTCTGAGAATTGCAAGGGAATGACTGCCACTAAATGATAGTACACATTGGGGAGCCCGTTTAGTCTTTGAAAACCAGCCAGGCACAAGCAAAGGTCAGTGGGCTGAAGTCCCACAAACAAGAAGGGGCAATACAGAACTGGTATGACCCCCTGCACAGGCACAACTTTATTATACTGCTATTGTATAATACATTCCTGGCATTTTTGCTGCTGCCAAAAAGCCAGCAACAAGGAGCCACTGTGCCTATGATTCTTTTAAGGCTGGGAATAAAAAGTTAATAACATTTGTTCCTATAGAAACTCAGCTATTAAAAAAGAACTACTGGAACAAATTAAAGAAACACTGAACTGTTAAGCCCTTTTTATGTCAGAAACCTTTAAAGAAAGACATTGGGAAAAATCTACCTCCAGTGAGGAATATACAACCGTATTAAAAATACTCATTACATGTTTACAGAGACATAAATCAGTCATGTGATATTTCACAATCACAGCAAGCCTTCAGCCAGGCACTGCTAAACAAACCCAGGCTAAGTGCAATGGCTTATCATTTGAAATCCCATGGGTAAAACAGAACCCAGGAGCTGCAGCCCATTACCCAGCTCAGTGCAAACTCCCAGCTCAGAGAACACTGACTTTGCTGACTCTCGTGCTCAGTCTGCCTCCTCACCCTTATTTGCCCAAGCACAGCGACTGCAGAGTACCTCTCCTGCCAAATTTGACCCATCTTCAAAAAAATCAGAAACTTTTACTGATTCTAGTCTTTCACATCTTGTATTTTTTTGAGACAAATTAAGGACGATAGATTTGTGTTGAGACTGTGCTATGAAGATATCCCTCTAAGCAGCAAAATCCTAAAATTGTGAGAGAAACTTATTTAAAAAAATCTTTTAAGCACAGTGTCATATAATAACTTTAGAAATGAAGCAATCTTTCTATAATCTCTGTTATTTTTCCAAGATTTATCTGTCTGTCAACAAAACATACCAGTTCCCCTTTTTTCTTTATGCCTTCTTCCTATCATCATGAGTATACATTTTTTCCATCATACTATTTCACTCCATTCACAACAATGTCCCTGGAAAGAGAGAGTTGTTAGCCATCTCAGGAAGGAAAAATTTTTATGTTAAAATGCCCCTGGGAAATGAAAAGCATAGGCAAGAAGGAGGTAAATTTTTTAGCTAAAATAAAATGAAGTCTACCCTTTGGGCTGCTTAAGCTATCAATTTCAAGGCGGATTTAATAGAGAAATTCTCCACACATGTTGGAATATCCTTCCAAGTCCAGACTATAAAACAGATAACACATACAGTCTACCTGCAAAGTCCAAGGTAAACAGAAATTGCTGCTTCCTTGTTCAGAGGCTGGGGAGCAGCACCATGCCCTTCATGAGCAACACAGGGAGAAGGGCAGGAGCTCTCAGGCAACATGAAAGCAAAACTAAAGCTGCAAAGTGACTTTTAGGGCATCACACAAACAAAATTAGCCAGCAGAGTAGGAGACATTGCCACAGGAGGATTTCATACACTGAAAAGGCAGAAATGTTGCTATGCAACTTAGGCAGAGACAGACTTTTTTGGAAATTGCACTAAGACTGAAGTGGTATAAAACATCAGAAAGTTACTTATCGATACTCTCTGTCCAGTCACAATCACACTAATTAATTCTACTGCTAATCAAGCATTTTTCACTTGGTTTCCACTATATTTCTATAAACATGCTCTACCAACTCTCTCCTTTCTCTCTGCTGAGTGCTTGATAAGGTCACAAGTAGATCCACTGAGACCAAATATTTCTATATATAGAAGTAATTGCCTGTGGAATTAAGTGCACTTGCCTGGATATCTAGTTCATACTAAACTTAATTTAGCTGATTTTCCTCGTCTATTATATTAATTATTAGGGACAGTGCACACCGCCAGCTGCAGCAATGCCTATCAAAGTTGGAAACTAATTATCTAATTATGTGGCAAGAATGAGTTCCTCTGCAAGAACATCCACAACCATCAGATGCAGACAAACAAGTAAACTATCACAGGGAAGAACCAGTTCCTCCAGACACCCATGTGGCACACACCTCTTTTTTAAAAGGAGGCAAAAGAATGGTAGTGTATTCTAGGAATAGTGGTTCTCATTAACCATTTCAAACACATCCCATGTAAGCAGAGCAAACAGTTCCACAAGCCCCATCACAGGCAAAGTGTGCTAGACAGTATCAGCTGATTAAAAAGATGTGAAATAAAAAAAAATAAAATAACGTCAGGGAAACAAGGTTGAGCATCTGCACATGCTGTCTCCTAGCTCTCTGCACCCCAGAAGAGGATTCAGAGAGAGGAGGAAACAGCAGTAGTGGAAGAAGATCAGACCATGGATCTCTTAAGAAATCTTTACCCATACAAGCCTGAGGATGCATAGGGAGCAACACCATCCTTTATCATCCCTGTTGCTTTTGAAAGGTTGTGCAGAAAGGTGAATGTTATATGTGTCTTCAAACAGGGACGTAACAAGCCAGGGGTCTACAGGCTGGTTAGCCTCACTCTGCTTCCTGGGAAAACCCAAAGCAAATCCTCTGAGAAGCTGCTTCTGAGCACAAGATGAAGAAGGTGACCAGGACCAGTCAGCATGGGTTTATCAAGGGTTAATCACGCCCAGCCGTCCTGGCTGCCCTCTATGGCAGCATGACTGGATGTTGTTTACCTTGACTTTGGCAAGGCTTTTGATACTTCTCCCTGCAGCATCCTGGGACATCCAAGTTGGGATGCTACAGTCTAGATAGGCAGACTGTTAGCTGTGTGAGTAGCTGGCTAGAACATCCGACTCAAAGGTCAGTGGTTAATGGTATGTGTCTACCCACAGGCCAGTTACTTCGATTAATACCTTTTATCAGAGCCTGAAGGATGAAAAAACAGGCACCCAATTCAGCCCTCAGATGACACCCAACTCAGAGGTGCGCTCAGTATCCTTGAGGGCAGGGCTGCCCTCCACAGGGCCTCAGGCTGGAGGCAGATATGGGTCAAAAGGAGCCTTTCCATACTTCAGAAAGGACAAATGCCAAGCACAACTTGTGGGAAGGAAGAGCCCCTGGCTATGAGAGAGGCTGGGCACTGGCTGCCTGAGAAGCAGCTCTGCCCAAAGAGGACCTGAGGGAAGCAATCTGAGCACGAGCCAGCAGCTCGCTCTGGCAGCAGAGACAGCCAGCAGCAAGCCACAGGAGCCAAGACAGGACATTAGGCAAAGTAGTTATCCCCTCTTAGATGTGGTCTAACACCACTGGGGTCACACTTGCTTTGGGCCCCACAACACAAGACAAATGTTGACAAGCTGGCACACACTCAGAGGAGGGCTGCAAGACAGTGAGGGCTGGAGGGCTTTCCCTGTGAGGAGAGGCTGAGGAAAAAGGGCCAGCTCAGCCTGGAGACACAATGGCTTTGGTGTGCCACAAAGCTGCCTGCCAGAGCCCGTGGGAAGGGCTGCTGAGAAACTGAACAGTGAGGTGCACTCAGGACAGGGAGTGAACTGAATGAGGACAGGCTCTGGCTTGATGAGGGGATGTCACTGTGAGCACTACTGAACAACTGCCCAAGGAGGCTGTGGAACCTCTGCTCTGGGGCCCAGCCAGACAATGGCCTGAGCAATCTGGTGTGAATTCACCACCAAGTCTGCTTGGGCAGAAAGTTGGACTCGAGTCCTCATGAGGTCCCCTTCTAGCCCACAGAATCCTTCCCACTTGCAAACAGTGACCAGCACTGGAAGCCCTGTAAGGCAAACTGAACGAGACAGTTTTTCTTCTCCTCATGACAAATGCCAGCCTCATCATGTTTAGAAGGCCTGGAGAGAAATGTGTCTGTTTGGGTTTTTTTTTTTTTTTAATGTATTCCACTGCAATGACTACCTTCCACTTACCAGTGCCTTCCAGGAGCATTTATCAACATTTAAGTTTTTTAGCAACATGATGGTAAGATCAACAGTATTGCCTCTACAGCAGGCTTGGTCTGAAACAGCAGATGTGACCCAGGCCAGGACTTATATACAGATTTAGAAGGAACAGGCTTACTCTGTACCTACTATCTACTATGTTTTGCTCTGGTGTATTCAAAGCTGTTCTTCGTTTACATCTGCATAAATAGCAGACATACCACAGGCTTCGTAGGATTTATTGATGTCCTTGGGAAAGTAGTTTATAGACCTGAAACAGACAGCTATTTTCTGAAAACTTCTAAATAATCAAAATTAATTAATTAAAAAAAACATATACTTACTTATTCCTTGAAAAAGTTCTTCAATGTTAACAGCATTCTTTGCACTGGTTTCAACAACAATTGCACCTATAGATTCTGCATATTCTTTGGCATCCTTCATAGGAACCTCCCTGAAAAAAAAATTATATATAAAAGAAGCCAAATTAAAAAAAAAAAAATTAAAATAAAAAAATTAAAAATTTAAATTGAAAAAAAGTTAATTTTTAAGAAAAAAACCCAAACAACCTCAAACACAGCCTGAGCATTAATATGCTCTTCATCTCCATAAAAGCAGTACTGTCTTTCTTCATATGGCATTTAGATAATTTTATTAAAATATATCAAAATTTCAACAAAATTGATCAATCTGCAGATTTCTGTGACTTACTGCTGAATCCATACCTTGAGAAAAGGAAGATAATTTAAAGAAAGTCACATTTCTTTGTGTTTTATATTTAACTTTGATAAGAAAAGCACTCTCCAGGTGCCAAATGCTCAAACAAGATAGGGCACAACTGTCGTGGATGAAAACGATTAGGCATCATGTGTCTTGGTCTGCAAGCAGCAAGGAAATGAGAGATTCTGAAATAAGTAAGAAAACTACTGACTTTGAGAACATCAGAAACAGCAATCTGTGAGTGCCAGTTCACTGCCATTTCACCAAACTGACACCATCTTAAAATCACCAGCCGACCAAACACTCTCATTTTGCAACCAATACTTCAGATGCCAATAGCTGGCAAATGCAGTTTATAACATTCAAAAAGACCTCTGCTTTAAACAAGCTAGCCCCATGCTGGCCTTGTATCTCCCTGAGCCAGGTGGCAGAGCTGGATCTGCCCGTGTGCACTGCTATCTGTAACCAACTCTACTCCTGATTTTTGGGCTACAGCAGAATCTGCACCGACTGCTTCACCCCACAGCTCCAATATACCAATCCAGAGCCGCCCCGTACAATTTCCTCCCAGTATGAGCGTGTCAGACACATCACTCAGCTTGGTGTCATCAGCAAACTGCTGAGGGTGCACTCAACCCCTTCTGCGTCATTACTGAAGGTATTAAATAGCACTGGTCCCAGTATGGATCTCTGAGGGACACCACTGGTGTCCAGCAGGACTCTGAGCCTTTGACCACCACCCTCCGGATGTGACAGTATGACCAACGCCTCATCCATCAAACAGGCTGCCCACAGAATCCATCTCTTTCCAGTTTAGAGAGAAGGACGTTGCAAAAGACCATGTCAAAGGACTTAAAGAAGTCCGGATAAATTATAGAATAAGAAAATATTATGGATGCATTGAATGAAGATCTGAGCATGAAATTCTGCTGAATTCTCATAACCAAGGATTTCCAGAGAACACAATTTGTTAAGAAGGTGAACCACATTTTTAGGGAAGTGAACACTTCTTAGCTGCTGTTACAACTATTGAATTCTATAATGCTCAAAAATGTGTGATGGACACTTACAACATTTTAGCATTGAAGTTTCAGCTCCTGTCTTTTAAAGTACTTTTTAATAACCTGTCAGAAGAAAGCCTTATTCCTATTACTTAGAAGTATGCTGAACATTCAGCAGTTCTAAGAGTTGACAGTACTACAACAAACATGAAGATTTATAGTTGATAAAATTGCTTGCCTATCTGTAGAAATTCCTTCAAAGTGGAGAAGAAATTTACTTCAACAGAGCACCAAGAATTGCTGATAGCTTATTAACAACATTGAGGAAAAGCAGTGTGATCCCTAAGGGTCCCAAGGACAACTTGGCAGCTCAAAACCAAATTTTAGATGCTAAACAGGGAGGGTAGCCTGCTCAATGATTATGAGAAATACATTAATTCTTCCTTACATTATCTCTTACACTCAGAGATGGCACTATCAAACCAACTTGAACCTGGTCAGCTTGACCTCTTTTGCATCTATTCATATTGGTCTTAAAAGCAGCTGTCTCTCTGATATTCAGCAAAACATCTGCCAAAAGCTCTACAAAACCAAGCAGAGATGCCAAAAATGCATACAAACCGCAGCTTGCTCCTGTATGCTCACATTATCTTACTTGTAAATTCTCTGTGCCTAAAGGCACATGTATTTTCTACTCATTGGAAACAATCTGATAAATTGATGACATGTTTCACCTAAAACCATTTTTACTGAAGTAAATCTGAAGACATAAAGCAGACAGAGAATGCAAACAGCTGCATGCATTGCATTAACAATCAGATTTCTGGAAGAACTGTGAAAATATATCACATATGAGATAGTCTACTCTCTATTTTTTTCACCAAAATAAATTTAGCTGGACATCACTGGATAACTTCAACAAGAAAAAAGATTGGCAGATGCAGAAAGAACAACTGCAAAAAAAATTATTACCAAAACTATTCATAATTATGAGGAGAAAAAATGTCCCCTCCCATAAAAACCAAGAAGATTAAGAGGCATTAGCTTATGGAATACAAGCAGAACAATTTGTGCAAAGAAGAGCTATACCAGCTAAACAGGAGCAAGAAGTGGATGATCAGCAATCAGTAAACTACAGACAGTAGTTGATAATAATACGGTGAGAAGATCACTAATCACAGTTGCTCTGTGAGGAAGCCCAGTACTTTCACAACATTTCTGGGATACAGGAATTTTTTTTAAAGTCTTTAACTGGTGCAAGAGCAAGCAGAAGAAGGGCTGGTTATGGGACTCATTTAAAATTGTTGCCATTTGTCACCATCTCCAAACTTACTACCCCTGAGTTAATCTGGCAACTATATTGCTGGGAACACTTATGCAATAAATTTGAAAGTGACTCTCAGGGAAACCAAAACCCCTGATTTGTGCTAACTGGCTGTTGATTTTATTTTTATAACCATCCTTTCCTCTTTTTTTCTTCGTCGTACCTGGAATTTTTTGTCTTGTAGGACTCAGTTTCACCACGTTGACCGGCATATCGCAACATCAGGTAGGAGATGCCAATACATCTGTGTCCCTGATTTTTAGCCCAACAGAAACCAGAAGTTTGCCAGAATTAGGGCTTGTTCAGTTCTTACAGAAAGCAGTGAGTTGCAACTTTGTGTTGGTTCATGGCTGACAGTGGCAGGGGGGAGAAAAAACAAAACCCACACAGGTCAAACCCTCATGTTGGTCTTGATTCAATAAAAGTGCTGCAGCACTTGAAGTTACATACATGCTCCAGAGCTCTGGGGAATCTGGGCCAAAGTAACGATAACTAAACACATGGGGATGTATTTGAACAGCCACAAGAGCCTATGAGGTCATTAAGGGGAAGGCATCAAATATGATCGTTGAATTTGTACTCATAGATGAAGCAAGAAATAATAGTCATGGGCTGACAAACAGAATCACTACTGCACAGCAGAATGTGCTTCCATTTCCTGAAAGGATAAATGCAAATCCAAAATACAGCTAACAAGCAGAAGAGCGATTCTAGCTTCACTCTCACTCCAAATAGCATCTTCTCAGCTCCTCTGCAGGGGTATGGGTTCAACCCTTCCTTCTTTTATCTAGGAGGTTCTTTGCTTCACACAGTGCTGTGCTCCAAAACATCCCAAAAATACACTTTCTACATCCAGTATTATGAAAAAGTTTCAGTTTTTGCAAATCACAAGTTCTCAAAGTTCTGTGATTGATATTTTACCTCTAGCCCACCCTCACAGCTTTATATTACTGGTTTGGCTCATCACTTACTACATTCTGCATGTTTTAATAGAATGGAAGGGAGAAACAAAAAAGAGAACGCTTTTCCATTCCCAATGATTCAGCAGATAAAGGATGTAGAGATTGTACAATAAAGAGGAAGGGCAGTAAAAGACAGGTTAAAAAAAACAGCAGGTTGTGCTGTTGTTGTTGAGGTTGTGCATTGCTAGAATCCCTGATTCTAGTACAGGATGCCAAAATTATATACTATTATAACAATGAAGCAAAATTATTACCTGAAGGGAAGAAACAATATAGTTACCACAATGAAAACAAACAACAAAAAGTATTACCTGATATCAGAGAGATCACATTTGTTTCCAGCAATGGCCATTACAATGTTTTCAGGACCATGTTCTTTTAGTTCTTTCACCCATTTTTTCAAAGTATGAAATGAATCCTGCATCAGAGAAATAACAAAATAAGCTACCAGCACACTCTCTGCCAATGTATTTGCCTGTTTTTTAAAGTAGAGGATCACAGCTTTGACAGTATTAATGCAATAATGATTATATAGATCACAAGACTGGAAGATCACTTATCTATCTCTGCAATTTGCTTTTTAAGCTTTAGGCCATAAGGCTTCTTCAAATTAATTCTTGAACTTGGATGATTCCCTCTTCCACTCCCCCTCCTCCCTGCTCCAACGCAGCACTGAATATTAAACTTCCAGTGATGAAGAAACTACCCCAGCTCATCTAAGAGCTCATTTCCTTCACCTAAAGTGAGCTTCATTTGTCTAATTTCACTTCTGTTCAGCAGCTTACCATCTCAATCACTGTCATATTTTTGGTAATATCCAATGGAGCTTCCACAGAGATGCCCACTTCCCTGCATTTCCAAATCTGTGATCTGGTAAACCTCAATTTACTCATTATAAAACTGAAGAGAGAGGCAACAATTCACTTGGTGTTTTCTCCTCCAAGCATGAAAATCAAATTCTATCTGATGCTGCCTAACTTTTAATAGTAATTTTTCTATTTCTTTACACCAGTGAAGTAGTAGCTTTAAGATAAGACTTATTTCTGGAGATTCTAATTATAATGCACAGTTGAAATTCTACTGACAAAGTGAGCTCCCAAATAGATGATAAATTAATTTTTTCCTTCAGAAATGCACATAAGAGTTGTCTCTAAATCAGCAATAGCTGCATCAGTATCACCAAAGGTAGAGCCCTATCAGTCACTTGGGGAAAAAATCCATTCTGCTTCAATGATTAACACTGAATATTAAGCATCAGAAAGTGAAATACACATTGACCTTCCTCTCCTATTTCCCCCTCTTTATCTGAGAGCTGTTCCACATAAGCTTGGAGAAAGGCTAGCAAAACAAAATTTATATCTTACAATATAGTACAAGATCAACTGTAAGATATTTAAATCCAAAGTATCAATCCAGCAGGATTCACTCTTCCTCACCCTTCCCTGGCAAATTAGCAGTGGAGAACAGCACTGCTGCACAACAGTGACCACCACTGTCAGCGACAGATCATTGCACTAATGCACTGGGGAACCAAACCCAGCCCTCCCAACCTCGCAGTAAGTAAGTCAATTGGCAAAAAAGGAATAAAATGCCAGTGAACTCTCCTGGCCATCCATCCATTAGCACTGCCTCTAAGTCTGCTATATCAGCAGGGTTTCTTCCAAAAGGAGTGAAAGAGGCATCAGCTGGGATCTCCTAGCCTCCTCTGCCTGAGAAATGAGCCAGAGAAGTTAAGGATCTAAAAATAAAATTTTCATTCCAAAATGAATAATGTAGAGACAAAAGGTCAGAGACTTATGATTTCATTACCAGTTTGAAAATTAAGACATGACGCTTGCAATACAGACATGAAATGTAATATGCTTAGATAAAAATAATTAGTTTTTAAAATCAGTAATATAGCAAGCAACTTAATTTCTACTCAGATGATACAGCTAACAGCTGCTTTTTGTAGTAAAATTCAACTCCACACACAGAACATAGGTGGTGGTGGTGGTAGGGAGTACTGCAGGATCTGAATCCTGTCTTCTTAGTCAGAGGAAACCCAAAGAAACAATTACAAAATGCAGTCTCAAACCTTTTGTCTACATGAAGTTGAAACAACACAGTTTTAGCAGGACGTTTTATTTAATGTTTTAAGGCAGTTGGACACCTCTACCCAGATCTACATGAACTAACCAAAGCATATACATGTCAGACAAATTAAATTTTACAGTTGTGGGGTTTAACTCGAACTCAGGCCCAAACAGAGGAGTTAACACAGCAAAAAGCATCCCAAAGGTCTCACCTGTTTGGTGATATCATACACTATCACAGCTGCTGGCTGAACCTCGGTAGTACATTGGAGCCAAGGATTGAAACTGTTAAAACATAAAACCCCCAAGAGAAAGTATAATTAATAAATCAGAACTATCACACGCTTTGCCAGGTCTCAAAGACTTGCCATGGCAGGACCACCCCTTTCCTTCATCCCACAGAGATCAGACCTTATCGGTGGTCACCCATCTCTCATTTTCCTTAACACACAAAGAAGCCAGACCTCTTTTATCTCCTGCTGCTCTTCATCCCACTGAATTTATGCAACCAGCCCTCACTGATTCAATGCATCAGGACAAGTTTTGACAGACAGATCAACTGCACTTGGAAGCATAACTTGATGGCATAGAGACCCCTTTCCCTGGCAAACCACAATCTTGCTTTGTAGATCTAAGACTGGATTCAGCTCGGGTTTGAATTTTGTAAAACATTGCAAATGACTTGTATCTGAACACCTGTCTTGTTTACCTATCCTATACTATGATAGAGACTTCAAAAAACATGGATTCTTGCAGTTGCTCTTCAGCTTTTTGTTTCAAGGAAAACATTCTTTGAGGAAAAAACTCAAAAAATAAACATGTTTGATAGAACAACTGAAGAACAGCATAATTTTCATAATTTACCAATGACTAAGCAGCTGATTTAGAATTTCAGCTTACAATTACAATTAGAGTAAGGAAGTAAAAAAAAGTCATTCTGCTGATTTCAACTAAGCTTAGTCTCAAACAAACCAAAAATAATCTTTCTGGGAAAATGCATCCAGTCTCAGTATGCTCACACAGCCATTTTATAATTTTTGGGGGGGGAAGCTATCTGCAAAAGCTGCAAATTAAGCCTGCAGCTAATAACTGAGGTCAGCACCTAGATCAAATACATTATTAGGGCAGGGTCTGAACCTCAGTGCCCAGCAAACACACACGGATCCACGTGTCACACTGCAAACCTCTGCAGGTTTACTGGACACAACTTTTTCCCAGATCTGTGGCCTACTGACTGAGCATTTAGACTTTCAGCAGCCTCCACGCTTCTTGCTGTTCCACGTGCAACAATATCAGGCAATTATTTGCGGTGCTGGTTGCCTTGCCAGTCTGTAAGCTATTTATCACAGACCACGCACACCAGCTCAAGGGCGGCGCTTTCTTTTGTAACAGTGTGGATGCACAGCAGCAGTGACAGATGGTCAAGTGCTCAAGTGTTTGGGGGAGCGAGGCAGGTGGGAGAGCTCATTAATAAAAGAAAAACAGCAGGAAGAGGATAAGAAAAGAAAGAGGAATCAGTCGAGAAGCGCGGTCTGAAGAAATGGGATCAGCCAAGATCCTGAGGGAGTTGGGTAGATGTGTGCTTTCTGGGGTTTTAGTATGCAGCTTTATTATTTGCATGCTTAATGCAAAAATGCTTTCCAGAATTTTTAGGCTTCTAAATCACAAACAGAAATTTTCAGTATGTTAGAACAGAGCAGATCATTTCAGTTGGAATGGACCTACAACAAACATGTAATCCAAGTGCCTGATCAATACAGGGCTGGCCTAAAAGTTAAATCATCTTGTTAAGGGCATTGTCCAAATGCTTCTTAAACATTGACAAGCTTGAGGCATCACTTCAGATAACGAGAAGGGCTTTTTGGTCTAAAGAAAACATTGGACTCATTACTTGTTTCATTATCACTATGGCCAAGGGCATCCCACCAACTACCACATTCCCCAAGTCCTTCCTAATCACAAAGGAGTCTAGGAGGGCATCTTGCCTGGTTGGGTCACTGAATGCCTGCAACTAGAAGTTATCTCCTACTAGCTTCAAGCCAAGTCCATCTCCTCAACATAAGTGTTGTGCTGAAGTAGCCTAAAAGTCAGGAGCCTTACCCATGGAGTGTAGTCCAACCTTTCCTGGTGTATGCATACTCCTCCCAGTCTGTAAACTCCAGGAAAAAAAACATTCAAACCCTACACACATGCTGATTGGGTCATAATCTAGATTACATTTTAATCTAGATTACACAGTATTCATGAATTTACAAAGAGCTCTCAGATAACAGTAATCACATTTCACAGGAGCCATGCAGTTAAACTCACATACTCCAAATTCCTTCAAGATTGGCCCTTGAAAGCTCACTGAGAACATGTACAACATCTCGGGAATTTCTCTCCCTTTTATTCTGACCAGCTGACAAGAAACACTTCCCTTAATAGCTGTTTCACTGAAGAATATTTGCAGTGTTAGAGCCAGAAAGAAAAAAAAAAAAAAGTAATTTAAAACAAACAAACAAACAACAACAAAAAACGCCCTTTGTCATTCTCTTACACAGGCTACTAAACAAACATAACAATACACTATGATGTCCCAGTCACAAGAAATCACCGTTTTCTAGAATAAAACAAGAAAAGCCTCTTTGCAACACTGAATGAATCAAAAGGGGCTGAAATATTGTAACTGCATGAATTTCATTATCTAATGATAGACTCTCAACAAATGTGCTACATGAATTTTCCAATATCGTGCAAAATAATGATGTTTAATTTTTCTTTTAAATCAGTGCCCAAAAGCAAAGTCCTCTTGAACATTTTTCTGGCCTAATTAATTGGAAAAAGAGAGTCACACCAAATTAATTAAAGGGATACAAAATACTAATCTGCACATTTTTCACCTGCCAAGGACCAAATGTGGGACAGATGCCCAAAACAAGTGACACACAAAAAAAACAACTCACAAAATTATATCTCACAGGACTACCTTCTGTATTATAAATGACAACGTCTATAACCTTGATTTTATAGTTCAGTATTTCTGTAACCAGTAATTCCCAAGAAAATTAGGATAAACAGAAGCAGTTTGAGATTTGGCATAAGAACAATACTGCTTGAGAAGGGCCACCTAAAAATGCTCAGGCAGCCCCTCCTGCCTCTGCCACACAAACCCTCAGGTTACAGCCCCAGCTTCCCAGGGAGCCGGCCCCTCCATAACCTGCAGCCAAGAGCAGCACTCTGGCAGATGTGACCCCTTCCTGCAGGCAGCAGCAGCTCACATCCCCTCGGCCTAACAGGAAAACACAGACCAGAAAGAGACTTCCATCAGCTCCCATCATCACAAATTTAGTAATTAGGAATTACAAATAATCACACTCCTAACCCATTTCAAAAGCTGATCAATGTTCTGCCTAAAATAATTAGTTTTCTTTCTTCATTATACTGCTACAGGGATCATATTACTTTGACAATTAATAACATTTTGAATTCCTAATTACTAAATTACTTGTAATTTGCTTGCACCTTGACTTAGTAAAATTAAGGGATCACTGCTTGCCTTTAGCTGAAATATTAATACAGAGTGACAAACTTGCAGATTTAACTTTGCCAGTCTGCTATACCAGGCTCTTACACATGGAAGATAATGTAAAAGGGAGAAATCAGGGTCTAATCACTTTCCTGGTGCCTTGTCCAGCTTCAGCTCATCTTTCCTGACTGCTGGTGACCAGGTTTCTATGCAGCATTATAGGCACTGAACAAACAGCCTTAACTGCACATCCCCTAACACTTTCCTCATGGCTGCATCATACTCACATGATCATCCTTCAATTGGTGAATACATTCAAAGGTGGCTTTTCTCTTCTGTTTCCCAAAAAAACCCCCAAAATTTAAAAACTCACCTACAATTTTACAGCATATATTTTTGGAGCAAAAAATACAGAACCTCAGTACTTACACTACCAAGCTTCACCTCAACTGCTTTCCACCTTCTAAGCACTGGGAAAACCTCCCATCTCTGCATAATGAGTAAATTACCATTAGCAGGTCACCTACTGAGGGAATTTAGACGTTTCATGCCTCTAATTCCGTGTCCACCAATAAAAGTTTGCCTATTTGACCAACTGCATCACTCAGTCCCATTTTGCTTTTGGAGAGGCTGATAACAACTGGTGAGGCTGAGGTTGCTAATCCACACAGTGCCATACTCAAGTTGCAGGAGTACATTTCCCAATCCAACAGCCAGGCTCAAAGGACCACTCAAAATATAAATAAGAAACTTATTTTTCCAAAAACATGCCAAAACCCAGAATCAATTACTTCAATGCGGACTTCCAAGACCCTCCTCCTAGGAAACACACAGCATGCTCCATACCTACAGTCACCTGAATCCTGGAGCAATGCTGACTGGGCTCAGAGCATCTTCCTCCTTGTGCTCCTCTACCAACACATCCACTTTGCACTTGTGGTTCATCATCTCTGACACTAAGCAAAGTGAGGCCACATGTGCATTATGAAATTTCCTCTGAAAGCAGAACCCAAGGGTGCAACTAGAAGCTGCCCAACCCTTTAGAGCCCCATAGTACAGGGAGCAAATTCAGTCTTACATGGTGCAAATGCAAGCTGAGCATAACCAGAGTTTCTCTCATTGATTCCAGGAGTATTTTGGGATTCTGCAACCTCTCATCTGGCCATCTCAATGAAGTCAACAGAAGCTTTACCCTTGCAAAGGATAGAAAGATGGAACCAAGTAGCCGTTAAGGAATTTACCATTTATTTAAAAGCAGTGCAGTATTTTGCTTTCTGCTTCCTGTGCATCTCATCACAGAGGGGCGTATTTGGTCACAGGTAACACCAATTTCCTCTTTAGTAACAGTAAAAAATGGGGAAGAAGGAAAACCATCACGTCCTACTTGGAACAGAAAACCAAAATCAAGGGAAAACAGTGTAAATCACACCTGAGCTGTGGTAGTGGAAATCTCTTAGCCCTGTCTAATATAATGCTGATTTAGAAAGCAAAACAGAGGCCAAATGAACACAGAAATAAAAACTACCACTCCTGCTTGTTTATATACAGGCTGACAAATGCTGCTGAAGACAGTTGGGATTCATTCAATCTGCCAGGCACACCAGGGAACATTAATTCATGTCAGCAGCTCTCTGCATCATCCTGTGGTGCCATATCCCAAGACTGGCATACTGCCACAGCAGGGCTGCCTCTTCTCAACTCCACAGTCAAGAGGCAAAAAAGCAAAAGCAAAACCAACAACTGCAACCACCACTAACTCCTGCACTTGGTTGCTTTTGCTATTCTAGACTGTAAAGAATCACCTGCTCTCACTGCAAAAGGATGATAACTCTGCCTGTAAGCACAGCTGGAGAGAATAAGGGTGCACAGACTGAGCAGAATCACACCAGTGCTCAGCAAGTGTTGCACACTTTGAATTCAGCTTTTTCCTACACAGTGCCTTCTCAAGCACCTGCAGGTGCACAGCAGCACAAGATTCGCTTCCTGACAGCTGTGATCATTTGACTAAATTTCACTCCCTTTCCTACGAAGCTGCTCTCTGACAACATATGTTGCATCTGAGTGGCCGAGACCAAACCACTTGGCTCCTCTCAAATTGAGAGATTCCTACTCTTTATCTGGGTGCCACCAATGGCAAGGACAGCCACAGCCTCTGGCTCAGCTGCTTGCTGACATGTGCAGGCAGTGTCACAGCCCTGAAACTTCCTTCCCCTTCCTGTTACACCCACTCACACTTTCTGGACTCTTATCTCAAACATATATCAGGTCCCTTTGCTCAGCAGGCCATTCCCACACCTCTGCAGGTGATTTTGGGTGTCCTGTTTCTCCTGCCCTTGGCCCTTCCTGCCAGGCCACTCCCAGAAAACCCCTTCAGCCCTGTCCCAAAAGCCACCTGAAGGACACTTGCCCAAGTCTGGGCAGTTACACACCCCACTCCTGCCACCTTCAAGGCAGTGGCTGCCAACAAACAGAAAATTGTGGTGGTGCAGAGAGAAGCAAAGGCAAACCCCAAAAGCATTAAACAGATTATCCTGACACAGAAGCTCCTCGAACAGGGAGGGATACAAAATTCCTGACATTCTCAGCTGGCAAAGAGCAAATGGGAAAAATGTTATGCATGAAAGCCACTTTCAGATACCATTTAGCATTTTAAAACCTTGAGTAGTCTTCCTTACATGATTGAAGGCTGAAATTCCAGTTCTCAGGATTTGCCAGATGAGTAAATCAGGAAATATCTGTCTCTGATCTACAGGTATTTTTTGCTAGTTAAATTGAAGATAAAATATATATCTATACATTATATCTATAAATATATAAAAGAGTGAGCATTTTTTTCCAATGCCTAAGAATTCTTCAACTGAAGAAGGAAAAATCTCAACATTTTAGGTTAAACTTTTAAAGGTACTTTAAATATGCAGAAAACAAACCTTTGCAACACCACAGAAGGGACCTGTGCTTAGCCTCTCTGAAGTTTTACAGTCATTAAATAAAGGATGCAAAGACACTACACCAAAACCATGACTCACCAGGAAGCTACAAGTGCTGCAAGCTTCTTTGCAGCTTCTTTGCTGGAACTTAAGAAAAAACACATTTAAATTCATCCCTTAAATGATTTACTGTGCTTTATGCTCACTCTGAAAATAGTAAAAATAACATATTCGCTTGCTGGCTCTAATGCCACTTGTGCTCTCACACACTGCCAAATCACCTGTCAACATTTGCAGCATGCAAGAGGTCCTCACACCACATGCAATGAACCACCCCAACTCTGACTGAGCTGTGGGAGACCATCAAAGCCACACTTATGACACCACAGAGCAAAATTCAGGCTGTGTTTTGCCTGCAGAAATAATTCAAGTCATTGATAGATGGTGTTGAGCCACTGTCTCTGAATCACCAGGACGACTACTGCCACTCAGAAAGGAGGCAGCTATAAAGAGCTGCAGACATGTCATCAGTCAGTCTTTTCCTGGAAATTGAGAAGGTTAAAAAACAAAAGAAGAAAAAGCTCACAACTCAGGATAATTCCTATCGAGCTTTAAATGGGGCTCAAGTAATTGAGGCCTCTTCTATTAAACAAAATTAAAAGTCCCAGAGTTCAACACAGTAAATTTTAAAAGGACAGAGATAAATTTTCTTGCCCTAGAAAGACAGCCCTCAGACTCCCTGTTTGCTGCAATATTCCTCAGCTGGCAAAATGGAAAGCTGGCAGCCACCCAAGGTATTCAAACAAAACATTGTAATTAAAAGCTACTTAGGGCACCATGAACCAAAATATATGCTAATAAAAACATCATTAACTAACTTGTGAGGAGACTCTTCTTAGGGGAGGGAATCTTTGCTAATAACAACACGATTATTGGGCATGTAAGTCCCAAAGCCTATAACAATTCAAAGCTAATGGGGAAAAACGTGAGACAGGAGGGGGAAAGTGACATTTGGGAAATACTGGTGTGGAGGGAAAGTGGCTGTGAAGAAAAAAAATAAAGCAAGTTTGCTGGATAGCACCCCAACACAAAGCAACCAGGTCCACAGAGAGCAGTACTTAGGCACAGAAGATAGGGGGATTTTGTGAAGTGTTCTACCAGTTTGTTTCTTTCTAGTCAAGGAAAAAGGGAAAGCAAAAAAAAAAAAAAAAAAAAACAAGATAAAAGGATTAAGAAGCTCTCTCTCCTTTTGTAATCATGTACTGTGTGAATTTTTCACCACAAGCCACATACCCCTCTCCAGGGTCTCCTCCTAAGAAGCACACTCAGCATTCACCCCCACCAGGGATATGACAGAAAAGCTTTTAATCTCCATTTTTCTCCTGCATTATTGTCACTCTGCAGCATTGACTCCAAGCTAGCAGTTTCCCAGAGAAAATCACGAACAGGGAAATGAAAACTCATTTAAAAGGACCACGGAAATGCCACTCCTGCTGTTTCTGCCTGCCTGCTCCACCCTGGTTAAGTTTTGAACTTAACTTTTATGGCATAAGTGAGGCCTCAGTTAAATCTCAGCCAGGGCTCTTCTGCTGTGAAGGCTCCACATCAGCACAGAGACACAGCTGGCACAGATGGGGAAGCACAGGGCACCCCAACTCCAGAATAAGCACAAGCCTATGGTGGGCTTTGCATTTAGAAGAGCAAAAGCCAAATGGAGGCAATTTTGGAAGAGCAGGGAGTCCCAAACCCTGCTCTCAGCAATACAGACTGACAAAACTGCCAGGCTTCAGCAGTGGAATGAAAATCAAAACCCCAACAAAAATTTCAAAGAACAAGGGAAGGACAATTCTCAAAGCAGAAACAACATTTAGAAGACATTTATTAGTACATGGTGAAAACAGCAATAGGCTCAGAGGATGGGGTAGGCTGGAAATGTTGCATCATCATTGTTGGTCAGAGAATAATCAGAAAAAAATTAACGGGGGGAGACATTTGTTCTTGAATCAGAAGGAGCAACACAAAACAAAGCAACCAAAAATCCCTGATTAAAGCAAGTAAGATATTAAGAAGCATCATGTGTTTAGCTGCAATGTAAAACAGGAATGTTCTAGGACAGGAAATGACCTGGACCAGCATGGACCTCACCTTGGGAAACTTGTCTGCCTCCACAGCTTGCACTCAACACCAATGAACTTTGTTTACTGTATCGCTCTACACCTTCCTAGTCTTAGTGAAGGACTGGGAATACAGTGTGCAAACACACTAACAAAAAGATGGTCCCTGGACTAATTTGTGATCACTAATTAAAGAAAACCTTTAACATGCCGTATCGATAATAAATTCTAAGCAATCTAACAAAGACTGTGGTGCTCACTGCTCACCACAGTTTGACACACACATACACACACACACAAAAAAAAAAAAAGGAAAGCAGATGTTTGAAAAACGATGAGCTAAAAAAAATTGAGAGGAAACATAAGGGACTAGTTGGGAAGGATGAATTTTGTGTCCGAGAGTCACAGCTCAGTCACAGATTTCCTGCCGCAAAGGAGGAATCATTTGTTTCAGTAAATACGTAAATATGAATATTACCATTCAAGAAATTTTAGAGGGCTTTGAGAGTCCTTAGACTATGTAGGAAAATAGGTAAATCTTGATATAAATATTAATCCAACTGAGTTTTGTGTATAAAGTGCTAAAAAGAAAAGAAAAAGCAAATAAAGCAGGGCAGTGGAGGGAAAAAAGAGAGAATAAGCAAGGAAACTGAAACCATGGGAAAGAAAACTGAACTTTTGCTAGCTCTTGCAATAATTAGTCAGTTATCAGCTCCAGACCATGCAGGAATGGAACAAACAAGATTCAAGGGAAGGAATTAGGCTTCAAATATGTTTTTCAAGGTCTATTTTCCCATGGACAAATAGCTTACTGAATTGTTATGAGCCAACAGATTTCATCAGTCACTTTATCTCAAACTGTGCATTATAAATAAAAGCACAAGCATTTCCTGCAATTAAGAGCAAAAATCTTCTTTGCCCACAATTCACATACAAGGTATGGAGAACACAGTAGGATGTATCAGGACTGACATCCAGTCTGTATAAACATCTCATTTTATCCCAACCTAATGTGAGCATAGCTACAATTTCCTATGAAGAGGACACTGTGCCATTTCACAAGTTTGATGTTCTAGAAGTCTGCATAGGTTTTTCCATTTCTCAAGGCAAACGTGGACCTATATTAAGAGAAAACCTACAGCTCTACAGTCTAGAGTCTAGTAATGCATACTACTGTCACTGAGGCTATTAAAAGAAAAAAAAAAGTTATCAACCAGACTTACATACAGTCCAGATGAACTAATGCCCAAAATCCATTATGGTTTGGTTTTGGTTTTTGGGTTTTTTTTTTTTTTTTGAAAAGTCAAAGGAAAAGCTGCTTAATCTGAGCAATTCGCTTCATACACTTGAAAAAAATCAAGATAAAAATCCCAAAGTGGTTCAGGTTGCTGGTGGTAATTTCTTATAATATAAATAATAACAGCAGACACAAGCCATGCCCATATTCACTGTCCCAATCCAAGACAACCCCAGAGTCACCACCTAAGTTCAGACCACCCCAGCCCATGGGCTGCAAGTCAAATCCTTCCCAATGCCTATGAGAGCTGTCACAAGAAAACCCTGATGAAACCAGAGGGGAACTGGATGGTGCTGGGGGGAACTGGAGGTTGCTCAAGCTGTCTTGGGGAAGGTGACTGACATTTCACACCATGGTTTGGGGTTTTTTTAAGGTAAGTGGTATGGTCAGTCTGTCTGCATTTTCATCACCCATGGAAAGGGAACCTACATCCTTGGTGCCTGCTGAGCACTGCATTGCAGAGCCTTGCAAAGATTCAGGAAGTTGATACTTACAAAGTCTTTTGAAGATGAAAGGTTTAGAAAAAGTACATCAACACATTAAGAGAGACCAGGATAATGAAAGCATTCTGCAAACACTAATACTCACCCGTTCCTGACCAGCTGTGTCCCAGATAAGAAACTTATGAAGCTCATTCCCACATGGCACAGTTTTAGTCATGAAGGATGCTCTGGAAATAAGGAAGAAAGAGAAATTTGTGACATAACTAACACTCTGAATATGTGACCTGTAGACCTTAGTGAGTTCTTCTGGATTAGACTGCATTTGGGGGAAATTCTAAAATCTTGATAAAATACCTGCAGAAGTCTCCCTTTTCTGAGATAGGACATATGCTACTTATAGATGTAATTTTTTTAAAGAAGAGAAAATCCTCTGAAGTTCAGAGGACATTTGTTCATGGATCCAGGAACACAAATGCTCCTGCCATTCACACGTGGCTTCTGCTGCTTGTTAACTCCATCTTCTTGGTGGTACAGACCTGAGAGAAAGGCAACAGACAACACCATGCGCCACTTTTCACTTTAACATATGAGACTGGATCACCAGGGAACAGAAAAGTCACCTGTTGGAATGCACATGGTAAACAAATGCAAGAAAGTTGTTCTCCCTTCCAACTGGGATGAAGAAGACTTCGTAGTTTCTTTTATTTTCCATAGGAAATGAAATAGGTCTATGTTTTCAAAGTTTTTTTCTTTTAGGAAAGAAGGTTACAAATTTATAGGCTTTTTCTGTATTACAGCAGTTCATTTAAAAGCTGGTAGGAGAGACTGCCAAACTCTGGCAGATTTCTATTTTCCCCATCCTATCTGGGTACTGCTGAACCATTTTTGTTGTGGCAACATTTTTCCTGGCTCATAAAGATGCATTTGATACAATGCATGGTCGTTACAAAAGCACCAAATGACATCAAATGACATATGACTGAACAAAACATTTCCTGAGAATGATATACCAGAGTTCTCCTCTACTGCCATCTGCAAATTGCTTGAGTTTAACAATGCTGCATTGTTTATGAAAATACTAACTAAGGAAAAAAATAAAAAAGCTTTTTTTTTGGTTGTTTTCAGGGTGTGTTTTCTCAGTTGTCACTCTCCCTCTCAAACCAATAAGCAACACTTCACAGCTTCAAAAATGGGAACTTTATAGATCCACAGTGGCTACTGTTGATTGCAAGGATTATATATTTAAAACAGTTGAATAATTTGGAAGAGACAAACCTTTATCTGTGCAGACAAATAATATCACCTGTGTGAAACTAGTGTTCACATTTTAATCTCCCAATGGAAAAAAATCCCTTTAGTTTTCATAATTATGGTAACAGAGGAAAATTGTTTTCCAAATTGAGCAGAAGGCATTTACTTAGCAACAATAACTACTTGGCAAAAAAGGCTGCTAACAGTTTAGAAGTAAAAAAAAACCCACTCAAGTTGCCATCAGTTCTTTCACTGCAAACAAGTGTCCTTCAGCCAGTAATTTTATTTATTACGTGCTTCCTTTCTCTCTGTCCATTTTTCTCTATTTATCTCATTCGGGAATCCAAAATTGTCCTGGAACTTCTACATGCAGCCTCCAGCTGAGTCTCCTCCATGCACTGAAAGGCAGAGCTTCAGAAGGTACTGTCCAACCCTCTGAACAACACACAGCAATCAATACCAATCCTTCACAGACAACTTAAAACACCTCTGGCACACATGCCAGATTAGCCCTTTCCCCCCAAATTACTCCTTTCTGTAAATTCCATAATAGCTTCCTTTCCCATAAGAGATCCATAACTTCAAAAATTTTCCAGGTCACATTGGACTTGGAAAATCTGTGCCTAAGATATTTAAAAAAAAATCTGAATTAAAATCTACTACAGGACTATTAGGATTCTGATGGTCTGATACATGGAAGCTTAGTAGTTCTTAAAGTTATATAAATTAATTATGCTCACCTTGAATTGCAGTGTTCCTATTTTAAGGAAGGAAAATGTGACACATCCTAAACTTCAACAAAAGCACATCCATAGGGGAAACAGATACTGTCCATGTTCCACCCCAGCCTACCAGGACACTCAGCAAAGGTACTTTAAGGGCTTCCCATGTTCTTCCTGCCATTACTCAGCTATGGGGTGACCTGATCATTGTGCAGGTCACAGCCTCTCGGGTTGTGGGATGGTGCTTTTTGTCTTGTCAACAGCTTCCCACTTGAGACTGTTTTTGGCTGTAGGACCTAAGGACTTAAATCACTGAAGGGTCAGATCTGAAACTTCACTGACCAGTGAAAACCAAAGTGATATTTTGTGTGGTACTTACCCAATAGTAGGACTAATATTATGATCAAAGTGGTCCTGGACAAACCGACAAACGATGCTCGATTTCCCAACTCCAGTATCCTGAAAATCAAAGAAAGCATGACAGTGAGTCAATGAAGTCACATCCACGAGGCCCCAGATGTCAATACTTCACTTGATTTATTTTCAAGGATTAATATTTGACTCTTTGTTCTTGTCCTGTGGCAAGCACAGCACATTACACATTTCGGAAGAAAAGTGAGGACATGGCTTATCCTTTTCAAACATCAGCATTGTGAGTGAATCTCCCTGGCCCTCTTCCCAGGACTCTCTTCTCTCCAAGCCCTCTATTTTATTGGGTGGATTTTATATTCCTGTTGCAAGGAGTGCGGTCCACCCAGCAGAGCCATTTACTTGTACAAGCAAACCCTGTGATTTCCAACACCCGGCGCATTACACGGCACAGCCAGAGAAACAATTTCATTCAGGCCTGTTGCACAGCCAGCCCAAGCAAGCTTCCAAAACAGACTAATAACACCAACATTTCAGCACACTGACAGCACTGAGTTAGTGAAAATAACCTTTTCATGGCAAGACAAACTAGCCCACTTAGTGGAAACTTCGCAGAGGCTTTGGGTGGTTTTGAAAAGGCAGGAATGCAAAGATCTGGATCCCCAGAGATGTGCAGCTCTCCCTGTGCATGCCATGCTAGAGGTCTGCAGTGCATTACTCTAAAGCTTACTTTCTACACTGCAACATGGCAGGCTGATTCCATTTGCAGGAAGAGTCTTTTTTTTTTTTTCTTTCAACACACCAAATCAGTAGGGAAAAATAACAGCAGTACAATATTGAAATAAAATTCAAAATAACCTAAAGCAGCAGGAGAACATTTGAAATTAAGCAGAAATATTATTTGGGCACCTAAGATACAAACAACTTCCCTAAAATGCAACATTTTTCAGTCTGTCTGTTTTTGCCCAAAGCCTTGGATGGTAGGTAGAACTTAAATTATACAGGGAATTATCAAGGAAGAGGAGTAACATTATCGCTGTGTCTTCCACAGAATTGCAAAGAGCCTCCTTAGAGACAAAAAGGATGCCAGGAAATCAATACTGACCTTTCCAAGACATTAACAATGACAGCCCAGGGTCCAATCTAACTCATTAAACAGTCAATGGAAAGTTTTCTATTAATTTCATTGAAGTGATTGCAGAACTACCAGATTGTACCTGGTAGCTCCATTTGTATCCACATTTTAAGATGACTAATTTACAAAACACTCTTGAAAAATGCCAAGATAAGACAATAGAGTTTGTTAACAGCAAAACGCACATAACTTTTCTATTAAAAAAATAGAAAAGCAGCTTTTGCCCACACACAACTACATATTAAAAATAGCACTTCTGCCTCTCCTATAATCAGTTTTGCAATATGTTATCTTCTTTTTGAGTAAGAAAGAAAAAGAATGCCTCTATTTACATTTCCTTCCACCATACTTACATGAAACTGTATTGTCATACCAGTCTTTATGGACAGCACTTATTAGAAAACCATCATTTAAACTCTCATATTTAATTCAAAGCTGTCCTTAGTCAGCTTAAAAGCCATAATAAATGCTCATGTTACACAGACAGTTGTTTATCTACTCTGTTCAATCAATAGGAAAAAAAGATCAAAGAGAGGAGCAGTGTTTAAAAACAGCCCTGTAGCCTTTGATCAATAGCAGTAACACATCCTGTTACTATTCCCAAATTTTGCCTTCATTATCGATTCCAGCTGACATCACTGTATAATTACTACACCAGGATGGCAGAACACACTAAAAAAAAAATTAAAAAATCCCTCTGCCCTGAAATTGAGGATCTAATTATTTTCCCAGATTTTAAATGGTGCAGAGAAACTAGAATTACCACCCACTGGTTGCAAGGAATGACATTTCTCCCTTGTGGGGACAGCACTTCTGCCACGGTGTTCAAAACTAGACATTGACTCTGGCGACACGGTGATGCTTCAGATTCATCTGCTTCCTGCAGCTCCCCTGACAGTGTCACTCAGAATGGCAACTGCAATCACAAGAGGAGCCAGGGTCTCTGGCAGGGACGTGACATCCCCAAGCATGGATTAAAGCTTAGCTCATTTTCCTGGAACCTCTTCATCTGTCAGTTTGTGGCTCTTACTAATGTTTCATGATAACGCTAAAAGGACCTTTCAAAGTTTCTATTGCTTTCACATCTCACAATGAGCACAGTCAAACTTAAGCACATGCCAGGCACACCAACAGCCCTCCAGAGGCTTAAAGGCATTCTTACACTTTGCTCCTGGGATTTTCTGCACTACCAAGAGGGCTGAAGATCCCCCTGGAATAACTGGAGTGAAACCTATGGACTTAGGCCACGAGTGAGCCTGTTTCTAGGATGAGCACTGCTGCAGCCAGTGGCTGGTGCTTTCCAGGAGCCAGGCACTTTATTGCACATGGAGGGTTCAGTTGAAACAAGCACTCCCAGCTTCCCTTTTGTTGCCTGGAGGATGCAAACCACCATCTACCAGAGTATAATTAGAACACAGAGGGGAAGAAGTGAAATAGAAAAGGCTTCCTACTTAAGGCAGTGATAATCCATCACGGGATTTAAAACTACTTCAACAGTGTTCAGCCCATGTTACTGAAAACTGTACTGACACCCATCAATCAAGACATTCACCTGCCTGAAAGCAAAGCAAATCATGGCATCATTATACAGCAACTTGAAAACAGCTCATCTTTTACCAACAACAGGGAACTGTCTTTGAAGTCTCTCACAGAAGACAAGGAAAGCAAAGTTGCTGCTTCAAAGAAGTAGAAAAAACTTTTTTTTTCTCAGCAGTGCATTGATATTGAACCTCCTTGCTAAGGCTGCATAAACCTTTCCTGCAATCATCTGCTTTGTACTTTACTATATGGTCTTTCTCTACAGAAACCTATTTTTCTAACATCTGATGGGGATGATCTCCCTTGTTTTGTTCTTTTTTCTTCAAAGGATTATAGCAGATTTACCAAGCCACATGCCTGGGTAACATTCAGGCACACAGAAGATTTATTTTTCCAGTTCTCAGAGTTCTGCTACTACACCCTCTAATCTGTTTTTCTGTTTTGTTTTACCTGATGTTGATGTACATATAACATCAAACATACACGAAGGTATAACATCTTGGCTTATGCAAAAGGTCATGGTGGGACTGAGCAGAGTGCATTGGGTAAGTTTCAGAAACTGAGAAGATGCCCTCAGGAGTTATGTTGCACTTCAAGGAACAGATCCTGCATTTCCTTGGGAAAATCCTCATTCACAGGAAACCCAAGGGCTTCAGCACTACAGTCATTGACTCATCACGATCAAGGGCATACAAATCCAGGAAAGAAGTGGCAAGAAATGAATAAATATAAAATAATTATTGCGAAGCAAGGTGTTCAAGATTCACTCAAGGAACCAACTACAGGGTTTTATTCCTTATTCTTTTTCTTCTTCATAAACCTCCGAGCACAGGAAGGAAAGAAGCAGGAATGTAATTCATAGTAAGCGAGCCACAATTAGTTTGCCAGAATAAGTAGCTACAGCTTCAGAATCTCTCCTGGTCAGCAAAATGGAATAAAAAATCTGAAACTGTATCAGATGTTTCTGATAAATATAAGGAACCAATGTAAGCATGACTAATTCCAGACTTTTAATGTTTAACCCCGGAAAACACATTCTCTGTCCTTCCAAAATCCCTTACCAGCAGATTTAGGTGTGAGGATTTTAAGAGCACCAGAACAGAGAGCAGAATGCCACAGAAAACAGTGCCTCCACCCACACTCCTGCTCCTGGAGAACCACCCCACTTGGCTCTCCTCAGCTCTCACTGCTGTAAAGGAGATGAGAATGTATTTCAAGCCAGCAGCATTACAGGATGCTGGCAGCTCATTTGCAGGCAAGCAACAACTGAGCTGCTTCTGGCTGATTTGCAGCAGCTTACAGGGACATAAGAAAAAAAAAAAGAAAGCAGAAAAAATATGAGCAATATATTAAAAAAAGAAAACCATTTTCCCATTACAAATAGGCATTTGGTATATTCCTCTGTCTATTGTTCCAAACGCATTTATCCCAGCAGAAAAAGCTAATGCAGAAAAATTGAGTACTTTAATTTAAATCTGGATGTCTCATTTGTATCTTTGCACATAGGGCCTGGTCCTCCAAGCACTTTTCCAAACTGGAGGAAGCTATAGCACCCTGTAACACATCCCTGATTAGGTTGTTAGTCTGTAGCCTTGATATTATAATAGCTTTTAACAGAGTGAGGGTCAAGCCCTATTGTGCTGACTAAACTAATGTCTTCATGTAATTTTTTTTTCTACATCTGAAATTGAATAAATGTTGGATTCACAAAAAAAAAATCCACACATATCATGACTGATGACTAAACAGCAGCCCTATAATCATGCACACTGCTGCAAGAGCTTTTTTAGTCTCGACTATGCAGAGACTTTCTCTGCTATGTTAACACACAGGGCTTCCTAAGTATGTGTAAAATTAGATAAACCATACAAAAATCCTTTATGACTCTAGGATTTTGAAAATACAAACAAAACAAGAACACTAGACAGCACTTCACACGAGGAAATGGCACCCTAGGAATGAGCACACTGAAGAAACTGCCTTCTGTCCTTCTACTTCCAAAGTAAGGACAAAAAAAGAAAAAAAGAACATCTGGCTTGTAACCACCACAGATCTCATGACTAACTTCCCATTTCAGCTTTAAAGGAAGGTTGAGACACCCTGGAGACAGGCACCACAAAAATCTGCATTAAGATGGAGAACTGACCTCGATATAAATAGGGATCCCACACACAGCTCCTTTGGAAGGAAGTTTTCTCATCAACTTGGACAAAGCCAGGATTCAATCAAATTTACAATTTGAATTTGTAAAAATGTTTAAAAAATTAAAAATGCCTGTCCCTTCAAAACATTCTTCACAATAACTAAGAGTCACTGAGACATCAGCTACAGACAGGTCTCATTAAATCTGACAGGGTTTAACATGAGTTAGTCTTACAGATCAAAAGGAGAATGAGCCCTAGCGACCTGGAGGGTATAAATACTAAGTGCTCAAAAATCCCCAGGCAAAGAACATGTTATTTCAGTAATAATATGAGAAACATTTGGACCTGACAAGTCTTTATCCTTTCCCACATGCCAGAAACTGATCCCACCGCTCATGTGGCTTCCATCAAATTCAGCAGGACTTCCTGCACCTCACAGCAGGAATGCATCTGCTCCTCAGAGCCCATTTGTGCCAGGCTCCCCAAAACCTGAGCAGCCAACCACCCTAACTTGAGCAAAGGCACCACAAGCATTTGGTGGCTGAACCCTTCCTTTGAGGATCCCTGATCGAGAGCAAAAGAGCACAACCAATGCAGTCAGGGTTAATTTAGTGTAACCCCCAGGAAGCCTCTCATGGCAAAGCTTTTTCATCAGGTATAGGGCTGGAATTACAAAGCTGCTCACACTGATGGCACTCAGGGTTTCAGCCAGAGAGCGGTACCAGCAAGCTGTTCTGAAACTTTCTCCAGACTGGTTAGCATCAAGAAGTGCAGTTAAGTGCATGCACCAAAAACATCTGTGGTCAAATTTGTCTTCAACAATTCACTCAGTGTACTGTCCAGTGAGGTAACAGCACCTTCTGTCTTCCTTCAGACAAAAAACAAAACAAAATCAAAACAAAACAAAATAAAAACAACAAAAAAAACCCAGGCTTGATGAAACACACAGAACTGGGGCGCAGTCAAAAAGCTGTCCCACTCTCCTGGGTGGGGAGGAGAGGATCTGCTCAGAGAGGAAGCTGGTTGCTCCTCATTGTTAAGAGGAGCAACAATTCCTGGCTCCCTGTTACATATTCACACCACTGGACACTTTTGGCTGATTCATCCCTAACTGAAAAATAACAGAGGGGCCAGTTTATGCTCAAGATTTCCCAGTTAAATTCCACTTTTTGTAACACTGATTTGATTCTGCCAGCGCTAGTGCAGAGAGGAAGGAGAGGTCCTTGTCTTGTTCCAAGCAGAGCTTTCACTGTTGAGGCATTAAAGATGTACAGACGAAAACACTTGAATTGGTATGAAGTTACCAAAAAGGAGAAACTGTATTATCAATGTATTTAGTATTTTATATACCAAAAACAGGCTCTGAAAACCTTTGCAACTGGCCAGGCAAACCTGAGGTAGAAAGACAGAATTTAAACTTTAGGGGAAGAAAAATAATCAATGAGTCACAAAAAAAAAAATACAAATGCAGAGAGACCATTCATTCCAGTAGCTCTGTAAAGCACAGCTGGTTTTGACTTGGCAAATCAGCTTCTGCACATTTGAACAGCTCCTCTTTCCACTGCCAGAATTGGCCACGCTTTCATTTTTGATTTACAGTTGAATCACCCTGGCCCATTCCCATTACCCTCAGCAGGACTTTGATGGAATCTGAAAATTCACAGCAGTGTAATCGCATCTCAGAGCTGCTAAATGGTTTGCATTTCATTAGCTATCATCAAACAAATTGCAGGGCCTGGGCTGTAAAGTATCACTGGGCTTTAGCAGAAATGTAAGCTCAGCTCTGGTCAAGCCTGGTGTCCAGGGGGAATGTCACTCCTTGGGCATGGTCTGGCATGCAGCACTGACACCCAGCCTGCATTCTGAATGCTTTCAGGGTTGCCAGTTCTTAACCCAAAGGCATGTGACACAGTAAGGCTGAGCACAGGATTATGGCTCTCTTTTAAATTCCAGTGGAGGTAAAAAAGCAACAAGCTGAAAAATAAATTAAAGCTTCGCAATTTGCAGCCTGCTTTAGTCCTCTCTGCCCGCCTTCAACATTTTAATCATTACTCTGCTGATCAAATGCAGGTAGCATTGCAATACTTTCCATGTCTTACTAATCCACTTACAGCTGCTCTGGAAGGCTGTGACAGGCAGCTTGAAGAGCATCCGAAACTGCCTTTGGATTTTTATCAACTGTATGAACATACAAGGAAGAGTTATGCACAACAGATTCCTGATGGCAGTTTCCAAGGGCAGTATTTTAATCCAAGAATTACTCTGCCCAATAAACTTTTTGCTATCCTTAAACACATCCTTCACTCTCCCCTGTGTTTGGGTATCACTTTCAGTTGTCTGAAAACACTGCTGTAAGGAGAAATACCTTGCAGGAGACCGAGGCTCAGACACCCCTGAGACTGATTTGAATCTGCCAAGTGTCAGGCTTGTCCCAGGGAAAATGAAGCCATGCACTGTGGAGTGTTGCCTAGGAAGAAGAAAAAAAAAGCTTCCCGCCTTTATTCAGTTTTTCCATCTGCAAGATGTATCAGGTGGGCAAAGCTATCACTGCATAACTGCACAGATGAAAATACAAGAGCAGCTCTTAGACTCACACACTGGCTCTCAGCTGCTTCATCAAGACAAAACTGCCCGAGGCTTCAGCCTGAACCACAGGGATGCAGGTACAGGTGCTCTGAAGCCTCACTTCCACAGTCGAAATATGGGCATCTCATCCAGGACTAATGATTTCTGTAAATTCCAAATTAAAATTTTGTGGCTGTATACCACCAGTGATCTTCAAGGAATTTCTGCAAAGATCTGGGAGATACTCATCTGCAAAGCAAATTTTTGAAAGGGAAGAACTAGGACCAGAGCTGGCTCCCAGAAGTGTAATTCTGCTGTCATGCACTTTTCTGAGTGAAGGGTACTTGCCAAATGAACACCACACTGAATGTTGGAACCCAGCTGTCCACAATCCCAGCACAAACACATGGATCTCACTGCAACTCTGTTTTGGGAGAGAGCATGGCCACCACTGGCCTTGTCTGGTGGGTTTATCCTGGCAGGATTCTGCAGTGTCTCACTTCAGTAGGAACCACCACAGTTCTTCTGGTCACCTGTCCCTGTGGGAACTTTACACAAAAATCCCTATTTGCATTTCTCTTTGTTGCATTCCCTTCTTTAAACTCATAATATATGGTAGTAAAGGTATCTTTTAAGTCATTTGGTACATTATTCCCACTAAGTTAGGATGACCTATGCCAACTCCCACACAGTAAAAAACCCTACACATAATTATAATTGCTTTCAGGCCATCATTGCTGTTGCATAGCACAAATTAGCTACAGAATCAGACTTTTTCCTCTGGAGCACATTAGATTTATATTAATTCCCTCTACACACAAAAGTGCAGCACTTGTTCTACCCACAATCAGGTCAGTCCTGTTATATCAGAATGCAATCCCTCCTCCTAGTGCTGCAAGGACTGCATTTGGCACAGTAATTCTTGGCTCTGTTGTTCTCAGCTCACTAGCTCCTCTATGAAAACACTTACTTGATTTTACCTTGCAACAGCATTATGGGGATGTAAAACAGTGGCAGTTCTAAAGCATTCAGACAGTAGAGTAACAAAGAGCTATTTAATTTCTTTAAGAGATAGTCAAGCACTGAGTTTATTTGTTTGGTATTTATATGCATCTTCAAAACCACCTGCACATTTCTACTGGCTTTTCTAAAACAGAAAAACATTTGCCAGTCGGGGCTTAATGTATCTGGCCTCCTGTGGTGGGCTGATGCTGCCTGGAAACCAGGTGCCCACCAAACTCATCCTATCACTCCCTCAGCTGGGCAAGGGAGAAAAAATGTAACAAAAAATCTGTGGGTTGAAATAAGGACAGAGAGAGATCACTCACCAACTACTGCCATGGGCAAAATAGACTTGAAATGGGGAAATTAATTTAATTTATTGCCAATCAAATCAATGTAGGATGATGAAAAATAAAAATTAAATCTTAAAACACCTCCCCCACACCCTTCCCTTTTTCCTGAGCTTAGCTTTACTCCAATTTCTCTACCTGCTCCTCACCAGAGCATTGTCTCTGCCCCTCACTCCTCCTGAGGAGGAAGACTCCCCACGTTCTTCCTCTGCTCACATGTGAGTCCTTCCCATGGGGTGCAGTTCTTCCCAAACTGCCCCAGCACAGTCTCTTCCATGGGGTGCAATCCTTCAGGCACAGACAGCTCCAGTGTGGGTTCTCCATGGAGTCACAAGTTGGGCCAGCAAAGTTATTCCAGTGTGGGCTCCTCTTCTCAGGGTCCACAGGTCCTGGCAGGAGCCTCCTCCTGCATGAATTTTCCATGTGGTCACAGTTTCCCTGAGGGACCCACCTTTTCCAAAATGGTCCCCTCCCCAGGCTGCAGGAGGATCTCTGCTACACCATGGACCTCCATGGGCTGAAGGGGCACAGCTGCCTCACCATGCTCTGCATGCAGGCTCCAGGGGAATCTCTGCTCTGGAGCTTGGAGTACTTTGTCCCTCTCCTTCTCCACTGACTTTGGTGTCTGCAGGGTTGTTGCCCTCACATATTCCTCTGCAGTCGGCTCTTGTGCAGTAGTTTTTTCCATTTCTTAGCCAGGTTACCCCAGAGTCAGTACCACCATCACTGATGGGCTCAGCCTTGGCCCGTGGTGGGTCCACCCTGGAGCCAGCTGGGACTGGCTCTGTAGGACACCAGGGAAGCTTCTGGCAGCTTCTCACAGAAGCCACCCCTGTAGCCCCTGCCACTACCAAAGCCTACCGTGGAAACCCAATGCATCTCTGAATGGAAACCATCACCTGATCCTCTTTCTAGGTTTGTTTTCCTTCAGTCCACATCCATTTGCAAAACATGTACAGTGACTGACCATCTGCTTCGCCTCAGAGCTGAAGGGAGTCTACAGCCCTGTCCACCTCTGCTCCCAACCAGTCCCCAAAGCCAAATGCCTGCTGCATTACCAGTTTTGGCACCCTCACCAATGTGATTATTCAGCATGTGGTTTTCCTTCCACACACATCCTGCACACACATCTTCCTGTGAAATTAAACTCAGCTGCTCCAGTATCTGCAATACCTGGAGCCAGAGAATGCAGTCCTACTGCTCCTGCTATCTGTAGGCTTCTTTGGAGTTAGCAAGTCTCTTTGTACTCACAGGCCCCTTGCTCTCCACCAGATCCCAGCCCAGTCATCTTTCAGAAACTACAAAAACCTCTAATGCCCAAGTTTCAACTACACTTTCTTTAATATTTTGCTACATCCTTTTCTCTCTTGTAGATAAAAAAGAGTATTTCCATCCCTCCCTCACTCACAGACTGCAATATTAAGTACAATCTCTTCCAACTATCTACTTTTGTCAAAGACATACCCAAAGATCACAAGCAACAGTGAAGTTGCTTGTGATCTTTGGGTATGTCTTTGACAAAAGGACAAAATCAAGCAAGCATTGATGGCCAAAAGCACTTTCTCATCCTACCAAAGCAATGTGCCTGGCCAGAGATAAGAGAGACTGAAGAGCAGCTAATTCTGTATTGTAGCTAATGCTAGCAAAGATTCACTTTGCCAGAGACATTGATATATTCATGCATGTAATATTATATAAAACCAAATTCTTTCCCAGAGTGTTTCCAAGATAATTGGCATTATTCTGCTATCATCACTAGGGCTCCAATCCCAATCTCTTCACTCTGGGTTGATGGCATGGAGAATCATAGCTGCAGCCTTAAGAATCACAGAATCATAGAAAGGGACCTTAAAGATCATCTACATCCAGCCCACCTGCCATGGGTAGGGATATCTTTCAATACACCAGGTTGCTCAGTGCTCCATCCAGTGCTCCATCCAGCCTGGCCTTGAACACTTTCAGGGATGGGGCATCCACAGCTCTGGGCAACCTGTTCCAGTGCCTCACCACCCACACAGCAGAAAACTTCCTCCTAATATCTAATCCAAACATACTATCTTTTTGTTTGAATCCATTCATCCTTGTCCCGCCACTTACACATGATGAAATGTCCCTCTCCATCTTTCTTGTAGGCTCCCTTCAGGTTCTGGAAGGCTGCAATTAGATCACCCTGAAGTCTTCTCTTCTCTTCTCTTCTCTTCTCTTCTCTTCTCTTCTCTTCTCTTCTCTTCTCTTCTCTTCTCTTCTCTTCTCTTCTCTTCTCTTCTCTTCTCTTCTCTTCTCTTCTCTTCTCTTCTCTTCTCTTCTCTTCTCTTCTCTTCTCTTCTTCTTCTCTTCTTCTTCTCTCTTCTTCTTCTCTCTTCTTCTTCTCTTCTCTCTTCTTCTTCTCTTCTCTCTTCTTCTTCTCTTCTCTCTTCTTCTTCTCTTCTCTCTTCTTCTTCTCTTCTAACAATTCCAGTTCTCTCAGTCTTTTGTTGCACTAGAGAGATGCTCCCTCCCTCTCATCATCTTGGTGGCCTCCTGTGGACTCTCTCCAACGCATCGATGTCCTTCCTGTGCTGAGGACCCCAGGGCTGGATGCAGCCCTGCAGGGAGGGTCTCACAAGACAGAATCCCCCTCACAAGGGGCAGAATCCCTTCCCTTGCCCTGCTGGCCATGCTGCTTTTGATGCAGCCCAGGATGTGTTTGACCTTCTGGGCTGCAAGCTCACACTGACAGCACATGCCCAGCCTCTCATCCAGCAGAATCCTCAGGTCCCTCCCAGCAGGGCTGCTCTTGATCTGTTCATGCCCCAGCCTGGAGTGATACTCATTGCCCCAACAAATGAGTATCATTGCACATGTCTGCTGCACATTTTCTCTTCCAGGACTTACAAATCCTGCTGTTCTTCCACAACCTCTTTTGTCTATGAAGCTGACACAGGAATATAAAGCAATCCTGATTTATGAGAAAGGGGGCTGTGGAGGGAAAGGGACAACAGAGCTATTCTTCAGGAATAAAATTAACACTGCAGCCAACCTACCTCTGCTTCACACTTTTTAGAGCTCACCTACTCTGGTAAAAAAAACAACCAAACAAAAAAAAAAAACCAGCCCAAAACCCAAATCCATAATCCAATTCCACTGTTTATGCTTAATGACTGCATGTTACTATATAAAGAGCAAGCTAGCCCGGTGCTATGCCACCATGAGCGTGGCAACGATAACAGCCTTTGATTGTTCCTAATATTATTTAGAAACTGCTTCCCCACATCAAATTTCCAGCTAATTCTCAGTGTCTTTTCTTACACCTTTCCTTCCCCTTTGCACACAAGTTATCAAATTCAGAACAGCAGCTGAGCTGCCAAGAGAAATGGGGGATTTTAAATTGAAATCAAAGAGCAGAATCTCAATCAATTTCTTATGCCCTTCTCAGCATGTGGTATGGGCGGCTGTGGAGAGAGAATTGCTTAGCCTGGTGAAAAGGAAGAAGGAACTTGGTGTTTATTTGCATTCCTTCAGCTCAAATTGTGGCTTTTGGGGGCACTGGCTATTCACTGAAGATGCTCAGCTCCATGTTTTGAGCTGTCTCTACAGTTTCAAGTAGGAGCGTGATCTCTATAAAAACCAGCTGCAAATATGGTGGTATCAATCTGGCTGGCTAGTAAGATGAGAGGATGAAAGGAGAAAGAAGAGGAGCACCTTTAAAGGGTCACACACACACAGATCTCCTTTGGACGAGCAGCACATGCCAACGAATGAGCAAAAATCCCTCCCACTGGATTGCACAGGGACCCAACAGTACAAAGCCTGAGGACATCCTTAATGAGACTTGCTTATGCTTCACACTAGAGTGAAGCAGCTTTTGAGTACAACAGGGTGGTCACAAACTATCCAGAAGCAGTGCAGCCTTTGGGGGACCTCACTGTCCAACAAGGCACTGGCTGATGAAGTCACGGGAAACAACTTTGCATCAATAAAAGTGACTCAAGACTGAACCCGTGGCGAGAAACAGAACCCCTGGCAGTACCCGACCCAGCTGCCCACCAAAGCAAGCTCCGTCACAAAACCAAGCCCATCGAGCCCCTCTGCAAGGGCTGGGCTGCGGGCAGTGCACGGAGGGCATTTCCCTGGGCAATAGCACCACCTGGTGACTCCAGGGACCGCGGGAGCAGGGAACCGGCTCCGCTCGGCCACGCTGAGATGGGAGCGCGGGAGGAAGGGACACTGACCCTGCCCGGGTGAGCTGGGAGCCAAAAGCCTGGGGAAGGAGGGAAAGAGGACAGCAGGATGAACTTGCAAGAACTAGGAAGGTGATGCAGACTGAGAGGGAAAGAAGAATGCCTGAGCACCTTCCCTTGGAATCACAGGCATCTCCCACTGCTGGGACCACCTTGAGGAGCCCTGTGTGGCAATGGGCAGTGTGAATGTGGCAAGGGCAGCTTCAAAGGAACGCCCCATCCCACAATTAATTTACTGTATTAATGAACAAAGAAAGGAAAAAACCCACAAAACCCATAAAAACCCCACCCAAACCTGCACAGTATCAACAATGTTGTATGCCGCAGAGGGGATATTTTTGGGTTCATTTTTAGGAGACCATAGCTGTGGGACTTCATGGAGCCACTATCTTCCACACAAGAATCACACCTCTAATTGCCTTTTACTGACCACTGGATCAGAAGATCTTCCTGACCATGGCATAACACAGACCAGAAGACAAACCCACTAAACCCACCCTGAGAGGTGCCCTGTAAGTGGTAAGAAAGTGTGTTACAGAATCATAGAACTACAGAATGGTTTGGGACAAAAGGGACCTTAAAGATCATCTGTTTCCATCCCCCTTGCCATGGACAGGGACACCTTCCACTAGATCAGGTTGCTCAAAACCCCATCCAGCCTGGTCCTGCACACTCGCAGCGATGGTGCAGCCACAGCTTTCCTCAGGGACCTCAAACCATGTTTGAGGTGCTCTCCCACCACCCTAGCGCACCCCAATGACATCTCCCTGCTGCCAGCTTGCTGATTTCCCATCTGAGCTCCACCACAGGCACTTCAGTATGACCTCTGCAATGTTCACCATTTCATTTTTCAGGTGAGGATGTGAAGTGGGCCCTGGTTTACCATGGGTCACACTCCCAACACCAACAAAACAGGAACTAAAAGCAAACTTCACAGATCACTCCAGCAAGTCAAACCTCAAACAGGGATGAGCTAAAGAAAGCTAAAATAAATTAAAACTGCAGGTACTGCTTCAATGCCTATGCAATTTTATTGATAGTAATGCCTGGATTTTGGCAATTCCAATGGTCAGAGTTAATTTTCTAGACAAATTTGGGACAAATTTTTTAACATCTGCATGCTGCCATCCCTTTCCTACCTGTTCTATCTCAAAACACACATGGAGTCACAAAAATCCACTTGATGTACTACTCCTCCTGCAGAGAAATTCCTATTTAAAGATACAGTAAAAAATGTGCGAGTAGTATCTACTTAGAAATCCTCATAATTGTCCCTGAAGTTGAAAAATTAGGTAAGGGAAGTAACATACAAGTCACTGTACCTCACATTGTCAGTGATAATGAGTATTGATTGCAGGGTTTTTATCTCTATTGGCCATATGCACACACACCAGCATAACAATTTGGTTGAATATCTTTCATCACCATTGTGCAATGCAGTGATCACAGAAACTAAATTTAGTTTTCAGACAACATGCATAAATAACCTGAGGTTTTCACAGTTAAGTAAACACATTAAGCAACAGCATCCTGACAAATGTTGTTTTCAAGTACAATTTGCCAGCAAAAACTGGGATAAAAAAATTCTGTGTAGTTCTTTCCAAACCAAATTCTTTTCCTAAGTGAACCTTCCCCACATATACTGTAACAGCTGCAACTTTCAAAATACTGGTATCATGAGGAGATTATCTTTGACTTGAATTGCTGTTTGACACACGTTGCTGTTCATACTCGAACATTCTACCTCTTTTCATTGTCAAATTCTATCATTAGGGGTCATGACTTAGAAATACAGGATTGTTAGTGTCACCTAGTAAATACAAAAACAAAATAATTTATATTCCTGTCCCAACATAGAAGATATCAAAAATCTTCCAACCAGTCTGAAATTGATAATCCAATCCAAACACTATAATTTCACATTGCAGATTGCCAACAAGCATCAAGTAATTTTCTTTTATTAAATGAAGGCAGTGGCTCTTACACAAGCAACAATATGCCCATCAACCACAGCATTTGACAAAATAGCTCTTGTGTTCAGCTTGCTATTTCTCTAGTATAAAAACTGTTCAGCAATTGTCTGGAAAAACTGTAAAAGGGCTCAATTACCTTCAAATTTGTCCAACCAAGCTCAATAAGTGCTATTCAATTCAATGTTCAGACTTACTCATCCCAATTTGTAACTCTTCCACCTGCAACTTGTTACTGCATTTCATAGCAGAGAGGAAGAAAAAAGCCACTTAAATTATGAGTTCTAAATGAAACACTAGTTGAAAACTTCAGTCCTGGAGCCAAGAAAGCCCAATCCCTTCTCCCTTGCAGCAACAGGCAAGAGAGAGGAAGAGGGCAGTTTCAGGGGGCAGCTATAAAAACGCACATTTCCTCTAACAAACAGGAACCAGCCTCATGGCCAAGGATCTTTGCTCCAAATTAGCAGAGCCCTGGTACTGGGTATGTCACCTACCAACAACCAGAAGCAAATAACTCTTCCACTGGTCTCTACTGGCCAAAGGCAGCTAGACACCATCAGCCTGGAGTGGGTCAGGAAACAGCACAAAGTTGGGACAGGAACTAAGGATTTTGTACCTGGATTTATTGCCAGAAACTCTGCCTCTGCTCAGCTCCTTTTAGCTGATACAACAACCTGCAAAATCAGCAGCCTCTGGTGACCATCTAAGCCTAAAGGCTGCCCAGCTGCTATGGGCACCCTCTTTATGCAAGCTGCTTTTACAATCTGCCAGTGTTTGGAAAGCCACCTCCATCAACCTTCCAGACACAATAAAACCAGTTTCTTCTGCAGGAGTTATCAGGGAAAAGGGGACAAGTTGAGAGTTTCTGAAATTTTCCAGTATTTGTTATTTACAATTAACTGTAAATTACATGTAGATACTATGCATCCATGAGGACATTAGGCGGCAACATGAAGGAGAGGCCTAAAATCCCTGAAACTGGAGGTTTTCATTTCCTGAATGTATGTGCAGGATGGGAAATGGACAATCAAAAGTTTACCTAAATCTGTGTTAAGAAATGTTTCACCCAACTGTTAGATTTAACTAACCTCAATTAGCAGTGATTTCATATTCATTCCACCTGTTGTCTGGATGTAAAGTTTTCCCTAAGACAGCAAACATCAGCACTCATTTTAAACAGCATCATATAAAGACCCACCTGGTGCTTTCCCCTCTATCACTCATGCAAGCAAACAGAAGAGATAACAGCAAGCACGGTAAAATAAATCCCAGGGCTGAGTTTTTTATCTGTGGGTTTACTGTGTGCTTCTGTGAAGTTACTAAACCTAAAGCTATCTGCACCAAACAGGCTCACAAAAGGGAGGAATTATCAGTGCAAGGCTGTAGCCCTTAAGCAGCTGACTTCTTGAATGTGTTCACCTCCCATCGATTTCATCAGGAATGAAACCTCTAAAAGCTGGTAACACTAGTGCCATGAAATTCAACTTTTTAGGGAAAGGCCCTTAAGAAAAACCAGGTTTTGTTGCTCATACTGATGAGGCACCCCCTTCTCTCCATCACAAAAATAACTAGGAAACACTAACTTACAACTGACTTGCAGACAGTTTTTATTCACCTGGCTATTTTTTCTCATTTTCACTCAAAATCGGGGAACCAGAAATGGTCAAAAAGGGTATAGACTTTGCAAATCTCAACTGAAAACAGGCTGGGGACATTTCAAATGGAATGCTAAACCATGGAGCTCAGTACAGTTAAGGACATCTCCTCAAAGGACAAAGGGGTAGGAGTGCATTTCAACTTTCCCTCCAAAGCAGGAAAAGCCACACAGGAGGTGCTGAGGAGTCACCTCAAGACAGACTGTCTGGATATTAAACACTTCCAGTGTCACAGCCTGAGTGTTTGGGACTACATGGAACTAACTCCAAAGTTCCCACCGATCCCAGACACAGAAGAGCAACAGGCACAGGGATTGAGGAAGACGTATCAACTGGCCAATGAGATCCCACCAGAGCTTCCCTGTGTCACATCTGTGACAGTGTGTTTGACTGGCTGAGAGATACAGCTGAATTTAAAGCAATGCAAGCAACAATTCTGCAGGCTCCACTGGCCAAAAATGTTTTGGAACACAAATGAAACAGCACTGAGACAAAGTCAGGGTTTTAAAATAATTTAAAAGGAAACTGAAGGCTAAAACCAAGGGAGAGGTTGGCAGGGTTTTTTCACCCCATGTTATTATTTCTACTTCCTTTTCTTGGTTTGCTCTGTCTAGCTTTCTGTTTTATTATCCTCAGTTTCTCTTTCCCTTGCTCCTGACTTTACTCCTCTGTGTTCCTCAATCCCTCTCACCAGTCCCCCTACAATGCTCCCACACGTTCTTCCTTGGTCTCAGAGTTTCAGTACTCCACCTCCTCCTCCTCCATAATTCTCTGTTCCTCCAAATCTCCTCCATGCCAACTTCTACACCCCTTTTTCTACTGATCTGCACATCCTTGCAAGTGTTCAAGGCCCTGAGCAATGTTGTCTACAGGAATGTGTCCCTGCCCATGGCAGGGGGGCTGGAATGAAATTATCTTTAAGGTCCCTTCCAACCCAAACCATTCTTTGGTCAAACTATTCCTGAAGAACTTTTTTAGGCTGCAGGGCTACCACTCTCCTTCAGACAAGTCTCTTTAAATTTGGATTTATGGTGTCAAAGGTTGGCCTTCTCTCTGCCTTCTTCCACACCAGCCTAAGGGAGAAGACAAACCAGGCAACAAGATAGGTAGATCTCAGCTATTCTATCTGGCTTTAATGTCAAATGACAGGAATCACTCATGAGCTGTATAATCTCAAATACTTAATTTACCTAAACATTTTATCTTATTCTCCACACATCAGTGCATTCAGCTGTGCATTAAAGCATATGCTGAGCTTCAAGCACGGGATTCAATTTAGCCCATGCAGCAAAGGCTGAGGATGTACCCTGATACTCTGCTGAAGGGGGATTACCCTAATGCTCAGAACCAAACATGCTTAAGGATGCTGCTCAGATTAGGGTTTCAGTAACATAATCTCAAATCAAATTTATGTTATTTAGTTTTATCCAACTGCCATTTTTGTCACATAAAACATGTTCCAACTGTCTGTCTAATGCCCTGGCATGCATTTATTCTTTTCAAATGCACTCTGCAGGAAAAAAATAAACAAAAATATCCAAGGCAGAAAAAAACCCACATCAATTTAAGACAGAACAATCAATTCTGAAGATTATTCCCATAAACCACACTCTGCTGCTGGAGTCATAACACTTGAAGACAAGGTTTAATTCCCTCCCTGACATTTAACAAAACCAAGACAAAAACAAAGTTCAGCTTTTCTTGGATTTTCCACAAGAGCAATAACATTCAAAAAAGAAAACTGCTGGCGTAAGGGATAACGTAGCAAAAACCTCCATGTTTGTAACACATTCAGAAAATTAATATCCTAAAAGGAAGCCTGTCTACACAGTATTGGAAAGGTTAAAGTCAGCATGGACTCTGTACCATGAATAACTTCTGGCCTAAAAGTGGTTGGAGGTTTCCTGTTCATATCAGCTTTAAGAAGGTGTATTTCAAGTGTTGCTATTATGATTCTTAAAATAGGCACTTAAATACTTATATTTAGTATGCAAAGGAAAAAGGAAAAAAAAGATAGATAATGGGCTTCCTATTCAAGAAAGAACATACTCCCTTTCTCATTTCCTAAACCCCTCCAGGAATTAATCAGCTGTGAGATTCATCCACCAAGTGGAAGTGCACCCTTACAGGCTTATAGTGGTGTGTAGCAGTCACTTTTTTGTGGTTTGAGGGTTTTTTATTAACAGAGACTACCTGAAGCAAACAAAATTAGTATTTCCTTCCATGGATAGTAGAAGATGCTCAAAAGTAAAATGGTGACCGTATGTTTACCAACACCTCCTATATGTCAGTTGTAATATCCTTCATAATCCCAAACTATTGACCATAGTGATAACATATTTTTGCCCCCTTAAATCAAGTAGCTAAAAATTGAAGTCTCAAGAGTCAAGCTGAACCTTGGTGTGACACCAGACCACATTCAAGGGAATGCTCTTTTCAATCAGTCTTTGGCAAGTCTGGTGATTCCCAGTACGGCTTCTCTCTGCTGGCACGCACCAGATGTTGACCTAAGGATTCTTTCTTGCCACTGAACTCCCTGACAGGAAGAAATGGGTAGATCTTGAGAATTGACACAACAGCAGTACTGGAGATGAGTTATCAGTTACCAATTACAAGCAGAAGATAGAGAAGGTTAAAGCTATTCCAGTTGCATCCCACAGGTCATCAGTGAGCGTGGAAAGAGATGCAAGTGACTTCAGACACATTCTGTCACCCAGAAGCACAGCTTTGCTGATGCACCATGAGATCCTATCAAGACTTAAGTTTTGTTTGCTGCAGAATTAAATGGGCCCCAAATTTAATTTTTTTTTCATTAAACCCACTTTAGGAATCTTTTGTAACTCATTTTGGCTCTGTATACAGGCTTTAAAGAGAAGGAGAATCTGCTTCAGAGAGCCCCTAACCGTAGGTGAATTCCTATAAGAGTCTGATATTTATCATTTGCAGTTTTTTATAGTACCCTGCAGGGACTACAGTCCCCTGAGGGGTCCAACCAGGACACCCAGTGACGTCTGCAGCATCCTGTCACTCTGCTGACAAAGGAGGAAACAATAACTCAGGGACACTAAGTATTTAGTGGCTGGATTTCATGAACATGCACTTCCACATGTTGCCCAAATAAGAACATACTCTGGCCAAAACAAAAAGTGAAAAACCGTAACTTCTCTACCCTCGCCTGCAAAAAATATAAAACCCCATGCACTAACCAGCATTTCTGTTTAAAAATATCCCAGCGAAAATAAAAAGCGTTTGTTCCACTGCCTGTTGTTCGGCTTTCAGCACAGCCCTGCAAGGCCAAAGACCGTAAATCAACCACTGGCATGTGCTTACACAAGGCTGTGCTCCCAGCTGGCCTCCCATCCACCTCCGCTGGCGGCTTCCTAAAGCTTGGATTTGTCCTTTGGCAGTGGTGCTCAAAACGGTGAGCATTCACGGAAAGGGTGTACAAGATGTTTCAGGAGAAAACTGAAATGTGTCCCTTTCCTGGCATCCTACAAACTGAGATGGAATTTTAAAAATTTCCTTTCACCTTGACCTTGACACCACTACCCAGCCTCTACAAGGTATGTAGTGAGAAGAAAAACAACTCTGTAAGAATAAAAACATCTTTTATTTTGGTTTACTTTGGAAGCACGTGTCCCATGGCAGCTCCAGACACCTCCTGCAGAGTTAAATTCACATCAGCTTCCCTTGGCTACAGCCAGGAGGTAGTGGGGGACATGACAAGGAGCAAAGCACGGCAGGCTTGCTCTGCCCTCTCTAAAAAGCACGGGATGATCCAACTCACTGGCACAATGACCTAACCCACAGGTGTGATGAGCACTGGATGGAGGTAAGACTTGTAGGTAGCTTGTGAGTAGACCAACTCTACCCAGCTCCCAACCTCATTTCCCAACCCTCTTGGAAGGCACCTCCAACCATGTGCACTTCTCTCAAGGTGTTTCTGGGGCACTTGGCTGGCCCCAGAAACACCTTGAGAAAAATACGAGCAGAGGAAGCTCCAGACCTCTTGATGGAGACCACAGCTCCAAAAACAGCCCCCACATCAGTGGAGGCTGGTGAGCCACCAAAGCTGAGAAGAAACTCCTTGCCCTGCACTCAGTTTTCTGAGGCAGCACCTGAACTGTGGGGAAGGTGGGGTCATCAGCAGCCTGCTCTAGTGGAAGGTGACCCTGCCCATGGCAGCAGAGCTGGAACCAGATGATCTTAAAGGTCCCTTCCAACTCAAACCATTCCATCATTCCTTAAGAGTGCAAACCTGCTAAAGCAGTTCACTACAAAGTGTTCACTTCAATGTGCCCCTCTCCCTTCCCCTCAAAACCACAGCGCAGGAAATGGGAAAAAAAAAAGTGTGTGTCCTGATTTTATCTGAAGAGAGATGTGGCCAGGAAATCCATGACTAATAGCAGTCCTGGGAGGGTCTAGCAGCCCTGATGACTGGACAAGTGGCATTTGCATGAAGGAGCAGCAGGGAGGCAAAAGAGCAAGAGCAGCAGGGTTATGGTTCCAGCCTCCCTGTAAATGCTTCTCTCAACAAGCAATTAGCTTGAGAAATTTTAGATAGAATAGGTCAAGAATAGGTGTCTCCAACCTGTACGTGCACTTGCAGTCTGCAGCACCCACACTGCACCCAGCTCAGACACAGCCCAACACAAGCAAAATGCACCAGCACTGTAATTTATGAACACCACCACAGGCAAGTGCCCTGCAGACTCAAAGGCCTTTGCCCATGGGCAGCTCAACTGCGCTGTAACTGCAGCACATCCTACCAATAAATCAAATTATCACCTTAGAAACAAGTCCTACCATCAACCAGAGTTTCAGAAAACACGCTTTAAATGCAAATTAAAAATGGCCTTTTAATATGGCTTGACTTAAGCTAGTTAAAAGGAACCACCTGATGGAAATGAGAGGGTTTTTCTTTTCCCCATGTATTGTTTGCATGCAAAGTTTCTGCCTCCTTCACATAGTCTGTCTCAGCATTACTTCCTATTTTTTTTTAACATAGTTGAGTGCAGTTTTAGCCCTCCTGAGTAGGGCTAAAACTGCACTCAACTATGTTTAAAAAAATTGAGTTTATCACCATTCAGCTTCCTTATTTGGCAGAAAGAAAGAATGTAGAGAGTTTTTTTTTTTTCCCCAGAACTACTGTAGACCAAGAAGTTTCCCAATTTTTTGGCCAGAAATCAAAAAGAGCATGGGGCTGGGGAAATCTAAATATAAAGAGAATTTGAAAAACAGTAGAACTACAGCCTGCATATAATATCTGGGTGATGGCCACTGCATGGATTCATTCAACAGGCAAGTTACAGGCATGGGATGGGAGCTCAGAGATGGCTATCAGCGAATGGGAGCCCATGAAGTGAAGCAACAAGCATCAACCACAGGATACTCTTTTGCTACCCAGCAGATGATTAGTAACAAGCTTCCCCTTTGAGGCTTTGCTGCTACTGAAACCAAAATCCGCTTCAAATTCCTCCTTCTGCTTCCTCAGAAATCCAGTCTGGTTGGGCCACTGGAAACGAAAGCAGAGTGTGGCCTCCACAATCACCTTTTCCTAGAAGGATGTTCCAGCCTACTCTTCTAAGCAATCCCACACAATGCCCTTGGAAGAAATCAGTAAAGAAAAAAATTTTGTAGATACATTAGGAAAGCAATAGGGCCAAGATCAACATGAAATCCTGAATTCCAAATTATGAGAAACTGTTTACTTATATATTTAATGTCTATATTGCAAAACAATCTGATTGTAGCCATTTAAATGTCTTGCAAAATAATATGAAAAGGCTGCTTTAGGCTTCTGAAGACACTTTTTTATTGATACAAGAGAAGAGGCATTTCTTGCTTGGTGCATAACTGGATTTTTATGCAATATTGACAAACACAATAAAAACAAAATCACCAGTCCCAGTCTCCTTTAGTATCAAGATATGCTTCTTTTGACTGACAAAGCAGGGCAACAGAATATGGAAGCACTGTGTCCTCACATTAAATGCATATTTCAGAGTATTCTTCACCAAAGAAGAATACAAAGAAAAAAAACATTTCCCAAGAAAATCAGGTATATTCAGTTCAGCGAGCCTGTGTGCGTCTGTCTTTCAGTTCCCCATGGACTTAAAATCACTGTTCAGTTTCACCTGTAATTTGATGCTTTACTACGATGCAAAAACATAACTGGCTAGGAAAGAGATACAGATCAAAGGGCTCCTTTGATGGAAAGGCTAAAATGATGGACACTTCAAACCAGTGACTTCACAAGACAGACAGCCACGTGATCACAACTCAAAATTTTCTCTCATGATAGAGCTACTTGTTCACATAATAAAATAGAATGAATGAGTAGGTAATGATGAACCATTAACATGGGGAAAATTGCTTGGCAATCTCTGTTTTCTCTCAGACAAGATAATTTTGTAGACAAAATTATAGAAGGCACACATTTACTTCATCAGTACATTCTTCCTCTTTTCATGACCCCCTTTGTTTGCTCTGCTCTCTGTTTTAGGCTACAACAGTGCAGCTGTGGATGCACCCGTGGCTTCTGCACTGTGCAGCGTTATTGTCTTCAGCAGGATGCTCACCTTACCTTGGAGGACACCTTGCACATACCTGGGGACAAGAAAGCTCCTTAACTGGTCCAACCCAGCCAGGGGGGATGCTGTTCTGTTTTTAACAGCAGCTTTCCTATTTGTGCTGGGACATGTAGGCCATAAAAGCATTGACTATGACAAACATTTCAGACACAAACTAAAAGACTCCCAGTGATCTGTGTATATATCTGTATTATAATAATGTAAATTTCACAGAGGAAATGTCACTCCTTTTACAAATGCAGGCTCACCAGCTTCAGACAGCACTTTTATGCTAGCAAGCGACTTCTTATGAGCAAGAAAACGGAGGCACACACAGAAGGGTGAAGAAACAAAGCATCAGCCAGGGAAGACGTGGGCACTATGTTCAGGAAAAACTTTCTACAGGAAAAGCAGTTAAGCCCTGGGACATAACCCCAGGGAGAAGAGTGTGAGTTTTTAAAGACAGAGGAAACAAACATATGTCAGGAATAAGAAGGGCTTTAGGGACAAGGGATGACCTCTGAGCCTCTTCCAATCCTACCTCCTTTGGTCCTGTGATGTACAGTCACAACACAAAAATGTAATAAACAAAAACAGAAGGAAAGGAGTAATGGAGGTCACTTTAGATGGTAGTCAGCAAACCACCTCCTAAATTCTGAAGAGTTGTCAAAGTTTCCTCAGGAAGTGACAAAGACAAGAAACTTTGCCTTAGTTGTAAACCTGGCAATCTCTTCTGCGGTTGCCACACACAATTATGTCAGGATTTGGCAGGGAGCTGTAAATCGCTCCTCCAGCCCACATAAAGAAAATGTTGGGAGCTAGGCACAGGGCACTGAGCAGCCACAGACAGATTAGGAAAGCTGGCAGCTGCACAGCCAGCCACATTTCAGCACTGAAGCACGGCTCAGGAACACAGCAGCTCCCCTACACTCCTCCAGCCCCTCAACAAGGTGCCCACATGGAAACACCATGCAAATCAAAGGAGAGCTACACTTCATTTCACCACACAGACTGAGCTGCAGCTAAAACCTGCTCAGACCCATAAGCATGTAGCATCTGATGCAGGGACAACTGCTGGCAACAAACAACAAACTGCATTGAGAGACCAGGAAGAGTCAGGGGTAATAAGACAGGACTTGGAGTAGAGCTCAAGCATTTGCACTCGGGCAGATGAACACCTTACACAAGCAGATACCTCAGTGCCCAGCAGCAATAATTTACTGGAGGAAGTAGTTTAGGAGCAGGCTTGAGGACACTTGCATGGCAACATACTAAAGGGAGCTGTTCAGCTGCCCTTCTGCAGCTCCTACACCGGAGGCTGCAAGGCGCTGGACAATTAGGCAGGCATCCTGCTCCTCCTCGCCCACTGGCAAGCTGGAACCATCCCTTCTCAAAGAGCTCTGCAATCAACAAAGCCTTCCTTCCAAACTGACTCATTCCCACTCTCCTGCTGCCCCGGATTTCTTCTTTGCCCTTCTCTTGCTCATGTCTCCTCCAACAGCTACAAATCCCACAACCATCATCTTGTAGTGCACTACTCCTGCCTGCTCCAAATCACTTCTATGACACCCACAGAGAGTTTTAAAAACCCCAAGATACTCTGGAGGAAGAAGAAATGAAATGCAGACACCCAAACCCTGTTTTGTTAGGTTAATGCTGAAAACTAGAGGCCAGGCTCCCTCCTGGCATCGTGGGGTTACATCCAGGAGCCAATAACCTATTCCCCATCTTTAGTGCAATGGCTCCAGGCCACTCACTGGTCCTGGAGTACTGCACTGGCCTGTAGGGCTGGCAGTGTGGACCACAGCTCTGTTTTCTCTAATCCTCTTCATCATCTTCCCATCTAGACCCTCTATAGCCAAATGGGGCTCCAGAGCTTGTGGAGAAGCTGGCTTTGCAAACGTTGCACCAGTTGCAAATTTTTTTCCCACTGGGAAATTCTGAATAGGCAGAAATAGGCCAAGCCCAGGGCCTCTGCACAGCTTGAAGCCAAACTGTCAGTGATCCTCCTGTCTGATCCAGAGGTGCAGTCTAGGGCTGTGTTCAGAAGTGGAGAGGGATATGGATTTACAAACCAATTTAATCCATATTTGTAACAAGGATAAGAACTTGTCTTGGGACTAGAACATGCCAGACTGATTATCAAGGGATCTATGACATGCAATACAGATTAACCAGGGTTTTTTCAGGACCTAGTGAAAAAAACCACTGTCAAGATTTCTTTTGGTAGATCTGAGAATATATTTTTGCGTTGCCATCTAGCTTTCAAGCAGATCAGACGATTAATACCTCCATTTGTTCACACAGACAAGTATGGAGCTTCCCTGCTCTAGAAACGTCAACTTCTTAAGGTGATTCATCATCTGAAGGATTCCTCTCTTTTGGGAAAATAGTGTCAATCCCCATGGTAAATGAGATGTCTGTGATCAGAAGGAGAAGGTTTTCTAAGACTATGCCCTCTTAAAATGGAAGGAACATATCCCTAAGTGACTATAACTACAGACACATCTCCCTAAGTGCTACCACTGCCACCCCATCATTTTAATGAATCTACAGAGTAATTGCATACTCTTAGTAACACAGAGCTGCATTATAGGTTTCTTTTCCTGTCTTAAAAAAAACAAAAACAATTGCCTTACAAAATATCCAGTAAGTTTTAATGTTACAAAACATCAATAAATTATGGACATGTGGAATCTCATACCACAAGACATTCTATCTCTATAAAATTATAACATTTTCTCCTGGAGAAGAAAACAAGCAAAGACACTTCCACATATTGTACCACAGACTCCTCATGTTTGTACAAACCACATTTATTTTTGTCACTATGCCATTTTAAAAGTTGAAGGCAGGAATTCTGACCAAGAAAGGAGGAATGGTCACTGCCAAATACTTTGGGTTGAACTCTCCAGTGCCCTGGCACCGCATCCTGGCAGGAACTACTCCAGGGCAAGGTACCCACTCCTGCTGGGCTAAGCGTCAACACAAATCAGAGAGAACTGGAGCGTCTATTTGTGTTTGGTTTTCAAATGTTCAGCTCACTTGGATGACGTAAAAGCAAATTCACTCTCAAAAGCCTTCATTCATGCAGCTTCTCTGAGTGCTTATGGAGATGTAGGCCTAAAAGCAGCCGAACTTGCAGCGGGTAATTTGAGGTGTTTGACTTTTAGAAACTTGTGTACGGGAGTAGTGATGCTCTGCTGGTTACTGTCAGGAGAGGCGGTTCTGTTCCGCGGCGATGTTTGTGCCAACTTGGTGGGCACATTTTGCCGGGAAGCTCGCCGGGTGCCGGGCAGAGAGGGGCAGGCGCAGCCAAAGTGCAGAGCTAAGCACATTGCTGCTCCAGATGTGAAACGCACGCGCGAGTTCGCCAAAAAAGCGAAAGGAGGAGAAGGAAAAAAAAAAAAAAAAAAAAAAAAAAAAAAAGGAATGGCAAAAAGGACGTTCCTGTAAGGAATCGAGTCAAAGAAGCGCTGCTGAATAAAGCCAGGCAAGGAACTAAACAAAGCACCGAGCAGCACATCGGTGAGACGGGACCGGGCCACCCGACACAGCGTCCCGGGACGGGCAGCGCTTTGCTCCGGGCGGCTCCCCACCGCTGGAACGGGGCTCGGGGGGCCACTGCCGCCTGTGACCAGCCCCCAGGGCGGGCAGAAAACCCACCCCCCACACCCGCTACCTTCGGGGCTCTGGCACCAAAGGGAGACCTCGGCGGGGCCACGGCCGCCAGGGGGATGGCTCTGTGCCGGCAGCCCCGCCGCAGGGGGAGCGCTGGGGGAGACCCCCGACAGAGAGCCGCCCTCCGCCTCCCCGCTACGCCCTTCTCACTTTTAAAAAGTTGAGAAACAAGACAAAAACAACAAGCCCCAGAGCCTCCCCCCGCCCCGTGCGCGGCTGCCAAGTTTCGGCGTGCAGGAATTCTCTGCGGCCGAGCCCCCCCGCCCCGCCCGGACCGCCAGACGCGGCGCCCCCCGGGAAGCGGGACAGCCCGGCTGGGAGCGGGACAGCCCGGCTGGGAGCGGGACAGCCCGGCTGCGAGCGGGACAGCCCGGCTGGGAGCGTTCCCCGGCTTAGCGAGCAGCCCAGCTCCCACAACCCCCACCTGCCAGGCGAGAGAGGAGGCGAAGAAAGGGGGGTAAGCGACCCGCCGGTCGCCCTTACTCACTCCAAGCAGACACACTTTCAGCTCGCGTATCGCCATCATCTGCCCGGGGCCCGGCCGCTCCGCATCCCCGGCGCTCCGCACTGCCCCGCCGAGGCGGCCCAGCCCCGCCGGGGCCGCCCCCGCCGCCGGTCACATGCGCCCGGCCCCGCCTCGCTGCTGCCCCCCTCTCCCATCCCATCCCAGCCCAGCCCAGCCCAGCCCGGCGCCGCCGGAGCCGCTCCGGGGCTGCCGCCGCTCCCTGGGCTCAGCTTGGTGAGCGGGGACAGCACGGAGTGGTTAGAGATGGAAGGGAGCTCCGGAGATCATCTGGTCCAACCCTCCTGCCAAGGCTGGATCGATCACCTGGAGCAGGTTACACAAAAGCGCATCCAGGTGGGGTTTGAATGTCTTCAGGGAGACATGGAAGTCCAGCGCTCTGCCACCCTCAGTGGGAAGTTCTTCTTCACGCAGAGATGGAACTTCTTGTTTTTCTGTTTATGGCCATTGCTCCTCATCCCGTCACGGGGAACGACTTAAAAGAGTCTGACACCATCCCTTGGCACCCACCTTTGAGACACTTACATGTATTAATGAGATCCCCAACAGCCTTTTCCAAGACCCAGAATCTCTCCTCATAAGAGAGATGTTCCAGACCCATAACAATCTTTGTGTCCCTTCGCTGGACCCCCTCCTGGAGCTCCTTGTCTTTCTTGTACTGCAGGGTAAATATTTGCTGTTGAGAGAAAAACAGTCTGTGAGAGACGGCATCCTGCAGGGGGCTGTGCATATGCTTAATCCTACACACCGTGTGCTGGGCTAGGCACGGGATGGGGACTGCTCTGGTTGTGAACCATCTGAATCCATCTCCTTTTTCTTTTTTTTTCTTTTTTTTTTTTAAGCTTTTCCTGCTATGTGCAGAAATAATTGAAAATAGTAACTCAATTTTTTTACCCAATCCTGGTAATACGCACCCAATTTGGATTAAAACAGTCAACCTCAGGTTAGTAGTAGGTTGCAGCCCACACATCACATACAAAATTTAAGTTAAACTCATCAGCTTAAGGCTAGTCCTCTGAAATCAATGAAAAAGTCGTAACCACTCTGCTCTTGGTATGCAAGGTTGTAGAATTTATGGAGAAGGATTGCGCACAATAACCCCAGGAAGGCAGAAGAGCATCATCCATCAGATATTTTAAATCAGAGCATCTCTGTTCTGCTTACAGTTTTATTTTGGCTTTTTTTTTTTTCCCCTGCACTAATTTATCAGGTAAAATTGCTAAAGGGAATTGAAGAAAATCTTGATTAGTCATTGTGAGATTACTGCCAGGTCATTAGATGCTTCCTGACAATAAACTGTTGTGACATTCATTATAACACTAATTAGTTCCACACAGAGCCCTGCACTCACACCAACAGGCTGGATGGAGATGTTTGCCCACTTCCAGAGATCCCAAATCCTAGGCCAAGGAGATGCCTGGAGCAGAGCAGTTGTTATCTCCATGGAGGAATGCACGAAGCAGAGTATTCACAGCCTGTCAGGAGAGAGATTATCAAAAGAGAGAGATCAAAGGAGGGGCTCATCAGAGAGATGTTTTTGATTTAATTAAGCTTTTTTTTTTTTTAGGAGAATTTAGCAGAGAAACAAAACACAGCAGGTTTTTTAGACAACCAGTAAAGAATATTGCAAGGATTCTGGCTGCTCGTTGTCTTTCCACAAGAATGCATTATACACTAAAGTATTTCAATAAGCACATGGATACACTCCCTGATGTGGAAAAACTCAGGACATTCAGTTTAAAGCCGCTTCTAATTAGTTTTACAAATTTCAGACAGTAATTAGTTCAACAAATTGACAGGAGATACAAATTTTTAAGGTTTTACACCATCCCACTCCATTCTTTTACAAAGAGTGCTGTGGTTCAGGATCACCTTTCTATAGATTCTTTTGGGGGTTTTGTGATGTTTTTAAAAATTTCTGTATCTTTCATGTATGCTATTAGTCATCAATCGCTTTCCTTTGGTCCAGATTTTGTAATCTTTGAAGTCTGGGATTTTTACTCTATATGTGAAACATTATGCTACCCGAATGAATTTCAGCAAGATGCACTGGAGTTACATTTTCATAGAATCATAGAACCATAGAATCATAGAATGGCTTGTGTTGGAATGGCCCTGAAAGATCACCCAGTCCCAAGCCCCACTGCCATGGGCAGGGACACCTGTCCATTTTTCAGACAGTAATACATCTCACTGACTTCAAAGCCATATTACTACATGTTCACTTGCTGTCTTGACTCAGTACCACCAAAATACAAAAAAGTGCCTGAGATATTTACCCAGGAAAGCAAGTCAGATTCCCCTCTTCCATCCTACCTGGGGAAATTCCTCAAATACACACTGGTGTAGTGTGAGCTCTCACTAAAAGCAGTTACAGCCCAGATCTCAAAAGTTTCTTGTTGAATAGAGCAAATAATTAAAATTAGCTACTTGCAAACAAGCAAACTGTTTTAAACAGTAGCACAAAGATGACCCAGTGGAAGTTGTTTAGGCTGAAACATCAGAAGAGAGGTTGTTAAGGGTAACTTTATTGTACAGTCAAAAAATCTAAAGAGCCAAACAAAAGTTAACAACCAGAGGAAAAAGTAACAATATAGTACTTGTTTAAACAAAGACCCTATGAGCAACAAAAACAACAAAAAAAGGTACCCCCAAAAGTTTTGAGTATCCCCAAAATTAGGGAGATAAGAAGAGAGAAAAACAACAAACATGTTCCAGTATTAAAAAAGCTACTGATGCTCATTCTTCCAGGAACTGGCATAATCCTTGTGTTTGTCTGCATGCAAGACGCTGTGGTCAGGAAAACATTTTTGCAGAATTGGTCATGTTGCAGTGTTTTCAAATGGCTTATTAAAAATAAAGGAAAACAAATCTTTGCATCCCAGAAGCTTGCTTTCTTTTTTTTTTTTTTTTATCCTTCCTTTTGTAGCATTTTATTCAATGAATAATCATAAGTTTTGAAGCAATGGTGTACCTCACTTCTTTCTAACCAACTGTATTTTGGTTTTGGGAAGTACAAAGCCAAGTGGCTTTGGTTTTCAGCAGCCTTCCTCTAGAGCTTTCAAGTCATGGCATGGTGTCTTCCAGTGGTCTGGAGCAATGGCAGCTGGGGCTGCTGATGCCCTTCTCTTTGCCCCTACTCACATGTGTCTGCCTCAGTGTGGCTCATGCTGGTAGATTAGTCCCACGTTTAAAAGTTTTCTATGACCTCAGTCTCCTCCTCTCTCAAAGTGGTGTAATGGTATTTAGAAAGCCTTTACTGGCAGGAAACTGGATGCTTTTGAGGTTCTGGCAGTGTTTGTAAGCTTACGAAGGCATCTACATTTCCTCCTCCTGCTTTCTTTCTCTGTGAGTGACGTAGGTAGAGAAAGATCCATCCAAGACCCTGATGTGTACCCAGATCCTGAAACTGCTGTTGTCTGTCCCAAACACTGATGAGTTACTTCCTTTCTCCCATGTTACTTCCCCTCTTGATTTCTTGGCAAGCATCTTTCTCACACAAAAATGTTATCCCCCCCCTTCACTGGCGAATTCAATCCAGACCCTCCTACTGTGGGCTGCCATCCCAGCTCTTATTCCCAAGGCAGGGAACAGGAGGCAAGTTAACTCCCTGCTGCCCAGGAACAAATGCCTCTGCATCCCTTGGATGACACAAACTTGCAGTACAGTAATGACTGCCACCACAGAAATCTTTCTGGTGCTTGCCCAGGAAACTGCCAAAATCTCTTTAAAGGAAAGCAGCTGCTGCTGAGTAAGCTGTTCCTTGAGTGGGAGGAGCAGCTTCCAGCTCCTAGATCCCATGCAAAATCCAGTGGTTATGAAATGGCTAAAATTCTGGGAGATGCTATTTTTGTTTGTTTGTTTACTTGAGCTAAGTAAATATTTACTTAATCAAAGTTTGGTTACTTAAACAAAGGCTAGAAAAGGACTGCCCTAGAAAAGAATCATGAGAGTCCTGAGACATGAAAACCAGAGAAGTACAGGAATGACTGGGTGGAAATAAGAGTATGATTCTGATGCCAGCTACACAGGTCTTAAGCCACTGCAATTTTTTTTTTTTTAAGTATGAGAAGGTTTATTCCACTTCACTGCACATGCAAAAAGTGAATTAGGTTCTTCATAACCCACTGGTTCCAGCATTAGTGCCTGGAGACAATGTAGCTGGCTGCTACTTCATTTTGTTGTAGTGTTGCTTCATATTTTAGTGTCTTCTGTTTATGGCAGTTGGATGGTCCAGTCACTCCCTTCTGAAGAGAAAAATCTGCCGGAAAAGGTTAGAGGGGAGTAAACCTCTGCAAGATGTTACTTGCAGCTTGACTGCCAAGAACTTTGAAAAGCACCATTATTGCTGTTGAGCAAAACCTGGGAATTGTTTGTATAACGCTTACCAGCATGATTCTTGTTGGACCTTGTAAGAGATGCACTGTTCCTAAAGTGTTTGGGAAACATTTTGACATCTCTGGCATTAGAGATGTATGTTTGTCAAGAGGGTCAAGATTACTCTCCTTATTCAGTGCTAATCCCCAAGGCAATCTCCTATCAAAGGAGTGAAAAATGATGCAAGACTTCTCATTCTTTGCAAATGATGTCCCATAGCCTCAAGCTGGTGATAGTGCAACTTTTCTCCACTTTTAGATGGGGAAAGAATTTTAAAAAAGCTTTTTGCTTACATCAGAAAAACAGAAGCTATGTTACAACTTGAGAACACTCCAAATACCATAGCAAATTAAGCACCAAGAAGGGACAAGAACTAGCTAAAGCAAAATATTGGCTCAATTAAAGAAGAGACCTAAATTAGCTTCAGATGAATTTAGTCTGGAAGCTAGGATTAGGGCTTTCTAAGCCTTTGAAAAGCTCAGTCAGAACAGTAAATGAAAAGTAAACTAATTTAAAGGTACAGCCTTATACAGGTAAAAAGAAGTTTCTGAGATGTTTCTTGAAAAGCAGAAGTCAAGACTCAGTGATCCAACAGATTATTTGTCCATATTGCTAAATAAATTGGCCAGTGGGCTGGGTTTGACTGGGCCAGAGTTAATTTTCTTCCCAATGGCTGGGATGGGGCTGTGTTTTGGATTTGCACTGAACACAAATTAATAGGGTTGGTAATACAGACATGTTTTTGTTATTGCTGAGCAGGGCTTACACAGATCCAAGGCCTTTTCTGGCTCTTCATACTGCCGTGCTGGGGGGGAGGCTGGGAGCATGTGGGAAACTGGGAGAAGACACGTCTGGGGCAGCTGACACCAACAAACCAAAGGAATGTTTATTTGACATCATGCTCCATTTATAAAGTGTGGGAATAAGGAAGAAGGAGGGGACATTTGGAATGATGGAGGTTCTCTTCCCAAGTCACTGCTGTGCATAATGGGGCCCTGCTCTCCTGGAGGTGGCTGAACACCTGCCTGCCCATGGGAACCTGTGAATTTATTCCCCTTTTTGCTTTGCTCGTGTGCGCAGCTTTTGCTTTGCCCATTACATGGTCTTTATGGGAACTCGTGGGTTTTCCAGCTTTTACCCTTCTGATTCTCTCTCAGTCCCACTGGTGGGGCAGAGAGTGAGTGGCTGCCTGGGTCTTGGTTGCTGGCTGGGGTTAAGCCATGACAGCCAGTCAACACCAACTGTTGAGGCTGGACATCAGGTCACAAAGAAATCAAGTTAGAGCTCTTTCTGCTGAGATTGAAATCATCTGTGTGATTTTATGGAATCAGTCCAGCAAAATCAATCCAGTTGCTGCATCCTGTAAATTCCTTATACTGTATGAATTCATACAGTCAGTTCTTGATGAAAGGTCTGTATCTTATTATCAAACCCATTTTCCACATGAGCCTTATGAAAACACTAATGTGAGCCCACAAGGCTGCACAAATCCTTTGCCAGGTATCATTCCATACAAAACCATGCCTGAGCATGCAGGTGTTTGCAGTGTAAACACCAATCCAAACAAAAGGCTATTGTGATTTCCTGTACCAAGGAAACAGGGGGTCACTGAATGGGGGATATTCAAGGTTGCAATTTTGAAGTTTCTGTAGTTCTTGTAACATGTTCTGTTTTGCAGGTCCTCATTTTGGGCAGTTTTGAGAACAGTTTGTAAAGACAGCATGGCAATTGTCCTGAGTGTGCCCCTGGAGATGACAAGAACAGTCTCAGTTTACTTTTGATGGTGCTGACATTGGTTTGCTTTCATGCTTCTGGCATAGGTGACACCTGTTACTTGCTGCTTGAAAAGGGAATGTGAAGATCAGCTTTACACAACTATCAGTGGTCTGGTTGGAGTGAGAACTGGAGATCTCTACTCAAAATTCAGGCAGTCTTTGCAGCAGGTAAGTGATAACTTCTTGCCTTCCAGTTCACTGCAGGAGCAGCCCAGCGAGGTTCTCATAAATTACAACTGGATTTACTGAATAGACATGCTGTTTCCTTCTAGCAGTATATTCCACAGTACACTATTCTTGTATAGAGTGGTGCAGTATCTGGTTTACCACCATTAGCTTTGTATGAGGTGAAGGAGCCTGTGTTTACTACCAAATGAAAGGAGAGCATACACAATTCTCCTTTTAATTAAGCTTAGCCTTATAAACTATGAAAAGGGTTTTATATCAAGGCCAAAGTTTTATTGTCAAGCAAGCAGGCTTCTATTGTGCATACTGCCAAGGAGAGATAACAGCGCTCTTATACTTCAGAAATTTGTCCTGCCAAGTGAGCATCGGGTTTGTCTAAAACATACCCAGCGTGTGCTGCCAGACAGAGAAGGTTTGAACTTCACATTGATTTTTCTCATTAAATCTACAGACAGTGAATGTACATTGATGGGTGCTTCCTCTGGTTACAGAAGACCCAAACAGGGACCTTCCAAACAAGGCTCAAATGAAAATTTTCAAATGAGAATGCATCTATCCAACCTGACCTTACAGTAGTTTAGGCAGTGAGAAGGGTGTCTGTATCCAGCTTGTGGTGTTGCTCCTACCTTTTTATCTGCATCAGTGGAACTGGGTGTTCATGAGGAACAATCATGAAGCAACTGCAAAGGAGAAATTAAAATCCAATTGTAAGCCAGGTGGTGACAGAAGAGACTTATGTCTTAGTCTTTAGTATTACATAGGAAAGTTGATTCCTTTCTTTGGATTTAACAGTGAGAGGGTTCTTTGCACTCCCAAAAGAAAACAGGAAAACAGTATGAGAAAGGAATTTCAGAGGGATAAAAATCTGATTATTTTGATGATGAGAAAGAAATTCTCGTCAATCCAAAAAATCTACAGCATAAAAGATAGAGTTCCTTCCCCCCCCCCCCGCCCCCCCCCCTTTTGTTTTGTTTCTGCTATGAATAACATTTTTGTGTTGAAATGAGTTTAAGTCTGAGTTTGGGAGTGTGACCTCCCCTCTTCCCACCACTAGTCTAAACAGCCCTGAAATGCAAAGGATTTTTGATGTAAATTCCCTTTTTGAGTCTATGTCCTCTATGAGGATAAATTAACCCTTAAAGAAACCTGCAGTTTTGCAAAGTTTTGACAACACAATTTATAATTATTGCTGGTAATGATGTCGGCCCCTTTTCATTTCAGGACAACTCTTTGCTTAATGTTTATTTCAATTTCCTTGTACAGCAGTGGTAGTACTGCCTGTTTATGGACCTCAGAATCTAGCTCCAAAACAGATGATCTCAGTTTGTTCAAACCTAAAATTAAATAAGAATTTAGTGTGCTTTGTTTTGTATGTTTTTAAATATATATTAATAAAATATATTACAAGGGGGAAAAGAATGCATTACTTCATCAATAGCTTTAATTTTCTAATGAGGAGTAATAATATAGTAATCTCTCCAAATAAGCAATAACTTGTCAGGACCTTAACTGCACCAAGAGGTGCTGATTACCCTGACAAAACTAATAGCTAAGAAATTATCTTGAGGAGCAGAAACTGCAAATATGCACAATGCAGCCTGCTTTATCAGTCCAGCTAATTTTACCCTCCTTCTCAATCAGTTCTGGTAAATTCTTTAAAGATGATGGGTGCATTAGGTCCAAAAATCCTGCAGTACACTAGGAGGCTTTAAACACTATTTTTAGGGCCATTAAATGCAAAAGAAAAGTTCTATACTAGGTCCGCGCTCCAAGGGTCTGCAAACTTACCTTCATCACACATAGATAATGGAATCATACCTCTCACTTTCACAGTCAGAAAAGTTTTAAGAATAGATGAGAATAAAAAAGTAATAGAGTAGTGAGTTGTGAAAGTGTAGTTTAAAGAGAACTAGCACTAGTTATCTTCAGCAAAGGAATCAGCAAAGTGAAGGCCTATCTGCAGAACAACTTTAAAGAGAAGCTACCATGGTCATAATCTTTCTTATGATATCAGAACGGTGGTAAACTGGATTAGAAAATAAATCTGATGCTCTGGCAGAGACAAAAATGTCATTTCACCAAAACCCAAAAAGAGTCAGAAGTCTCATTTTGGTGTTAGAACATATTAAAAAATTCTAATTCAATCTTCAAGCCTTAGTTGAAGTGAGTTTGAGCTAGTAGTGCCAAGTAATTCCTTTCAGTAAGACAGGTGGCTAGAATGGTGATGTGGTCCCTGACCTGCTGATCCAGGTGTGCATGCAGTCATTAGCAAGGGACAAGCCTAGCCTGTGAGCAATTTGGACTTTATGTGAGCCACTACCGTTGACTTAACTTCTGAGCATGTGACTTAACTGTAATTCCTCTTCTAAAATAGCTCAGATGAACTGCGTCTTGGTGGGAATATCCCTTTGGCTCCTACATGGAGAATGGGAGCACTTGGGCATCTGGGTGACTTAGGTCATGACAATTTCCAATAGCCTGAAAAGTAAGGAAATCAGACCACTGGAAATAAGAAAGGATCAAGGAAGCTGGGTCCCTAATGATTTGCACAGAGGATGAGGAAAAAATTGAACTACTGACTGGCTTTATCCTGCAGGAAGGGAAGGTTAACAATACTGTGGGAGTTCAAAGACTTCCATCCAGATGCAGAGCTGCCTGGACGTGTTATCCCACAACACCAGAAAGTTCATAACGCCTTATTTATTCCATCACAGGAGCGAGGACATGAAGATGTCTTTGAGGAGGACACCTCTGGCAGACCTATTTTTGGGCTTGTCACAAAAAAAAAAAAAAAAAAAAAAAAAAAAAGCTCGAGGGCTGATTGATTGGCTTACCCAGGGAAGCAGTATGATAGGCGAGTAATCAGGCTCAATGTACATATGCTCTGTTAGTGGCATATCAGGAGTGAAATGTGGAAGAAAAAAGAATGCAGAGATTTTTGAAGATAAGATTACCTAAATCCTGCCTTGAAGCAAGACACGCAGCTCCCTGCTCTTATCTTCATGAAGGATCTGTCTGCAGATCAAAGAAACAAAATCATGCTACAGCTTCTTTTTTTCAAGATGAGCCAATTTTTCACTGCTTCTCCTCTAACTTGCACTGGCATGCTGTACACTGCTTGCTTTTGTGTTTGCTTATCAAAAGGTATCATGAGATAATTAATGCATATAAGATAGAGCTTTCCAGGAGAAATATTTTTTCCTTTATTCTCTTAATATCCCGAAGTTTTGTTCCATGACCGTTCTGAGATTAATTTTTCATGGGCAGCTGAAGGACACCACAGCAAGTGCAGTCTTCTATTTAATCTGTTTCTCACTGAGGCAAATTACAAACCAAAATCTTTCCTGTGTATTTAATCTAATATAAATCTTAACATTTAATTGAGGGAAAGGATGTAATACATTATTTGAAGCTAATCCATTAACCTATAGGTTAATAGCATTCATATCCTTAAAAAAATCACAGTTGATAGGAAATTCTGAGAACTAAATAACATCTTTGGAATATTAGTTCTCTGTACACTGGTCTTGCGAAACAGCAGATTACTTTTCAAAAGAAAAGGTGGAAAGCCCTCTGAAAACATTGTATCTGCGCCGATTCCTGCGCCGAATCCTTTCCAGCGCTAGGGGCAGACCGAGAGCCCTTTTGGCTCCTGTTAGCAGAAGAGTTCACCTCGTCCCATTCTGTCCCTGGGGTATGAACGTGAGTCTTGCAAGCTCCTTCTCCTCCATAAAACTCTCCCTCTTGAAACAGTGCATCCACAGCCTTCCTTTCGCTAGTTTCACTTTTATTTCAGTAAGCTGTCCCACCTCACAAATGCATGAATTTTGCCAAGGGAGCAGTTAGGACCAGGCAGGGCCAGGCTAACAAGGTGTTTATGCCCTCTGAGTACATCTGAGTGGACAAAGCAGGGATAAAGGCAGAATACTCTGTTCCTACTGTTTAGCAAACAGTATATGATTAAAAAAGACGTAATTCTTGATCAGGAGTCAAAGAAGAATCAAACATAATGTATTTAAACAGATGTTTCATAAATATAACAGCCTGATTTTTAATAATGGAACTCAGGACAGGATTATCCCTCCTGCCAGTATGAAGTCCTCTAAGCAGGGCTCAGTTTCTCAGTGTTAGAGCTCCTTGTTCTCAGTACGAGTGGCTTCTTAGTCTCACAAACAAAATCAGCACTGTGGTTTTCAAAATACTGCCTGGAAGGAGATGCAAACAGGAAGAGTGCAGAGAGGGTGAGGTACATGCATGCAAATGTACAATCACAGCATACCCAGCTCAGTATGCTTATGGATGCCAAATTAACAGCAAAAATCACATTTAAATAAAAATGTTGCAGCCACTCTGTTAGGGAACAGATAGAATTTTCTTCTGTGTTGCAACTTCAGATAATGTCCCTTTAAATCAATGTTATTTTTATTAATTTTAATACTTTTCCTGTCTTTTACTTACAACCAGTCTGACTGTAGTCTCATTGCCAATGGCATATCTGAGGGTGAGTGCTACAAATTTTTTAGTTTTTACTTAAATATTTTCAAAGCAGGGTGGTTCACTGGAATAAATGGCAGTTGGAAATATACTGAGGTTCTCATGGGCTAAATCCATCTTCATTCAGAGAGAAGATTTCCTGTATGCTGTGCTTGACAAACATATTACACTAAATCAGTACTTTGATCCCACCCAAATTCCAATACCACTGTGCATACTTTGTCTGTCTTACTTTATGAATCACTCTATAAAACACACCCAGTTTAAGATATTATTGGCAATGCTACAGTGTATGTACATTAAATCTCATTTTAAACAGAAACCTTGGAACCGGGAATGTTTCCAGTGCTTGAATCCAAGAAGAATTTGAAATGCATAATGTAAAGCATCTTAATATATTCTTCTGACACCCTTCAACTGAGTTAAAAAATATTACAGTTAAAAAATATTACAGCTTGCATTTGTACCTCAACCAGGCACCCAGGAGGTCAAGCCCTATATGATGGTAAAAGAAAAGGAAATAATAATTTTTATATCAAGTGAGCAAAGCTGATTTGGAAATTATTGTAAGAATCAGCCTAGTCAGGAGCTGCTTTAGGGCTGTAATTGCTCTTTCACATCTTGGCTAATTTAATTAAACAGAGAAACTATTTTTGGACTAGACAGTTCTTTAAACTTTTGGTACCTTCTATTACAAACCATCTGGCCCTGTACATAGTCAGGTCTCTTAACTCATACTTTATTACTGTCTTCTTCAGAAATTATCCATGGGGTTTTGTGTGTATTTTTATCCCCTATAGTTCAGTGTACAATTATTTCAGATAAAACACTTAATTCTTTGGATCCCCTCCCAGTTCAATAGCTGAAAATTTCAGTGTAAGAACCAGCACATGTCAAGAACCATCATTCAGTTCTTCTCTTTATTTTGGGTAGCTTTTTGGTGGTTGTATCCTCTGTTTTATAATTCTTTCCTCATAGCCTGTAATCATTTTCTAACACTGTAAATAAGATAAGCATTGAGGGTTTTTTATATTATCGGCCTTCACTTTGAGAGGAACAACAGTTTCAGCTTTAATTAATTCTTCAGTGAAAGGACCTCTGCTATATTTTGCATATATTTGACTGGTCTCCAAGTGTCATGCCACAGTCTGTCCGTACCTCTGTCTGGGCCCAGTGCTACCTGAAGTGTAATTACACAGTTGCTGATTGAGGTGGACCAGAAGCAGAATGAGCTCACATCTGACCTCAGAAGACTGAACAAACACATCTGAAGGCTCCCTCCCCCAGAGGTCTAAAATACACGTGTGTAACTGACCCTGAAATTCAGTGTTCTTCCTGCAAGAGCCAGGGTTATCTAAACAAAGGGTTCTTAGGAAGTAACCTCTTGACTTCTCCACCCCTCACATTTTTAAGGATTGACAGGTCCTAGCACTTGCACAGACCAGGATAACAAGCCGTGTCCCATAACAATCATTCTCCTGACATGCTTCCCACTGGCACCTACCACCCTTCAGATCAGCAAAAAAAGAGCTTGGCTGCCTGCATAGGCATGTACCCAGTCCACCCTGACTAAATGGATTACACACTTGTTGGCTGAATAGGGTGCCAAGAAGACTTCCAGCCAGCTCGTATTCATGTGGATTATGAAAGAGTGCTACTCCTGAGTCCAACCTAAGTCCAGTTAAAACATGACAAAGGTCTGTAGACAAGGTGCCAGACTCCACTTCTGCCAGGATTTAGGTTTTGTTTCTGTTTCATTTTGGGAAAATGCAAGGTGAGTATAAGAAAACAAGCAAGAAGGTTCAAAAACTGTCAACGAGAACAGAATTAAATGTGCTGCACACAGCAGCTTGCTGAGAGTAGTTTGGATTGGAGGACAGTGGGGAGAGCTTGTGCTGAAGGAAGAAGAGAAAGCATCTTAGGAAGAGACCATTTGGAGGCATGTAAAACTCATGGAAAAGGAGGTTTGAAGTAGTGACAATTCAATCCCATTTGTCCCTTTGAGATATGTTCTGGGATTTTGGTAACTGATCTCTGTTCAGAAGAATGCGAGCCACCAGCTTGCATGTGTACGTGTGCCAATATCTAAGCAGATCTAAAGAGATGTAAATTTAAACTCAGTAGACCAGGAAGCAAAGGAGTGAATAAATGCAAATATATTAATCTGAATATCGGGTTAGGTATTTCCAGGCAGGGACTAGTTGGGTGGGGAGGGGAGACTGCGTGGGCTGAGGAAAGGCTGGAGAGTCCAAGGGCTAATCTAACAGGGAGGGTCTGGCCTGGCTACAACTGAGAGCTGGCACAGTAGGAACCATGCATTAGATTGCTACTGTCATATATGTAATGGCATCAGATAGCAAAAAATAGCACAGAAGATCTTTTTTGGGGTATATTTTATTTTATGCACTAATTGTCATCTCAGGCCTGAAGCAGTATCAAGCACATCACTTTGCTTCTTTTGTTCTCTGTGTCTTTACCTGTAAGATGACAACAATTTATATTCTTTCAAAATGATTTGGAGATCTAGGATGAAAGGTTGGGGGATAAATGTATCTACTACAATGGTATCCCAGCTGCATATATAGGTGCTTGCTGGAATTTCTTGAAATAGCCAAAATTCACCTTTTTTTCCCTTGTCAAAGCAAACAAAACCAAAATAACAAAACAAATACAAACAAACAAATGCTCCCCCCCACCCCGGGAAAAAAAATCAACAAATTTCCCCCCCAGGCAATTCAGTGAGGAGAAGATTCAGTAGCCTTGTTCCCTTCTGATATGACAGTGAGACACCTCTGAGAACCAGGAAATCCAGAGCTAAGGTAGAGCAGTACAACCTGAACTCTGCATTGTTTGATCAGTGATTCAGTCTTCCTGTAACACACATATGCATGACTCCTGAAGCAGAACATCTCAGAGCTGCAGCACTTTAAGCGCTCTTAAAGGAAAACTTTCTTTTAAGTGCTCTTAAAGGAAAACCTGTGTCCAGGTGAGTGCTACTGCATGAGGAATCCTGCACATATGCTGCAGTCAAACTCTGAGACCCATCTCCTTGAAACAGCCCCTGATGCAGTAATTCTTTGTGCTCTTTCACGGTCAACTTCAGCACCTGAATGGTCAGATACAGAGACTTTCACTTCACTGCTATTGAGATGACAGACCACTCTTTTTTGGTCTTTGGCCAAAGGAGTTGTGGATATCACCACTGGTCATGGTCTGAATTGAAAAATGTGGCATCAGGACTTGTCTCCTGACTTGCATGTCTCTTCCTTTTGCCCACATGGCAGCTGCCATCTCCATGTCACCAGTGCAAGAGATTTACTTGAAAATTAATGCCAAGAGCCACTGCAAGCTCCAGGTGCAGTCTTAATTCCACACTGGGATGTACCTCAGCTGGATATTTCCTAGTGTTAAGAGGTTTGAGAGTCACTTGAACTTGCCACAGAATTTGCTGCTGACCTGAAGTGACATGAGGAGCCCACAAGGCAAACTTTATATTAACCAGGCTCTTTCTCAGCAAATGTAGGTGTTAATTTATTCATGGTTGGCATATTGTGTGTTTAAAATCCTTCTGCAAGGCCTTCTCTGAGAGCAGTGGTAGCTGAACTTTAATGCTAAAGTCATCAGGTTTGCCAGTTGTCACCAGCTCAAAGTCTTGCCCAGGAAACAGCAGAAATTAAATAAAACGGAGTGATGCACAGTTAAAAACTTTTGCAGCCACAAGGAATACAGATATATAAAAAAACCCAACACAAAACAAACAAAACACTACCCCTCTCCAGTGTTTTTATTGGAGAGGGAAAAAAGGAGTAGGGAAGGGAAGAAGAGAAGGAAAAGGGAAAGGGAAAGGAGAAGAAAAGAAACATTTTATGATGAACCTCTCTTTTTAGCAGAAATGCTTTACTATGTTATCAAATGCAAATTGACTGTAAATCCCAGACTTCAGCCACTGGGTTTTCACATGTATCTATACATATTAAAGGTATGTGTGTGCTTCTGTATATGTATCTTATTCTGTATATTTACTTATGGGCCAAATTTGGTTAAACACTCTGTAAAGAAAAAAACGATGGTCCAGAAAGCAAAGCGTGAATGGTTGAACCATCAGGGACAACACATGCAGGCAGATGGAATCCTGGGGGTGGCCAAGAAGACAATGAGTCAGGATTGCTCAAGAGGATAAGGAGTTGCCTTGGTGCACCAGCAGTCTAACCCTGATCCATTTCTTGATAGGCTTCACAGGAAAAGAGAGTTTCACAGAGGAATCCAAAGGAGGATAGGGAGATGGCTGCAGATATTTATGAGAAGCTCTTCCCACACATGAAGGCAGCCTGGGAGAAATGCAAAGCAACTTAATATATGGACATTAAAAGCTGTCACTATCTGAGCAGACCTGCTTCTTCAAGCAAATGAGCAAAAATAGATAATAATACCTTAGGTAATAAATAAAATAACACGGGTGAGTTCCATGTGCAGCACTGTTTTTGAGCCTGAGGTCCTTAGACCCGGAACAGTTTTACATGAAAAGATGTCACAATCAAACTATGGAATAACTTGTTGCAAGTATGTCTAGGTGCATGTCGGGTATCTTGTGTTTAATGTGCAAGTCTGAAAGGATTTATGTATTATTTTATGTAAATACTACACTTTTACTTTATGGAAATGTCTTCCTGATTGCTATGGACTTTTTGAGATACATCCTAGAGATAACAATGCAGGGTGTCTTTTATCAAGTGCAAAGGATCTTGTCAAGGAGCCTTCCATTTGTATCCTTCCATCCCTAGCTTGAAGCAGTGGTGTAGTGTTTGTAGTGTTATTTCCTTGAGATAGAGTGTGAGAATGTGAGTTTACCATTCTTCAGTTCTTCACTTCCCAGTGCCTGTAAGGGTACTTAAGTTGACTATGAGAACTCCAGCACAAAATCTGCTAGAATGTTTTGGTAAGTGTTACATTACTTGCTCCTTATCAGGTCTCATCTAATAAAACAAGGCTGTCATGAAAATTTTCTTCCATAATTTGGTGCGCTGGTTTGGAACAGCCACTCATCTGCCAGAGTCAGCATCTGTCCTGCAGTTACAAGGTTCTCTGTCTGCCTCATCCATGACAAGTGGCAAATCTTACCATCAACTTGAACTTTGGATCAGGCCCTGAAGGAGTGCCTCTGGATTTACTGAGGCCAACAAGTTTAGAAGTACCTGGTTACTTATTCATTAAATGGGATTTTTCATTGAGTGTTGGCATTAAGCCTTTTTTTTTTGTTTGTTTGTTTTAATTAAATTATTTCCCCCCTACCATAGTGCTGTCACTGTATGAGCCAAAGGTTTTGCCAGAGTTCCTGCTCACGGAGGAAGAGACCTTTCCTGATAGTGATGGTGCTGGACCCAACTGTGCCTGAGGAGCAAAGTCTGATGTTCTAGAGGTAACACCAAGCACAAAACCCCCTGCAATTCCTGGACAATTATAATTTGTAACACACTGATCCTTGTTATCTGTGCTATTTAAATACCACATGGTCCTGCCTACAGAGAAAGAACCAACAACCACTGAAGATCCCAAGCACATAGGAAGATCCAAAATTAATTTATATGATCTTACGTTCAGTATGACTGCTTGCAATTGTCATTGCTTTATTCAATAAACTATACTTCCCCTCTTTAAACAAATGCACACATAGGAATTCTTAAAAAATCCTAAATATCTAGAGGCAATTATATATGGAGCAATAATTAATTGATGATAATTAACACTATTAATACATTTTAAGAGCTGGTCATTGTAAACCCAGTTCTCATAGATGTATCACATTAAGTTCTCCTTATGATGATAACCCTAATAATGCTTAAGGTAGCTTTGATGCTCTCAGAACACAGTAATCTGTGGCTTGTAAGCATTAGTGACTTTTCTAAATGGTTGGAAAAATGAGTCAGACCCCTTGATTCATTCAGTAAAATGAAGTGCATAAAATTTTAGTTGTGAGAAACATTCTTAGATTCACTTCTACTGAATTCAGTGAGAGCAAAACTGATTGTGGTGAATGATGCCAAGGAGACACGAGAAAACTTCCCAGAAATAACTTGCAGTAATAAAGATAATAAAATGAGGTCTTGAAGTGCACCTAACTTTTCTGTTCTAAGTCTATTGCTATCACATCCAGCACTGCCAGAGATTTGTGATGTCAAATATTTCCCCTGAATCTCTTCTTAAATTACACTGGCAGAGAATAGCATGGTTCATATAACTTAGTCATGGTGAATTTACTTGATTTACACAGATTTTGAGGTTATGTATCTGAACAAAAGAAAATGTAAGATAATCAGTATCCAGTAGGCCCTAGTGGCTCATCCAAAGATTGAACAGGTGTCAAATAGGACAGAGCTTGTTCTACTACAAGGATTGTAAGGAAAGGGATGTATGGATTTTAAAAGAAGATTACACATTTTCATTCACCATGGCAAAGAGAATGAATGGCTATGGAGATTTAATCCTTGTACAATTCACCAAATGAAACCAAAAATTGTTAAAAAGCAGCTTACAAGACATACTATCAAACACATGGTTAAAAACAGTGCTAATGAAATTGCATCTTTTTTTGCAAGCAAAAAAAAAATTATTTTGCTTTTCTGTGTATTAACAACTTCATCAATTATTATGGAGGTTTAAAACAAGATTGTGGAAGACTCAGGTAATATTCCCAGGTAGCACTAGTACCAGTACTGGTCCTTTCCTCTATCAAGTGCCCTGGTTATCAACTGAATAGAGCATTTGTTTCATCCAATGGTTTTAATATTCCAATTTACAGTGGAAAAAAAGTCTATTAAAACAGTTGAAATGAGAACCATCAGCAGTGACCAAAAGGTACAGCCAAAAAAAGCAGAAAACCATGTGCATGTTTGTGCCTATGTACACCTAAAGTGCCTGTTTTTAAAGCAGAAGTCAGAAGACACAGCAGTGGAGTGGGGCAATATCCCGTGTGTTTAAGCCATGCTGCAGAAACTTGGCAATTCACATGAGGAGGATGCTCATGGGCTATGCAGTGGTGGTGGCACAGCTGCCTGTCACAGAACCACTAGGTTTGGAAAAGATCTCTGGAGATTATCTGGTCCAAACCCCCTGCCAAGGCAAGGTCTCCTAGAGCAGGTGAGGCAGGAACACATCCAGGTGGGGTTTGAATGTTTTCAGAAAGGGACAGTCCATGACCTCCCGGGACAGCTTGCTCCACTGCTCTGCCACGCTCAGCGTGAAGTCTCCCTCATGTAGAGGTGAAACTTCTTGTGTTTCAGTTTATGGCCATTGCTCTTCATCCCGTCACTGAGAACCATCAAAAGGAGTCTGGAACCATCTTCTTACCACCCACCTTTGAGATATTTAAATGCATTAATGAGAACCCCTCTCAGTCTTCTCTTCTTCAGACTCAACATTGCCCAACTCCCACAGCCTCTCCTATGAGAGAAGCTCCATTCTCCCAATAATCCTTGTGGCCCTTCATTGAACCCTCTTTAGTAGCTCCGTGTACTGAGGAGCCCAGAACTGGACACACAGCACTGCAGATGTGCCCTCACCAGTGCCCAGCCGAGGAGGAGGAGGATCATCTCTCCGGACCTGCTGGTCACACTCTGCTCTCTGCTAGGTCACGGAACTTTCCTCCCCAGGTAACCCCAAGACGCCGGCGGCAAGAACTTCTTCGGCTCCGCTACCGCGTCTGGAAGGGCCCGCACGGTGACCACGGCGAGGAGCACCTTCGGGGCCCTTCTTCCAAGCGACTCCACAAACTTCGCGACGGGGGAAGCTCCGTGGCCTCGCCTCAGCCCGTCGGCGGGCGGCAGGAGGAGCCCGAGCCCAAGCCCCGAGTTGGCGGAGGAGCGCGTAGGGCAGGTGAGCGAGCCGGGGCGTGTGGCCGAGCCCGGGCCCTCTCCAGCCCCAGGGCCAGCCCGGGCGGCTCCGGCCGTGAGTCACAGCGCGGCGAGGGGAGGCGCGGCCGCCTGAGCGAGCGAGCAAGCAGCGAGAGCGGCTCCGCCGGGCGGAGGCGGGGGCAGCGTGTCCGGCCCAGACCCCTCCTCCCGCCTTCCTCCGCCCGCTCCCTCCTCCCTCCCTCCCTCCCTGCGCGGCTCTCCCGGGGACGCGGAGAGGCGCCGCCGGGCCCGGGGCCTGGACCGCACGGGTGCCCGCCCTCTCCCACCGCCGCTCCCACCGCCCGGCCGCGGGCTGGATGTAGCCGGGCGCCCCGCGGGGGCTGCAGCAGCAAGATGGCGGGTAGGCATCGCCCCCCTCCCCCTTCCCGCACACGCCGCCTCCCCGGCGAGGCGCCAGCCCTCCCTCCTCTATCCCCCCTCCTTCTCCTCTCCCCCGCCCCGGCTTCGGGAGCGCTGCCCGCCGCTGTCCGGGCTCGGAACGCAGGGGCTGCGGGGCGGGTCGCGTCGGGGGGGGCGCAGCCCGCGGGCGGGGCAGGGTCACGCGTGGCACCGAGGGTCGGCGGGCGCATTGGCACATGGTGCGTGTGTGTGTGTGTCTCCCCCACCGCAGATCTGTCGCTGCTCCAGGAGGACCTGCAGGAGGAGATCGACGGATGTGAGTGGGGACGGGGGGGGAGCGGCGGGGCGGCTTTCGGGCGAGGAAGTGGCTTCCGCGGGGGAGCGCCCAGGGTGCATTGTGGGAGGCGGCGGGGAGGAGGAGGAGGAGGAGGAAGCCATGGCCATGCTCCGCGCTTCCCGGTGTCCATGACCCGGTCCCGGTCGCGCGTGGGGCTGCGCCGGGCGGTCCCGCGGGGTGCGTTGGGCGGCGGGCGGGGCGGGGGCGCCGTTAGCGGCCGCCCCGGAGGGAGCGAGGGAGGGGGGGAAGGAGGGATGGAGGCAGGGGAGGCTCTGCTTGCGGGGCGGCGTCCCCTCATGGCCCGGGCACGGCGGGGCGCCGGCGGGGAGGAGCAGGAGGAGGCTGGGGCTGCTGCATCTGCAGCAGCATGTGGGTTGCTCGTTCCTTTTATATCTCTGTATTTTGTATATATATATTTTTTTTGTGTCCCCCATCCTCTCCCCCGTCCACCCCTCCCCCTCAGGCTCTCCCTTCCTTTTGAAGGGTCTGGAGCACATGTCCTGTGAGGAGCAGCTGCGGGAGTTGGGGGTGTTTAGCCTGGAGAAAAGAGGCTCCAGGAGGGACCTTACTGCTCTTTACAGCTGCCTGAGCGGAGGTTGTGGCCGGGTGGGGGTCGATCTCTTCTCCCAACCAACCAGCGACAGGAGAGAGGCCATGGCCTCAGGGGAGGTTCGGGCTGGACACCAGGAGGGATTTGTTCTCAGAAAGGGTACTTAGCTATTGGAATTGACTGGCCAGGAGGCGGTGGAGTCTGGGTGCTTGGATATTGGAATTGACTGGCCGGGAGGCGGTGGAGTCGCTGTCCCCGGAGGTGTTTAAGGAAAGTGGACGTGGCACTCAGTGGCATGGTCCAGTTGACAGGGTGGCATTTGGTCACAGGTTGGAGAGAGGATCTCTGAAGTGTTTTCACACTTCATTGATTCTGTGAGTCCTGGCCCTGCTGGAGAGATCTGTGGAGAAGAGTTGATGTCAGGGTGCAAAGTCACAGAATTGTGGCTGGGGAGCTGCAAAAATTAACTTACTCAGGGCTGAGAAGCCTTAGCATGGCAGACTAAGATGTTACTCAGATGAGAAGGTGTCTGTTGATCATGTCAACGCTGAGGGAGTTTCTTGGATGCAGAGGAGGATGAATTTTGGGTGGAAGGTGCAAATGGAGGTAGAGGCAGGCGCCTGCCGTGGGTGTGCAGACCCTCCCCTGGTTGCTGCCTGAAGGTGTTGTGTGTGCTGTGCAGTCTGCAGGGCATCCTCTCACCAGGGCTGCAGTGCAGGAAAAAAACCTTGTGTTTTGTGGCTTACATTTTTAGAGGAGAGCTATTTAAACTTTTCAGGATTTAACTGATACATCTTCTTTTTCACATTTGTCAGCTGACATTTAGAAGGCTCCTATTGTGCTTTGCCTTGCACAAAGAGGGAGCCTTTCCCTGAAGCTTTTCTTTTTTTTAATTCAGTGTGATAAGTCACTGTTTGAAAACTCTCTGATTACAGAGGACTTTTTCAGAAGGGACACACTTAACAAAAAAAATAAAGTGCATTCTTTAGTTTCCCCTTAGATTATGGCTTTACTTGACTGTAAGACAGGAATTGAGACAGGAATTGAAGTTATCTGTAGTCATTGGAGGGGTGAAAGAAGGCGTGGGTTCCTGGTGCTGGTCTTCCTGTAATGGTCTTCAAAAATGAAAAAAATAAATACTTGGAGATGTGACTCAGTCCAGATGAGAGCATCCTGAAGGCAGAAACCATAGAAATATAAAGATTTGAAACCTCATTAAAAATTACTGAGGTTTTGATGGAAGTAGATAAAAGCAAATGTTTCAATACTTATGCATGATATTTTTGGAGGAGAAAAACAAGACTCTCTGTGAATCAATATGTGCTGTTTGGATGTAGTTCAGTCACACAGTGGCTTTTATGGTTCTAAATTGTACATGATTTTGTTCTTGGGTGGTGTCTGTGTGCCAAAAAAAAATAATACAGATCAAGGAGACTCTACATATCTAGTCAAAAGTACTGTTTCTTGTGCAGTATTATTTGAAATAGCTGTATTTTGTACCCATATACAACATGTCTTGCACAATTATGGAACTGTTTCCAATTGATTGGTTGCACGTATGAAAGACAATTAAAAAAATAAGACAAAAAGTTGCAACTCCTGCTTGAACCCCACCCTACACTATCCCTGTGTTGTAAATATTTCAAATGTTTGCAGCTCTTTCAAGTGGCAGAGTTAGACACTGGTTTAGAGGTGTATTACTGAAGTAGTAGAATGCAATAGTGATAAAACTGGAAGTGCTGGCAGCTTTTATGTCTGTGTGATTCTGCCAGCTGCATTCTTGCTAAAAGTGTGCTAAGCTATACTTCAAGACAAATAAGAGAGAAATACTTGCAGGCATACCTGTAGTCCTGGTTGTATAATTTAGGAGGAGCAATCAGATAAATGTAAAATAGTCTGATTGACTGGCTATTTTGAAAAGTGAGCTGTGTTTTCAGTAAATTTTTGGGCTTTTAACTGATCTGTTACCAAGCAATAGCAGGACATCCGTGAGGGTGTGCTGGAGAAATCAGGAGTGTTTAAGACTGGATGCATGTGTCAAGGTCTGGTTTGGACATATGAAGGTGGGTCTCTGATTGTGCATATGGCTCAGGACATTTCACTAGCTTAGGTACTCATCTGTAGCTCATCAGTGAGCCTAGATTTGAGTCTCAGTCATGAAAATTATTTGTTGTTGTATTATTTTGGTTTTTTTTCCGTTTGATAATGAGAATTTCCAGTGTGATTCAGTGTTTCCTCCTAAAGAAGGAATCATTAAGGTGACTAATGAAGGATTCCTAAGTAATACTAAAGAAGGATTCATTAAGAGCTACCTTTTATTGGTCATGTTCTAAAGCAGTAGGAGAAAGTCCTGGAGCTGAGCAAACAGCCATGCACAGTCCCTGCTGAAAGTCATGAACCAAACATCTGTGCGTCTTTTAGGTAGGCAGAGTGAAGAACAGCTGTTTTAGGGTCTTTGTCTTTTAAGGTTTCTGGAGTCAAGTGTTTTACTGAAAAGTTGGAGTTTAATGAACAACTTGTACAATACAATTTGTTCTTCTCCTCATTCATTATGCCAACTTGTTGGAAGCTAATTAACCTGAAATATAGAAGAGTAAAATATTATCTCTTTGAAGTACTGTTTTAATAGCTGCTTGTGAAACAAAGTTTACCTTTTCTCTGACGAAAACCTGATAAATATTTAGGTTAATGAAACATTCCAAGATTTCAACAGGGAGCAGTAAATCTGCTGTTGGAGTAGTGGAGACCTTCAGAATATATGCTGTGGAAGGCATCTATTTAAAAAAAAAACAACCTTCCTTTTGTTGATTTGTTTAAGAGGTCAGAGATTAAACAAGAGCTTTTATAAGAAAGGCTTTCAGAGAGTGGTTGATAAACCAGCTGGATTGACTTTTAAATAATTAATTTCAGCTTTGGTTTGCATTTCTATTTTGAAAGCTTCATATTATTTTTCTGCTCTTGGTTGCTTGGTAACCACTGGAAAGCTCTGATTTTTTTTTCTTGAGGTGAATGCATACTTTACACCTGGTACATTAAACAGATGATTGCTTTAAGTAGTTACATAGCTTGCAAATGAAATGGCATTTCAGTATTTTGATTTTAGCTGATATTTCACTTCTGTAGATATAGCTCCTCATGTCAAAGGCTGTGATAATAATTGAAGAAATTCTGGTTCTTCAGGAATTCTTTAGGCACTGGCTTTTCCTTGTTTGTTTGTTTGTTTGAAGTAAAAGGAAAAATAACCCAAAACCAAGACAGTGAGTGTACCCTGGCTGAACAAACTGAATGCTAGAAAAGAAAAATTAATTCCTAGATGTGAGTTCTTTCATGAAACACAACTTAATTGACTCTAACCTCCCCAAATAAGGAACATATAATTGCATTTCATTTATGTAAAGATAAAGCTAAGAAGAATCCTTGTGTGATATTATCCATTAAAGGAAAAACAGAATAAAGGCACCTCACTCTAAAGACAATGGAGTGAAAATTAAAAAATTCAAAGTGGAAGCCTGAAGAAGACTCTCCATCCCACTACTTGTATTGTTTATTTCCTTGCTCTTCTGTCTGAAATCTTGCACAGTATACAAAAAGTCAGGGAAAATTTGGCTTTGATTCAAATCTTTTGTTTTGTGCCTACAAAATCAAAACAGAGTAGTATAACTGTCTAAGATAAGTACAGAAAAGAAAAGAAAACAGGCAGCAGAAATGGTTGAACGTGGGCTTGTGGAAAATGAAGTGTTCTTTATGGCTCTTGCCAGACAGTTGGTGTTCCCCCCTCCCCTGGCTGTTCTGAAGGCTGAGCTGATCAGTCCAGATAGATGAAATGAAACGTACCATGATGCTGACGTCTTTCAGTCTGACCACTGATGTGTGCAGGATGTGTGCTCTGAAAAATAGAGCCATCTGCAATTAGAATTCAGATTTGGGAAGGGGATAGCTTTATTCAACTCAGTATTTTAATTGTGATTTAAATCGGGAGAGAAAAGAAATTTTGATCTGATAACTGGTTTTAATATTGTTTTACATTTGTTTTTTGAAAAAGTCTTTGTTAGTGGTAGCTGATAGCTGTATTTGCATGCAATGTCAGGACTTCTGGTAGTTGCAAGTATATGTGTGTGCTTTGGTAGTTACGTAGCTTACTCAAGTTCTGAAATTTTAGCTTTTGCCATGCTGACAATGGTGAATTTCCTTTTTCTGTACCCTTAGTTTCCAAATGTTTTAACTAAAAGTGCAGAAATTTGAGTTTTAATATCTACACGTTGTTTAGGCAGTTCTAGTTTAGAACTGTTAAAAATGGGTTTTTACATATATGTATATATATCTATACACACAAACTCCTATGTGTAAACTTGTTTTCTATAGCGCTTATTGCTTTATTTCTTTAGCAATAAGGTAGTTCTTGCAGTTGGCAAATCTAATGTTACTTTTTGGATTTTACTAGTGGATGAAACAGTTCTAAAAACTAAAAACAGTAGTGATGATCCAACATAGCTCTATTTTTATTATTAAATCTTTTCCATTGATTAAAAAGGGAGGACAGGTCTTCCTAGCCTCTCCTCCCAGCAGGCTTCTCAGTGAGTGAAACACTTCTTTAGCTGAGCTGAAGAAAATTCTCTTTGTGCATCTGCAGATGTCAAAATCTGTTTTATCATTGATGCTATGTTCTTTTTCCAGGTGATGAGCAAATCATCTGGCATTAGCAGTGAGCTTGTGTTGGTTGAATGCTTTTAATTAAATTATTCTCTTAGACTTAGGGTAGGGCACAAGTCTCTTTCCAAATGGAAGCTAATTTAATTTTTTAACCTTTTTAAATGATAATTTAAGTTTAAAAAAAAGTTTTTTTCTTTGTTGTTGTTTTGTTTTTATAAAATCAGTCTGTATTTCCCTGTGGTGTCAAATCACAGTCACAGCTTGATGCTGTGTTGTAGTTTTTATTCTCTGGTAGTGAATTATGCTAGCATAACATGCATTCAGTACATTAAAATTCACCTTCCCTTTCCCACAGCTGTACATAGTAATATCAGAAGCTTTTGCACTGTGGTTTCTTTGTTCCTTCACCACAGAATAAGTATTAGCAGATTTTGTTATGCTGGTAGTTGTTTTGTATAGGCTGCACATTGTGCCACTCTTAGACTTAATTCCAGCTTTGAGTACAGCTAAATTTCCAACATGAGGTTCAGATGCCCAGTTGCAGCATTCACCTTTTGGTCCCATCTGAGTCTGAGCTCTGGTGAGAGTGCTGAGATAGTTTGAGTTACTGGGTTGGCATTTAAGCATTGCAAAAAGGTAATAATGGCTGACTTTCTGTAGTGATTGGAATCAGTTCTCTGGTGTGACTGAGATTCTGCTCCTTTGGGAATCCAATAACCGTTCCTTAATGCTAATGAAGCACACTTGTTAAGTCCCTTGTTTTCCCTGGAGATCAGGGTTTAATTCTCCCAACACTTCAGTTCATTTCTTTGTCTTTTAATGTGGTGATTGACCCTCATGGAAGCTGGGAGACTCAGGTGGATGGCTGTGTCAACATGGAATTCTGGTGTTAGTGGTCTCAGGTGGGTAATGGTTAGTCTCTCTTTCTCCAGCAACCTCTTAGGATCCTAGAGAAAAGAAGATGATGTGAGGAAAGGATTGTGCTTGATTTGATGTAGGCTAATGAACCTTTCTCATGCAGCTGCACATTTTTTCTCCATTACACCTAGTAGAGGATTGAAGAAGTAATTTTCTAGGCTTTCAGCTTTCTGAAGCCACTAGCATCACTTCTGATGTGGGAATGTGCTTTTCACCAGCCAACTTTTATTATCCCATCTCTGGCGGAGATCCTCAGTTAAGGTTGCCAGCTTTTTTTATTTTCATTGTCTTATTATTTATCTTCCAGGGCTTTGGATATTCTCCTCCTTCTCCCTTTCTCTCCCACTTGCAGCTAAAAAACAGAGGGAGTGAAAGAGTCACGAAGGAGCTGGAAATGTTCAAAATCCTAGGCTTAAGATAGTGAAACCTTGGTGCTTGCAGTTATTTCTGACTGCTGACCTATTGTGGAGCTGGCAGACTGCAGTGTGTTGAAGCCGAAGTGCTTTTCTTTCCTGTGTGTGCCTTTTGCTGCTAAGGCTTTCCTTCTGTGTGGGCAGGAGGTTTTCATTGCAAGAGTTATAACAGGAGCAGAACTGGATGAAAGGATAGCTTCTGCTTTGAGAGCTGGAGGAACAGTTCCCTCTTTGGAAGAGCGAGCCAGGGACAGCTGCCCCTAAAGGTTCCTAGAATATCAGTGCTCCTCTGTCTGCTTTAGAAGGTACAGTATGAGAGAAACTAATGTGGCTGTTCCTTGGTTTGAGAGGGTTGCTGCAGTTCTTTCTGGCAGTAGGGTGTTAAAACCCTACTGGATAGGTTAAAAAAGAGTATGTTAGTGAAGGGTGTTTGTTTGCAACAGTGGAACAACAGCACTGGCAGTTGAGACCACTGGTTTGGTGGGTTTTTCTTACTGTTTTTAAGGTTAAGAAACAGAGAGGCAAATAGTAGCATTAATATGGGTTATTCTCTGTACAGTTTCTGGAAAAGCCAAATAGATTAATGTATAAAATGGACGTGCTATGTGAGTGATATTGCAGGCTGTTGAAACATTTTTCTCTGATAAACAAATCCGCTTAGGGAAATTTTTTTTTGTGTTGTTGCCATAGTGCCTGAACAGTTCCCAAATATTTGAATGGAGGAGAGACTACCTTTTCCTTCCTCTCTAGTCTACAGGAGGAACGGCTTGATTAGTCTGTAGGGATGCATGCTTGTGCAAGTAATGTAAACATTAAATTGCATTGAAATGAACACCCATGAACACCCCAACCATGTTCTTACTTTTTCTAAGAGTGAATCCACTGCATTCTGTCCTGCTCAACCTTCTCCCATAGACCAGTTTTAGACTTTATACTGAACAGACAGGAAGAGTATGAAGAGTTGCAACAGGAATTTCTCTGTATGCCCAGGAAACGCAGATGTTTATCTCACCTAGGGTTTTGAAAGCTGTCAAGCAGTGTCTTAAGAACATTGTCTGGGATTTAAGCGGAGAGAGGAAAAGTGCAGTTAGAAAGTTGAAAGGAATTCATGTTGCAAAGCCATGTTTTAGAGCTTATGGATGTCCCAGTTGTAGGGCTTGCCTTCTCTGCAGTGTTTGGCCCAAGTGTATTTTAGTTACTGCAATGATGCTGTCAAAGTCCTGGCACAGTGGAACAACGCTTGGTAGCTGATGTATCGTAACTCACATCAAGCATTGCAAAGCTTGCATGAGTCTTTGGAGTGTTTGACCTTCAGCTGCTTGCTTCATGTCTCTCTTCCTTTTAATTAGTCCAGTGTTAAGGCACATACAGTTTGGACTTGGTGGTTTTGTATGTACCAGATACCCAGTTGTGTGGCAGAATTTCAGCATGGCCCCAAGCGCAGTGAATGCACGTATCCTGTTGTGGTAGGACCAGAGAGAACATACTGGTTGAAGATGGAAGTAGGATTTTCCTCGCAGTGCTGCAAAATTCTCAGTCAATCATGAGGTCAGCTAAAAATCCCATGTACAGCAGTGCTCTGCAGAGAGAAAAGGGATACCTTTCTTTGACAGCAATGACCTTGTAGAGAAGAAAAAAGTAACTTAGAGGAGCTTCCTACTTGCAGTGGCTGGCTTCTGCTTCATTCCAACTTTATTCCACAATTCTTAAGTGCATGCAGTTGTTTGGAAGGGGTAGAAGACAGGGACTTAAATAGCAGGGAACTTGAGTGCCTTGGTGATGGGCGTGACATGGTCCCTACAGGAAATAGGCAGACAGAATATAAACTGTTGATTGTTTTAACTGGTAGCTTGGATGTCCTTCTCTTTGTTTCAGTTTCCTCTGGAGCAGTGTTTGTTGCAGGTCAAACTGTTAATCGGTAGAAGGTGCATTCAGCTGTTGTGCAAATAGATGACTAGTGAGCAATATGAGATAGAACTATTCCTTTTTTTTCCAAGCAAATCAGGATTTTCAATGCTGCTTGTGTATGCCTGAAAGAAGCAAACTTGTGTGTAGCTCCACCTCTTCTCCTTGCTTAAAGAATTTTGTAATGCCCCTTTTTTCCTCGATGCTTGATGAGAAATGCAGCTCCTGTGGCACCTTGATAGCTATCTTTTTGTGAAGGCCTTTGCTAAATAAAATTTTTCTCATGGCCTGTTACATTTAGACGTCTGGGTCTTTAAAATTTGCTGTCATGCTTGCATCAGTTTTGTGTGCAAACAGCTACTGATTTTTCGATTCCTGTGTCTTTCATCTGCTAAGTGCTCCCCATCCCTAGCCCCCCAAACCTGCACTGAAGCTTTATTTTAAAGAGTTTGCTGTTTCTGTGCTTCTAGCTGTTAGCAGGCTCTGCTATCAAAGTGGTGCATAGGGGCTAATGTGGTAATTGTGTCAGAGCTGCTTTGCATTACCACCTTTCTTATCTTCTTCCTTGCTCCTTCCTCTCTACTCCTTCTGCCCAACCCCCAAACCCAGTCCTGCCAAACTTGGAGTTCAGACAACAAAGTCTGTGCCTACAGATGTGGTAACTTGACATTCATAAGAGGCTCAAGTCTGATAGTGCTCCATGGTTTGATGGGCTAATTTAGGGGAGAAACACAGAAGAAGGGTGGTTCTTGTTTCTGCTAATATGGTAAGTAGGCTGGAATCTAACATTATCACTTACATGATTTTTGCCAAGTGGAATCATACATCTTGTGGCCTCTCGGTTGCATTTTCAGTCTCAGACTACAGTAGGAGGAAAGCAGAGAAAGTAGGTTTTAAGTGTCTCATGGAAAAAACAGCTCCTGCTCTGTGATGGTGGGTTCTGTGATGACCAGTGAGTGATGCCTGGATGGGGCAGGCAGTATGGTAGAATTCAGCATGACAAGCACATTTTGTAAAATTTGTGTGATTGCCATTGCAATAGCTGTTGGTTAATGTTACTGAAGCAGTGCAGTAAGCATGTGGTAAAAAATTAATCTGAAATAATGTCACTAATGCTTTGTTCTGTGCTGTCATCACAGAACCAGAGCTGGGACATTGTGCGGTAGGAAAGAATTAAGAGTAGTGAGTTCAGCTGTGAGCAAATACAGATGCTTAAGCATTAGTGCTTGTGCTGAGCTGAATTTCTCTTTGCAGCACATCAGATGCAAAATGATGTTTCTTACAAAAACTTACATAGAAATGAATGTGTTTACAATACTGAAGGGCTGAGAATACTACTTGTGTTCTCCAGAAGTCTGAACCTAAGGTGGATTTATTCTCTTGTAGCATGGAAGGCAGTAGTTTATAACAAAACCTGCTACTGTTATTTTGTGGTCATGATATCAAATGTCTGGGCTCATAAGATTACAATTCTTGCTTTACAGTTAAGCAGAAAAATTACTTGCCTGAAGAGCAGAACAGAACTCAGTTCTTTCTGCATATAAGTGCTGTATTATCCTGAATATCCATATAACAATTGATGTAGAGCACAATAAGTAGCTTATACGAAAATTGAAAAAAAGTTTGTCCATTTCAGTAGATATATCTGCCACATAGTTTTTGCAATAAATCTTGAGAACTCTTTGGGGATGCAGAAGATGAAATGAGAGAACTGTTAATATTAGGTGGAAATCTTGAATCCTTACAGCTGTTTGTTTTTCAGTTTTCAGAATTGAAAGTTGCTTATTTTTTTAAAATAGACTTCTTGTCACTGAGTTTCTATGCTAAAACAAAGAAGAATATGTTTCTACCACGGGGTTTATAGGAAATATGGAAGAACAAGAATACATATGGGCCTCATTACTGAACAGTCTATGGTAGAGAATTGTTCCTGTATTATTATTAAAAATAGTAGTTATGTTTTTCAAATGTGATTTTGTGTGCTTCTCTGTAAAAGATTCAGCATGAGAGACCTTTGTGAAAGATACTATGAGGATGAGATACGTGGTAGAAAAACCAACTCCCTTGAAAATTGGCCTAGAGGCTGTAGTTTTATAGGGGACTGAGTTTTAAATGGACCTCTGTTTTGTTGTTGTATGCTCAGCCAAGCTTGGCAGTGGTTGACTAAGCACCCCTAAATGTGGTCTGCCTCAGCAAGATTGCTGTATAGTTCACATTAGTTAATAACTGTGTCACATTATTGTTGTATCCTTGCCATAAAACAGAGGGGAGCTTAAGGGAAACAGGAGAGCTTAAAGCAGGGAATGTTAATATATATTTTCACACAGTACAGTATGGACCAGGTGCAAGATAAATAGACAAGCTTGAGCAACTTCTACAAAAAACCATTCAAATGTTTTGATAGGAAAATGAAGGTACACAGAGGGGAAGTTACTTGGCTTCTGTGATACAACTGAAGTTAATGGCAGTCAGACATGGAAGCAAAAGGCAGTGCCTGTCTTGTTATGTGATGCTTCCTTTTGTTTGGCAGTCATTGTGTAGAGTTTTGAAGAGAAACTTGCAAACTTTGTCTGGATGAATTATGGGTGTATTCATTTTGCTCTGCTTTGGTACTTGAATGTATGGAAATAGAAGCACTGTGGTTGCTTTTGACATCATTGTGCAATTGCTGTTTCTCCTCTTGACACCACTAGTGACTTTGAACTCCTGGGATAGTGTGTTCTTATGGAAACTCCTGTTTTCTCTAGCTCTACTTTTGCATGGTGGTGTGAGCATCTAAGACCAGATTAGAAGGTAGTAAAGGCTCTGCACTAGCAATAGTTTTCAGTGGTGTCTTGTAGCTTACATGCTTTCTGTGGATTTGATCCAGACTTGTACCTCTTTGAAAAAGTGGAGAAAAATAAGAAAATTGACTCACAGTTTTTCTGCAGTAGATAAGTACATGGCCCTGTTACCTGCTCCTCATTCTGAGGCGGGAAGAAATTTGTTTGTTCTGCATTTGAATTAGCCAAAATTTGTACTGGTTTTGACTGGCATAGAGTTTAAATTTCTCTGTAATACCTTATCTGGGACAGTGTTTTGGACTTGTGCTGAAACTAGTGTTGATAAATCACTGATGTGCTAGTTACTGTTGAAGACAGGGCTTAAACACTGTCAGGGCCTTTTCTGTTTCTCATGATGCCCCTCCCAGTGAATAGGTTGGAAATGTGCAAAGTATGCCCATATAAGCTACTGTGGAGAACTTTAGTGCTGTCCCAGCCAAAACCAGTACACTTGTGTTGTCTAGGGGTGTGGCTTGCATTGGTAAAATTCACAGAAAGTCCTGTGGTACTTAGTCAAGTGCTCAAAGTTGGGTGGCAATATTCAGTTAACAGCCTTTTTGGTCACTGTTTTGGTGTAATGTGGAGGGAATAGCACAGTGACTTGGTTAATTGAATAATTCAAAGTATGTTCTTTATGCATTTTAGGTGAGGAGAGGTCAAGTGTTAGTGATTCATGTTTGTGGTGAGTTGAAGACAAGCATCCACGTGAGGGACTTTGTTGGAATGGGAATTTTTTGTTAGAATGGACTGTCTCTTTTGACTTGCACAGGTGTTGTGAAAGTGAAAAGAAGTATGTAATGTAACTGTAACAGCACTTTACTAGAACTGTAATACTTCATGTGCTGATTGTTTTGTTTTTACCACCCTTTTCTTCCCTGTATTATAGTTGTGTTAATCAAGATGCTGTCATTTGAATGATCTCTTCTGTGACTATGAGCTGAGATGCTGGAGTTATTTAAATAATAAATGTTGTTTGGTAGCAGAGGCACATCAAGCTCAATGTAGTGCTAAGCCTAATTTTACAGTTCATAAACTCAGCAGAGCAAAATCCACAGAACTCACAGTTTGAACTAGTAGGAGACATCAAACAGATAAATTGTAAGCAGATGCTCATATTTTTTATCATTGGTATTTACATCTCATATAGAGTGGATTTAGCAGTTGGATTGACGTAACTGGTTTAGTCAGGCAAAAATTGTAGAAAAATAAATGTAGAGGGTACAAGGAGGAACATAGAACAAGGCTGAGGTTGAGAACAGGGAAATTGAGTGAGTGAATTGGTGGTGCGTGTAATGGTCAGCATTTTATTTTTTTGTATTCACGAGTTTGATAGCTGAGTAACTATTGTAGTATAGTTGTTTTTATGTTGGTATTTTGACATAGTTTCTTTAATTTATGTTTTTAAATTTGCAGTGTGATCGACAGACACTGAAATAGAAAAATAGGACCCTGTCATAGAAGTAATTTCACTGTCTGGTTTGGAGATAAAGAGGCTGAGGGGTGGCTTCATCACTTTCTGTAGATTCCTGAGAATGGGAAGTAGAGAAGGAAGTGATTTAAGTTTTGGTCAGCCCTGAGGTGGTTGGGCAGTTGGACTGGATGATAGTTGAAGTTCTCTTCCACTGAAATAGTCTAGGTGTGAGATGGCAGAACTAAAAACACAGAAAAATCTGCTTTCTGTTGGATTTGTAGGTTGAATTAAAGGCCTATGAGCCTGTGAAAGGATGTAGCCTGTTCCTTGTTAACTTAACCTGGCATAAAGTCCTAGCTTGCACTGTGAGTTCATTTTTACTTTCCTCCCACTTCCTATGAAAATAAAACAGATTCTTGCAAAAAGCCCAAACTAAACAACAAAAATTAAACCCAAACAAACCCACAAACCCAAACCAAACACAAGTTCAAACAGTTATGTAAACCTGGAGTTGCTAAACACTTTCCCTTTGTGTTGCAATAGCTTTTTGCAGCTGATCTTTCTTTTCAGCCTTCCCTTCCTCCCTCTGCAGTTTATTATTCTGTCCTCTACCTTACAAATATCTAACACCACTAATTCCCCTTCTCAGATTGCTCTTCCATTTCCTTTGGCTCCTAGTACACTTTCTTCCTTTCTCCCATCTCTTAGATTGTTCTTAAACTCTTGCTCTTTCCCCATCACATTTTCATTTGATTTCTGGCAAGAATTTCACGTCCTATCAGCAACTGCAAAATCTGGTCTTTTGTGCAAGGACGGGATCAGTTGATGTCCATGGATTCCCTATGTAGAAAATGGGAGAATTACTTCATTTGTAAAAGGGTGCCATTACCTTAGTTGATGTCTAAAAATATAACTCTCCCAGAGCTCAGTGTTTGTCTTTTGACATTTGAAGTACAGTAAGGAAGATGTTCAGGCAGTGGTAGCTGTGTATGTATTCTGAATGTTGAAATTAATGACACACTATTTGGTAAGCAATTTATATAGTGCAGCATAATTGTGTGGAAGGTAGAAGACGGTAGTAATTTTTTCTTTCTTTTGTAGAATTTGTTTAAAAAAAGTTGTTGTTGGACTTTTAGGTCTGCCTTCTGATCTTATTTGCAAGTTATGAAAAGGCATTTCAGGGAGATTTGGATGGACTGAAGAGTAGGGGTAGTGTATGGTTGTGTTGTGTTTTCAGGACTAATGGAGGTGACCTTTCCAAAAGGTGATCTCATTTGCAGCCAGAAGTGTGTGTTTGCTATAGGACTGAGTTTTAGAGCAGTTTTGAGGGCATACAGAAACTAAAAAGGTGGTAATTCAAATCTTCATTCTTAAGCAGCTCTGCAGAACAGGATTGGACTTCTTTCCACTTCTTTGGTTCTATGTTGATAAATGTTGTATATGAAGTTCCCTGATGATTTGCTTGTTAATGATTATGCAGTAATAGAAGTGACTTGTGCCCATTTTATTTGGTAGCCAGATCTAGCAACATGCTTTGTTTTTTTTTTTTTTGACGTGCTTAGTTTAGATTTTTCTGTTTTAGAACAAAGTCTTTTTGGTCTGTTAAATTACATTGTGTAAACTTCGGGCTACCTGCAGCTATGATTTGAGTTTGTGTCTTCAAAAAGCTGACTTTACAACTAGATAAAAGTAATTTGCTTGAGAAAAATATAAGGTATAAAAATACTCAGTAAGTTTAGTGATGAGTCTTACTTGGAAACTTAGAGAGAATGACTCAAAATCCATTTATACATCATCAGTCACACTTGTATAGAAAAGACTTCATGGGGGCTGGGGAAGCTGGTGGGAACAATGTGATGCAGTTACTAAATATGTTGTCAATGGGACCTTGCCTAGACTTCTGTATTTCACACCAACAACAGACATCATTTTAGTGTCAAACTACTGTGATTATAAGGAATATTTCTGATGTCTCTGATAGTTGGTGTGGATGACTACAGCTCAGAGTCTGATGTGATTATTATACCTTCAGCCCTGGACTTTGTCTCACAAGATGAGATGTTGACGCCTTTGGGAAGATTGGACAAGTACGCTGCAAGTGAGAACATATTTAACAGGTATGCTTTTTAAATGTCTGTCTGGCTAATGGTATGCAAACTATTCATCTGATTCAAATCTGACTGAAGTTAATTTGCATGGAATATGAATAATTTCAAAAAACCCAACACCTTTATGAAACTTCAGTTTCCACCTCTCCTTCTGTTTGCTCATGCACCTCCTACTTAGAGAGAGCAAAATATTAATGATAACAGAAAAACATTAGTTCACCTTTTAAGCAACTGTAGTAAAAGGACTTCTTGAGCTTCTTTCTTAATTGGAGAACATAATTTAGGGTTTTTTTTGCAGATGCTAACATTCCTGTTGGCATAGTACTGTAAGGTGATAGTAAACTCCATCCATAACTCTGTGTGAAAGTAAGTTTAAGAAAATACTTGATGATCGGTCAGGAGAGCATGATGAACAGCCAAGAGATTGCCAGGAGAAAGCCAAGAAGTATATTTCAGAATCAATCTCCTCTGTAGTTTACAGCTTGAGTATTGCTGCTTCTGTTTATCGAAAGTAAACTTGCCCAGTTAATACTGTGTTCTGCATTTTCCCCTTTTTATTTCTGTAATGCCACTGAGATGGTTGTTTCATTTAAAAGCAAACGTATTGTAGCATACTTCAGACAGACACACATCCCACCCCATCCCCTAGCACTCAGACACTCTGCACTCAAATAGAAGTTTATTTTAATTGGAACTGTAAATGGTAACACGATCACAGAAATGTATGAAATACGTTAACATTGAGATGTTCAGGTATTTTATTTGAACATGGTTTGGTTTGGGCTTCAAGTAAGCTTTTAATGAAGTGTGTTTGCTTTAATGTTGAATTCTTGATACAGTAATATGCAGAAGCAGAGTCTGTGATCAACCACCCAATAGGATAGCCTCTGTTTTGTTGTTCATGGCCTGGGTTTGGAAAGGATTTAGCCCTGTTCTTAACTTTAGTCACGTGAACTGTACTTAAAATTCCACACTACGTGTGTGAGCATGCCATTGAATCGAAGCTGAAAATTGCAGAATGGTTTCTCTTGTTATAACTTGCATAAACCTGTATGCGCATATAACTTCTGAAATATGTGTCATTTTCAAATTTTGTTTTTTCCTGAAATCCAAATTTGCCGTATTTTGCAGTTTAAGATGAAATGGGCACTTACACTACCAGGAGAGAGTTTTTGCATGTTTTGACTTTTCATGGGGAGAGAGGGAAGAGGAGCTTTCAAGGCTCCAGGTGGCAATTATATAATAAAAGCCAGTAGGGAGGAGAACAAACTCAGAAACTCAAGTTGTGTATCTTCAGAAACTCAAGTTGTGTGTCTTGAATTTTAACCAACAAGGCTGTTCCTAATATCTTACTTGCCCGCCTAAGAAAAAACTGTGATTTCTCAGTATGGATTGCATTGGATATGGCCATGCATAAACTGGGAATCCTTTTAATTGCTCTGTCCAGCTTTATGCATCCTGTGCTTTCCTGCAGGGAAAGGTGGTCAGAGTAACTAGTTTTTCCTGATTTTTCCCCCCCCTGTGTGTGCTTGTTGATTATTTTTGCTGGTACAAACATGTTTTTTAATCTTAGCTTTCTTTGTAGGCCTATTGTGTTATGTAGCATAAGAAAATACAGGAAATAGCAAATGATAATTATTAGTGGTATAACTGAGTAGCACTTAGATCACAATAAATGATAGTGACTACTGCAGTCAGTTTATGATGATTCAGCATTAGTCACTCTCAGAATAATAGAAGGGATTTCTGCTAAGCAGAGGAACTGGAGCATTTAATATGAAAAAGATTAATTAAATTACATTTGTTTATTCCTATGTCTTAGTATGGTATCAGCACATCCAATTGCTAATGAGTAGTTTAAATGTTTTAAAATACTATGATTGAGTTAACAATGTTTCAGTTGTTACTGTGACTTGGATGCTGCATTTCTGTGGGAGCTTGATATTGCACATTCCAAAGTCTTGAAACATAATCATTGAATCTGGGTGAATTAGGGTAAGATGTTTTTCCCTCTTTAACTGGATGAATTTGCTTTTAGTATGGCAGGTTTTAATCTTTAAGTTTCATTTTAGGTATTATTTCTCTTAGCATTTGGTTTTATTTTCCTTTTCTATCTGGTTAATCATCTACCTGTGCAGCATATTTGCAGTCTGTGATTGTATTGAATGATTAAAGTGAAGGGATTTTTAACAACTGCTGCAAAAATCTAGTCTCCTTTAAGTGGATTCCTTGAGCACTAATGATTTCTCAGCCATTTGTTCTGAGATGGAAATGAAGTCTGTGTCCTAAAAAAATTCAGGAGATAAGGCTTGGAAATAGGAATGTCTTCTTTATTTAAATAGGTAAGATTTCTGATAGGGTTAACTGAAAAAGAGAGAGAGAAGTAGGGAATCCTTTAACAGCTTCCTAAGTGGTGGAAGGTGTTGCTTTGTGACAGCTTTTGCTATGTTATGGTTTATATTTTTACTGGTTTAGGTGTTGCTCATGAGCACCACAGATGTTGCCTATGAGAATGGAGGGGAACCTGACAAATATTACAATAAATTACCCCTGTTTGTCTGCAAAATAAGGCAAGTGGGAGTCTGGCTGTGGTGTGATTATTGAAGAAGCAGCCTTCAGTTCAGATTTGAGAAACATCTCTAGGATAGCCTTAATAATCCAACATCACATTGCAGCAAGAGTAGATGTTGAGCAGAAAGCCAAAGCCATCACCCTGAAACACAGAGTCTTCTTGTGTCTAGTAGCACTGGTGTGTGTACATACCTACAAGGATGATGATTCTCTTTTGCTACTTGCTTTAAAAACCAGTTGCTAGCTGCTGTTGCAGTTTGGAGCTTAGCTTTTGTCTCTTTTTGGGTTTTTTGTGTTAAAATCCCTTGTGTGTTTTTCTAATCTTTATTGCTGTGAACTTGCTTCCATTCCTCATTAAGAAGGCTCAGAAGTGTAGAGCACTCACCAGTAAATCATTTGAACAGCGAGGCCAGTTTCTTCATTTCATGGGGAATCCAACAGATCCTTCATTTCATAAGCCTATGAAGAATTATTGTTGCTTTTTCTCTTCAGACCAAAGCACATCTTGGCAGTAGTGCTGTTTACTGTGGTTCCTTACTTGCTGAGACTCAGTGGGTTAGCTGACTTGTCTCTCACTTTCCAGGACTACATTAAATATGTAGGAGACACGTGTCCACACAGGCTGGTTTATGAAATTGCTTCATCTCTTCCTCTTCTCTTTTCAGAGGCGTCCAGCCCTTTAAAAAGACCAAGTCAACTCTGCTTCTAGGTTAGTGTGTCATGCAGTCTGTTTCCCTCTGTTAGGGTTTTTATGGCTGAATTTTAACTGCATATCAAGATCTCTGCTGAGAGATGTACTTCTGTTGAGTTGAAAAGAGTGAGGGAGAAGAAATTCATTAAAGGCAAATGGTTTCTTCAGTTTGTGTTTTTTAGAAGATTTTATACATCTGTATGTCAAAACAGTTTAATTTAAAATAGTTCTGCAACTGGCCAATGTGCACAATTTAAATTACTGATTTTCAGTAGGAGAAAATGTGTGCTTAACTTTGGGAATTCATGGAAACCTCCTGCCTTTCTCTGATTGCATGGAATTGTGAAGTTCTTGAGCTTCCCTTGCGCACTAGGAATGTAACCATCTGTTCTCTTGTAAGTTGTTGACCACTGCTCACATTCACTGCTTGTAGTGAACATAATAAAGTTTAGGTATGCCTCTGCTCTTGTCTACAGCATTGCTGTTTGTCAACAGTGCTTCTACCTAGGCTACATCCTAGGAGTGTTTCTGTCCTTCGGTTCTGGAAATACCTGGCGCTTGACACTTGCTCCTTCAGTGTTTTGTTGAGTTGTTCCAGGGCATTACCAGATCTACTAGTGTCTTGGACACTGTCCCTTGACCCATTCCCATTCCATTATCCAGGGATAATTCTGCTAGCTCTCTGCACTGACATGTGACCCACATTATCCAGTAGGGTAAGAAAAGAGTTATGGTAGGGTAAGAAAAGAGTTATGCCATTGCAGGGTGTTTTTGAGGAGAAAGGTTGATTATCACACATTCCCAGCTGCATTCAGGGCTGTCTAGGTACCTCATGGGTATGACTTTGTAGCATAGGCTATGACAGAACCTTGGAGGACAAAATCCCAAATCTGATTATATCTCATCACTCATTAATTAATCCATAGAAAATTTTCAAAGTAGTAACTGAGTTGATTATGACTTATTTCATATTTTCTTAATGTTTCTGCTTTGCTTAATGTATGTCTCAGGTACACATGGGTTGGGTAGTACGCGTTATTTTCACAGTATGTACCCACCACTCACGGTATATACCCATAGCATTTGAAGTTTGACTTTTAAATGTCAATCACCATTGGTTTAAATGTCAACTATAACACATTGGTATGAAAATCTTTGGCTTGAGTGTTCATACATTTGTGAAATAAATTCAGAGTTCTGTTTAAAAACATTCTAATGATAGTAATGTTACTTTGCTTTGTATGGAACAAGTTAATTACTTCATATATGAGGATGGATAGAAGGCTGATTGAGACTTCCTAACATTCAGCTCCTCTTTGCCCACTTAGCAGATGATTACTATTTCTAGTCTTGGTGGCTGGTTTCTCTTATCCTTGTAAATGAAAGGGATACCTTTAATGTTATATTTAAAGCTTACAATTCTTTAAGGTTATGCCAGGTACCAGAAGTAAGAATTCCCAAAGCAGGGCTAACTAAACTTACTATAATTTATAGATTGAATTTTAAGTGAACATATATAAAATTCTGTTTGGTGTAAGAAACTTCTGTGATTCACAACTTTTTGATTTAGCTGTATTTCCGGACACAAATAATGCTGATTTTTAATCTTTCTTGTAAACTAGGCAAATGGTGGCTCGAAGTTTGCTGGACACTTTGAAGGAAGTCAGTGATGATGAGAGAGATTGTATTGCTGTGTTGGAGAGAATCAGCAGATTAGCTGATGATTCAGGTAGGTAGCACTAAACATTTTACTGGGTTGATGTGGGAAAATCAGAGGTGCTAAACCTGTGTTTAGCACAGGAGCAGTATGTTCTTTCTCCAATATTCAAATTAGGCTTCTGCAAATTCAATAAAATAGTGTAAAATTTAATTTTTCTTAATCATCCCCCAAAGATGACTTTTTCCTTACTATTTTCATCAACAGATTTACACCCCCTCAAAATGTAGGACTGCAGCTTTCCAACAGTACATTTTTTGGTAACTTTTATTATTTACTTTTGCTGCTCAAAAGATCTACATGATTATTTTAGATTTGCAGATCAAGATTAGTTTCTTGCCTTGAAAATAAAATTGGAACCCAACTGTGCAACACTCTCCTAAGTTTTGATAAAATTTAAATGCTGAAGTTGTTCCTTTGCACCTTTTTGGGCAACCCGGTGTGCAGGTAAGAGAAGCAGTGAGAATTGGTAAAGGTGCAAATATAGAATCAGAGAATGGTTTGGGTTGGAAGGGACCTACCATGGACAGGGACATCTTCCATGACACCAGGTTGTTCAAAGCCCCATCCAGCCTGATCTTGAGCACTTCCAGGGATGAGGCATCCACAGCTTCTGGGTAACCTGTTCCTGTGCCTCACCATTCTCATAGTGAAGACTTTCTGCTACCTGCCTTCTTTCAGTTTGAAGCCATTACTGCTTATCAAGCCACTACATGGCTTTGTAAAAGTCCTTCTCCAGCTCTCTTTCAGGCCTCCTTGGGTACTGGAAGGCTGCATTGAGGTATCCCAAGAGCCTTCTCTTCTCCAGGCTGAACAGCCCCAGCTCTATCAGCCTTCTCTCATAGGACAGATTCTCTGTCTTTCTGATCAGTTTCATTACCCTCCTCTGGACTTGCTGCTATGGGTCTACATCCTTCTTATCTTGGGGTCCCCGGGGCTGGATGCAGCACTCCATATGGTGTCTCGCCAGAGCAGAGGAGCAGAATCCCCTCCCTTGCCCTGCTGGCCAGTGCTGCTTTTGATGCAGTTCAGGATGTGTTTGGCATTCTGGGCTGCAAGTTGCTGGGCCATGTTGAGCTTCTCATCAACCAGCACCTCTGAATCTTTCTCCTCAGAGCTGCTCTCAATCCATTCTCTACTAACCCTGCATTGGTACCAAGGTTTGTCCCAACCCAGGTGCAGGACCTTATTCTTGGCCTTGTTGAAATTCATGAGGTCCACATGGGCCCACTTCTCAGGTACATAAAAGTCCCTGTGGCTGCTGTCCCTTCCCTCCAGCATGTCAGTCCCACCACAGAGCTTGGTGTAGTGGGCAGACTTGCTGAGGGTGCTCTCTGTCCCACTGTCTATTGTCACCCACCAGGATGTTGAACAGTGCTGGTCCCAGTATTGACCCCTGAGGAGCTCCAGTTGTCACTGCTCTCCCCTTGGATATCAAACTCTTGACACAACTGTTTGAGTGCAGCCATCTTGCCAGATGTTTATCCACTGAGTGGCCATCTCTCAAATCTGTGTCTCTCCAATTTAAAAACAAGTACTTAATGAGATAGTTGAATGTTTTGCATGAGTCCAGGTACCTGGTGTCAGTTGCTCTTCCCTTATCCACCAGCACTTTAACCCCATTGTAAAAAGCCAACAGATTTGCCAGGAGTGGTTTGGCTTTAGTGAAGTTGTGTTAGCTCTTACACATTACCTCCTTATTTTCCATGTGCCTTCTCACAGTTTCCAGGAGCAGCTGCACCATGGTCTTGCTAAGGCACCTGTATCTTCTTTTTTTCGCTTTTTGAAAATTAGGGGTTTGTTTTCCCTTTTCAGATTGGTGGGAACTTCAGTGGACTGCCACAATTCCCAAATACAATGGATAGTGGCTTAGCCACTTCTTCTGACAGCTCCCTCAGGACCTGTGGATGCACTGCATCAGGTCCTGGGGACTTGTGCACCTTCAGGTTCCTGAGATGATCTTGAACCCGATCTTCTTCTGTGGGCAGTTCTTCATTCTACCATTCCCCTCCTTCGCCTTCTGGGACTCAGATGGAGAACTTGTCACTGAAGACTAAGGGAAAAACATCATTGAGTACCTCAGCCTTCTCCTTGTTTGGGGTAACTAGACCTCCCTCTTTCTTCTAGAGAGGGCTCATATTTTCCCTAGTCTTCCTTTTATCGCTGGTGTACCTATAGAAACTATTCTTGTTGCCTTTGACATCCCTGACCAGTTTTAATTCTTTGAGTCTTTAGCTTTCCTAACCCTGTCTCTGGCAGCTCTGACTATTTTTTTGTATTCCTCCTAGGCTACCAGTCCTACCTTGCTCCCTCTGTAGGCTTCCTCTTTTTCGCTTGAGTTTGTCCAGGCGCTCCTTGTACATCCATGCAGGCCTCCCAGTGTTTTTGCCTGACTAGTTCTTTGTTGGGATGTATTGCTCATGAACTTGGAGGAGGTGATCCTTGAATATTAACTAACTTTCTTGTGTAGCTGTTCCCTCAGGCTTTATCCCATGGCACCTCCACCAAGCAGATCCCTGAAGATGCCAAAAGTCTGCTCTTGAAATCCAGTGTAGTGAGCTTGCTTGTGCACCCTCTTTGCAATGAGCAGGAAAGCTCTGTAGATCCAGTGTGTCTGTTGCTAATCAATGTATTGGGACTGCTGAGTGTTTAGAATAAAAGGCAAAAGCAAGAGAAAAATTAAAAACAAATGTGAAAGAAAAGGAGTGCTAAAAAGTCATGGGGAAGTGGATGAAGGGAAAAATTACGTGGACAGAGCTGTGACAGAATTCTGGTTTAAAAATTATCTAGAAGGAATGAAGGGCTTGATTTCAACATAGCTAGATACAGTTGACATACCAGAAGGAAGAAAGTCTAGCCCAGAACATCAGAAAAGGTCTGGTCATTCTTTTGTTATTGTTGGTGTGCTATGAAGATAAATTTGTATTAAATCTTGAATGAGAAGAAAAAAGTTTCTTCTATGTAATGTCTGTTAGTTTTTCTCACTTCTTCTGGAACTGCAGAAGATAATGCTTTCCAAGGGTAAAAATACATTCTGCTGATTTCTGTTATTCTGTCACTACTGTCTTAATTTAAAATGCATGGCTTTATTTTTCTGAGGGAATATCCTTGTTTAACCAGGAAAATAGCCTGTTGTAAGCATTACATAATTGTATTGAGTACCTCTCCAAGTATTCTTTAAAAAGGAAAGAACAGTCACTATTCACTTACAATAAAATGTGTCTTTAATTGAAAACAGTGGCATGCTACTGTTTATAGAGTGCTTTCCTAGCAAAGCTCTGCTTCTGAAATCTGCATATACAGTTGCCTGGTTGTGTGGCCCTGTGAATAGTTTAGAGCATCAGACACTTTCTGAAGCTCCACTTCAGTTTAGAAAATAGGACAGATGTGTCCAAGGGAAAATGGCCTCTTGCAGCAACTTGTAGCCTTAGGCTTTTCATTGGTGACCAACTAAGTGTGTCAAATTGAAGTTTATTTAGGCAGAAGTGTAGTGGAAGCCAAGAGTTGAGCTCAAATCAATTTGTTGCCTTTAACGAGGGTGGGGTACATTTTTAGTCAGAGCTGATATTTTCTCAGCGTCAGTAAAAGCAGCAGTTCAGGCTTTTCCTGCATTGTAGAAGTTGTCTCAGATCTGCCAAACTAGTAGTGCCGGATTCTGCAGCTTCCCCACAAATTAAATTTCTGCAAACTTAACTGTGAGTCTTGTGCCTCGAGCAGTTGCAGTATTGGATTTGGCTGGTTTCGGTAAGAAAGGTTATTAGAATAGCCTTGTGTTTTAAACCATGTGAAAATTCATTAGGGAGATCTGCTTTGTATCTTCTTAATATATGGGCTTGACTATTATTCATACTGCAGCACAGTGGATTTTTTGTTTTGTTTTGGCTTTTTGGTTTTGTTTGCCGGGGTTTTGGTTTTTGTGTGTACATGTTTAAGGTTGTTACTGTTAGACTTGTTAATTTTTGTCTTGCTTCTTTCCATTTACAGTATTTATTTTTCCAATTTGTCCATAAAACATAAAAGCCCCTGAATTTGGTAATAAGAAAACATTGTAAAAGTGCCTGTGTGTTTTAACTTGCTTGGTAAGAGCAAGATATTTGTATGGGTAGAGCCCTCCTGGAGTCAAACCTTCACATTTAAATGTTTTAAGTAAATAAAAATAAAAACAAACTTAGAAGTCAAATTAATCTATGACTAAGTACAAGTCTTTTCACTTCTAACTGTAGATGCTTGTTAGTCTTATTCCAGTTCTTTTAACATTTGGAGTTCTTTGTCTTCTCTTGTCAAGTCACAGAAAGTGAGATACTTTCCCTATTTTTTTTTCAGTAGTTGGTATAATGAGGTTTGGATTGAAGAATATACCCAGAATACGTAATATCTGTTGTTTCTGGGCTACTGATGCTGATTTCTAAAGTAGAGGTGCAGCAGAGAACTAGAAATACCAGCTATCCTAAAGTTGCCCAGAGAGTGCTCTGTCCTGTTAATACCATGCATTTTGAGAAATCTTGTAGTGGGGTTGATGTTTTTCAGACATGGTCTTTGCTTGAAAAACAATCAGTCTCAGGGTTTTAAAAAAATTCTTTGGGTTTCTGGTTTGTTGAGGTTTTTTTTTTAGCTTTTTTAAGGTTTGTTTTGTTTTAATAAACTGGGGCCATGCTGAGACAGCCATTTCTGTGTTTAAAAGCAGGAGAATTTCCAATAATTTTCATTCTTCATCTACTGTGATAAAACTTTAAGAACCTAAATGTCATCTTGGTTGTGCTAAATACTGTTTTAATGTGGAATAAAAATAATCTTTACTAGAAAAATATCTGCATCCAAATATGATAGTAGGATGGAAGAAAATTATGTGAGTCTGGTTGCTATGATTGATACATATATTGAGAAACCAACTGGGTAGCCAAGACACATTTTTTGAGGCATCATGGCAAAAGAAAATATCAGCTCTAAAACTGGTGTTATAAAAGCTTTTTGTCAAAAAAAAAAATCTGGAAGAAATAGCTCTTGATGGAAACTCATTTGGACCCTTTGAGTAGAGTTGTAGTGAATTGTATTTTGTGAAAGAGTTTTGATTACCATTGTGTCTGCACATAAAAATGATATAAAGTGTGCCTTCTCCTGAGAGGGTAGTTTGGACACATGGTAATGAATTAGTTCCAGTTTACACTTGTAGCCTTAAAATCAATCAAAACATCAAAATGTTGTGTTTCTACTGGGAAAAAATACCCACTTCAGGTGGTACTGGACATGAGCTTCTCCCAGTGCTGGCAGAACACAGCATTTGCTCTGCCCTGGTATCATGTGCTGCTCTTGTATGTACATGGCAGCACAGAACAACTGTTCCATGGAGGAAACCCATCAGTGCCATTTGGGGAAAAACCCCCTGCCCCCAAGGCCCTTACATGCTAAAGAAAGTTATTCTCTGAATGAGTTATTTGTAAGACTTCAGTGTTGGTCTTCATTGCTGTAGTTGGGTGTTGCTGTTAAATCTGATTCTGCTGTGGAATTTGGGTATTTTTCAGTCCTAAACTGGACTTCCCTGCTATCTTTGGTACCAAGTTTCCGAGAGTAGTGACAGCTAAGAAAGATACCTTGTACTGCTTTCAAATCTTCTGTTCAATCACTTTGTAATTTCTCTGTTTCTTCAGGGATGTTTAGGTATGATTTCTCACTTAGAGTTTTTTATGGTGTCTTTGAATCTATACAAACCAAGAAGTAGTTTGACATATAAGCTCAGTACTTGGCAAATGTTAAGTTATCCCCCATAAACCCTTGTTAGATTAAAAATGCTTATCTTTGTATTAAGATAGCTGGGTCTTCTTCATTCTCAAATGTACACCGGCCCCAGGCTTGTGAGAGCTTGAACAAGGGCCTTATATCTGAGTTATTGAGTTAAGTAAATAAGTGTAATTCAAACTTTTTTTTTTGGTATCAGCTTGTGAGTGGCTTAGATGATACCAGATTTCTTCATTGTGTGCTGAAGTGCAATTAACTGGCTTTGAAAGTTAGTCCCAGCTAGAATTACTGCATTATTGGCATTTTGCTTAGTGTGCAAGAGGCTCCAGAAGCTTTAAATTTTATTTTCTGAAGTTTCTTTAAAAGTGAAAGTCTGTATCTTTGTTCCTAAAATGCCTGTGTAATGTAGCTTACTATGAAATAGATACACATAGATATCTTTTTAAAGAAATGATGGGGGGAAAATAAAATGACATCCTGAAGGGCTGGTGCTTATTTGTCTGAATATAGCCAGCTAGGATGTTTTTCTTCTGAACAAAAAGTAATCTCTTCACTGCAAAGAATCAGTTGTAAATGCAGTTTCCAAAACAACCTGATTTTGAAAACAATTATTAGGCTAATTGGTCATTAAATTTTGAAGCTCTATAATCAGGCTTAATGTGGATGGCCTCACAACCCTAATTACTTAATAGTGTGCTTGAATGGCTTTATTAATGTAGGTTCAATTACTGCTGTTGGTATTTTGAGACATGCCAACATTACCTGTCAAACAGCACATAGTGCAGCATTTCATTTAACAAAAATCTTCATACGTAAGCAATATTAATGGGAATGCTAATATTTGCCTTTCTCCAGCTGCATTTTCTTCCCTTCCCCATCTTCATGTTCCAGGATTTTCCATACCTCATCTCCCACCTCGTGCTACACTAAAAATTTTCTCCTGAGCTTGATGTAAACTACTTTTGCATCTCCATGCATCTGATGAGTGACTAATGGTGACTTTACCCTCCCTCATTAGTCTGTGTTCCACTCCTTGCTCTGCCAGTCAGTAATGAAATCCATTTCTGGTTAGTAGGAGAAAAGAGCCTGACTACTGAAGCAGCACGTGCATCAGCACATCAACCTTTCTGCTGGACTCCTAAGCTAAAAGGGATGGGCTCTGGCTGCAGTGTATTTCCACTTGTCTAGCTTTTATTTTATCTTCAAAAGAGGTAGGAAAGTCAGAGGGAAGGATGAAATGGGAAATGGTAGAAATCAAAAGGGAAAATACGTGTGTTTGTAGAAAGAAGGAAAAAAGAGAGAAATGGAAGGTTATATTTGGGGAAAGAAGAGGATAGATAAAGCTGTGTCAGGGGAGTTTTAAGTTTAATATTAAGACAAGGTTCTTCACCCAGAGGGTGGTTTGGCACTGGAAGAGGTTCCCCAGGGAAGTGGTCACAGCACAAGCCTGACTTAGTTCAAGAAGCATTTGGACAGTGTTCTCAGGCACATGGTGTGACTCTTGGGGTGGTCCTCTGCAGGGCCAGGAGTTGGACTTTGATGATCCTTCTTGGGTCCCTTCTGGGTTCCTTCCAAATCAGGATATTCTGTGATTCTGTGAATTATTCTTTTATTGAATTGAAGTGTTAATGCAAAGCCATGCACTTACACCTTTCCTTGTTGCTCACAACCCTTAGTAAGAACAAAGGGCAATATTATTAATATACAGATGTACTTAAAACTTCCATAAAAATTTTCAGTTAAAGCAGCTCTAACATCATCAATGGTTTTTCTTCATATACAATTTTACAACATAAAAACCTTACAACTCCTCACAAATCTAATGGAAATTCACTGCTGCTTGTATTTCAGAATGGTCATAGTGGGATAATGAAAGCACTGCATTTTTTTTTTAATACTGTATGTTGCTGCAGAATAAAGCATTGTGAAATAAATCTAGTTGTGGGGTGGCTCTGGAGTAATGACTTGATTTATAAATAGCTGGTCTGAAGCAATTGGTATTACACTGTGCAGTTCTAAAATAATCCCTTTTTAATTTTCAGTATGCAGCTGATGGTGGTGCTTTACTTCCTCATAGCTGAAGTGGAATAGAGAATGAACTGAAGCCTCAGCAGGGTTGAAATAATCATTACACATCTGTAGATCCAAGCTGAGTGTATGTGCTAGCAGTAGCCAAGTGAGCATGCTGGCATTTTAAAAGAGAGATGGTGTCAGATTTTAGGGGAAAGGTTCTTTTTTCATGGATGAAGAAGAAATAGTTAATTACTTCTGTGATTTTAGAGTCAGTTTAGGATGTTGATTTGAATGGTCATTTGTGAAATAGCTAAAACTGAGGATTTGTTTATGCAGAAAAATGTCTGCCGGGTTCTGTAGATGCTGATTTGAACATATTGATGGTTTTGTGTGATCTGGAAATAAAGAGAGGTAGAACTGTATCATTTCATTCTGGAAACTTCTTTTCCAAATTATTTAATGAACAGAAGAAATAAAAGCTATTTTCACTGTATTGTCATTCTCTTAGTTTTGCTTGATTCCTAAAACTCAATTCAGTGTAATTCTGTATCTAGATAATACACAAGATATGATAGAATGAAATAAAATGCTAATGAGTAAGGAAATCTAGTCTTTTATATAAATGTTTATTTTCAAAGGTTTTGTTTTAACAAATTGCAGGGTTTCTTTTTAGTAGATTGCTACTTTAAGGAATAGATAGATTTTGTACTTTCAAGAGGTAGTTTGAAAAGATCATTTAAAAATACTTCCTCTGCTGAACAGAAAAATACTGTTCCAGGCAAATGTTATGTAGAACCTAGCTAACAGATATTTTTCCAGACTGCCTAAAATAGAAACTTGACGTGAAGCAAAATTCTCCTCCTGGTTTGTTTATACTGTGTGAAAGCCTGGTCCTTGACTATATTGTACCGTGCAAAAAACACAGAGTGCGCCTGTATTCCCCAGCTGGATGAGCTTATGCTTTACAAAGCACCTTGTAGCTGCTGTGCCCTGTTCACTCTGTTGATAACTACTGGTTTTGGCAGAGGTAGAGTTAATTTTCTTTATAGTAACTAATAGTGGGCCATGTTTTGAATTTGTGCTGGAAACAGCATTTAAACTGCCTTCTTCCCTGCGAATGTGAGAGGAATTCATACACCACTTCCCATGGGCAGGCAGCTGTTCAGCCATCCCCCCAGGAGAGCAGGGCTCTGTCACACCTGACAGTGACTTGGGAGCATAAACACCACCATTCCAAACTTCCACCCATTCCACTCTGTCTGATCAGCATGACACCATGGTCTGGGGTCCCTGAGGTCACTTGGGATCAGCTGTCCTGGCTGCCTCCCCTCTTTGTGCATTTCCTGCTGATTGCTGGTAAGGTGGGGTGAAAGGCAGAAGAGGCCCTGGCTCTATGTAAGTGTTGCTCAGCAATAACTAAAACATCCCTTATCAACCCTGTTTCCTGCAAAAATTAAAAACATGGCCCCGTACCAGCTACCATGAAGAAAATTAACGCTGGCCAAAACTAACACAATGACCAAGCTGTAAATTTGGTTTTAAACAACAGGGAGGTTTAAACTGAAATGGCAGACACTGTTATGTATTGAAGCCTCCTGGAATCCCTGCTTGGAGCTGCCACCTGTTCAAGCTAAAGACAAAGCTGAGGAATAGATGAAGGGAATAAGAAAGCCCTCTGATTTCCATGGATTTTTTTGGCATTGTTGCCTGGGTCTTAAGGAAACGTAAGGCAAAAAAAAGCTCTACTGTAACTGCATCACTGCAAGATTAGGCTCTTTTCAGTACACACTGGAACATATGCCTCAGCCTTTGGAAGAATTGAGCTCTTATCTAAATTGGTAAGTTTAAGGTTCAGGTTCTTGCATAGCAGCAGTAATTCCCCAGAACAGCACAAACGCCTTTTGATGGCGAATTACGGTGTTGTGTTACACAGCCAGTTCCCTACACAGCCCTCCTTGTTTGTTGCTTTGAATCGACCTTACAAAGATCCCAGAGCCGGGTACTTAAAAGTTAGGGAATGTAAGAACTAAGGTGACTTTACAGTTCTAATTCACTCCTGGGCATGAATGTTTCAAATCTTTAATTGCATCGTCTCATCTGCCTGTGTTCTTCACAAAGCCAGAGCTGGCTTGGTAGCTGAGGAAGAAAGGGGCTCACTTTACATCTGCAGGTTGTTATTGTTAGGCAGCTGACATAAGTGCTGCATAATAGATGAACCCTGTTCTGAAGGAAAAGGATCTTGTGGTTTTGGTACATCCTGCACTCTTGCTGGAGTGCCTCATAAAGAAATGTATAAATCCAGTTTCACAGCAGACCTCGTCAATTTAGGGAGTGTTGCCATTGGTTTATCAGTGGATGGGAAAACTTTAGAGATGTCCAAGAGGTATGGAAACACTCTCCCCATTTTGAGTGCCAGGTGTCCAAAGTTTGTACACAGCTTTTGATATGCTTAATACAGAGTTCTTGTTGGCTTTGATTGCAAAGCTATTTCTTCAGCATCAAGACAGAGTTCAGACTGCAATCAAATGAGGAGTGTGCAGTTACTCCGTGAAGAGCTTGGCTTGAACATTTTGCACAGCTTCACGCTAGGCAAAGGAATAAATTGGCTTTCCCAGTATTTTGCTTCTTCCCCTCAGTTCTAGCACCTTCTTTTACCATTGCTTGCTTCCATCATCAGACAGTTCTGCTACTTGAGGGAATTGTGTGATTGCACAGGGAGATCAATATTAAGTGCCAGTTCTTGCTGTTTAATTATGCTGCTGTGGTGAGGCAAAAGCTGCATCAGCTAGATCAGTTCTTTGATAGGGTTTATTGTCTGGCTGCATGAACAGTAGCATTGGCATAAGTGGAAGCTGCAGTTTTGTGTCTGGGAGGGTGGGAATTGCCCAAAGCAAATTTAGAAGCCATTTAAGAAGCACTGGTGCCATGCATGCAGCCTCAGTCAGATTGATTTTGCTTACTCTCCATCCCCTTTAACCTCTGCCCTCTCTCCCTCCCTTCCCCCAGTCATCTTCTGTCTGCCACATGAAACAAAGCATGAGTCCTGAGATGGGAGAACAAGACCCTAGGGATGTGTTGTTACGTAAGTCTCTTGTGCCACTTGATCATGTCCTGGGCACATCTTGAAATAACAGCCTTCTGGGAAAGGTAGTGGTTTGGGCGCTGGTTCCCATTTCTTGTCCATCAAGTTCCCATCCTCCTTGCCCAGCCTGATGGTTCTTCATCTTGCTCTGTTTGCCATCTTCACCCTTTTCGAACAAATTGCTCTTGGGAGAGGGGCTGTGTACAGCCTGTTTGCAGAGATAATGTCTTTCTTTATCTCAGAATGTGCTCAGCAAGGAAGGACTTTTCCATTTGTAGTTGCTCTGCTTTCAGTGGATACTGGGCAGTTGCAAATGGAGGGTGCAAGGCTTCTTTAACTCAGCCACCTTTGAGCAGGTTGTCCAGGTTGTCACGCAGGTGAAAAAAATATTCTGATTTTTTTGATGTGTCAGAGTTGGCATGTGAAAGAACTCCTTTCTCAGGCACACTTCAAACCTCTCTTCCAGAACTGAAGAAGCCAGGCCTTGTCAGATAAAAGGACCAGAACTGAATTAAATGTTGGAAGAAAATAGATATTTTTGCCATCTTGACTCTTGAAAATACCCAATCTACTTTGGTAGACCACACCACCTCATCTTAATGAGCAATTGCATCTTCTCTTCCTTGTGTCCTAAGGACTGCTCTGGCAAAATTTTATAAGGAAGCAAAAGATGAGTTACTGCAATAGAAATATTTTCTTTCTTTGCATTAGTGTGATACGGAGACTTCAACTTTCAAAATTAATAATCTCATTAACTATTAGTTTGTCCTAGTTACAGGTGCATATTTTGGTCAGCTGTTTTATTTTGTGCTACAAATGGAGTGTTTGATCACTACACTAGAGTTCAGCATTTTATTAAGGTGTGAATTTTTGTTAGATCTGCTAAAACTTGCGCATAGTTTGTATAGTGTTCTTTGGGATCTGACTTCTTCAATACGAACTTCAGGATGCTGCTATTGCTTATGGAGTTCAACCTGCACGTGTTTCAGAACATCTGAAGTTTAAACAAAAATGTTTTTCTCCTGTGTGATCCTGATAACGTTTGGGAAGAGATACAGAGGAGATTGGAAGACTTTTTAACTTTATTGTAATGAACATCAAACCTATACGATATTGATTTGTCTGAGACTTCATTTTGTATTTTGCAACTTGTTTAGCAACTCATAAACTTTCCAGAATATCCCTGAAAGTGTTCAAGGCCAGGTTGGATAGGGCTTTGAGCAACCTGTTTAGTGGAACCCCAACCCCCAGGGGTTGGAACTAGATGATCTATAAGGTCCCCTCCAACTCTGATTTTGGTATGTTTTTCTGTAGGAAAAGTAATTTAAGTCTATAGTGAAAGAACTGGAGCCCATGGGCATTTAATTACTTTGGGTGCAGTGATCTTTTCTGTTCTCATTGTCCTCAGTGAAGAAAAGACTGCACACAGCAGGGGACTTGCTTTGTCTTTGTTATGTTTTATTCAGACCCGAGTTTACACTTGTAGCCAGTGTTCAAGAAAGCTAAGTGCTGCACACATTTGCTATGTTAAGCAACAAATGCATGTTGCATGCTTCTGTTTAACAAAAGGTTGTATTTTTAATGAATCATGTTAATTATAAGTATTCCAAGGAAGATGGTTCAGGTTATACCTTTAAGTTTTACCTGAACAACTTTTAGGTAAAAATTCAGTAACGCGTATGTATCTATCCTGTGACATACACATCTTACTATTTAAAATAGTGTAAATCAAATCAGTGTAGTTTGAGAGTGACTGATGTTATGTCTTTTTGTAAGTAATCAGTAGAGCAGTGGTAACTGCATATGTTAGCAAATCCTGAAAGGGCAGAGGTACTTAGTTCAGGTTTTTTTTTTTTTTTATCCCCATGGGGAAGTTAGACACGTAATAAAGTCCTGCTTCTTAAATTGAATCTGTTTTTCTAATAGTTGGAATTGAATCTACATTTGTGTTGTTTCTCTTGCTTCTTCTCTCATCCCCCTGATATATGTGCATGTTCTGTGGGGATTAGCATTCATCTAGGCAATGTGCCATTTCTTGAATTTAAAATTTTAATTAAATATTTTTTAAATAATCACCAACTTTGGTGAGAAACACATCTTAAAGGTTTAACAGAAGCAGCTGGAAAGATGCTTTCCTTTTCCATCTGACAGTTACATCAGTAGCCTTAAAAAGCAAAGAATGAAGAACGGCATCTGTGGTTAAGGCTGGTTGTTGTGCTCAATGGGATCTTTCCTGAGAGGCCATGGCCCAGACTCCCCCTCAGTTCCTTTCTTCTCACAGTGGTGCCAGTTCTGGGCTGGCTTTCAGCACTGGAGGTTTCTGTGAAGTAGGTGATGCTTGTAGGGAGTTTGGACAATTCTGATGTAGCCATGATATTTTCTGAAAAATCCTTTCCTTATGATTTTTTCTCCTGAGGAGCTGAGAGGCCTCAGGATCAAAATGCAAACAATGATTATCTGCTGCTGTGGAATGCAACAGGTGGATCTGTGATTGATCTCATGTGGTTGTTTCTAATTAATGGCCAATCACAGTCCAGCTGTCCAGACTGTCTCGGTCACTCACAAGCCTTTGTTATTCATTCTTTTTCTATTCTTAGCTAGCCTTCTGATGAAATCCTTTATTCTATTCTTTTAGTATAGTTTTAATATAATATATATAATAAAATAATAAATCAAGCCTTCTGGAACATGGAGTCAACATTCTTGTCTCTTCCCTCATCCTAAGACCCCTGCGAACACCGTCACATTCTGAGACTCATAATGTTTGATGGCTGGCTGTCTTACACCTCTTTTATTACTAAGAATGTGAGATGTGACTTTTTAGGAGTTCAGCAGCAGAGAGTGTACTTCTGTTTTTTTTAAAAAGATGTCAAAATGAAGCTTGACAAACACACTGACGTTAACACTTGAGAACATACTTTATGTGTAGGGTACTGTAAAAAGCTTACTCTTGCAGGATCTGGGAGTGTGCTTGTAAACATATAATTGTACCTTTTTTTTGGTTTTGTTTTGACCCTTACAGAGCCGACAGTGCGGGCAGAACTGATGGAACAGGTGCCTCATATTGCTATGTTCTGTCAAGAAAACAGACCTTCAATCCCTTATGCTTTTTCCAAATACCTGCTACCAATTGTGGTGCGATACCTCGCTGACCAAAATAACCAGGTAAGTTTCTTGTAGCTGGTGAAATACTGTTGTGATGCCAAATTACTTAAATTTAGCATGGTACAAGTGTGTTTTGGGATATAAGGATTTGGAATGGACATGAAATACATGGTACTATAAATTTACTTAAAGAAAATCTTTTAAAGAAAATGTAATTACAGTTTTTTACATCTAATGTGATCTGTCCTGATTTGAGGCCTTTTATCTGATATTGTATTCATATGGATAAAATCAGTCATTTAGACAAGTTTACATAATTTAAATTCTGGCAAAAAGGAATAGTAGTAATAAAAAATGGTGTCCTTTGTATAATTCAGTTTTTTAACACCATGATGTACCTTCATTACCAGTTATTTGTATATCAATCCAATAAACATTTTGGATTGAACTCATGTGGTTTGTATCTCTGCATGTATAAGTTAGCTTGTCCAAAGCTTTCTTGAGGCTTTTCCAGTCATTTCAGACTAGACTAATGCTAATTGAGACATTATTTTCAATATTTTAGGCCTCTTGAGTTTGTCACTTTTTTCCTTGCCCTTTTCAAAATTTACAGAGTTAAAAATAACTACCGAAACCTATTTTTCTTAGTAGTTGTTTTGCTAATTCATTATAATGCAACAACTCTACTTTTGTTCTCCTGCTAGAAGATTCAGTGATTGTTTTCATTGTGTTAACCTCTCTTGAATCGTTCATTGGGCTGCAGATCTCTGAAATAAAGAGCTCAGTGGTGTTTCCAAAATTGCTGCATTGCAGTCTATGTAGTCTCTTGCTGTATGTAATGTTTTCTCTTCTGGTGAAATTACTCCTTTTGGAGGTAGGGCTTAGCAAGCTATGATGTCAATAATGGGTATCTTATTTTTGCACATTTTTTTAAAATTGAGACTAAGCAGAATTGTGTCTCAGAATTTAAAGGCATTGGAAATAAATGCAGTTTCTCCTTGCCAGCCTATTTCTTGTTAATCTCAGAAAAGAGAGGGTTTGTTTAGTATTAGAAATTTGTTACTCTCCATTAATTGTGCTGCTTTTTCTTCGCACATTTGCTTGAGACTTGCCATGACTGCTCTTTTTGACATTAAAACAAATTGTGTGTGAACCCAAGAAACACCTGCACATTGTCAACTAAAGCAGGTATCCACTCTATACTTCCCAAAACACAGGACAGCCAACATGAAGTGCTTGCAAAAGCTCTTGTGGAGCACTTGTCCTGTCACTGTGTGCAGTTAGTACTGCTGTGTGTTGGTATATAGGTACAGCTTCCAAGATCAGGACACATGTATTTCAAAAAACAAAACTGTCCTTGGAATTGCTTCGTTCAATTTTTGTCTTTTTGTGGCAGGTCAGAAAAACAAGCCAGGCAGCATTGTTAGTGCTGTTGGAACAAGAACTCATTGAGAGATACGATGTGGAGACCAAAGTGTGCCCTGTGCTGATAGATCTGACAGCTCCAGACAGCAATGACGATGTGAAGACAGAAGCTGTGGCTGTAAGTAACAGCAGTGCCAAAGCACACAGCCAAAAATTTGCCTGAATGCTCGATAGTGCAATGGTGGTGGTGTGTTTCCAAGTTTCACAGCCATTACTAAAAAGAAAACGTTATATTCCCTCTCCATAACAAATCTGTAATTTCTACTGTGCTGTGTCAGTGCTGTACACTCTGGTCAAGTTAAGATTTAAATTCAAAAACTTACATATGCTATTAAAAAATACCCCAGCTGGACAAGACAGTGCAGGGGATTCATTTTATTGACTCCTAAAGCATCTGCTGTGTTGGCTTTTTAGTTTTTTGAATGTTTGTCTGTTTATTTTATGGAAGTTTAAATTGCCTGTGTGGAAAATTTCCATCAGTTCAAAAGCTTTAATGCCTCAGTTCTTTCACTCCTTGCTGCATGTCTGTTCTCTTTATTGATTTTGTGGTGTTTTATTGGACAAAGTAATAAGCATCTGAGTTGATTAACTCATGGTTGGTTGGTTGGTGGCCGTTTCTTTGCATTAGACACAACCTTTGTAATTAAAATGTATGTGTTGAATTAAAATAGTTAGCAGATTAGTTAATTTATAATGGCGAAATGGCAGATGTAGGCCCTTTTGTTTCCTTTTTTTATTGCAATTTATATTGCTGCTTTCTGCTGGATGAGTTTTTTTTCTGTTCTTTTTGCTTGAGAGAGACCTCATTTAATATTTTACTTTCCTACAGTGGCAGGACTGATAAACAATAAAAAGTCTCCAGCACTGTTGGATTTGGCACCAAATTTCTAGGGCTTCTTGATGAAGCTTACAGCTACATAAGGGAATAAAGTATAAGCAGATTAGTTCTATCTGTCTTCATGGTTTTGAAGGTATTGAAACTTGACAGAAATTTCTGTACCTCATCAACCCCCTAGAGGTTAGAAAAGCCATCATTTGTTATTAAAGGGGAATGAATGTAAGTAGTTCTACTGACTTGATGGGGAATGGTAAATGTAAAATTCCTTTTGCTTTTTAAAGCTCTTTTTTAAGTTTCAGTACAAATTAGAATGAAAGGGCAGTTAGAGGGAAGAGGGGTTTTTTGGTGTGATACATTTCTTTGGGAATTTTATGTCTGGGAGTAGCATGTATGCAGTGTGGTGTTGTAATTAATTTTAAACTATAGAGGACTCAGAAGTCTCTTAAGCATACTAATTGTCAATAATTTTCTGTTAATTGTACATATGTACATTTTGTATTGAAGTAGTAAAAGAATCATGTACTTTTGTTTTTTTTTAAGGTCTGTTGGGTAACACAGGAGAGTAATTTCTAAGAGTCTAATTATCTTTGTTAGCTGGGAATTTGATTCAGTTTATTGGAAGATCAGCGTTATCTTCTACACCTGTGTCATGTCATTTCCCAAGGAAATGGGAAACACAGTTCTTTGCAAAAGTGGCCAAACCTTTTCAATTCAAATGGCGTTTTGTTTTCAATATTTTTCACAGTTTTCAGTAAAATTATGTTTATCAGAATAGAGAGTAGATTTAAAAAGCCTCTGCTTAGCTGATACAGAATGGTGTGTTATGCAAGCATCTCTGATTAACGTCTGTCTTGTCATTAGATTATGTGCAAAATGGCCTCCATGGTTGGAAAGGACATCACAGAAAGACTTGTGCTTCCCAGGTTCTGCGAGATGTGCTGTGACTGCAGGATGTTTCATGTTCGTAAGGTATGAATTATGAGCATCTGGTCTGGATTATCTGTGAAAAAATGTGTCATGTGCTTGGAACTTGCATGTGACTAAGAAACTTTCCTGGTAGATCTCATTTGTGACATGTGTAAGTGAAAGCTGTGGGGGGTTTTTGTATCTCTCATTTCCACAAATTTTAATGTTTGACACTGAGATTTTTTTTCCAGAATCAGTACCCTTATTACTAGAAAAAAAAGAGAGTATCTGCTTGTTCTTAATGCTCTAGATAGCTGCAGCATGATTAGGCATTTGTCCTTATGGTTGTGTTGGTAGCCAGGAAAACATGAACCAACTGTGGCTGATACAGCATCAGCCACCTGAGCTCGTATCTCTGTGCACAGATGGAATTAAAGATGCTCATCTTCATCAAAGATGAAGTAAACCAGTATTCCATCATGATATTTAGGTGTGGAGACTGCACTTTTGTTTCATCCTGTCATTGGATAGCTTATTTCCCTTGATAGCTGCATGTGTTCTTTAATTTGACAGCACCTCAAATACATTTTATCCTTTTTTATTTTCATTTAAGTTCTGACGTTCTTCTGTGATTAAAAAAGACTGACTAATTTTTTAAACAATAAAATTATTTATTTTTTTAAAAACATAGAAAGTGATGGAGTGGGAAAGTAGTTCATAATGAGTTTGCAACAAAACACATTGTTCTGATTTTAGAAGTTGTTTATTATTTTCCCCTTGGATTTTGCTGTATTAAACTTAGTCTTTATTTCTTGCATTCTGTCTGCAAGGTATGTGCAGCTAATTTTGGAGATATCTGCAGTGTGGTTGGACAGCAAGCCACTGAAGAAATGCTGGTAAGCCATTTCTTAAAGGGTTTTTCTTCTTAATACAATTCAGGAGTGGAGCCCGACAAGCTACAGAAGGGCAGTTCATGAGAGATTGCAGATACAGGGGAGTGTGGCAAGGGGAATAAAGTGTTGGGGGTGCTGAGGCTTATGTATTGATTTAATCTCTTCAAGTCAGCTTTCCTGCCTCAAACAGCCTCCTGAAAGGAGGGAAAGAGAAAGTAAAGTAAAGGAAGTAAGTGAATCTCAGAAATAACAAATGAAATAAAGGGAAGAGAGAGAAATTCAAAATGAAAGAGCAGGGAACTGGATGGAGTGGTGAGAACTCAACTGTGCACGCATTCCCATGGTGGGTCCAGGGAGCTGGTGGATGTTGATAGATTTGGAGACATGACAAGGCTAGGGAGCAGAAATCAGTTTGGCAGGCTCTGGCATCCCTCTTCAAGCTTTCTCCTCTTGGGAATGTGGACTGTGAGCTTGTTGAGGGCCAGCACAGGCTGATGAATCAATGCCCTGAATTAGCGAGGGACTTACATGGACAGAGTGTGAATGCAGGCATGACTTCAGCCAGAAGCTCTGCAACTTTTTGCAGTTGTGGTGTTGGGACAGGTAGGCCTCAGGCCATTTCTTATACTCTTAAAGCATTTGCTGCATTTTTCTCTAGCTATTGAGTGATTCAAGTCATTTGGTAGTGAAGTTTAGTTTGTGTGGATTTGCATCCCATATGCTTCCTGATTTGGGATGTAAATTGATTTCTCTCACACAACTGCCTTTTTAGTGATTAGCGTAATGAATTTGGATTAAAACTTTGTAGAGGGTGCACTTAGACTACTATGCAATAAAAAGTGATGATTATTTCATTTGAAAGCAGTAATGTGTGGCAGGACAGCTGGGGTTCTCTTTCTATAACAGAAAATGCCATTTTCTGCTCTTCATGGATTATTATTGGGAAAAAGGAGTGGTTTAAAAAGCTGAATGATAAAACTTCATTTTCTAATCTAAAAGCTTTTTTAAATTAGAGGCAAAGTCCAGGATACTTGGCTGCAGAGAGTAGGAACAGCTGAACATTAATAAATGTGAACAATGCTGTAGTGACAGCCATTGGATTAGTCATATTTTGTCACTGTGCCTGTTGCAAAGCCAAGGCAGCTGTGCCTCACCTGCACTCTGTCCACCCTTACCATTACTGTGTCCAAAAAGCCCAAGTACCTGAGTACCTTCAAAATGCTTCAGTTATATTAGTAAAACCACTGCTCTGTTCAAACATGTTTTCTCTTGAGCAAATGCAGTCTTTCTCTCATTCCCCTGTTCTTCTTTGCAGTTGCATTGTAGGATAGAGGGTGGCAGAGGTTGATAAATCTAACAATGAGAAGTGTAGATAGAAAAGGAGGGGTTTTTTTTTCTGAAGATACTGTTTGTTATTTCGGTAAGAATCTTACAAAAAAACCTGAAGTGATCTCTGATAGGTAAAATGTTAATCATAGAATCAAAAAATGTTAAGGTTTGGAAGGGACCTTAAAGATCATCTAGTTCCAGCCTCCCCTGTTATGGGCAGGGATGCCTTCCACTAGATCAGGTTATTCAAGAGCTTACCCACCTGGCCTTGAAGACTTCCAGGCTTAGGGCATCCACAATCTACCTGGGCAGTGTGTTCCAGTGCCTTACTACCCTTGCAGTAAAGAATTGCTTCCTAATAGTGCACCAGTATTATTTTTCTTGTCCCTGCTTAAAAAGAATGGTGTAGACATGAATGGTGTAGACATGTAGATTTGTCTTACAATAGGTTTGTTGGTCTTGGGGGTATTTTTGAAGTTGGGCTTTTGGAGGATGTTTTTTGGGGTATAAATCAGGTTTTCTTCCTTGCAATTCTTCAGACAGGTGAAGGTGAATTTTCCTTATCTGTATCCATAAGTAATATGAAAGCAACAGATTAGAAGCATGGTGCTACTGCATATGTGTTCTTTGTCTTGCAAATGTTAAACTGTGCATCTGAGTATGAAGGTGGACAACCAGGTGAAGAAAATGAATGTGAAAAGAGAATTTGTTTTGAAACGAGTGCTTCTTATTAAGACTTGCAAACTCACTCACTGTATTCTTAACAGCTGCCAAGGTTTTTCCAGCTCTGCTCTGATAATGTGTGGGGAGTTAGAAAAGCCTGTGCTGAGTGCTTCATGGCAGTTTCTTGTGCAACATCACAGGAAGTCCGGAGGACAAAATTGTCAACCCTTTTTATTAATTTGATTAGTGATCCTTCACGATGGGTAAGAATTGCATTTTTTTTAATAGCTGTCGTATTTGAAGGATTTTACTGCAATACTCCATGTAGAACTTCTCATGGGTGTGGGTAATCTAACCTATTCCACGCACCTGAAGCAAAATTGTTCTTCACTGGTTAGTTCATTGACGGGTGTAGAGAGTCCTTCACATTTTTACAGCAGCATGTAAGAAAAACTTTGTCAGTGGAGTAGCTTTTTTCAGCTACAGAATTGCCTGTGATTAACATAGCTGAGAATCATTAACAAAACTGGAAAATTTATTATGATATACTTGTTCTTCTTCAGGTTCCCTACCACCATGTTGTTTTTTGAGGGAGGGTATTGGTGGAGTTTGCGGTTGGTTTGGAGGTTGATTGGTTTTGGGTTTTGTGGGTGTTTTGGTTGTTGATGGTGGGGAGTTTCTTATTAATTAAATTTTTATTGTTTCTTAGGTGATGGGTTTTTGTTTGTGGGTTTTTTTAGGGGGGTTGGGTGGGATTTTTTTGTTGTTGTTGGGAGGGTAGGTTGGTTTTTTGTTTGCTTGGGGTTTTTTTATTATTTACCATCTTGAAGATTTACTCTTAAACTTTAAGTTTGTTGCTAAGCAGACAACTTCCAAGAGCAAAGGATCATCTGCACAGAAGCATGAGCTCATGGATCTTGGAAAGTCATGGAAGTTATAGCCCAGCAGAATTAATCAAATCAATCAAATTAATCAAGTAACAAAAACTGAGATAGAGAATTGTTGAGAAGAGGAGGATAAACAGTAGGAGAAAGGAGAAGCAAATGCATGGCATAGCCAGATAGGAAAGGGAAAGAAATATAATGTTTTTCAGTCAAATTTCTGAAAGTGAAATGTCTGTTTACTGTACATGATGTTTTTTTCCATTTAAGTTGTTAAAATTCTGAGCTGAGCTCTCAAATTTACCTGCTTCTATTATATAAACAGATTGTTCCTCCTTTGGCTGTGGGGAATAAGCCTGTCAGTTTGGTAACCTGTGATACAGCTGGTCTCACCGCGCTTTTTCATTTTTCTTAACTTTTTTTTTTGTAACTTGGCACTCTGTATACATCTGGCTGATTCTTTCCAGACAAGAGCCTCTGCTCTTGATTTCTTTAGTAGGCTTATGATCCTTTCAATTCCTAGTAGCAGGCATTTTATGTTTTCTAGGACAGCAAGATTTACATATAATTAAATATATATATATATATATTTCACCTTGGACCCTTTCCCCTAGGTTCGCCAAGCAGCTTTTCAGTCTCTGGGGCCTTTCATATCAACTTTTGCTAATCCATCCAGCAGTGGCCAGTACTTTAAAGAAGAAGATGGGAAAAACCCAGAAGATTGTGATTCTGCACAGGAGAACAGGTTAATTTGCTAAATCTACAAATTACTTTTGCCTCCTTGTTCTTGTTGTCCATGAACTGTTAGAAAAACTAACTTTCCTGGATAAATTGAATATTTGGTAAATGGAAAGATCTGGATCTTCTCATCTTCATAGACCAGAATTAGATATATGTTCTGTGATGAGACGACTGACTTGATAGACAAGGGAGAGCAGTTTGTACCATGTACCTGGATTATTTTTTTTGGCATGGTCTCCTATAAGAACCTTGTGGGGAAGCTGTTGAAGTTGGGTTGGATGAGGAGATAGTGAGGTGGGCTGAGGAGTGCCTGGCTGAGCCCAGGGGCACTGGTCAGCAGCACATAGTTGAAGGTCACTGACCATGTATTGAGAGGGGTCAGCACTGGTTGGGTCCAGTCCAGTTCAACATCCTCTTTTGTGATCTGAATGGTGGAGCAGGGTGTAGCCTCAGCAGGTCTGCTGATGACACAAAACTGGCAGGAGTGGCTGCTTCACCACAGGGTCATGCTGCCATCCAGAGGGAGACATGGAGAGGCACACTGGAGAGGGTGCAGTGAAGGGCCACAAAGTGACAGATTGTGGCATCTCTCCTGTCAGGAGAGTCTGAGAGAGCTGGGACTTCAGCCTGGAGGAGAGAGGGCTCACTGGGGGGGGTCTTACCAATGTTCATAAACACCTGAGGGGAGAGTGAAAAGAGAATTAAGCTGGACTCTTTTCAGTGATGCTTAGTGACATGACCAGAGTCAATGACCACAGCCTCAAACACAGGAGGTCCCCTCTGAACATCAAAACCTACTTTTTTTTACTGTGAGGATGACTAAGCACTGGCAAAGGTTATCCATGAAGGCTGTGGAGTATCCATCCTCTGAAGTACTCAAAACCTGTCTGGACACAAGTCCTGGGCAAGTGGTTCTGGTCATCCCTACTTGAACAAGGAGGTTGTCCCAGGTAGCTTCTAGAGGTCCCTTCCAACCTTGACCCTTCTGTGATTCTGTGACTTCTGTTTTGTTATGGTGTAAATAAATTTGCTTTGACAAATAACAAGTTGATAGCATGTGTGTGAATTTTCAAGAGCATAACAAGTCTATTTTGGTTTTTTAATGTCCATTTTCTTTGGCATTCAGCAGTGAGCAAGTCAGGACCACAGAAGATGGCACAACAGATGAAGAGCACAACAGGACAGAGGATCTGTCTTCACATTGTGATGATAGTGATGATTTTGCAACAAAACTTGAAAATGTCATAGAAGATCAAAACATAGTGTCAAATAACTCTAAGAGTGAAAGTGATTTCCAGACTGAATCATCCTTCCATTGCACTTTGCCTTCAGAATCTTGTGGGGAAATGGCAGATGAGAACGAGCAAAGTTCTCATTGCTGTACAACAGCTGTGCAGGAGGCTGGGCTGAATTCACAGGAAACGTCTCTTTCAGAGCAGGAATTATACAACTCTTTCCATTTCTGGAGGACTCCACTTCCTGAAATAGATATTGATTTTGAGCTTCAGCAGACTTCTGATATAAAACTCGATAGAGAAATTCAGGAACTCACTATGCCAGTGTCTCCAAGCATTCCTATGGCAACAAGGAAAGAATTAGAAGAAATGATAGAAAATTTGGAACCCCATATAGACGATCCAGATGTTAAAGGTACGGTAAAGATACTGAAGCATTTTTAATGTTTGGAGATATATATATGTTGCTTCAGCAGTCTGTGCTTTAACCTCTTAGTTGTTTTAAAAGTCAGAAGTACTGTTTTCTTCTGGGCCTCAAAGAGATTGTGGAAAATTGATAGTCAACTAAAAGGGAATTTGCATTTGTGTAAAGATGTTTAAAAGGAGTATAATTCCTTTTATAATCTGAATGCATGTGCAGTTAGCAGTATAGAGTTCTGACTGCCTGTTTTGACATTATAATCAAATAGATGCTTCAAAGGCATAAGCTGTTGATAAGCAAGTTTATTTCTAATTAGCATACATGCAAAATACGGCAGATTAATAGGGTTTTATTTTTTTAATTATCGGTGTGAATTATGGTTTTCTTTTACTCATTATCCATTTGATTTTGGATGACATAGTCTCCATTTTTTTCTGCAAGGGCTTTTTTATTGCAGTCACATGTTTACAGCTTTAATGCGACAAGTTTGTCAGATTAGGCTGAGAGTTGATCCAAGCTGAGTTCTTGAAGTGAACCCACATTCTCCATTTTAAAAGCTCTTGAAGAATGGAGAAGGGTTTCATAAGTGTGACAAGGTGGTGGAGCAGCACTTCAGAGACACCTCCTCAGCTAAAAGGACTTGGCTCTTCTACACATACTTACTGGAAATAGGTTTTTCTTGGTATTCATATGCTGAATAAATTCTAAGACACATTGGGCTTGAGTGTCAGAGTCAAAAAGTCTGGAGGTTACCACTAAGGAGGAAGCTGTGTTATTTTGGAGCTGAAGAATCTCAAGGGGGAAGCATGCCTCTATACCAGAAAAAGTAGGAGGAAATGAAGGGGCAAGTTGGGGGAAAATATTTTAGAATAAACTGATACTGCTTTCAACTTCATTTTATTGTTAGTAGGTTGATATGCTAATAACTTTTCTTAAATCCATTTTGTACTTTTATCTAATCACTTGTGAAGTCAGCAGATAAAACTTTGCTTTAGGAGTGCTTTGGGCACTAAGGAAAGAGGTAAGAAAAAAATTTCACCCTTGCTAATGACTTCAGTCTTCATATAACCCATCTCTGAAGCCAGCTGCAGAAGCTTGCACTGCTGTTCAGGTTTACTTTGTAAAGCTGTTCTGTCTATAGTTAGAGAACATACCTTAATGCATAAATTACAGTGGTTTATGTAAGCATGTAGTTGTACATCCAAAATTGTCCTGTGTTATGAGTTTGTTTATCATGTGTGTTCATGTCTTGTTTCAGAGCAGGTTTTTAGAATTCTTTTTGTTTGCTTGTTTGTAGGTCTCTTGACTGGGTGTCAGGAGATTTTCTGTGGAGTTGTTGACCAACATTTGCACATTTAAGTAGAAGAAAACTGTTCCTAGGTTGTCAACACCATGGATTCCCCCATTCTGACTTGGTCAAGGCTGTGTAGTGAAGCCCCATAAAACATTCCTCCTAAATCTTCTACTCTTTTTCCTCTTGCTTGTGCTCTTGTTATTTGGTCTAAATGCTCAAGAAGCTGGAATTTAGCAACATGCCTGTTTCAATTTAGTAACATTGCAATTTTAATTTTGCACAAAGTGCAAGTAGTATTAATTTTGCATGCCTGTCTCAAACACTGTGGCACACATAGAAGTGGTAGACATCCAGACGTTAGTCTGAGTAGCTGACTTAATACATGTGTTTTGAATCTTATGCTTCCTAAATTGTGACAAAAGGTAGGCTTGCTCTGGGGGCAATCCAGAAGATCAGAGCCCTGTCTCCTTGCTCATGGCAATATAATCTAAAACGGTTGTTGCAAACTGATGGTATTAATATTCAATCAAAAGCATATGTTAATCTGTTTTCATGGAAATTTTATGAAACTACCTAATTTTACAGATAATTTTGTCTCCAGTATACGTGACTTATAAATGTATGCCGAACAGCCCTGGTCCCAAATGGTCCACAGGGTCTTACCCTGCCTGCACTTCCCCTCTCTGCAAAGCTGGCCATTATGTTTTTGAGGCTTCTACTGTGAGTAGGCTTTGCTTTGACAGCAATGACTGAGCAAGCTAGGAGGGTTTTTTTTTCCTCTCTTTATTTCTTCTTAAATCCCTGTGATCTTTTTCTTGCACTTATTTTCTTCATTGGCTTGCTGTCACCTAAGTCCTGGATTCCTGCTTCCATGCTGTGCTCCTGTCTTTATTGCTGCATTCCCAGCCAAGGGATGGGAGTGGAAGATGCTGTGTTCTCTGTGGTGGGTAAGTGGAGGCCTGCCATACTGGAGTGCTTCCATGGGTACACATCTTCTGGCTTCTATAGCAAATTGGCCAAGGATCCTGAGGGCATGACAAGATGAAGTGATGAGGTGTGGTTTGGGAATGAGACTGCAGTGTACGATGTTTTGCATGTGTCAGTAAGATAAAGTTGTTCAGATGACCTTGTCTCTGGCTGTACCTTGCCTCTCTATGCTTCACTGTGCAGATTCAGCAGCCTTCTTTTGATGTGGGGTTTTGGTTGTTTCTTCTTTTTTTTTTTTTTTTTCTTTTTTCCCTCTTTTTTCCCTTTTTTTTCCCTTTTTCTTTTCTTTTTTTTTACATTTTAGAAATTTATGAGAAGAAGAAAATTAATTCCTGTTGTGTGGAATCATAATGGAACAGGGTTTTTGGAGTTTCTTAAAATCACACTGAATTTTATTACTTGACTCTGCAGGATATTTAGTGATGCTAATAAGGTGCTGTTCTTCACTGGTCAGTCAGAGGAGGTTGATGATTTCTATTTTGCTAGTTGCTTTCAGAGCCCATCCCTGGCAGCTGAGGCAGATGTGGAGATTTGGTGCTGAAGTTCAGCCAGCAATTACTCTGAGTCAGAAAAATATGGTTTTGTTGGGGTTTTCTTAGTGGTTTTTTGTTGTTGTTCCTTCCTCCCATCACCCTCTGCTTTGCACTGGATGTTCATTCCTAGCAGCTACTATACCTTTACCTTCCCTCCACATGTATTCCCCTTCCTATTTCCTTTTTTATTTTCATTTCTCTTCCTTTCTGGGTTTGGCATTCTCTGCTTCACGTGTCTCACTTCGCCCTTGTGTATTGTGTGAGTTGCTTCTCCCCTCACCTGCTTGCATCATTATAGCAGAAGTATTGAGAAAGAATAGCTCAGTTTTTATCTGAGGAGTACCTGGGTGTACCATGTCAATGGGAAGAGTCAAAGGAAAGACATCACCAGGTCATGCAGCCCAGAGTATGGCATGTTCTGTGCATATCCCCATCTTCCAGATGCCTTGGATGCCAAACACTAGGGGGTTGCTGTTTACATTCACACTGGTTATGGTTGTGTGGTTTTGGTTTGGTGTTTTGTGTTGGGTTTTTCTTTTTTGGGGTAGGGAGGTGGGTAGTATTGGTTTGTTTGGGGTTTTCTCACTGCACCTCAATAGAGCAGTTTCTGTTTCAAGCCTTAGATCTTTGCTTCAAGGCATAGAGACTGATGAGATCTCCAGCAAAAACAGTTTTTTAACAGTAGTCAGTAACCATTATAGAATATTTTTTCCCTAATCTCGTTCTCAGAAAAAGGTGAACAGCTTTGCCTGAATCTCACTCTTTACCTTGGGGTTTTCCTTCCAGAACTAGCTTATTGCCAGAGTGATAAATCTGAGTAGTAGGTGGTTAAGCATTCAGCAACTGAGATACAGAGAACCTGTCTTCTCACAGGCAGATTGCTGGCTAGCAGAGCAACACAGGCTGTGCAAAGTTAAGCACTGCTATTGTAATCCCTCTTGAAAGGACCTTTCCAAACCACTGGCCAGACATCTGGAAGGTCTCAGACTGGGAGATGGGAACCTGCACGTTCCTGTGAAGTATGCCAGCTTTTTAAAAATCATCACAGGGTCCTTTTTCAGGTCACGTTTTTCCAGTTCCCCGAGTCTGCTGCTGTCTTCACTTCCTTCAGAGATTGCTTTTCTTTCCCCAGATGTTTTATTTTTATTTTTCTTTCCACAGACATTTTCTTCAACTGGCTTTATCTTGTGATCTGTGTAGAAAGGGCTAAATCATGTAATGTTAGCTTTCCTTAATGTTATTTGGGGGAATAGAGGAAGCCTGACTTGCAGGCTACTGAGGCTAACTGTAGCCTAAGCCACTTAGTTACAAGCTGCTTTGCCAAAAGGAGACCTAATATGGACAAACCAACCCAAATGTGGAGTTAATTGATCCCATTCCCTTATAAGAACTATAAGTTAGGTTACTGGCACTGCCTGCAATAAAAGTCTAAAACATGTTGTTAATGGAACAGGTGAGGAGTAAGTGTAGAAACTGTTCTTATGTTTCAGTTACTTCATTTCTGTACCCATTGCAGCCCATAGCCTTTCCCTCTGAGTAAGAAGTGAGGGTAAGGAAGGCAGATCCTTTAGAAAAAAGAAAGAAAGGAAAAAGACAAGAAAAATAAATGAAACATCAATGTCTTCTAGTGAAACATCAGGAGAAACAGAAAACAACAGTAAGGTTTATTGAAAGGACAGAAATTCCTGAAAACAAGGAAATTCAGTAAGACCAGATAAAATATGATTTAGAATTTATAGACTGTATCAGTTATTTTAGGATGCAAGTACAGTAGCTGAGACTAAATACTTTTTTGTTTAAAAATACATCTCACCTGAAGCAAAAGTTGAAGAAAGAGTTAATCAATGGTCTAAGATCCAGTGAATATTGACTTTATCTGAGCAATGCAGTTACCTGAGTTCTATGCTATGTGCAAAACTGACCTTTACACTCCAGTTTTTACTGACAGCAGTTGTGAAAGCTGGTTAGCCAGAGATTCCCTTCTTGAAGCATTTCTGTGTCATTCACAAAAGGGGAGCTTTATCCTTTACTTGAATTTGAAATGATTTTCTGCAAACCATTGCCTGTCTCATGTCAGTAGGGAATCTCCTCATGAGAAATGAGGAGCAGCAGCGAAGCTTAGCTCTTCTTTGAGCTAGGACCTTAAATGTTTATGGACTTCATGATATTCACCTTTGAGTGAATGGCACACTGAAGTCACAGATAAGCACTGAAAGAAGGCACTTGCCAGTCAGTTAAATCCTTGGGAGTTTGGCTTCTCCTGTCCTTCACCCCCACATCTTGAGATTGTAGAATTGACAAGAAGCTGAGGAAATGCACATTTTTGTCATATTTCTTCTAGGGCAGGCAGAGGAAGTCAGGACAGGTGTGGTCTCCATCCTGTTAAAGCCCCTAAGCAAGGGAAGTCCAGGTATGCAGGCTGACAGGGGGGCATGGGTGGGGAATATGTCTTGGAAAATTCCCAATACCTGCTGTAGATACTTTTGTTGCTATAAGTAATCTTTGTTAGCTCTGTGTGGATTTTTCAGAAAATACATAAACAGTGTTGAAGCAGTATGTGTTTACCTAGTCAGGGTAAACTTTCTTCACTTTAAGTGAAGGTGAGAGGAATGCACATTTTTCATGAAGTTGTCCTTCATGAAAGAGGTCTTCTTAATGTGCAGCAGAATATAATTATTTTTCATTTTCTTGTTTGATTTCTCTAAATTAAAGTAGTTTGGAAATAAGCCAGGCATTTCTTGCACTAGCATAGCCACCTATTTTGCCTGATTTTGGGGTGATTTATTTAACATTTAAGTTTTGGGAAAATTTATTAACCTTGATCTTTTTTATTCTCATGGGTCTTAGAGTACACAAGTTTATTGTCAGTGAAGTAATACTTGAAGAGTAAGGTTGTAGCAGTGTTATTGATATTAGAAATGGTAAATTTCCTTATGTTTATATATGTATATGTAAATTATAATATATATATTTAAACTATATTTTTCACATGTTTTATAGTGAAAGTATTAGTATTGTGTTGGTTACACTTTCAGTTTTTAACAGTTTGTTTTTCCTGTTTCTTGTTGAGGAATACAGTAATACAGCAAGAATATCTTTGGGTTATTTTATCAGAAATTGGACAGAGTCAGAGAGTTAGCATTGCGTATTTTAAAAAATTGTCTTTATTCCTGCTCATGTGAACCCACAGTGTGTTTTCCAAATTTTGCTAGATTTTGCTAAGGCTTTTAATCCAAGATTTTACTGAGTTAACAATTTTTTTTCTTGCAACAGCTGTATATCTGTATATCTGTTTCTTCTATCTACAAATGAGTCCAACTTTCTTTGTTTAGTACTTGTTAACAACTATATTCAAAATCCTAGAGGGAAAAATTCAGAATTCTGTAGTTTAGTATGGCAATGTGGGATTTAAAAGAAGCATATGGGTTGTTGTGTAATTTCACAGTGAACATTTAAGAAACCTTGGAAAAGACAAAATCTATGAGGAACAGATCTTCTGGATGGCTGGATAAATTTAATAAGTTAGGAGATTATTCCTCCCTGCCTTCTTGGAAAGAAGTGGAGGAGGAGAGTGGCAGGGTAGATTAATCTGCACTGAATTCTGTGTCACTTGCGACTGAGATTGCCCCTGATATCTGATCTCAGGTCAGGCTATATCTGAGGAGCATTGCTCAACAAAGCCTTTTCTAATTGGCAGTAAACAGAGGGATGGAAAGCAGAGCAGCCTCAGAACTGCTGGATCTTTTCCAAAAGAGTGGATAACAGAATATGAAGTGCTAATGCCTTTTTTAGATGAATAAGAGAACATCACACAGTGCAACCTTCTTATTTGTTTGGAAGATCCAAGAAGGCTGAAGTATTGGGTCTGGCATCTTTCTATATAGATCTTGCTTTAGAGCTGCTATTAAAATGTAAGATTTTAATGAATATATATAGAGGGAGAAACAACCTCCCAGAACTGAAATTCTTTGTGTATTACAAAACCTGTTCTCAATCTTTATTTGAATTACTTTGTCCCTCTTTCTCTTAGTCTCACCTCCCACAAATGGCCCAGTCTGTAAGTTAATATTCATGGACTATTCTGCCCCAAAAAACCTATTTGCACCATTAATATTTACTAAAATTGTTAAAGAGCTGATCCTGCCATAACAGTAGTCTCCTTATTTGTCTTGAATTATGGGGTTTGTTTGTTTATTTCAGCTTTAGGGACAAATTTCACTGGACTGTGGTTTGGTTGAGTACCCTAGAAAAAGAGTGGAGTCTTAATCTAGCACTTAATTTGTCCCTAGTTTGGGATTTACCAATATGATCTTAAGTTGGTATACCTCTCCTGTAATTCCTCCACCATCTTTCAGTTAATTAGTCTCTGTCTAAAAGTTGAATCTGTGGACTTGCTAGAAGTTTTATTGCAGTTTAGTCTCTCATGTATTTCTCTTTCATGTACTGCAGCACAAGTGGAGGTATTGTCTGCTGCACTCAGAGCATCCAGTTTGCATCCTCAAGAAGAGACAATGGCCAGTGTTGGCAAGGGAACAGATTCACAGACTGAACTAACCATCAATGACCAACAAAGTTTTAAACCTATACTGGGTGATATTGTGCCTTTAATTGGTGACACTGTTGAGGTAAGAAGAGAGTTTTGTACTTTATTTTTTCTCATTAGGCTTTCCAGGGCTCCAGTAACAGAGCAGTAATTTGCCTTCATGTGATGATTGTAGCCAAATGCTTTCTACTTTTGGCTGGTGTGGCATTGCCCTTTGTTGGATGGTATTTAAGTGCTAGCTACTAAAATAAAATTACTTGCGTTGAGTGCCTTTGTTTTTTGCCAATTCTGTGCTTGTCCATGTAAATTCTTTAAACTGTTTCTGTTAAAATCTCTCTTGCAAAATTTCTGTTAAAAATCTCTGTGACTGTTGCATTTGGATATGTTTTAATGCTACCACATTTTTAATGTGAAAGTGCCTTGCTTAAAATAGATTCCCTACTCATAATGAGTGAATCTTCTTCTCCAGTGCCCTTCCCTGAACCTGTAGAATGAGATACTTTGTTCTCATTCTCTTTGCTCCCTGTGAATTGATTCATTATGGTTTACTGGTCTGCATCAGAGAAGTTCAGGACCTGCAACTGAGATGTTGTGTGGACTGCTGAAATATTCTCGCAATCAGTAACAGCTTGAAGTTTTTTTGCATTTACTTCTTCAGTCCTTCTCCCCGTTCCCTGCCTGACTGTAGTTCTGGCATTTGATACTCTTCTGTTCTTTGCTCTGTCAGGCCAAACCCACTACATTCACTGCATATAATGCCACAAGCTCAGGTGCTATTAAATGCTGTTGTGTTGCAGATAGCAATGGTTCCAAAATAGGCTCCATAAAACCAGAGCAAGTGATTTGTTGAATCATACTACAAAAATTGTGTTTTCCAGATGAAATTTTGACAAACATCTTTGAAATGTCTGGGAGTTAATACCAGTTCAGTGCAAATATTTTCATCCTTCTTTAATTAGAGTGGTGTTTCTTGATGGCATTTGATTGAGTTTTTCTCTAAGCTGTTGGACTACCATCTAGACCAGAAACATAGGAGGAGTTCAGGAATGTGACATTTACTTGGGTACTGCTGATGATGCACAATCCTAATTTAACTCTACAAATGTAGTTTGTTTCAAAAATACCAGCCTGCCTCCAATTCCTTTATGTTGGGCCCAAAGTGCTTTTTTTATTATAGGATCTCTTCTTTCTAATGCTTACCTGAAATTACAGTGTACATTTTCTTAAGAGTTTTGGGGGCTGGTGAGGGTGGTGTTTGTGCAGAGGGACATGTCCTGTGTTTTATGCTTTTGTATGCAGAGTATAGTGCTGACAGAAAATTTAAGAACCAGTCACATTGCTGGTATATGTTGATTTTGCATGTTTCAATTTTATGCTTTAAGAGGATGCTCTTAATCTGTCAGTTTCTTGTTTGTTACTGGCACTGAATCAAGTCCTCATTTTACAAGTGAGCAGATATTCTAGAGGTGACCTAGAATTCTGGGAATCAAGCTGTGATCTGTTGAGCAAATAGACTGTTGCCCCTAGCAGTGAAGAGACCTCTCATTTTCACAGGTGGTTGTTGGGGTTTTTTAGTTTGGTCGGGGTTTTGTTGTGGTGGTGGTTGTTTCCTTCTTGTCTTTTCTTAGGTATTTTTAAGTCTCAGCATAGCAGTGTGTCAGTAGGGTACTGGACACTTGAGAGAAGTGAAGCTGTCCAGCATTTTATATTTGAATGCAGCCTGCACAGTTCTGCACATATGCCAGTAAGCAAAACCACAGTCTGCTTGTCCTTCGGCAGCTGTACTGGTTCATGAAGGAGTTAATGCTGCATGTTAAAGAGAGATTCTCTATTCAAATGAAAATAAATGATGTAATGGAGTGGACCAGTAAGATTTCTGGGACATGATGAAGCTTGTTTGTTGAGGCCAGCTGTTTATTTTTTCTCAGGAGGCACTGTGTTTTTATTTTCTTTGGGTTTATGTTCTTTATAAGGTTTGATACGGGGATGTGTATTGGAATCTGTTTTTATTTGGAGGTAGAGGGAGAAAAGAAACTGGGCTAAAACCTTCTCACTCCTGTCTGGCACAAGTACCTCTTTCTAATAAGAATAGGATGGATGCCAGGAGGAGATGGACCCTTGACACTGGCCTCTTCTTTGGGCCAGCTGCTCCATCAAAAAGCACCAGCACTGCCTGTCCTGGTGTGCAACCCTTGACACAGAACAGAGATCTTTGGAGCACGACCCCAGAGCTCTTGTTATGCAGCCAAGGGAAGCTTAGCCTTAGAGATCTGCAAGGCCATGGCAAAGAATTTGCATTTGGTACACAAGAAGCTTTCAGACTAAACCCTACTGAATTTTCATGTCCTGGCTCACTGCAATGCTCAGTTTGGTGTGTGCATGGAAAAAGATGGAACTTCATTTTCAGGAATGGAGATACAGCATAACCTAAATACTGACTGATGGCTGTTGTTCTTCTCTACTGAAGCTCTTCCTCTCTGGAATGCATATCTGACTTTGAAAGTGGCTGAATAAAAGCATTCCCCTGTGTTGACACCCTCCATTATATTCAGTGTTTGACTGTTTCAGTCCATAAAGTATGATTTTTTTTTTTAAGCTTAAGCTTTTGGAACTGAGCAGGGAATGTGAGATGGAGTCCTGTCACTTTTATTGTAACAGAATGGCTGACCAACCTCTGGTCCCATGCAAACTGGCACCTCATGGAAGCACTGTGGCTAGGGTGTACTGACTGCTTCATAATTCTTTGATTTGCAAGACATCAAAGCTGGTGACTGTCAATGCTGAAAATAATCTCATTTTCAGGGGGGAAAAAAAACCCCAAACAAACAAAAGGTTAAAAAAGAGCGAAGGAGGAATTGACTGTCAAACTAAAAATCCTGCAGAGATAGTTTCCAGAGCCTCTGGAGGTTTTATAGTTGGAGCTGTGTGCTGCTGGACACATTTAGTTATGGAGTTGCTTGTAAATCTGTTCTTTCCTTGGGTCTTTAACACCTTCTTGCTGCTGCTTCCTAAGCCTGACAGGTGACATGGACTGCTGTGCCAGAGATATGCAATTGCCTCACAGCTCTGCCTGTTCTTTATCACCTGTAATTATACCTCAGCAGCTAAAATTGCAGCCCAGTGCTTAGATGAAAGCAGCTTGTGGAGAAGGAAAAAGCAACTGTCTGAAGTCAAACCAAGGAAGACAGATTGTATCCTGGAGGCTTTTTTTGGAAGAAGTTTGTAGCTTGCTAGAAAATTCTCGTTGTCAAAATGATCTGAGCAGCTGGTGGAAGTAGGCATGTTCGTGTTGCTTGTGTTGACCCTAGGAGCTCACCCTGCAGCATTTGTGAATAGATAGATACCTTGGCTCAAATCTAGCAAAAATGCCTTTGTCCTGTTCCAGCACACAGCAGCCTGATCTACTTTTCAGATATTCATTGCATTCTGCTTGAAATTCATGGTTTGTTACACGAAACCCATTGTATTTGGGGAACTGCACTTGTAAGGAAAGTGTCGGTGCTGCATCCCCCCAGCAGCACAGCTCATTGCAGCCCATCGCACCTCTGCCAGTCCTCAAGGCCCAGATCTGTAGCCAAGGTGCTAAAATGATTGCTGAAAATTATTTTAATAGGACTGCTGAGAGAAGTTATGACTCTTGTCAGCAGCTGTGGCCAAGTAGGACTCAGTTTTATAAGGTGAAACTTATCCAGAGAAAGTTATAGAATAATCACCTCCAGGAAGGGTGCAACAGCATGAGTCTCATCAGGCTCTACTCTTCAGTGTGAGGGTGGCTTTGTTTTGACCATTTTCTAGCACAAATCCAAGGCAACAAATCCATCAAAATCAGCTACAGGTGTTTTCTTACTTTCCATTCAGGGGAGAAGCAATGGGACCCATATGTTAGTTATATTTTCCTTAGTGCAATCTCAAAAGTACTCCTCTCCTGTGATTTTCATTCCATAAGAACCAAAATGGAGCCGAGTAAGAGGAGCTTCTGTTTGAAATTGAAAGCAGATTTATCTTGCAGACCTTTTGATTTTGGGCTGCAGCAAAATTGTATTTGATATTAAACATACATTCCTTTAATCTAAGAAATAGACTCTGAGGCGAGGATAGCACTTCTTGATGTTGGTATTTCTTTTGTGTTTAATCTTAGAGTGTGTTTTATGTGACCTTTTCTTTTTTTCACAGAGTATGGATTCTACACTTCACTATATTCATAATGATTCGGATTTGAGTACCAACAGTAGTTTCAGCCCTGAAGAAGAAAGAAAATCCAAAGTACAGGTAAATGACAGTGACTTCTGGTTTTCTTTTATGTAGCAGATAAGTGAAATTTTTTAAAATATATATGGGTATTTCCTTTATCCCCTTTTTCATTCAGTCATTTCTGACATGATCTAGTTTCTATTAAATACCTCTTAATTAAGTTGTTTTAAAATAGTCCTTGTTTCCAGAGTTAGTGGCTTCATTTAGCAGTTGCTCCTGTTACATTTATGCATGAGAGATGACAATATTATTTTGACATGAGATAACAGATGTCACAGATCTTCAGGCTCTGTTTCATTTGGTTTAGCTTTCGATGGGAGCTGTGCTGTAATGGGACTTAGGTTATTGAGGAAACAGGATGGGTTTTTTTATTGCATGTTTTGAGAGGAACCACCCCCACCCCTTGATAGCTTTTTTCAGGATAGTTTTGAAAGTGTTTCATTTAGCTGAAACTGCCTCTGGTATTTTTTCCAAAAGGAGTCAAGTGTTTGTTGTCCCATAGTCTGGTATTACAGTGCCACTTTGCATCAGTGTGACTCCTTGAGTGGGAACCTCAGTCCCTCACTTGTTCTTGTCAGTGGAGCTATTCAGCGGCTGTGTTAGGCAAATGCTCTTGTGCACCCCTTCATAGAGTCAGTCCCTGACACAGCTGAAGCAAAGGCAGTAGTAAAGAGGTTTTCACAGAGTTTTGGTTCAGATGCTTTGATTCCTCAGTGGACAGAAGGATAGTTCTTCACCAGAGATCTTTGTCTCTGGAGAAACCTCTTTCTCCCTGTGGACTGTCCAGGGAATTTGGAAGCGGGATTGAACACACTGTACTCTGCTCCCTCCCCTTCCCTGCTTCCCAAGGCATTTTAATTTAGTTCTCCCCACCTTCTCAAGATTTTGAGAGAATTTGGAAAGGTTTTTTGAGCAAGTCACATCATTTGCTGTTTAACCTGTCTTTATGGATGACATAAAATGGCCAATTGGCACAACATGTGAGCCTGAGTGTTTGCAAAGGGTAGAATGCAGCTTTCCATTTCCTAGACTCCCTAAGGAGATTTGTCCACTTGCTCCTCTCTTGAGTTGGTCTGTGTATTTTCAAATAGCCCCCAGTCATGTTATTGTTTCTTTGGAACCTTTTGGTGGAACTCAGCAGATAGAAAACTGTTATGTGTCACAGTAGGACATGAAATGAATGACACGAAGAAGCTGAAAGGTCTAAGGTAAAAAGAGCGTAGTTTATTCCTGACTCCAATATTTATAGACTTTCAAAAGTGACCATGGATTGGAGGATGAAATTGCCACCTCTCCAGCCACGCTGGGCAAACCAACAGTCCATCAAATTCCTCTTCCTCCAGAAAGGAATGCAAAACAATCATTATTTACATGAAAAGTGCGTGAGAAACTCCACTACAAAAATGTAAACATCAGAAGGCTTAGAAGAACAGGATTGTGCTCTTATTAAGACACTCTAATTAGATAATACTCCATAGTTGTGGGGAAAAAAGGGGGGGGGGGAAAGAGTGCCCTGGGATGATAGTGAGCCTTATGAGGAGTAAGTGAAAATGGTGTGGATGCTGTGCCTTTCTCCTGCTGCAGGATGTTGTACCTCAAGCCTTGCTGGATCAGTATCTCTCCATGACTGATCCGTCCCGCGCACAAACAGTGGACACCGAGATTGCCAAGCACTGCGCCTACAGCCTGCCCGGCGTGGCACTGACCCTGGGCAGGCAGAACTGGCACTGCTTGAAGGACACCTACGAGACTCTGGCATCTGACATGCAGGTGAGCTCAAGCAGTGAGCAGTGTGAAATTCTGAGATGCGACAAGGACTAATTGCAACCTCTGTAGCAGTTTCCCTTGTTCACTGGGTGTTGGGCTGTTGTGCTTTTTACACAGAGCTTTCCATTCCTGGTGTTATTCTACAAGGAATGATGGTGCAGTGGTTGTTTCAGAGGAAGCAGGGGGTGTGGTGCTTGCTCAGGTAGTAAAGAAATGGTCAGGTTAGAGTGGGAGATGGATCTCCAGTAGGAGAATGAGGACAGGTTTCTTATTTTCTGTGCACGCTTGAGATCTTACGGCAGTGTCTGGGAGCCTCCTAGGTTTGAGAATTTGGGCCGTGCTGCTGTGTGAGCAGACATGCCCCTGCAGGCATGTCTGGAGCTCAGTGAGTCAGCCTCACACCAGGCCTTGGTGCCACATCCAGTTAGTCATACTGGAATAACATCGCTATCACCATGCAGCAGCACTGCTGCTTTAAAAACAAATCCTGGAAATAGCAGCATTTTCCTTGTTGTCAGGTGGTAAGGAGGTGGCTTTATGCATTTTGTGGTTTACAGTTGTTTCCCAGACCTCCTTTGTTTCCTTTTTTGGAGATGTGCTTTTTATTTTTTTAAATATTCTCAGACTGCTTCACCTCTCTTGAACTTGCTGCTTGCTCTGTCAGAGCAGCAGTTCTCAGTGATACATTGTGAGTAATTTCATACATGCTTATTGCTCATGTTTTCCAGGCTCCTTTACAGCCATTAAAAACAACCAGCTAATAATTTAAAACACAAGTAAAAACAAATTGCCCTGTGTGCAGAAGTGTCCAGAATTTATCACCGGTCTAATCTGAATTATGACTCACCAAACCAGGGCAAAAGAACAGTGCCCATGCTAATTGGAAAGTGCTGGCTAAAGCATAGATACTATTTTATTTTTAAAAGACTTGAAATAATTACTCAAATTAAACAAGGTGCCCTCAGTTTAGGGTGTCTGATGGCTCCACTGGTCCTTAGGCTGCTGGGCACCAAGTGTGGAAGAAACTTTACCTGTTATGGAAGCTAAAATATCCCAGCTGAAATATTGTGGGATATATGTCTTACTCATTTTAATTTTAAAAGCAGAATGAGACAATAGTAGCATGAAACTAATTTATGCTGAAGAATTTAAAGTAAAAAGTAATGTGTGCAAGAGCACTGATGTCAGGAATACTATTTTGCTTCCTGGCACCTGGAAAATTAAAATATTTTGATGACTTATATTTGAATAGTTCCTTGATATGGAGGTGGGAGAAATGATACCTTGTCATTTGTCTTCTTTTCCATTTTCTTTTTTTTTTTTTTTTTAATTAAATTTCCAGTGTAATTTTCAGTTGTTCCGTGAGACACTGTAAAGATATTTGTAAGTAGTGGAATTTGCTTGGAGTCCAGCTTGGATACTGACCCTCAGGTTTGCCTGGAGCCCTTTGGATCAATAACATTGATTTGTTTGTGTTGCAGTGGAAGGTTCGGCGGACACTGGCATTTTCCATACATGAACTTGCTGTCATCCTTGGAGACCAGCTTACAGCTGGAGATTTAGTTCCTGTCTTCAATGGCTTTTTGAAGGACCTAGATGAAGTGAGGATAGGTGTGCTTAAGCACTTGCATGACTTCCTGAAGGTATGTCTGTGTTCTTACCCATATAACTCTGTGGGAATCTCTGCAGATATCTGTTGAATATTGGAATATATGTTCCAAGAGATCTGTGTTGCTGCTACTTGATTTTCCCTGAAGAGCTTTGTTCATGTTTATTCAGTATATGATTTTTTTTGGGGTCTAATCTGCCTACACAACTTACTTGTCAAATTTCTGTAGAGGTTTCTTTGTAACTGCCTCACTTCTGGAGCTGAGAGACACAAATCCTAAAACTATCTTTACTATTTACGCCTCCTTTCTTAGAGTAAAAGGAGAGACTTGTCACATTTTCCTTTCAGTAGTGCCCCATGTGATTTTAGTCTTAAGCATTACACAGTTTAGCCCAGGAAAGCAACACTGTTGCTAAAGATTAAAGGTTTTTTAAATAAAAAGAGTGTTTCATTAGTCGTATTTAAAGTTCTATCTGCTGATTGTAGCCTGTAGATCTTTATGTGAGTTTGTATTTACTGTTTCAGCTTCTTCATGTTGACAAAAGACGAGAGTATCTTTATCAGCTTCAGGAATTCCTGGTGACTGATAACAGCAGGAACTGGCGTTTCCGTGCTGAGCTGGCTGAGTATGTGGTTTTCAGAATGATTATTTTTATTGTTGTGGATATTTAAAAATGTGAAAATCATATTATAGATGTTTTGCAGTGTTATTCCTAATTTAATTTTTGATTAGTAGATGGTCCTTCTCCTCCTTCACACGTCCCCTTTGCTTAAAAATTCCCAGTAATTGCAAATATCATGCTGACAACACAAGTGACCCACATTCAAGATGATGGCACTAAAAAATAGATTTTGCTTCCCAGTAACTTCATTATGGCCACATTGCATATTTGATAAGTGTTGCCATATAAATTATGGTACTCAGTTAAGCTGCCTTTTTTCTTACTGTGATACACTCTCTTTGGTTGTTCTTCCATCTTGTAGGCAGCTGATTTTGCTCCTAGACCTGTACAGTGCCAGGGACATCTATGACTACCTGCGGCCTATTGCTTTCAGCCTCTGTGCAGACAAAGTGTCCTCTGTCCGCTGGATTTCCTACAAGCTGGTAAAGCAATCTAAATAAATTTAGGGTGTCAGACTTCTGAGTGGTGGTGGGGGTAATTTTTAAATTTACTTTTTTATTCCTTCTCATTTCTTCAAGGTTAGTGAAATGGTAAAAAAGCTATACATGGCTTCAACACCAACCTTCGTGATAGACCTCATGAATGAACTTGTTGAAAAGTTCTGTAGATGCCACAAATGGTCTGGTCGGCAGACTTTTGTCTTTATTTGCCAGGTGAAATGTCTTTTCATTTATATTCTGGGGGTTTGGGGAAGTTGGTTTGTTTGTTTGCTTTTTGTTTTTGTTTGAGTAGTGATGGTGATCAGAATTAAGGGGACTGGAAATCTCCAGCTGTCCATTGGCACTATATTGGTGAATATTTGAGAGCATTGTTTCAAAGGGAATAGTTTCATGGCTGTTTTTTCCTCTGTTTCTCCGTAGATGAGCTTGACTGCATCTTTAGCTCAGCATATTAGCACCAGGTCATCAAATCTGATATTGAATATAGAGCACAAGTGTAGCAAAAAAATCTCTGAGTTGGGAAGCTGCTTTGTTGCTCAGCATGAAATGAGAATGGTACAATAAATCTTTAGAAATCAATTAGTAGGTCTGCCTGTACCTCTTCAATCAGCTTGTGCAGCTTGGTCAAAACCAGTGCATTCTCAGCAAAACCAACAGGAGTTGAAACTAGCTGGGATCCCAAGGAAATGGTCAAATTTGGGGGCTGTTGCAGAGGTGCAGACTGGGAGCCACTGTGGCTGCTGCCCAGGTGGACAGTTCTTTGAAGTGTTTGGAGAAATCTGAGCATTGAGCTTATTTAGAGAATTGTTATTGCTATTAACCATTTTTGTTTCAATATAGTATCTAGTTTAAACAAATACTAAATTAACTGTGAGAAGGATTGTAAAGGTCTTCTCCTTTTCTCTCCTGTTCTCAAGTGGTACAGTGATTTAAAATAAAAAATAAAAGGGAAAAAAGGGAGTTCCAGGTTTCTGATTATGTGTTGAGATTTCATCCTCCCTGTGCCGAAATGTAATGAAATTGCCTCTGTGTTCCTGCCAGACTATCAGTGAAGATGACTGCCTGCCCATGGAGCAGTTTGCTGTGCATCTGTTGCCACACTTACTACACTTGGCATCTGACAAGGTTCCAAATGTTCGAGTCCTGCTCGCAAAAACATTGAAGCAAACCCTTTTGGAGAAAGGTTAGTGGCAGGAGGAGTTGCAATGGGCTGAGTGCTTAGGGGTTTTTGTCCTTCAGTTTTCCTAAATTCGGCTGGGAAAGAAGAAGCAACATCAGGTGTGGGCTGCTGTTGCTTTTACTGTCTCTTTGGTGTGAGATGTTACCTTGGCTGACATGAAGCTATGACCCCGTTGTGGTGTCCGACCTGCTGTTGTGTAGTGCTGAGGAAATGAGAGTTCTTGCTCATATGCCAGCCTGTTCCTTTGGTGTCATTTTCCATGAATGAGCTACTTGGTAGAGGTGTCATCAGAAAGCACAAGTGAGCAACTAGCATCTGTGAAGTTGTTGAACAGTGCCCTTTATTTAGTTAAAAAAATCTAAAAAGTTGATGTTCTGTGTAATAAGAACAAGAAAGAAAAATATACACAAATATAAACCACCATTTTGTTTTCTCACTGGGGGACAGGAGATGAGATGGCTGTTGTTTGGGCTTTATATTTTATGGTAGCAGTGGGAAGAAAGCTTATCTGGATTCTCTTCAGGGAAATAAGACATGCAGCTCTCAAATTGCAGACTGTGCTTAGGAAAGCATCCCTGGTGCATAGCAGGTGCCAGAAGAGTCAGCAGTGCTCAGAGCCCAAAGCACTCTAAAGGAAAGCAGCATTAGAAGTATCAGGCTATTCTCTAAGACAGCTGAGTGTCCACACTTGGAATACTTCATCCATCTCTGGTCACTTGCAGTCTCAACACCAGACACTGGCTTGAGGACTGCTGAGCTCTTGAGAGCTGCCTTGTGCATGTTCACTGAGGAAGCATATGGAGGCAGCTGAGATGGATCCACTGATGGGCAGATTTATCTTCTGTTAACTGTGCCAAGGATGTCACTGTTCTTCCTGCTTTCATGTGGCATTGGTGTTTTTTGTGTTCCCCGCATGGATAGTGCACCTCCATTCTGCATTGCCGCTATGTAAACTTATGGCAGGTAGTCTCTGCCCTCAAAAGTGTTCTGTGTATGATTAGGGCGGGTGGATAGATTGGGAAAGGCAGGTTTAAAAAATCAGTTCAGGAGTTTTTAAACCTCAGATCTCAACTAATCTTCCTGTGAGCCATTTGTAGTTACATTGCTTTTTTGCACCTTGTGTCGAATGTTGGAACTTCTGCCGCTCTTATTTCATATTATCTTAGGTCTGTCATTTGATGATTACTTGGCAGGGCTGGCAGGGAAATAGAGTGGCATGGCCATGGGTTGATGGTATCTTTCCTCTGTCACAAATACCAGCGCTCTCATCTGGAGTTGCTTCCAGGCTTTTCCTTCCTCTTTGGCCATGGAGTTTGTCACCCTTTTATACTGAAGGGCTGTCGAAATCCTGTGCTTGTGCAACATCATTAGAACAACTGTACTCTGAAACATTAAATGATTTTTTAAGGTGAATTCATAGATAGATTGGGAAGTGTCTGGTGTGCCTGCTCAGATATACCAGTTGGACTGTAAGAGTGCACTGTCCTCTGAAATTTTGTATCTCACAGGGTACACTGAGGCTGGCATTGAAATACCTGCTGTCCTTTCCTCCCATAAGTTTTGTGCATTTTCTCTTACAGAGTATTTCCTGAATTCTGCCAACTCTCACCAAGAAGCTGTGGAACAAACAATTATGGCTCTTCAAATGGATGGTGACAGTGATGTCAAGTATTTTGCAAGCATCCACCCTGCCAGTACCAAAATTGCGGATGATGCCATGAGCACTGCTTCATCAACTTACTAAGTTCCCAATGTTGCTATAATTAAAAAAAAAAATTAAACCAACTATCCTCAAATGCTTCTAAAATGGTTGATTTAGAGCAACCTCTTTGGAAGGAGGGATTTCTTGCCAGATTTAACAGGTGGATGTTATCTAAATGTGATAACCAGGGATTTTAAGTCAAGGCAAAGTAAACATACCTGTGTCAGCTTGACTTTAGAAAAACACTGCTCAGAGGATTATTTTTGCCACCGAAGCCTTAAATCTTCTGTCTTCCTGAACAAATGAAACTTGAATTGGCAGATCATTTTCACTGTAGAAAGGATGTGATGATTTCCAGAGGCCTGCATTGTTTCTCCTGAGGAGTTAACTTAGCAAGTATTTTCTGTAGCAGCTGATGGGCGGGATGGCCAGAGAGGCGAGTTTGTACAGGGACTGAGACCTCCAGTATTAGAGCTAAAGTTTTTATCAGTCAAGGACTTGATTTGTGTGCAGCTGGGCACACCCTTAAGTGGGAATGGCTTTGATGTTTGTAAATGGGAAAAATAGAAATTTGGATTTCTCTTAAGGGCTCAGTGCTAACACTAAACTAGAATCTGATTTTAATCCTTAAGTGCAGCATATTGCTGTATCCATTAGCAGAAAACTTTGCTGAGTACCTGTGTCCTAATTATTTTCATGCTGGTCATGACCTAAAGGAAATTTATTAGCACATGTACTTTAAGTCAGGTATTTTTAACTTGATCATGATCAGCTCTGAAGGTGCAACTTTTTTCTTCATATACTGTACATATCTGTGAGCCTCCTTGGAGTGCTGCAGTCTAATCATGTTGTTTAAAAGCTGTTGTGATACAAGTTGTTCTCTACTTGTCAAAATAAAATTTATTAATAAGATGGAAAGAAATCTTGTGACCTTTTTAAGACATTAAAAAAATAAGTTTGAAATTTAAGTGGACTTTTTCTTTCAGTTTTCTACACTTTGGTGGCTACTTCAGGGGCAAGGGGTTTGTTTAATGATCATGAAGAATTCTGCATTTTGAGATAGAATATGCTACAGCACAGATGTACTTTGACCATATTGTTGAGGTTTTGCTGGATTCTTTCAAGTGTCCCTTTTGCTTGGGAACCTGTTGCCTCCAGCCTGAAATGTCATCTTGGCTGGAAGTAAGTCTGAACATCCACCTCAGTCAGATTTACAGAAAACTGTGAGTTCAAACTGCCCTTAACCTGCCTGCAGTCCATTGACTGCTTTCCTTTCCTCTCATTTAAAATTACTGATCCAGTATCTCCTTCTGTGTCTTCCAGGGAGAACTTCCTTAAATCTCCTGTCTTCCAGCCTGCAGAACCCAAAGTGTGAAGCTTTTTTCCCCCAGGAAGTAGAAATGGCTGTAGCAGCTTATCTTTGATGTATTTTAGCAGGACATTTTCACTTATCAGTCAGGTACCTGATGCCCTGGCAGTTGAGCCTTGGGGGATAGCTTTTTTTCACCTCCTTTTTTTTTTTTTTTTTTTTTTTTAATAGATTATTCTGCAGTTTCTTCTCTTGTAAACAGAAAGTTGCTATTTGCTCCCCAGAGGCTGTTTTTGTACTCCTTAGCACAGCCATGGAGGTGGTTAAGATGCAGAGCCATCTCTGTCTGCCTTGAAATGTGATGGGTTTGGGGGATTTTGGGGTAGGTTTGATTGTCTAAATTGTAGGTTTTTTTTTTCTTTTATGCTTGAGGATTTTTGATGGATTTCTTTCTTTATTACTTTTTGTAGATGTGTGTTTTTCATCTGCTTTTTTGGTGTGGATTTTTAATATATATTTTTTTTTTCTATGCATGTCCCTTTTCAAAATTGACAAAATCCCTGGAGGACTAGGCAGGGTTACAGTGCTGTGGATGGCAGCAGGCTGTGTGGAAGCAGGGAGCAGTGCAGCTCTCCCTGCTGCCCTAAGGAGAGCACCTGAAAGTGACTCATCTTCTCCCAGTCAGATGGTTCCCATTGCAGCAATATGCATTGAAGTGCAGTTGATTTCTTCATTTTGTTCAGAGGGGGTTTTTGCCTGTGTGTAATGACAATTAAGTTGTAGTTGAATTGTGTGCGCAGTTCCTGAGGTGAACAGAACCTGTTGAGACCAGAGGATGGTCCAGGTCATCCTCTTGAATGTGAATGGAGCACATTATTCACTGGAGGAGTATTGGGGTTTAAATCCCAGTGTTTGGAGTCTGAAATTAACATGGCCCAACCTAATTCGATGACACCACTCATGTACTCCTCCACTAGTCCAGTAAAATGAAGGATTATATCTGATCCCATTAGGTGTTTTCTAGTTACTTCAAGGTAAAACACTTCTGTGTTGAAAAATGAGACAGAACTTCTGGATGCTGTATGCAGCAGTGGCTCAGGCCTAGGAATTTGAGTTTGAAGCTTTTCCTAAGGAAGACTTCAGTGTTTTCAGTTTCAGAGTGCCTGAATCCCCCTTTCATGTAACAGCTGAAGATCATCTCTAGTGAAGAGAAGAAATGGCTTTGTCCTTTCTCCTCCATCCAGCCTGTCATGGATCTGTCCCTTTCTTTTCTGCTCTGATGATTCCCAAGAAGCAGAGGGGAAGGAAGGACTTGCTTTATTGTCAGCATTTCCCTAGAGCATTTGATCTACAGCCTGAGGGATGTGGACTCTATTGCTGAACTCTGATAAGGGATTTTCTCATGCCAGCAATGTTAGCAGTGCCAATAATTCAATCTTCTTTGTTTCCCTAAGGATATGGGGTTTGGAGAAATGTGCATCCTTGTTCTGAGCATTGCTAAAGGCTGCTGGTTCTTCTGTGGGGCAGTGTCTGGGGATGCTGCCAGACATGCTGCTGAACTGCCTCCTGGGTGCCTTTTGCCGAGGAAAGATTTGAGCTCTGTACCTTAGTTCATTTCTCTTTTGGTCAGGATTTCCTGAGCAGAAAGGGAGGTGGCTCCCAAGTTGTCATCTGTTGGTTCATGGTTTTCAAAAGCTGTATCATCACTCAACCTTCATTTACTTGGTAGAATACCAGATTGATTCTTCACAGGCAATTTTCATTGTTTGCCATTTTATCTTTTGGCTCACTCACCTTGCATCTTCTTCATGAGAATTCTTCCCAGGAAACTCCTTTTATTCCCATGTCCTGCTTGCAGCACTGCCTTACTCCTGCTTGCTGTTTTCCACAGCAGTTTCTCGCCCTTCAGTTGTTTCTCCCCCAGGGACCCATCAGGATTTGGTATGGCCATTTCCTCACCACACTTGCCTGCAGATTTCATGCCAATAAAACCGGCAAATATCTGCAACTCTGTAGAGGGGGGTTTGTTTATAACCAAGACGTGAGCAAGGCTTGGAAACTGTGTTTTTTTCTGCTCTGAATGTCCCAGATGGCTGCTGCACAAGCTCCTGGCCCTGTGGGTTCATTAGGACAACAGAACAGCAGGGTACTTGTTACAGCCTTGTCCCTGTAGTGCCAGAGATCAGGCTGCAGAGGTGGCTGATTGGAATTGGGAGTGGAGGGGCAGGAGGGCAAAGTCTGTCCCATGGCTCAGGCACTCTTTGATTGAGTTCCCTCTTGCTGGCAAAGGCTCCTGTTAGTCCCTTGTTTTTGATGGGGAAGCTGGTGTGCAGCTCACGTTTTCTGACCTGGTTTCAGCCCTTTGTTGTGAAGAATGAGGAGTGTGAGGCAGGCAGGTGGGCAAAAGCTGATTCTGTATTCCACTCACTCTGTCCTCCTTGATACTGATGGGAAGGGTTTGTCTCCTTGTCTGTGCCAGCATGGAAAGGATATTTCAAGTGATTAATCCTTCCTTTATGTGCAGAGTTAGGACTTACTGAGAGAGTGCCTTAAAATATGAAAGTATGACAGAAAACTTCATTTTGCATGATCTTCACCCCCCGCCCGAGTGCCCTCGTATTCTGTCTGTTAGTTTTAATTAACATTCTGTTTAGATCAGAAAAATAAATAAAGAGCCCAAGTTAATGGGATTATTTTAGAGTTCAGATGCTGTTGATGTTGGGCTACATCTAGCTGATTAAAATATCCTGTCACTCAGCAGAGATAAATAACCAAACGTTTAAATGTCTTGCAGCTCTGTGATCATTGTCTGCTTGAAATTCCATGACCTATTTCTGCAGACATACAGTAATGTCTCTGTGTGGGAAATGCTTAAAGGGATTACCTGCAGGTGCTTTGGGATTGTGACTCTGACAAGTGAAGGTACTGAGCACATTTTTCTGCGTGTTTTTTAGCAAGGCTGAGAGGAGAGATGCACTGTTTGAACACCAAAAGGAATTTCATTTATTTTTCAGTCAGTCTGGGTTTGCAATGTAAGAAAAACCCAAATAAAATCAATTTGAGTAAGGTAGCGACAAAGGCACAAATGGGGCCAGGCCATTTCTCTTGTACTGGTCATTGATCTCATTGTTTCTTCTTCTGGTCTCTTGGCTGAGGGTTTTGGGGTTTTTTTTATTTTTTCTCGGTCACCTCCTGGATCTTTGTGCCTGACACTGTTTCCTGTAGGCAGCGCTGTCAGCAGAAATGTCCTGCCCCCATCTCCCTCAAGGCCCTGCACTAGGATAACCCCAGGCAGTGACTCTTCAGTAGTGGGAGTGTGCAGCAGCAGGAGCTCATGGGGACTCCCAGGCACATCCCCTGTGTGCCAGCAAGTGGTGTTCATTGGTGCAGAAACCTGGGATGCAGTATTCCCATCTCCCAAATCAAAATGCTGGGACTGCAGACTGGGTGGTGATCTGTGGAGTTGTAGATGAACAAGGCTATGGCTGTGCAAAAGGCTCCCTTCCACCTCCAAGGACCAGCTGTGGTTCCTCTCCTGGACCAGGGAGTTCAGAGAGAAGAGGGATTTGGGAAGGGGAAGATCCATACAGAGCAGCCCAGTTTGCAGGGTTGGTCTGAGAACTCTTGTGGTTTGGATGGGGAATTTTCCAGGCTGTGGGAGTGGGGTTATCTGGTTTAAAATCAAATATTTGTGCAGTGCAAATCCTTTGGCAGACCTTCCAGCTCACGCTGTTAAGGCAGCAACACAAGAAACTCCAGAGGAAACGTGGCAGCAAGTCCTTTGTGTCAGCAGTGACGGTGCCAACTCAGAGTGCCCCTGGAGGAGCCTGTCCTGACAGGCTCTGTGGGTCTGCACCTCTGGAGGAGGGTGGGGCAGCAGCCAAGGGCTTCCTCCGAGGGACAGGAAGGACAGACAGCCATGCTCTGGCACAGGGCATGGTGCTGTGGCTTCTGCTGTTGGAGTGTGTTTTAAAGAACAGAGTGGAGAACTTGTGCTGTTGGATATAAGTCATGTTTGGTCTGGATGAGGCATTTTTCCCTGTGCAGATGAAGCACTGGGAGTAAGAGCTGCTTGCTGACAAATAAAAACCTTGACAGATGAAGTTTGGTCAGACCTTTTTGGCAGAGGTTCAGGTTGAGGCTTTAATTGTTATCTATTTTTTTTTAATTGAAAGAAATTAGCTTTACATGGTCAGATATCAAATTCTTGGCTTCAGTACATAGATTTTAAAAATTACTACTTAACTCATTAATCTGAAGGGACAGAGAAATAAAAGTCCCTGCAGTGCTAGTGTAGAAACAGTGAATAGAGGTGGAACCCTTCTGTACATGAGTCCTTTATATCCGTGGTAAAGGACAATGAATTTCTGGAGGCCCATCTAACTTTTTTTTTTTTCTTATCTTTCAGTAAATAAAATAAAACAACCCCAGTTCTTTTTAGCTGTTCAGATAATACCAGTTCACTTCAGGCTGCTGTTTGTCAGGTAAAAAGAAGGAGGGAAAAATCCTGCTTGGTGTGCCAGATGTCTGAGGCTGTTTCAAGTACAGCTGCAGTATTTCAATGGGTATAAAACCTGTTGTGATTTCAGTAACCTGTGGGCAAACCTCCCCTTTGTGTCCTGGCTCATACTGGCACAGGAATCCCAATGATTTGTTCATATGGTGCTTCCTGATCCCTTGGGCTTCTGACTGTCAGATGTGACTGATCTGTTCTGGGCCTGTGTTGGAAAGGGCTGTTAGAACAAGGCAGGTGTGTTGTTGTCACCTGTCCCATCACCTGGGCCACCTCTAGTGGAAATGCTCAGATTTTCAGAAGGAAGCCAATGGGCCAGTCACTCTCACAAACGTTAAGTCCAGAACAGTGGAATTAACGCTGCGAGCCTGTTCCTCCCTCATTTCAGTAAATGTAAATTAGTCTGGTATTTTGTCCAAAGGGTTTGACAGAGATTCTGCTGCTGCACTTGGCACACACAGGCTCTAAGGTGTTGCAAAGAGCCTTATTTTAAGTCAGTTCAAATGATACTTTGATTTTAAAAACCTGGTCCTTTAGGACATGTATGTGCTTCTTGCAGGTGCCCAGGCTGCTCAGGTATTTTTCTATGGCCCTTGGGATTGATCTACACAGCACACTCAGATTATTGTGCTGTAGTTACTTTCCACTTTATTGATTCACAACTGCCACATGCAGGCCTTCCAATGGCTGCTGCTCTGTAGCTTTTTCACTGCAGGCAGTGGCGTGAGGAAGCCGCTTCTGTGTTTGGGGTAGCCAGGCCCCTCTATGGAGAAGGAGCAGGAGCCCAGCCCCAGCCTCCTGTGCTGAGGCACAGAACAATTCAAACATCTCTCAGGTGGTTTGACACCAAGTTTCTGCTTACAGGAGCAGGGGCAGCAGCTCCACCTCTGTTTCAGATCTTACTTTGAGTAATTTTTCATAGAAACTTCTCAGCTACAGGCACCCACCCCGCGAAAAGAGTAACTGTGATCTGAATTATTAAGTAGATGAAGGAGAAACTGCTTTCAAATGGCTGTTGAATTTATTTGCTTGATAAATACAATCCTAACAAAATAAAAGTTAACCAATATTAAGAGATTTGTCTGAAGAACATTAGAAAAATCCATGACAATTCAATAGGAATTAGTGTGAATTAAACAAACAAACAAAAAGTTTAAATATTGCCAGCAAATATAAAATGTATGTAACGAAGGCAAGGGAGAATGCTTTAGTTTACATTTGTAATCTGATCACATTTTCTGTGTTTATAAACTTTTTTCCAAATTTTAAAAAAATACTATGCTGTTTTTTCTATAACATATCAAAGCATTATTTGTACAAAAATCAAATCATGGCCAATGATTCACAACAGTGCAATAGATAAAGAATACAACCACATCCAACAGGTGCTGAAAATAAATATCCAGATTAAAAAATAAGATAGCCTATATGCACTCTGTGGAGTTTCTGTCTATATATGGATTGAGGGCTGAGTCCAGTGAGCGTATCCGAAACATTAAAGGGCCCTTAAATGCCAGTGTGGGTGGAGGATTTTGAAGGGTAGAAGCATAAAAAACAGCCAAACCCAAACCAAGTCCCAGATAGGGGTGGTTGGTTTGTTAAACACCAACAAGAGGAGGCTATTGCTGAACCCCCGGTGCCTCCCGTTGGCGTGGCTCTGTGGGCTCCTCTGGAATCCCAAGTGCCTGGCATTTGTGCAGGGGCAATGCTGTATTGCTTGGTCAGGCAGATACGTCCTAAAGACATGACCGCTCCCATCCCTGCCTACAAGCAGTGGCTTTTTCCAAGAGATGGAAACATTTAAAATGGATGAAAACAAAGCGTTTGGCTACACGGCAGCAGTGTGAACAGGGCCTGTCTCAAACAGGAGTGATGAGGGTGGTTAATGATGAGTCAGTGAGTTACCTACACTGCTAAAGGACATGGACATTTCCATCATTCGGGGACATAAATAACATCTCTCAAGTTTTTACACTTATTCAGTACATCTCAGAACAGAAATGAAGCTTAAGGGCATGTTAGGTAAACATGATACCCCACAGTCTCCCACCGTTTCAGCCAACCCAGAATAAATTTAAAGCTCCCTTGTATATAATCTGCATCAGAAAGGTATCAAAGGCACAAGCAAGAAGTGACTAGGTTAATAAGCAGAGATAATGGTGAATGAGGATGAACAGATTCACAAGGCAAATCATTAGTAAGTGTGGGTGGGTTTTGTTTGTTTACTGAAAAGGAGATCTTCCAATTCTGCTCCAGTGAATGTAAATAATGATTTTGGTTTGAAATAAAACTGTTACTGAATTATTTTGAATCACCTGAAGGAAACCAGTCTTGAAATAATCTGATACTAACTGGAAAACTCTTCTGGCCTCTCCAAACTCACCTGAGTCTGATGAGTAGAAGCCACAAGTATTAGAGACAAAAGTCTCCAGGGCTTAAAAGAAAAGTTTCTTTACAGAATGTACACAGCCATCAATAATTTGTGCAGTTTGACTCAAATTACAGTAATTTGCACAGTTCAGTTGATTTCGTGCATAGCCAAGGAGCCGGATCAAATGGGAGTTTCTTTCCTGTCTTTACTTGGGGATGGCTTGACTTGCTGCTCCTTGCTTGCTTTTGGCTGCTCTTTGGCTGCTTTTGTCTCCAGGACAGTGTCTCTCTGCTGCTGGGAAACGCCCCCACGCTTTTCCGGCTCCTCTTCCTCCTGGCCCTGCTGCTCGGATTTTGCGCGCTGCAGCAGGCGGAGCTGCACCCGCAGCTCGATGATGGCCTCGCGCTCCTCGTGAATCGCTTGGTTCAGGTGATTGTTCTTGATCTTTTAAGGAAGGGGAACAAATGTCAGGGAATGACAAGATGTTCCTCTGACACAGCAGTGCTGTGGCTCAGGGGTATTTAGCACTGCTGGCCCAGGCAGCAACAGGGACTCGCACAGAGCAGTGATTTAAAAGCTGTGTGTGAGTCACAAGCCTGGGCAAAACTGATGCACAGAACCAGTTTGCACCTGTGCAATCATGTAAGCACCACAGGAGAGAACCAGTGAATGCTAAGAACCAAATCCTACCTCCAGTTCCTCGTTCTGTCTCTGCAGATCCTCCAGGATGACCTGCAGCTCCTCCTCATCCTCACTCTCACTTTCACTCTCAGAAGAGTATTCCTCGGTTTCACTGCGGCCATGCTGCTGGCGACTGAAAGAGCAAGGGCAAATTCCACTTTAAACACCTCCCTGAGTCTGCCAGAATGTGGCAATGTGAGAGACTTAACTTTCATCCCCTCAATCATCTGCCAATGGTTTAAAGAGCAAAATCAGACTTTTCTTTCAAAGCTTAATTTAATAAAGCAGTGATTTCATAGGGGGACTTTTTTAGTGCACAGGGTCGAGTTTCCATTAGATCATAATTCCATTGTTAAAACAATAGAAAATCTCCTGCAAGATTCAAATTTGTCAAGACTTCAATAAAAACAAGTGGCTTTCAACTGTGATGTTCACTGGGTGAGCTTTTAAGTGCTGTTTGGAGTATTCTGTTAGCAAAGCATTTATGTACTTTTAATCCCAGCATGCTATCCTGGCTGGGCTCTGCTGTGAGCTGTCCCTTTACCTTTGTATTTCAGCTATTTCTGCTCGGAGCCGATCTATTTCTTCCTTCTCGGAGGCGATCTGTCTCCGCAGAAACTGCTCCATGGCCAGCAGCTCTTCTTGTTCTGTTAAAATCTCGTTCTCCTGCAAATGATCAGTTAGTTCACTTAAAGCCTTGACTTTATTTCCTACAGGAACGTACAGTAAGTATGAGATGATGCTGTTCTCTGAAATACTTTCAGTGGCAGTGGTCAGCATGTCTGCTTTGAACTTTGATCCATCCAGACCTCAAAGCAAATAAAAAGTTCAAACCCAGCAATGTCTGTTCTAAATCCTCAAGAAAATCACCATGCTGAATAGTTGTGGAGATGACACACCAAATCCTGGCATGTTTGGCTGCCTTTCCTTAAATCACAGGGGAAGCTCTGGCCAACCAGTAAAATAACTAGAAAAACTGAATTACATGTCTTTGATCTTCTCCCCTCTGTACTTTCCTCCTTATATTCATTTTCAAAGCTGCTGGGGGAAGCAACAGAAGGCAAAAAAGCCAAAATAGTTGCCTTATTTCCTTTGATCAGCAGGAAAGCAGTTAACAGTACTGAACCTGGCTACATTGGGCAGTGGTGCTTTCTATATACATGAACAACAAAGGCCTTTTCTTTCACAGTGTCTCCTTTCTGCTGTTTACAAGAATCTCCTCAGCTCTGGGCTCACTCCTGCAGTCAGCATTCCTTCCCTGCTTCACTGGCCATTAAAACAAAGCCTTGTGGTTTTAATAGACACAGAGACCCCTCTGAGCCTGGAGTGTCCCCTCTGCATCAGAAGGGACAAAGGGGTGTTTAATAGATCTGTAATATAAAATACCATAACCAGGCAAACAGGTAAGTGCCTGCCAGCTACCTGTGCAAGCAGAATATTTATAACTTCTTCATTCTCATTCATTTCTTCTTTGGAGACATCCTCCTTTGAAAGGCTAGCAATTTCTTGTGCAATCTTTGTTTCACACTCCTGCCAGAGAAAGAAAACAACATTTAAAAGACAGCTTCCCTGGTCACTGTATTTACTCTAAAAAAGATTTTTTTGAATGCATTATTTTCCAAATTTAGAACCACCATCACAGTTGTCTTCCAAATTTTGAGCATGGTCTGTCCCATCTGTGGGACATAAAATAGTTTAAAAAACACTTCTCAGATTTGTTAACCTCAAGTCTTTCAGTAATTCCTCTTGGTACTCTAGGACTCGATTATTAAGTATGTAATGAGCATGTGCCCTAGCAAACACCTAGGTTTTCATCACACACACATTTTTTGTGAACAGCTGTGAAGATCTCCCTGTCTCTAGGAAGAGCTAGCTAAGCAGAAAACACAATTGCTCATCAGGCATGTAAAGTTAACATGAGAAAATCTGCAGCAACGAAGATTGAAAGGTGTTTTGATCTGACTGGGTGCCTCTGCACTGTTATGGATTAGGATCCATGATTTAGCTGTCTGGCCAATAAACAGGAAAGTTACCCACCTGTCTCTTAGCTTCTCTTAGTTTCCTTTTAAGAGCTGTTAAGATTCTCTGCACCTCCCAGAGTCTCTCTTCTTTGGATAAGTCTTTTATCCCTGCCTGCAAGTCTCTGTGTAAACAGTTCAGAAGGAACTCCTAGAAAGATTGCCAAAGAAATCGTCTTTAAATATATTGTAGCAGGGCAGATTGAGAAGGAAGATCTTTCTTGCTTTGTAGCAATGGGCTGGGAGTTCTGGTTTCAAACCTTGAAATGTCCATGAACAAGTGTTAACACACACCCAGCATGGATCCAGCTGAAGAGCAATACTAAAGAAACCACCCTCCCTAGTGGGCTCTCCTGACCCTCCTCCCACAGCCAAAGTACTGACCTACATAGCAAAGCACTCCACGGATGACCCAGCTATGAGCATCACAAGACCATAACAACTTTCCACACATGAAAAAGGAACGGAAATAATCAAGCTCTTCCCAGTGGTCTCACCAATAGGATAATTGTGATGAACTTAAAGTGCATGTTACAAACTTAGGAGAATTTTCTGCTGAATGTATAAAAGCCAGGGCAAAGATAAACAGAAAAACACTCAAGTAATTGCCAACCTGTCGCCTGATTTCTTCTTTGATGCTCTCTTGTGTTTCTGGAAGTGCTGGCATTGTTGCCATATTTGACCAGCGAAGAGGTTTTGTCACCTGCTTGAGGGTCACATTTCCAAAGAACTCTTGAACATGTGTAAAAAACACGTACAGGACACGGTTGCTGATCTAAACAGGACAGGAAGATATTGGTTAAGATGATTTATTCACATCATCTTTATCTGCAAAGCACAGTGTCCTCCAGAAACAGCAGCCTTCAGTAAACCTTTCTGTGAGCCACAGTCATGTCAGTCTGTCTTGAGATTAAAATCTGTATTGAAAAGTATCTTTACTTTCAACAATGCGGTGTTGGCCTCAAGGGATCACTTCACTGTTTCTCTTACCTGTGCATCTGAGACATTTTCATACTAAACTCAGCATCTTCACATCTCTTAACCTACCAGAATTATTTCCATCACTGATAGACGTAGAAATGCATTAAATCTCTTTGTACTCAGGTAAAGACAGATAGTAAGAGGGAACATCAACCCTACTGTGTTATACCTGATGGCTGGCTACACCTTCTCTCTTCCCCAACCTTTAAGTATTCTCTTCAGCTTCTCTCTCAGATGAATTAATATACTAGAAAAAGGTAGTATGAAAGTATCTTTCACTATATTCTTTGTTTTAACCTGAGACAGAAGCAAGTATATTTATTTTGATACTTTATCTTCCACTGGCATTTAAAAAAATTATCCTGAAACTAATATTTGAGTTGTGTCATTACCTGCACTTCAATTGCTAAGATCTAGTTACCAACAAAACATGATTGGGCCTGCATTGTTTTACCCTAGTTGTTACTTCATTTCTTAGCTAGAGAGGTGTCTGGCACAGCAAAAAAGCCAGGAATAACAGCTGGCCCTTCTGCTACTGGGCCTTCACCTGGACTCTTAATTATAAAGTCAGGCTTTTGTAACTTGTGGGGTTTGCTCTAGAAGATCCACACCCAGTAATGCCACGTTTTCATCATGCACAGGACTAATTCTGAGCTGTATTTAATTAAATATTTCCAAGATGTCTATTAAGGAATCAAGCGATCCAGAAACCACAAAATCTTACTGGAAAACCAAGTCAGTTGTTATTCCCCAGCCATTTAGCTGCAGACAACAAAGCCATTTTCCCTAAGTCACTACTGCACCGGGAAGATCTATGTGCAGGATAGGGTTCATTAGCTTGATATTAAAATTAAGCAACAATATCTTAACTAAATTTCACTGAATCAAAACCCCACAGAAATTGTGTATCTGTATGCATTATTGAGCAAAATCAACATTAAATGACTTCTCCTTATGACAGAATTAAAAGACAGCAGTCTTTGTAATACTCTGATAATAACCCAAATATCAGCCCCACAATATGCAAGCCCACATGCAGAAAGTCTTTTGTTCCCCCTTTCCCAGCATTTCGGGTTCCTGAGGCATAAAAAGGAGCTGTAAATTAGCTAAACTGTATCAGACAATACCCAATTTCACCTGCAAAAGAATTCCTACAAAGAAATCTTTCTTGGGCTGCAGTTCTGTTCTAAGCCTTTCTGTGTGGAGCACGTACCTGGACAGTAGGGCTGAGCACTATGGAAATATTCTGGATGTTCATTTTTGTTTCCAGTTCCTTTGCAATAACATGGTCCATATGCACAATCAGCCAAGAAATCAGGAGATGGTTACACTCTGGCAGCTCTTTGAGCAGCTTCTGGCACTCCTGAACTTTCTCAGCTTCTGTGCTCTTTCCACAAGCATCTTCAAAGCGGGGCATGAGCTCTTTGGTAAGCAGATTTTCGGGCAGTTCCCGTAGGTACTGTTTGAGCAAGCTGGCGACTGTGTTGGGCTCATATTCCTCCAGGTTTGGAGATTCCTCGCGATCATAGGCTGCCTTCAGCTCGTCAACTTTTGATTTTATTCCTTAAAATAGTCAGATCAAGAATTAAGAGAAAATTTGACTGTAAATGTCTAACAGTTATATTTAAACTTTTGTTTTTGGAGATATCTTTATTTCACCTCTCCTTACAATTTCAGATAATTGAGAAACACCTTTTAAAAGTTATCCACGTGTAAGTGGATAACTTTTAAAAGGTGTTTCTCACTTATCTGAAATTGTATTTGTTTTCCAAAGTGAAAATCGTGACTCAAAATTACATAGTTCTAAAAGCACTGACTATTCCTATGAAGCAAAACCAAAGCACTGACTGAGCTCTGAATCAGAACTGATGCCAGCATTCCCTTTCATCAAGGAACATAAAATAGGGTGAGGAACGGCTGGGGAACTCAAGATCAATTGTGTATTTGCATTAAGCTTCTTTCTGGCTGTTCAATTACCCATCCCTAACCCAGGCAGCAAATGTTTTTAGTTCAGATGCTGTGCAACAACTCTACCTATAACAGCTTTCCTTTGTCAAAACAAACCCCACACTTTTTAGTTTCCAGATTTCCAGCTGGCCCTCTTCAGCAGAGGAATCTCACACAGGATCCTTGATTTGAGGCACCACATGATTAAAAGTGTGTTCACAATCATTCAACCCAGCCAAGATTTTCTACAAGGTGTTTGTATAAACTCAGTAACATTCCAATCTTCCTAAGCTTGGGGAAATTTCATTCTTGCAGCTGAAACACCCACTCGGGTTACACCAACTTGGTGCACAGCCCTGGCTTGGCTCATACTCAATGAGCACAACTGGGCACACTCACCCCTGGAAAATGCCAGGAAAACATGATCAGTTTCATGGCCAAATGAGCCACCACAACAGCTGCAGGCCACTAAGGCACGGCAATACTCTCTCTGAGCTCTCAATTTAAACAATCCTACACGCACAAGAGGGAGCTGTTGCACTGGAGAACATGTACAAAGGACACAGCAGAAATTAAGGAAAACACACCTGTGAAAACTCCCAACACATTGTGTGTAAAAAAAACAAGGAACCAAAATGTGTCGCTAGGCAGGACTAAGCAACTGCTTAAGGTGCTGCAGTATTTCTGCATGCCCACCAAACACCATGGAGATGGACAGCATGAAAACAGCTAATGAAGCTTTTAAAATCATTTCATTACTGGTTTACAGTGATGAGTAACTTAATTCAAAATGCTTTTCCTGAAATTCCTTTCCTTGCTTGTTCTTGTCCCCTCCACTGTACCCACAGAAGTACTTACAGGAGCTGCAGGAGCTGCATTTCTGGTGCAGCTCACAAGTAAAGAGACTGTTTTGTCTAACGTGACTTAAACCGAGGTTTCACTTATGTAAGCTGGTGTTACACAACTACCACAGTTAATTAGCTGCTTTTGCTAACCTTAGTGAAACTTGCATTTTCTGCTTATTAGCAAATTTGCTGAGAGAAAAGAAGTTTTCAAGAAAAAAATATACAATGGGACTAACTGGAAAAAGCAACTTAGTGGGAAGCATAAGCAATAAAATGGTTCTAGCTCATCTTTGCTTTTGCAATCAGCTACCATTGTATTTCTAAAGCAGAAGAAAATGAATACAAGTTGGCCATACTAACACATTTTATTCATTGCTACCATCTCATGACAAAAGGCCAAAATAGGTGTGTTTTTACTGGCATTAAGTAGTACCACCACATTACTAATTTTTTCTGGTACTTCAGACCTACAAGTTTGCTTAACTTTGGCTACCTAATTACCTTCTGGATAATTAATGGAGCTATAAAGAGTGTACCTAGATGTTGGAAGTGATAAAATAATAAGAAATTTGCAAGTAAAGACCTTAGGAACCTGCATGTCAGTGTGCCCAGAGTACCTGAAACTCTGTAGATGCCTTCACATTTCATGCCATACTTCTCTACGTAATCTATACATTCACGGAACACTGCTGGCAGGCGGATGCCATCGTACATCATGGTCCTGTCTGCTGCGTCAGACAAAGGAATGCCAAACACGGGTCTGTGACTTGGAACATCCACTTGAGGTATCTCTGTCTCTTGAATTGGCTTTTTCTTTTTCTTCTTCTCTTTCCACTGTTTTACAACATCTGCTGCAGTTAAGTCTTTTGACTTTTTCTCTTTGTGTTTGTCTTCCTTATGTTTTTCTTCCTTGTGTTTTTCATCTTTGGGTTTCTCTTTTATTTTAAAATCCTTCTCCTTCTTTTTGGAAAAGCTGGGTTTCTTGAAGACATGTATTCCCTTGGAGCGCTTCAACTTGGAAGGACTTTCAGCTTCATCACCGGAACTGTCCTCTTGAAACGCAGCATAGCCTTCCGCTGTTGGGCAAAGCAGGAGAAGGGGACAGCTGTGAGTCTGTTTACTTTCCAGACAGCAAAAACAAGAAGTTGCATGTAAGGAGGAGAGGGAAGAAGCAACATGATTTAAAAAACAGTGCCCGTCTGACTCCTCAGAAGGTTTCCTTTAGTTACACACTTGAGTGGATAAGGATTAAATCAAGTTGTATAATTACATCAAAGATAAGCCACAGAGCTCCTGAACGATCTAAACAATGAATACTTTATATACTTACTCATAATGGCTATGTCCATCTTATGGGCTAGATTCCCATCTAATAGTCAAGGAAATGCAAAATAAAAACAACTGTCTGGCAACTTCTCTATGTTCCTGCAATCAACAGTATAAGAGTTGCTGTTAAGGATCATCTGCTGCGTACACAGAAGTCTAACAAATTTCAGTTAACAACAAACTAAACTCCAGCCACTTAAAGCCCCAATCCTTTTCCAGAATATTATGAATTTAAAGACAAGTATGAAATTAATAAAGCTTCAGCCTCAAATAAAATACAAAAAACCCCACCCCAAACATAAACCAAAAAAACACTAGCACTTACTTTTCACTAGATGAATAACACAATTCCAGTAACACTAGAACAATACCTGCCCATGAAAGTGCAGATTTGCCTTAAAAAGCACATGGGAAAGATTCAAACAAGTCCCTGGGCCGAGCACACCACTCCAGCAGCAAACATCCAAGTGCTGTCTAAAACATGCACCAGGTGCTTTTAAGTCGCTACGCCTCTGCAGCTGGCCCTGCCTCACCTTCAGGCAAGAACACAAAAGTCTTTAAAGGTGGATTACAAAAAAACCTCAACAAACATACCAACAAAAAAAACCAACCCACAAACAAACCCAGCAACATGCAATCCAACACAACTTTCAAGTCCACTAATTCTAATTTTACATACCCAGTACCCCATATAAGAAAAGTAAGCCTGAAATCTGGTCAACAAAGGTGACATTGGACACGCCATCTGCACCAGCAAGGTCCCCCAAGGCAGTGGGCAGCAAGCCCCCATTAAAAGCCCTTTGAGGCTCTTCCACTGCCTACAGGCAGAGCCTCTGCTCGAGTGAGGCAGCACTGACAGCCAAGTGCTCCTGCTGCCTGAATAGTTTTGGGTAGAGGAAAATTACCCTCTTGATAATATCTGAGCATATCATGCACAAGACTGTAGCTGAATTTTTTTCAAGTGGAATATCTGCAGAAGAACCAGGGGGCATTTAGCTTTCCTCCTTCCAATACTGAGCTATACCAGACTGCAGAGTTTCTCAGCATTTTTTTCAGCATATAAAAGAACTGTCTCTATTTTGAAGCCTCCTTGACCGTTCTGTAGAGGATAGCTTGTAATAGTCAAACAAATATAAGAAATGTATTAAAGCATGGAACTACCATAATTACAATTGTTGAATCAGCTCAGTCTTTGCAGCTGAAACTCTTCCCTAGGACTACGAAAGACACACTTTCCTAGAAGACTGAAAAAGACTGTAGAACTGTTCCCATCCAAGTGGATTTTAACATAAAAATGCAAATGTTAACTGAAGGCCAACCAACAGCCAGGTCTTCTCCCTGCTTACTGGCTATGCCACTTATTGGTTTTTGTAAACTAAACCCAGAAATGGGCAAGGATCCAAATCTCACTCTGGTACAGAAGCAACTGCAAATCCGATACCAGCTACAGGACAAAGCAGGAGCACACATCTTCACTGCGTTTTATGAGAATGAGATGGGGCTGGCACCAAGGTTCAAGATGAACTTCAGAGATGTAATTTCCAAACAGAGAGCCAGGTGTCCCCCAGAGAGAGCCTGGAACAATCTGCCCTCAGTCTTTCCTCCTGGGTAGCTGTGACAGCTCCCAGTCACACAGCGTGGGGTTCCCACAGGCACACCAGGAAGTGCCAGCACTGGAACACAGGCTGGGAGGTTGGTGCCACCAACAGAGCACTGCTCACACGTCCCAACGTTGCACTCTGCAACACAAGCCCCAGTGCCTTCCTAGGTCTGTGGTAATGTAATACCAGCAAAAGAACATTACTGAAACTGGTATTTCTTGAATTCATGAGAAGACATGAAAGAGCAAGTTAAATACAAACCCAGCCTTTTAAAATTTGTCTCAGTAACATAAGTCAACAAAGTTTAGAAACATAAACTAATATAGATTCACACAGAATATCCCAAGAGAGGATTTGCATGTCTCTGAAAAATAGCCTGATTTTCTTTACTATACTTTTGGTTATAAAATTGCTGTACCCCTTTCACCAGTGAAACAATATACTGAAGTATAAACAACTAAAGTTTATATAGAAGAAAAATCACCAAAAGTGCTTAAAAAATCAAGTAATTTTAAATATGGAAAGAGTATTACTCAGGGTGTAGTAAACTGGTGTTTCTGTCCACTGTTTCCTCAAGACTTCCAGTACTAATTTTCCCCATTTTCCCATCACTCCACTCTATGCCACTGACATTTTCCTCCATTTATATGAGAACAGTACTAATGTAATAAATACTCCAATTTCACCAGCATAATAACACAGCACAATCTGCCAGTTCCTTTTGTTAGACCTTCCTTCCATAAGCATGCCTTCATTGCAGTTATTTAAAACCTAATGCTTCAAGTTACATTTCATGTAATGTAATGCTTGAAGTTCCCTTATCTTACTGAGAATTATAAAAACCCATAATAATAATAATAATAATAATAATAATAATAATAATAATAATAATAATAATAATAATAATAATAATAATAATAATAAATTCCAGTGTTACTCTGGAAAAATCTAGTTTACAGGCTTATAATCTTTGTCATGCAGCAAGTCCAGGGTCTCTATCAGTCTGCATACTTGGGAATACCTCTGTGTTCTCACAACAAAGTACTGAAGTCATGCTGTAATATTTACTCTTAACTCCAAGGGTGGCATTATTCAGAACCACCACTTATCAGACATACTGCAAGAGACATTTTGTCCATCGGGTCTCTGATGGGTTTTTTAAAGTAATTTACAACTCTACAGCTGATTTGGCTCCCCAGGGAAATCTGCAGCATCTGTAATTAATTAATTGAAAGAAAACATGGATGGCTTTTACATATGAAAGAATTAGTAGGTCAAATATGACCAAAGTGCAGTGCAAGCATTAGTTACCTAACGTCAGTTTGTCAGAGGGACTGTCATCAGATTATACAGCATTTCTAACTAAAACTAAGACACACAAATGCACAATGAGCTTGAATAGATGGCTTCTACTTCCTCTCCTTGCCCAAAAAATACATTTTTATTATCAACAGAAACTTCCACCTTACAGACACTACCAACACTCACCATCCAACTTTCAATTAGATCAGTTTGTCTTTAAGATTCACTTGACTCACTGATGTCAGCACAGCACTCCCAAACAAATTCTGCATGCAGATTACTCTGCAGCACCGTGCCAGCAGAGCAAATGAAGCTGAAGTAAGAATTTGTCTTACTTTATTTTGATTTAAAATAATCACTGGCATTGAAAGGCAGATTTTAAACTATCTGCAAATGGTGCTTTGCTAGATAAACACACAGTGGTACATAGAAATATACAGTGATTTGTCAGCAGAACAGGATGTAGCAACACACCCTATTTATCCCAAAGATAAAGCCTGATATGAAGAGCCTCTAATCTTTATCAGGTGTAGAAAATTCTAATAATTTTTAGTCTGTAGATTTGAAAACTGTATTCAGAGCTTCTCCACACACTGGACAGTAAAAATAATGTTTTGTTTGCAATAGCAGTGGTTTGGTTTCACTCCTCATCTACATTCCAAAGGAGCACAGAGGACCTCCTGTTCAACACATCAAGGGTCTGTCTTCCAAAAATATTTCCTGAAATTTTCAGAAGAGTTCATATCGATGATCCTACTAACCTTTCATGTGATAGTTTAGTACAATTCAAACAATTCTCCATTTTCTTGAGAATTGCACAAAGAAAATCAAGATTCTTGTAAACAAAAACAATCCTAGCTGTATATTGAACCCATTCTGCCCATCAGCATCAATCTCAGAAGTAAAATGAATAAGCAGAGTAAGATCTACTACATACAGACTCTTTATCTACAGAAATTCTAATTGGAAGAGCTTCTTCAGAAGTATTTTACCGTAACATTTTTCTTCTGCAAGGAACTGCATATTTTATGGCTTTATCAACATGTGATTAGTGACAGGTGGTTAAACATTTTCAAAAATCAATTACAGTGGTTGCTGTTTCAGATAATCCATTACTGCTTAACACAGATCCATTTTTGCTCTCCTGCTGTCACAGAACAAGTTCTGTTTGAGTCAGGGAACAGATCTGATTTAAAACTATGTCAGTAAAAAGAAAATTCCTTTTAATCCCTAGTAAGTCTCCTAATCTAACTCACTCTACTGCCAACCAACACCCAGTCTATCATAAAAGAGGGGAGAATAAAAATTAGTGGCTGAAACATTTTTCCAGTAGCCAATATTCTACATAAAAAACAACATTACATTGAATTTTCTATTACCTCCAAAACATTTTTAGCACTTTTCCCCCAGAATAATTGCTGTGTATCATTAGGTCACTGACACTAACATGAAAAAATCAAATCATTAAATAACTATATCTATATACAAAGATATGGAAAAGGATATTTTGCTAGCACACAAAAATGCTTTTTGATATAGGTGATAATAAAAAAGCTAAGAGTACATTACTCTTGCAGAAATGATTTGCCTGAAAAATCAAACTGAGTAACTTTGGGATATTTAACCTTCCCTTCCCTGCTGCTCTCCAAGCACTTCTGTAGTTTACATTTAGAGTATAATCAAAATAGCTCAAGATTTTGTGGGATTAAACTTAGATACAGTTTCAGGTGTTAGAATGACTTTGTCATTAATTCACTAATATTGCAAGTTCAATAAACACTCACTCTGTCATAATGTAATGTTAACTTGTCTTTTTTTCACTGACATGTTTGGTTTTATTTGTTTATACCCCAAACAGCATCATCATGGCAGGTTGTGGACTACTCAAAACCAAAGCAGGTAGCCAGAAAAAATGAAAAGAAACAATCTGAAGACATACAACAGAATTGAAAAGGTGAAATAAAATGAAGAATCAAAAGGATGGGAAGAATAACAAAGGCCAAATTTGGAAGGAAAACTCTTAAAATCTACCATGATAAGCAACTGTACAGAACACTTATAATTTAGACAGGTAAAGTGTCTGTTGAGGGTATATTTACAGTATTGATTATTTTTGGAGTGTATGAGATGTATTGAAAGCTTGGTATGTAACTTACTCTTCTATGTGACTGGCAATTATATGACTGACATGTATTAGGGCCAAGAAATGCTGAATGCCCTTTACATTAGTGCTGCAAGAGATGATTATGTTCTTCCCATATTTTGCATTTTTGTGTTCTTTGAGGACTTTTTCATACCTTTAAAGTTTCTTTTAAGTAACAGAAATTGCTTTACATCAGCTATAAAATGTGTTGCAATCTCTTGTGGAAAAAAACAGTTGCAGTGCCAATGTGCACAGACCTGTGTGGATTTGCTGAAGTAGCATTTTTCCTCCTAAAAAACGGCCTTCAGCTACACTATCACCATGAGACATCCTGAATTCCATACAAAGAAATCCACACGATGAAAAATGTCGGCAGCTACCAGTTCCAGATTTAGAGGTGTGCAATACAGAGCTCTAACAGAAAGCTGGACAGTAAAAAGGCAACTACTGATAGCCTGAATTTAGATCTATCCAATCAATACCAAATTTTCACTGCCAATCCAGTAATCTGTATTAGGTCAATATGGTTTACACTACAAAAAATCACTAAGGAATTGCTTTTCTAAAAACCTGTAGGAATTTCAACTGTTGGTTTTAACTTGAGGATGCACCTTTGAGTTACAGTTTTCTTTAGGCACACAGTTTTTAGTTAAAATAGCCATAGCCCTTCTTAACTGTGGTAGAAACAATTCCTGCATTCCAGGAAACTAGTCCGATTAAAAGCAGTGCAGTGACAGCAGATTCTTAAGGAGTCATTACTTAAATATGTGCATGCATATTACAAATAGTCATCATATTAATTCTAACAGAATACTGTCTCACTGTTTCTGATCTTCCAAATTACATACAGAAGACGTAGCAGGATACACTGGCATCAGAGATTCAGACATCTTGAAATTTTGCTAAAACAAATACCACTTACAAAGTACTAGCACTTGGGCTGTGATATTTAGGTTTCAGAGACTTGGACAGGAAGGATCATTCTGGTATTGAGAGTGCTCAGTATCAGCTTAGTATTTCCAAGTGCTTTGTTCTTTCAGAATATGTAGAAAAACTTTCTTGAATAAAAACTATTTCATGTTTCAAAAATTTTCTGCACAAATCTGAATGTGGAAAGTAATAGTTCTGTTGTTTTGGAGGAGTGGTAAGCATTTAAGAAATTTCCACTCTGGATACACTGACAAAGGATTCTACAGTCAAAGCTTTACCTTCTTCTAACCTTTGCTCAGTGAGTTCTGGAAAATTCAGATGTCAGTGTTGGTTTCCACATTTTTGACCTCTGCAATAATACTTTGGCCCTGCTGGAGGAAACTGCATGATCAGACTAAACTGAGAAGCTAGAGAAAAAAAACAACAGAGATTTTATGACTGCTCGAATAAGGGTGCAGTGTGCACATGAAAACTTGGGATGGTACACTGAAGAAGGGAGACACATGGGAAAAGAGCTACAGTTGTTGAAACTGCTTTTTCCAAATGCACAAGTGTACAATTCAGATCAGATATACAGTTTTATTCTAGCTGGCACCTCAGCTATGATTAAAAATGGATGTATCTGGAAATACATTTGAAAACCTCCACTTAGAACATGAAGAACCACTCTGTGCCAGAATTTACCAATGCATCATGAAAGGCTCTGGATAAATATGTTTATTAGTAATTCTGGGCACATGCTTGGCACCTGTATCGCACAACAAAAGAAAATTAAGGTGTGGAGTTTTTTGCAAAAGAAACAGGTGCTGCACAAAGTCTGCTTGTAGCAGATTAAATTAACTTCCTCCACATTGAAACAAATTTAAAAGAAACCACTGGGAATACTTAGCAATTTTGAGAGAGAAAAAAGGAAAGAGAACTTGAAAGCACTGAATTAAAAAGAGATGTTGTCTACTCACTTCTTTTTTCTTTTTTCTTAAATTTTCCTTTCTTCTTCCCGTGCTCCTTTTCATCATCAGACACTATATCTGGAGGCTCATGTAAGCTGTCGTGAGGTGGTGAGGGCTCACCGGTGCGGTACAAGCCGGGGAATTTTGTAGGACTGATCTCTTCAGAGCTGGGAGTACGAGCAAGTCCCCCACTGTGTTCTACCCGACGATGTTCACTGGGGCTGCTCGTGGGAGGCAGGAAGCACTCGGTCATTCTGATACCCAGGTAGCAAAGTGAAATCTTCTGCTACCTGTCCATCACACCTGCATCAGAAGAAAACAAAAAGAAAACCCACATGATTTAAAGCAATGGGTTTCAGAGCACCTTGTTTAGAGCTGTACCCTGAAATCATAAACAGCAATACCTTCTACAATGAGAGCTCCAACTTCTGTCAAGACACAGTAACACATCAGGTCTTCAGCTCAGTGTTTGCAGAATTTGTTCATTAACTCCTGAGCCATATTGACATGAGATCTTACATTTTAGCCATTTCTACTCTATGATATATAAAACATATATATTAAGTATCTGAATATTTTAACTGCTGAAATAATTCTTACAAAATTCATAGGCAGCTTGCATACTGATTGGTAATATTTACTACAAATTAGATTGCTAACTTTAATTTTTTTTTTACATCAAATAGATTTGCCTGGAAGCTCAGAGTGTTTGTGAGCACTGCCCTTAAGGCAAAGATCATTTTCTTCTTTCCCAAGCATATTTTATAGATGCAAATAAGAACTCGCCTAGCCTGTTGCAATAAGGGGGGAAATAAAATAAATACAGCTAAAGCAAATCCATCTTTTACTTATGCTGCTGCAAATTAAAGAAGGTAAAAAAATAATGATTATGCTTTTCTGGTGTATAACAATTTCCCTTCTGAAGAGGCTGGATCAGGTCATCTGCACCCAGATGCTGGTACATTGTTTGCTTGGGAATTATGGCCAAATAAAAGCTTAAACAAAAATTGCTAAAGGAAGCCAATGCATAAATTCTCAGCAGTGGAACTCATAAGCAAAATATCTTCCTAGTACAGATAAATTTCAGAAATTCCACAGAATGGATATGCTGTATGGGACACCACACCTCTGGAGTCCACTTGGCTGGATTTGGCCCCTTGTGTCTAAATGGTCACAAAGGACACATTCCACAACGCTCTTCAGCAGTATCACTCAACTCCAGGGCTTTTATTTACAGATTGGTAGCATACAGAAAAAATGCGTCATGGTGCTGTCTTCTGCCCATGTTAATTCTGACCAGTTAATAATTATAGATGAGTCCAGCTAAGTGGGTTTTGGGGAGGGTGATTTGTTCACTTTTTTGGGGTTGGAATTTTATTTATTTTTTTTAATTCTCATCTTCCAGCTCTCTGTATGCAGATCAGAGTGAATTTTTAGAGTATGTATGCAACAGTATCTCCCTACAGGAGATCACTCACAGTGCTTATGGAAATTACCAGTTACTCAGATCAGAATTTGAATAGGGCACAGTAAAACACAGAATTATGATGAGAAAATATTAATGAAATCTTTATTTAATACTGTTCATTCTTTATTCTAGCTAAAGCAGAGGCACTGGCTAAAAACTAAGACAATGGGGTGTATTTGCAAATGCAACAAATTAAGACTGTACTTAGGTTTCTTATTTTTTTATTTTACAACTTCAAGGAAGCATTAGTTTCCTATATGTAACATTGCCTAGGCCTTTAAATAAGGGAGAAATTTTATGATGCTCAAATTATATATATCAAGACCTATCAGCAGAAGAGAGCATTTAAGCCTACTGAAAAAACCTCTTCCACTTTACTAATGGATGTTAATGTTCTACTGCCATATAAATCTTTACATTTCCTTTGGCTTTTACCATTTTCTTCTGACAGCAATAAAAGACTGAAAAAATCATGGACCTTCTCGGCATTTTGAGAAGGAACGTTTCTAACAGGCTTGTTCTTCTGCCAATTTTTCCCTCTGAGACCTTTTTCTTCCCAGTCTGTTACTGCTTCAGTCCTGCCTCCCCTCTGCAGCAGGTCCCTCCCCTCAAATTGCTTCTCTTCACCTGTGCAGTTCTCATGTGTCAGGGGATTCAATAACTCACTGCTGCCACATGAGGAAGGTCACACTACTCCCCCCATTAACTCTCCTCTGCCTCCAATTGCAGCAGTTTGCTCTTTTTTGAGATTATTCAAGTTGCTAGCTGCTCCAACAGGCTTCTGCTGCTGAGCTGGCTTGTGGAAAAGCTCAACAAGCATTAACAATGAAAAACAGAAAAGTGGCAGAACCACCATGACTGGAGTGCAACCTCTGTCTTTGGGCACCTCTGTTTTGTCATACTGCACACACAGCTACATCTCCTCAGATTTCAGTTATTTCTTAGTATTTCTAACTTAACACTTTGATTTCTTTACCACCAAGTGTCAGTACTCCCACACCTCTTGTCTTGACTTACCACTCTGTTTCAAGTTCAATGTATCATAGACAATCTGCTCTTCATCTGCTTTGGTCTCTGTGACTCAAGCTCAGTTTCCAACTTTCCCCTCATCTTGGTTTTTCATTTGGGCAGTTCCTACTTTCCTGCTGCACACCACTTCCCTGCAGATAAAGTTCTCTCCCTTTTCCTCTGTTTTTTCTACCTGATTAGTTACCAGTCACCACTTCTTCCTGAATGTTCTCTGCTGCTGTTTTTGCTTACCTCATGATTATCTACCTCATCTTTTCACCTTGTCCCCATTTCTCCCGCTGGCTCTCAGTCTCTCCCCAGTACCACAAGAAGTCCCTTCTTACCTCCCTGCCAACAGCAGGCTCCTTGACTCCCACCACTTCTCCTTCACTTGACATTTGACTCTTCTTCCACAGGAGCCACAAATGTTGTTACATGACAGGATCAGAGAGCTTCTCAGAGTTCTGGCACCCTCTCAGACCTAGCTACTTTTTTCAGTACCCCCAAAATGCACTTTCTTGAACCACCTTCCTGCTCAACACTGAGTCAAGCATTCAGAAGAACTGAATGTCAAAGAGAAGCCTTCACTGAACATGGGCAGAATCATGATTCCTCCACCCCCCAAGGAAAGACTAAATTATAGGAGATTTTAAACATGGAAAGAAGGTACATCATTAACACAAAATCTCCTAGCCATCATGCCATCACCACCTTTCTAGATCATAGACTAGGCACAGGAAAGTGAGTTGGGGAAACGAAGGAAGATGCTTGCACAGGCAAAATAATGTGGTTTTTCAAGCCTCATTTTTGAAAATAACCAAACTCTTTCCTAAAAAAATTCAGTCTGAGCTGCATACTTAGTAACTAAAGATGAGATTTGGAAAAATATAAGAAAGGGTTTTTAAAAAAGAGAGACATGACAGCCAGCTTTAATAGATCTCATTTTCAACAGTGTATCATCTAAGTTGGTATGAGCACATTAAAAAGAAGCACAGTCTGAAAGACCAAATTCAGCTCTTTCATTCAGTACAGAAGGCTCCATTATTTCTGTTTTGCACTGAGCCTGTACTGCGACTTTGTGCTTTGTAACCAATTGCAACAGCAGAAGCAAATTAGAGCAGGTGACTGCATGCACAGATGTTATTTTGTAAAGCTTCTGGGTGGAATGAAGGATGAGGATTTTTTCTGCAACAAGTATTATGCAAGACCACATCTGAAGCACAGTGGGTGTCCCCTGGTCATTCCATTTTGCCACAAACAGACACCCTCTGAATATCTGGGTGTTACACTGAAAATAGTCCCAAGAAGTCACTAATCAAAGGATGGGGGCAGAGTGAGGACACTCACTCAGCTACCAGTACCTGCTCCACCACAATTATCCAAAAGCAAGACAGAGAGCACAGCAGTCCCTCACTCATCACCACAGACCTTCAGTCCAGAATATCTGCATATGTGTGAAGGACCTGATTCTTGCAGAAATGAGGCACACCATTCTTGGACAAAAATATCCTAGTAAAAAACAGCTCCATTTCGGAAAGCAATGAACAACAAGAAGAATAAAAACTATCACTTGTGGGCTAAGTATGTCAAAACACTTCAGAAACCATGAGTGGTACTCATATAACTGTTGAGACTTTGGAATAAGATGAGAAGATCCAATTAGAATTTATTTACCAAGACTATACAAGGTCTGTATCACATCTAAGTTCTGTATCCATTGCATTTTTTACAACATACTGAAAAGCTTAATACAAATGACTGTTTTCATTTGAACACTTCTTAGATGGCCTCTGATGTAATCTTGACATTTGACTGCATGGCAGTATTTCAGTCTTTCATTTAATAAGCAGTGGCCAGGTATAAAATCAGTGTCTTTTCCTTTCTTTAATAAGGCAACACAGCCATGAAAGGAGAAGGAATAGGGAAGTACTTCATGTAGACAGGCAAAGCAAGTTTAAAATTTCACAAGTCACAAGTAATCACACAAACACAGCATTAAGTAACTCCCCTGTGAGTCATGCACTCTCCATAACTGGCAAAAATTAAAGCCTCAAGAAGGGACTCCACAGATTTTTTTTTTTAATAAAAAGAATAAAATACAAATTGTTTACAGAATTCAGTTCCTCAACCTCAGATTAGTTTACAGGATATGTGATGCCATGAAAATGTTGGAAAATTTACTTCCAAGGAGGGTGTATAATCATACAGTTGAAGTCACACAGGAGCAAGCTGTACATTTTTCAAGTAATGCCAGCAGCAGATCACCTCTTAAAGTGACAAAACTAGATTTTGTGTGGTCTCTCATTTACCCGTAGATGGATAAAGTCTGGCAGCTACTGCACCATCCAAGGCATTTCAAGTTTGGCTCTGAGAGTCCATTCCAGCTCAGGAGTGATATACAAACAGACAAAACTACTTAGCTCTCAACAATCAGTGAGCTACAGACCACATCCATATCTGAGTGGGCTCTTGGAGGAGCCAGTTCACATTTAGAATATGCAGCTGTATCCAGAATACTCCTTATTACTGAGGGTATTCCAGTTCTTCAATAATCTAATCAGTAGGGAGCCAGCCTTAAAATAAATAATTAAATAATACCCTAGACATTTTAGAAATATTGAAAATAAGGTTTCCAATCCCATTATGATAAAGTCTTGCATGAAGATAAAATCTCCAGATACATGGAAGCACGTGCTTTCCAGTTTGGTTCACTTCAGGGAAAACAGTATTACAGCCAGCCCCTAGCCAACAAAATTCTGTAGAGCTCCATCAGGATGCAATTCACAGGCTGTTTCCAAGACACACATTTTGGAAAAAACAAAAACAGGATCCTTGGAAGGGCATGGATGGTTGAATGCTTTGCTCCAGGAGAGAGCACATTGGAAAGAGATGGACCAAGACTGCCTAGCAAAAGCCTCTGTCCCATGGTGCTGCCTCCAGCACTGGCTATACTGTCACACTCCTATTTTACTGTAACATCCCACTCCCCTGGAGAGGCAGGTATCCCACTACCTCTCCAAAGCAAGTAGTCTACAAGGAAAGTCTGGGCACAGATCTTTGTTACAGGGTAACAACCAAAGCCCTATACAGAGGGTACGCAAACTATGCCCCACAAGTGGCTCCCCCTGCCCTCCCCACCATGTGGCTCATTCCATCCTTCACGGATATCCTCCCACATCTCTCCTCAGCTGAACCAACGACCACGGAAGCAGTTTCAAAGCAGTGCTCTACATTATGATCACAATCAAATATTTAAGAGGCATTTTTCCAAATAAGTGTCCAGCTAACAAGCTGTTTAATTGCTTTGCACGGCAGCTTTCTCAAGTAACAAGCAGAAGGCCTGAACTTCGCACCATGAGGCAGACAGGCACTGCACCCTGACCAGACTTCTGCAGGAGTATCTTGACTAATCAGCCACCTGCACTGCAACTGCTGCTGCCCACCCTGAGAATAATTTCTCATTCTCCAAACCCCTTGGCAATGTGCTACTTCACTGTTCAGGATTCTCCGTTTTTAACCCCAGCAAATCCTGCTCTTGGTTCCCATGGTCATGTCAGCACAAAGTAATCCAATATCTCCAGTAACAGTACTCAAGCCTGGTACATTAATTTCCCACTCCATGGTTTAGTCACACTCTTCCCCAGACTCTCTCCATTTGCTTCCTTGTCCCCTTTCCTGCAGTGCAGCTCCTCCACAATCAGGACTGCACCTTGTCTATCTCACAATCTTTTCCTCACCAAGCAGGTGTTCACATCCTAGACCTGTGCAACCCCAGTTTCACCATTCCTGTTCTCCACACCCAGTGTCTCATCTAACCTCACCTCTTGGCTGCTCGCTGTTTCCCAGGTTTCCCTCACCACCTTCTATTTCTCCCACACTCCGTTCTCATTAAAACTTCTGCAAATTATGGGCCACACATAAGCAAGGCAATCTGGGAGGTCTTCTCCAGCCAATTATAGGTTCCCCCTCTAAATTACAAATAGCACAAAAAAGGTTTGCCTGATTACCAAAATATTCATTATTACAGAAAACAGATATTTTCTTGCTAGCTGAATTCTCAGAAACAGTTTGAGGAATGTAGTTAGTGCTTAAAAAAATTAAAAAAAAAAAATTGAAGTACCAGCCTCTGATACAAAACTTTTCAGCCCAAATTAAAATTTGTTAGCTTTTGATAAGAGCTGAATTACTGAGAGTTTAATTGAATACTACAACTGTCCTGCTAACATATTGAAAACTCCTATACTTCTGAAAACCGCCACACTGTGCAACATATGTAATACCCACTATTGCTTAGACTGGCTTTAGAATTATTCCTGGTGTGACAACCCTGTCCCTTCTCTCTTGTCCACGTCTCCAAATTCCCACTTGTACCACCAAGAGAACAGAAAGTTTTACTTTTACTACTTAAGGAAGGCAGGAAAATACAACAAAAGGTGTGCAGTTTACTTTCTTAACAATCACTATAAACATAGTATCACCATGGGTTTTGTCTGCCCTTAGAGCTGCATCCAGCTGTATCCAAATTCACATTTTCTGACAAGCCCTTCAAAGAATAGTCTAGTCCCCAAAGGTCTGCAGCAAGTTGTACAGAGATTATGATTTTGCAAATTAATACTAATTGTTATCCTTTAATCAGTTCCTGAGCTGGATCTCTTTAATGACAAATTCTCCTGATCAGAGATTTAAACTACAGCACTGCTCAGTCACACTCCAGTACCTGAATGCAGCCAGCTTGAGAACAGCTGTCAATTTAGTGGAGTCAGGGGAAAAAACCAAACATCCTAAACCCCTAAACCCATGACTGGTTGAGCTGAATGTGCTACAAATGATGTTAAAAAAGCAAGCGCTATTCAGAGTAAAAAATGCAAAATTAAGCAGAAGAAAAACCAATGGATTTGGCATAAAATATTTTACAGGAGTTTTAAGCACTTCTGCTGTTCAACAGCATCTGCAGACTACCTGTGACAGATCAAACAACACAGAAGAGAATCTAGTTTTCCAGAGGCCAGACCTCTACACACTCAGTTCCAACACCCAGCAAAAAACAACAAAGGCTACAAAAACTCTATTTTTGTGGTTTGTGGGGATTTTTTTTAAGTGTCTTAGCTAACACATGCTAAAATACTAGAAATGGCAAGGGTAAACAGCAATTACCAAAGACTCTGCCTTGGATTTAACAGTGGCAACAAATCTGGGAATGCCCACACACCAGAAACGCACACTATAATGCCCTGGCCCTTCTGTAACAGCAGTAATTCACCTGGTAAATTCACCTGGAAGAGCAGCAGTGGAGAGGCAGTAAGGCACTGTGAGGCTCCTGCCAGCAGTGGAGCTCAAGCTCTGTGGAGCTCTTGGGAACACACTCCGCTGACATGTGCAGGCAGGTGCCACTGCTGCTGCAGCACCATCTTTCATACCCATGCCAACTACAGCGAAGCCAGGACTGGTGTGTGCCCCTCTGCCAACATCATTTCACTGGTGTGTCTGCTGGTTTGCCCTTCGAGAGCCACCTGCTGCCACCCTCAAACACAGAGTGCCACAGAGAGCCTTGCCACACTCCATAAACCTGCTTAACACGCAGGGGGAACGGCAGAGCACAGGGGCTGCACGGAGAACTGCCCGCTGAGTCCAGACAGCGCGGTTTTTTAATCCAGCATTCAAATATCATCTTTCAGACTGGACATAGAAAAAAAATCAATTAGAAGCACCATGCTTCTTCACTGAATTGGGTGAATTGTGATCGTTATTTTATTAATAGAATTTTCAAACAGCATTAACTTTGCAGAAGTCACTTCATAATCCTTTAACTGGGAGGGCAGTACAAACAATCCTTACCAAAGGCAAAGAATATTCAATTCTATGGCCTTATCATACCCAGAAAGAAGCAATTTCTGAAAGTATATTAATGACACACAAACCTTTAGGGCTTGAACTGTGAAAATTAACTTTTTTATGCTTTGCATTGCATTTTTGCCACCATCTATTGAGCACAGATTAAAAGATCTATCAATTATAGGGTGTCACTTGAACTGACAATTCTGTAGCAGAAGAGGAAGCAAAGAACAGCTTTGCTTGGATCTCTTCATAGTGTGATACACAACACAGATGATAAATTTCCATGTATGATTCTTTTCATGTTTAAAACCCTGCATGTTCCAGTGCAACAATAGCGAAACATGTTCAGCTTCCAGTGAATATTAAGTGGAACTATAGTGGTTGAGATAAAACCCATTCTACCATAACAGCAGAAAGGAAAAGTAAAAGAAGACTTTGATCCAGAAACACTGTTTATTTTTAGTGATTATTTAATAACTGTGTCAATCAGCTGATTATTCTTAGTGATTATTTGATATCTATGTCTATCACCTTTGCTTTTGGCTTAAGAGTCTTGTTTATTATCAAGCTAACATCAGTCACTATTGACCTGAAAATCAGCCTTCACTGGTTGCTTAAGTCCAATTTGAGTAAAATCAAGCACAGACTGGGCTGCACGCAAACACTTTCCCAACTTAACAATAATGGATTGACACGTAACATTTCTGTGCTCCCAGCACAGCAGTTTTTAGCACAGCCTTATTGTAGATGCAATTCTACCCACCAAAAGGTTTTTTCTGATGTTGCTTGTTTTATTTTGAGATCTGTTTTGAGACATGCCAACAAAATAATTGTTTTGCTGATCCATGTTATGTCTGCAGCAGGAACCTGCGGGGAATAGGTGTCAATGTCTTTCAAACTCATGTCATATATTAAAAAAAAAGAAAAAAATTGAGCATGGTTATGTTCCATTTCTGTACAAGAGTAGAGCTATACCATCTCTTCTTCCCAGACATATTCCCATTAATGCCAGTGACAACTCTTCATCAACACCACATGAAGGATTCAGCCTTTCAGCAAATTTCTGAATTTTTAGTTATTTTTTTCAGTACCATACGTAGAGATGGGATTAACAAGTTCTGTTTTCCATGTCTGCCCCAGATTCACTCAATACCCAAGGGGAAAGTCAATTTAAACATTTACAAGCTCAGCAGATTATTAATTATGATTAACATCACCACCTCCAGGGCTGAGATGTTGCAAAATGTCGCACATGTGAACACAGAAAGCATTCAGAAATACATGCAAGGCAAGGTGTGGCACCACCCACCATGGGGCAGCTGTTGGCCTCTGCAGAGAAAGCAGGAATCTGCCATCCATTAAAATGCCAGTTACTGGGACAGCAGCAAGACCCACCAGTTCACACTATTTGCCTTGTCTTCTATGCCAATTTAGTCAGCCTTAGAAGAAAACTTACATGAAACACCTGCCTTCTAGAAAAATATATAAATATCCTTAGAATTTAAAATTAAATTCACATATACTTTCTAAAACAGGCTTCATTTAGCTCAGTCTGTAGCATCTACTGCAGCAATTTTCAGCAATCCTGCATCTTGAGAATATCACCAAAAAACCCCCCCATACCTTAAGAAATGCACTGATTGATGTTTTCAACCTTCTTGCCCAATCTAATAAAAATTAAGTGAATAATAACACAAATACAACATTAAAAATACTGTATGCTTCAGAGATGGAGAAAAGGTTTGGTATTTGATAGCACAGGACCAAAGAAGTTCTGATTGCCATTCCCAAATCTGTTGTGTTGCCTTGTCTAAACGTAAGTCATGCTAATTTAATTAAAATTAGAGCAGATAGTTCAATGGAAGCCTGAATACACATAAGACCAAAGACGGCCTTTGTCCTATCCCTCCCACAAAAGAAGATAAACTGCCTCCATCAGTGTAAGGCAATTTTAAGAGTGGTGAAATCCTTGCACATAAGTGCCAAAACCCACCAAATGTAATAAACCCACCTGTCAAAATATCCACCAACAACTGACTGTTCTAATGATACACATTAAATGCAAACTTCTTTTACATGTTTGTGTATCTTTTAGATGTCTTTGAAGTTTGACTGAAATAACGTTAAAACCTTACTTCCTAAAGGATTTATCCAAAATGTGCAACCAAAAGAAGCCCGTAGAAAACTGCAAAGAAATTTGATCATAGACCAAATATCATAAATTGCAGCACACAAAATGAATGACGTAGGTAAAATTGATGTGCCTTCTCCACTGCTATTTGGGGTTGTATACAGGTTCTGGCATATTCAAAGGTACATTTTGGAAGCCATTGCCAGAAAATTAATTCATATTTATCTTTGTGAAGGAATATGCATTTAAATATACATCCTAGTATATCAGTCACACTAATATACTATAGCAGCAAAGAACTCCACAGGTTCATCACTTCCTCTTTCAACTGGAAAGTTGAAATTTGTTTCCTCCAACAATGTTTCAAAACCTGACTGCTTAAAATGCATCGGCTCCCTAGTGGTACAAACTGCATGAATTTTGGAGAACTGCAACCCCAAATTTCAGAATGAAAACTTTAGAAGCATGACCTGTGAAAGATCTCTGCATCTAGAATTAACAAGTGGCTAGCATGTAGAAAATTTGTCAAGATTAAAACACCTAAAGAACAAGAAAAGCTAAAACCACTGGACTGAAATAATCCAAGGAGTTTCTGAATAAATCTGTTCAATCACTTGGTATTTTTGCCCCCAAGGTTTTAGTCCATTCAATCAATTAAAAATATCCCATAAAATATAAAAAGCTCTTTAGGTTATCTTAAAAGACTGGCATCTCCTTTGAAGCCACCACAACTGAAATTCAGAAAAGGAAATGACTCTTTTTCTCTTAAAAAACAAAAGGTATTTTGGGTTTTTTACAGTTTAGCATTACACTTTTATATACAGCATTTGGTTCACAATATTAAAATCTACTGGAGCAGTACAAATACAGTAAAATATCTGTCGACTTAATTACCTTTTATCAGTAATTATACACTACATTAACACACTCAGTGTTAAGTATGTGAAAGCAGTATACTGGATATAGGAAAACAATACCAGAGAATTATGAACTTCCATAGTATTCATGGCAGAAAACTACTACTACCATGAAATTAGAGAGTTTAATTGCTGGCATGTTTAGCACTAGAATTTACATTCAGCATTCAATTTAATTCATGCTAATAAAACTCACTGAAAATTTATTTTCATGGCAACATCCAGAAAAATTCTGCACCTGACTGCTGATCCTTGTATTTACAAAACACAACAGGGCAGGCTAGAAATGTTAAAGTAGCAACAAGCTTCACCACCAGGGTAAGATAAATGTTAAATTTCACAAAAGCCATTTGAGGACAAACATTAAATTATAGCTTCAAGCTCACAGGTGCAAGTCCTATTTTACAAGTTAGATAAGATTTTAAAGAGAAGTAATACTCTTGAAATTTTCTTACTTATTTTTTAACGAGAAAGAGAAGCTGCAATTTTTGCCACTGTGATATCCTTTTTTTCACTAGTGTCAAGTTAAGAATTATCATAATATATTGAGTTTTCAATAGTCATTCTTCGAGCTCTGGTATAGAGTCCTATGATCAGTTCCAAGAGCTCCTTTCTGCCAGATGTCTTGTCCTTTAGTGACAGGAAAAGCCCAGAGATCCTACTGAAACGTGAAACAGGAGGAAAACTTCATGAGCTGCCTTGATCTAGATAACAGAAACCTGTGAAATTTTCATACTAGAGAGAACAAAAATGTACAAAAATACATTTTATCTATACATAACTATTGGAATTGACTCAAGAATTAGTCACTGCTAAGAAATGTACAAAACAACGAACACAAAACTAAATTTATTTTCCTTAAAATAGATTTCAGTTTGGTCCAAACCTGCATTCTGATTTGGAATGTTAAACCTTACCACCCAGCACTCTCTCCTCTTTCTTCCTCTCCAGCAACCATCTGGCCCTTCCCACCTCATGCAAACAGCCATCACTCATGCCTTGCTTTCCCTGTGTGCCTCCAGAGACCAGAATAGCCAGTCCAAAAAAGCTCTGTTCCTTGTGGGTGAGAAAGAGAATAAAGATGGCAGAGTGGATATGAGGAATCTGCTCCTACTGTTTGGGAAGCTGACCCTTCCACTGCACTGAAGGGGGGGATCTACCCCTATGAAAAAGTACAGCCCCCAGTAGCCAAATGGGGCATCTGTGCACCTGCACACAGGGTGTGCCCCGGCTCCTCTCGCGCTGCAGCTGGCACCAATCATTAACCATTCCCTGCTTCCTCCAGGGAACACAGAGCCTGCATCAGGCAAGGCAGGGATCACCTACACGGTCATATCATAAATTAATGTGTACCACCAAGGATCATCATCCTTCTTTTAAAGAAATTTTCTCTTTGCATTGATTGCATAAGGTCTGTGTTTCTGCCTACCTCCCTGGCACTTACAACAAATGGATAGACAGCAAGCTATTAACAATTAAGGGCACATCAGGATACATGAAGTGACTTACATCACATTCTTCAATTATTAGTATTATATCAGAACAGTTGCCTTATTTTATTCTGCACTATTTCCTATTTCTGTAGAAAACAATACTAAATTTGCTTATTTAAAATACAACATTTTCTCTATAAACATTTTTTTAACTGGGCTAAATATCACATTACTATTAATACACATTAACAATTCACTATACGTACTGATTTATATTATTACTGTTTTAGCATCTGGCAAGTACTTTTTCTTTATTATTATAAAATTATGTGTTTAGTAAATAATTATTTGCTATTTCTTAGTCAGGATCCTACACCAAGCTGCTTCTGGAAGAAACTAGGACACCTTCATTATCTGTACTTTTGTTTACTGAGCATCACAGGAACTAGACAAGGAAAAAATACCAAATCATGTTCTCTATTTAAACACACCTTAATTAGTTATCAAAGGAAATACTGCTTGTAGGTAGTGAACTGATTGCTCTAAATGCTGTGATCTCATGGCTTTGAATTTGCAGATCTCAGTCTCTGATGTATATGTGGAATTCATCATAAGAAAAAGAGATGCTTTCTGTGCTTTTTTAATGTGCACAGCCAATAATAAAAAACACTAAGGACCCAGTTACACATTCCAAAATTTTTATTAGACATACTTTGTTCAGGTGTTAAATGTTGTTTTTACCTTCTTATTAACCACAGCAGTGACTGTACCTCCTATTTATCTTTTTCACAAATTCTTCCCTACTAGTTCAAAATTGTCACATCACTTTACTCATGAAACCTAAATAAATTTTTTTCCTAGTACATTATCTGCTGGTAACAGGACAGAATAAACTAGAAACTCCTTGGACATATTTGAGCCAACTTACTGCATGAGCCAACTTACTGGATCACCACTCCTTACTTGGATAATACCATATAAATCCTCCACTTCCCAGCAGCTGCCCCAAGTAAGCTGTCATTCCCCAGTTTTTACTGCAGCCTAAAGAAAAACTGGAAGCAGGGAGCACTGGATCCCTGCCGCTATTCAGCTTTGCAGACTTGCTGTTGCTGCCACCATCAAAGTCTGTTTCACTCTACTGTACCTCCACCGAGTTTGTATTCCCTGATGTCAAGCCCAAAAGGGGAGGGATGGTTGGGATGCAAAGGGTAAGTATGGGCAGGAATGGAGTCACACCCTTCCTTTTTCTAAACTCAGCCTGCATTCTCACCCTTCTGCTTTTGGCCATGGCAAGCAGAAGATGTAAACCTCATCTGGACAGCAGTCAGCCTGCAACACCACCACCTCTGGGGATGCAGCCTAAGTAAAACTTCCTAACTCCAAACTTCCTACTCCAAAACTTCCAAAACTGTGGGCCCATTTGATAATGTTTTTTAAGCAACAATTTTAAAACCACCATCCATGAGGCTCTGGGGAACAACAGGAGGAGGTGATGAAGGATAGCAAACCATGCACATAGCAAACCATGACTAGCTGTAAGGGTAGGGAATCATTCACTGATTCAACATAATCAGATACATTAGTTCAGAGACAAGCTTGGTAGATTATGCTACACTATACTGCTATAAACTGAAGGTAAATATCATGCTATATTCTGGCATTTTGAAGCTAGCCACATGATACCAAGCTTTACCCAAGGAAAGTAAATTAGCATTTAGTGATATTTATTGCTGAACAGCAGCATCTTCCATATTAGTCTAAGAACTGCCCATAAGAAACAGCAGCGTTTACTCAGGAAATATGCAAACCTTTTCTGCAAGAAAATACAGCTAAAACTTACTGAAGGGTGCAGTGGAGATGAGAACCCTAAAGAGTCAGATGCAGGGCTTGTGCATGTCAGCTTTGCTTTAAGGACATCTGCAGAACTGAGCTGTGCAGCTCTGAAGCAGGAACGCAGTTATTGCAATTCCAGGACAATTTATTCCAGTGTAGATAGGCACATATAGAAATGGAAATAATCTGCCCTACAGAAAAAGAACTTTCTTCCCCACATAACTACAATCACACCAGTGATTTCACTGTGAAATCCTTACTTTGGGGAAAAGCCCCACCAATCCAAAATACAAAATATGCCCTCCTACACCGGAATACACCTGAACTAAGACAGAACAATGCAGAAGCTGCACGTGGAGTATTAAGATTTGAAGGCAGCTATTCCTATGTTCCATTTCAGATGGGGGGAAGACTAAAGTAAATTTATTTTCTCCAACCTAGAAATGAGATCTGTAGGACAGGGAATGTAAAGTTCCCGACTTCAACATAACAGACATTCTATTCTTGTAGTTAGCTAGAACATTATAGCAAAAGGGTTAATAAATTTCACACACTTAGAAGTACTAAATGCTCAAAACCACAACAGTTTGGAAGGGCATTTTAAAATTCCTGTTTATTTCTCTGTAGAAAAGAGCCCCCCAAGAGCTTGTCACACTGACTGTAGGGATTATACCCAGACTGAGCTGAAATGAACTGAAGCACAGCACCATCCACCACGAGCTGTATGCAACACCTCAAGTAACAACAAAACCCAAATCTAAGGGATCCATCCCTCTGCCATTCCCCTGTAAGCTCATTAATAAATTTACATCCATTACCATCCTGCGTCATATCCAAAAAATCCTTAACACCACCCCTGAAAGGGTGGGTTATGGCAGTGCAGAGCACTCATGGTAAGCACTTCAAGCTGTTTCCAGTTCAGAAACCTGTTCAAGGGCACAGTTAGGGCTGTTTTCCTGTGCTGAAACAAGGGACTTGCACAAATCAGCCTGGTTTATGCAACTGGCAAAAAGGCCTTAGCTTGGTTTTTTAAAAATTATTATTTTCAACCAACAACTGTCATTAACTTTAGGGACATCGGGATGGAGGAAATCCAACCCACACCATTCTCATGAACAGATACTTTCAGTGTGGATTGCTTTGTCACTCGTCTGAACATCTGTTAGCACTTAAAAATAAGATGTATTTGCTCATACATCACCCACTAACATATCCTTTGGAAGTGTTCAAGGCCATCTGGGATGGGGCTCTGAGCAACCTGGTCCAGTGAAAGGTGTCCCTGCTCATGGCAGTAGGGCTGGAGCTAGATGGTCTCTGAGGCCCCTTCCAAACCATTCTGTGATTCTATGATAAACACTGACACACACTTCCTAAACAACATTATCAGGTAGGAAACACGATATCCTTAGAACCTGCTAATCACACTAGATTCAGAAAAATTACAACAACAGTACATTTTTCTCGGTTTGAAGGTGAGACCTCTAGGTGAAGGTAAAAGAATAAAAATCCCTGACCTCTCCCTTCCCACAAAAAAAACCCAAAAAACCCACAACTAAAAACGACCTTGCAAAGAGCCAACCCAGAGCCCAGAGAGAGCCGCAGCGAACCCCGCACGATCCAAAGGGAGCAAACGCCTACGGAAACAGGGCTCACAAGGTGCCCGTAAAGGCAGGAGGGACAACACGGCCCGTAAGTATCGCACAGGGGCCGGACACCCGCCCGGGCGGGGAACGGAGTGGGGGAGGAAAGGAAGGGAAGGAAAGAAGCAAGGAAAGAAAGGAGAGAGGGAAGGAAGGAGGCAGGGAAGGCAAAGGAGAGGGAGGGCGAGCAGCGACCCGAGGGAAAATGGGCGGGGCCTCCCGAAGCCCCGCCCCTCTCTCCCGCTCGAGCAGCCCGCCCGGCCCCTCCCCCACCCGTCAGCCGCGCGCGCCGCGGAGCGGTGGCCGCTCGCGCCGCCAGTTGTGCGCCCCCCCCCCACCCCCCTTCCTCCGCCCCCGCCCGCCCGCCCGCCCGGACCCGGAACGGCCCCGCGGCCCTCACCGGGTGTCGGGCCGGACCGCCCGCCCCCCGCGCCCCGCACTGACCGTTGGGGGGTCCCGCTCTCCCGCGCAGCGGCTCCGCCTCGGCCTCACGCGCGGCGGGCACGCCCCGCCTCGCGCCCCATCCCGCCGCCGCCGCCGCCCGGCGCTCGCAGGGACGGGCGGGGAGCGGCGCGAGCTCACGCCACCGCGCACGCGCCGCTGCCTCGCTCCGCGCGGTCGTGAGGGTGGGGAGGTGGGGCGGGCGGGCCCGGTCTTTCCCACCCGCGCGCGCAGAGCACGACGGGAGTTGTAGTTCTCCCTTGGGGCGCTGCCGGCAAGGGCATTACAGGTCGCTGCCGGCCGCTGCACTACAGCTTCCAGCGGCCAGCGCGCCGCGGGGGTGGTTCCTGCTACTCTGCCCCCCATCGCTGTTGAAGCCCCCAGGCCCGTGGGAGCGGGGTCCGGCTGCCTGAGGGGACCCCGACCTCCGTCCCGGCGGGGGACTCTGACGAGATATATGTGAAGCTCCCTCAGCAGCCGCCGAGAGCCGGCGGGCAGCAGGTCCATCTCTCCTCTGGGAACACAAGGAACGTAAGCGTCCCTGAGCCATGGGCAGGCAGTGGCCCTTGTGGCCAAGAATGCCGATGATATCCTGGGCTACAGTAGGAAGAGCTTTGCCAGCAGGTGGGGGGAGGTGATCCTGCCCCTCTATTTAGCACTGTTGAGGCTGCATTTGGAGTGCTGTGTCCAGTTTTGGGGCTCCTCAGTACAAGAGAGACATGGAGCTCCTGGAGCAGATCCAGTGGAGGGCAACAAAGATAATTAAGGGGCCAGAGCATCTCTATTACGAGGGAAGACTGAGGGAGCTGGACCTGTTCAGCCTTGGGAGGGGACCTCATCAATGCCTATAAGTATCTGAAGGAGGGAGGATGGCAAGAGGATGGAGCCAAGCTCTTCTTAGTGGTGTCAAGCAATAGGGTAAGAGGCAACAGGCAGAAACTGATACACACGAAGTTCCACTTGGATATGTGGAAGAACTGTACCGTGCAGGTGACCATGCAGTGGAACAGATTGCCCAGAGGGGTTTGTGGAGTCTCCCTTGCTGGAGATATTCAAGCACCATCTGGACGCAGATGTGTGCTGTGTGCTCTGGAATTATCCTTCTTGAGCAGAGAGGTTGGACCAGGTGACCCACTGTGGTGCCTTCCAACCTGACCCATTCTGTGATTTTGAGATTCTTTTGGCAGTGATTAAAGATGGCCAGAGGAGTTGTGAGATTACACTAGTCGGAGTGAGAGGTCAGCAAACAGCACAAGCCATTAGTCTCGGTGCGGGAGCTGACACAGCCCCACAGGTGGGGGCACTGGGCCACCTTCCTTGTGATGTTACTGCTGACAGAATTCCTCAGTTCACATGAGAACAGCCACAGGCCTTGGCTTCATCCCACATAGCAAATCTGATCTCCTGAGAGGAGTTACCCACTGCTCTCCAGTGCTTTCTGGAATGCAAGGGAAATGAAGAAAGGCTCTGGATGCTGCTTGAGGTGACCTGTGCCAAGGAACACATCCCCATCTCAAGATGCATCCTGTTTACAGTGGTGTTATAAGGAATGTTGGGGGGGGGGGGGGGGGGGGATTTTGCCTCTTACAATGCAAGTTTCTGTTACGTTGAGCACCTGCGTAATTTGAATCCCTTTCAGGATTGCTCATCAACAGGGGAATTTGTTTCAGTCAGAAGCAGGGCCGATTCATTCCCACAGCTTCAAGCATAATCCCTGGCCTATTGGACACATTAACACTGTGGCAGCGTGCCACCTGCTCCATTTATTCACTTGGGACTCAATGCTGCTTAGTCCCCGTCGAATGAGCTCTTTGTGCCACCTCCTGCGGTGATGTAAAAGGTCCCCACAGGAATTTGTGCCATTCAGTGGAAGCTACAAAAGGGAGGGTTGTAAACACTCCGATTAGTGTTGGAGCACAGCGATATTGTCTTCAGCGCCTATTACATAACCTCGCAACTTCCAGGCTCCCTCCTCCTCTCCAGAAGAAACAGTGTAACAGCAAGGGCTCACCAGGCTATTTAACTTAACATCACAGCTAATGTGTTTCTTTTTTTGTTACACATAAAGGCCACCTTACTCCCGGCAGGAGAAGAGAGAAGGGTTAGTTCTGTAACATCCCGTAGTAATTGGAGATGGTCGCCCATGAGGATCTTCGCTTGAACCGACAGTGCCCAGAGGCTCTCAGCTCTGAAGAATGTGTATTATTAGAGGCCACTGCCAACAAAAGTTCATGCACAATGGGCTCATGAGCTAATGAACCCAGAATGAATTTTCTCCCAGATTTTGAGGACAAACAAGTGATTGTGTGCAGCGCTGACTGTACCAATTTACTGCCATGTGAAACAGATTTGGATGATTTCTGACTTGCAAAATTCATTGTAGTCTGGGGCCAACTTACACGGACTGAGGCACTTTCTTACATCCTCAGCTTGCCCCACATTCACTCAGTAAACTCTTACTGCTTTAAAGCAAAGTGAAGCAAGGATTCTGAGGTGGCAAGCTCTCTGCTTGGAAAATCAGTCTCATTGGCTTGCTTTCATAAAAGTAATAAAATAATAATGGAGGGGAGCTTCAGAAAGGGAAAGAAAAGGGAAAGGGCATAGCTGTGTTAATGAATAATTCCTTCCTCCTCCTACTACTTCAATAAAGCCAGTTCTGGAGTTGAGTTTGTCTTGGGCAGATGGGAGTCTACATGGGCTGTACCATTCTGGGATAACTTTGGACATGCTGTGTAATTCTCCTTAGCAATAAAGGAATAGACAGCAAACATAAAAAGATTTAGCTTAGGAAAGAAACTAGTTGGCCACATACTGAAACAAACAAGGGAAACAATGAGAGCCTGAAGATACAACAGGAAAACCTGGAAGTAGTAAATTAGTTAATGCCTTTGGGGGAGAAGGTATGTTGTTTATAGAAATTACCACAGAGCAGGAGAACAGAGCCAATAAAGGTGTATGATGCTGAACTCTGCCTAAGCAACTCCTATGAGCAGTATTATGGAGCCACAGAATCACAGAATGCTTTGGGGTGGAAGGGCCTTTAAAGACCATCTATTTCCAACCCCTCTGCCCTGGGCAGGAACATCTTCCCCTAGAACAGGTTACTCAAAGCCAAATAATTCCAAGTTCTCTGTGGTAGGAAGAAAATGTATAAATACTTAAGCAATGAAACGGGTATAAGAAAACTTGAGCCTTGGCCACCTTTACATCCTAGATGTACTTGTCTGAATCAGGTTTGCTCTATTTCTAGGAAGATTTTGTATCTAAGTGTGTTTTCCCATGTGAGTAGCACAAATTTTAATGATTTACTGGTGCTTACTGGTGATTTGGTGAAAGATCTCATGCCAAGGCAATGCGTGAAATCTTGGTAGAAGTGTTCCTTTTTCCAAGCCCAACAGGAAAATGTTATGTTGTTGTTTGACTGTGCTCTGCAGGTACCCCATCAGCACGATCTGTCCTCTCTTCTCTTTAAACTCCTCCCAGGCTATGGGTCTCCAGGCTTTTCCCATGAAGGTGGAAGTGCCAGCCGTGGGACAGGGCGCCATGGGTCACAGGGCTGGAGGGACCGCAGCGTATCCGTGTTGGGTGGGTCTGTGTGTCACTGTGCAGTTGCCAGCAAACTTCAAGTCACTCCAGCCAGCAGGATGAGGGGCTTGGGAGCCAGCTATCAGAATAGCCATAATTTTGGGAGGGACAATGGAGTGACCATAGATATATTATTAAAGATAGAAGCAGGTGCTCTTATATTTTTTTTTTTTTGGAATTAGGTGTGGAGTACATCAAGCATACTAAAAGCAAGCCAAGAACCTTAAGAAATGACAGGAAAGCAATGTCACATTATGACCTTTGTACTCAAGTATCTGTAAGGAAAAACAAATGAAAAAAAACTGAACAAAACAAACCCAAACCCCAAAGTAACTAAACAAAACCTTTTTTTACTTTTAAAGAAAGAATAACAAAAGGCCCTCCATCCATTTTTGGTCAGACCCCCAACACACCAGGGTATCTGGCCACAAGATATTTGTATAATTTCTTACTATTTCTTCCCTCTTTGCTTCCTTTAACATTCAGTGATTTACAATTCTGTCCCAAAGGACAGTGATAAAAGTGGCTGCTGAAGATTGCAATGCAAGTTGTTTTCCATTACCATCTGTGTGGCAGATTGCCTTTGTCCAGTGGGTGGTTTGCTTTATCTCTCTCTTTGAGTGACCACATTCACACCTCCCTCGGGAGGGGACATCTGCTGATAACAGACTATTGAATGTCACTGCATGACTGATAAGAACGATAACATCCCATTGTGAGATGCTCCGCCCAGAGGGAGGAGCCAAGCATTGCTACCCAGATATAATCCAGAAGTTTTTGAAACACAGGCTTTCTCCACGGGATTACCCAGAGGAACAGCAGCTGTCTCTTCTTCCACTGGATCTTCTGAGGAAGAATACATCCTTCTCTACAGATCCCCCTCGCTCCAACAGAAGCACACCTGATACTCCAGGAGGACTGCAGCCACATTTTTAATCGGACTGCCACCAACACCCTGACCCACAGGGTGTCAGGTTGAGTTTCTGACTCTGTCAGTGTTGTTCTAGTGTACTGCATTGTTTATTTTATAGTTTTTTTTTTCCCCATTAAAGAACTGTTATTCCCTGCTCCCATATTTTTTTTTTGCCTGAGAGCCCCTCAATTTAAAATTTATAGCAATTCAGAGGGGTGGAGAAGGGTTTACATTCTCCATTTCAGAGGAGGCTCCTGCCTTGCTTAGCAGGCTTCTGTCTTTCCAAACCGAGACAGTGGCCAATGCTTTATCTGGAGAACATTCCTAACTAGAAGTTTTAAAAACATATTCTTATGTAGGTGATGGTTTGCTGTTTATCCAGATGTAGGGTGAAATAAGAGACCCCAAAATAAATGGTGATTTTTCCTGCAAAATTAATAAAACTAAATAAACAACTTTCTAAAATTGTTAGGATTTTCAGAAAGAACATTCTGAGTATTTATCATTTATGTACAGAAAAATACTTCAAAGCAACACTTTTAGGTATGGAAAAAACCTGCTGGAGAGGTCATTCATAGTATTGTTCTATCCATCTAGATCAGTAACTTTTGCAATATGCTTCCTGGTAATGTTTCCCTGAGAAACTCTTCAGAAAGAACACACGAGAACCAGTAATGTCTTTTTATTAAAATACCTCTTAAAACACTCATCATCATAAAATACACTGGGTGTTGCTGCATGACATTTGTGCACACACAACACTTTCAGCAAACTCTAGACAGCATCAGGAATTACAAAAAGTAAGGCAAGCCCCAGAAGGTGTTCACTACCTTCTCTCAGGCCACTACAGACAACTGTGTTTACATTTTTTTGCCATTCCCCACAGCATTTCCTGGACACCTGTTAGGCTGCTCCCCCATCCCTACCGCCCCCACTTGATTTGACCTCACAGTGAAATTCTGAGGATGTAAATGGAGACAGTGTCACAGATCCATGGGGCTGCAGGTGCCTGACCAGAAACATCAGCCCTCTTCCTCCCTCAAGAAGATTCTGAACTACCCTCCGATAATTTAAGACTGCAAAAATGTGAAGCATGCTAATGACCTCCTGCTTGCTTGATTGCTACATGTCTCCTGTCTCATTCAGGAACAGGGATGCATCACCCTCCAGCTACAGTCACAGCTACTCTTAACATATTCTTCCTCTCCATTCATTTTCAGAAATTCTAGCAGAAGAAAATATAACATGAGTTGTAAAATATAGGAAGAACCCCTCCATTATAAGCTAAGTTTTTCTATTTTTGTCTATGATCTTTTATCGCTTAACTGTAAGTTTAAAGTATGAAGACATTCCATAATCCACTAGTTCAAAACAATAACATTCCTCTTTCAAGTACGTCTTTATAGCTGAAAAAGACACCAAAGGAAGTAATATTATTTAACAAGAGTAAATTTTTCTTTTATTATTATCATTATTATTATTATTATTATTCCATCTTATTGAAAGAACTGTATCATGAGAAAAAAATTGAAAAAAACATTCAGGCAAATTTTTCAACAAAATAAATGTAATATGACTGCTTTCATGTGTACATGGTACAGATAGACAGGTGTAACTAGAAAACAGTTTAATCCCTCTAGTTAATGAGAAGTTAATGAGAGAAAAATGAATAGTCAATAGTTCCTTTTTGTGTTTGCATATGCATATATGCATAAAAATGGAATGAGTTAAAACCTACATTATTATAAATACAAAAAGCTGATCATTAACTACTCATACAATTTATTCTTGTACTTAGTACCATTATCAGTGGACACCTTAAGTCGGTCATAGTAACTGCTATGTAACTGTCAACATATAAAAACTCTTACTTAGAAAAATGCACAATGTTCTAAACTCAGAGCACTTTAACTTTGCCTTTGCAGACACATATTCCCTTCTTCACTGACAAAAATTTATGGGGAAAAAAAAGAAATTTAACAATAATAAAAATGTTTTGGAATAAATATTTACAGGAAATTACTAAATGGGAATATGCTTGCTGCCAGCTGCTCAGCTGGTAGACCTGTACCACTTGCTTGCTCCTGTCATTTCATTTTTTATTCCTTAGTCATTAAATCCATCATAGCCTTTCATGTTTCCTTTACTGGACTAAATGTTCAGGGTGTAACAGCCCTAGAGAACAGTGCAACAGGTGGGAAATGCAATAGCACTTACCAGCTTTATTTTGGGATCTAAGAAAAGACTGAAAAGATTAATTTGTGTAACACATGAATTATGCACCATAGGCCCCAATGAAAAGAGAGCAGGGCAAATCAAACTTGGAGGAAAAGTATCCCATACATGGTGTTTTGCTGGGCAGCCCTTCTAAGAAGTTAGGATTTTATCCATGACAGCCCATTCTTTGAACTTGAAGAGAAAGCATGAATTTTAATTTTTCTCCAAATATCACTTCCACAAAAAAGCTAACCTTAAAAACTGGAAGATAATAAAGTTAAAAAACAAAACCAGAAACCAAATCCCAAAAACCCAGCCCCTAAATAACATTCACCCTCCCTCCAACCTAGCAGCCATTTATTTATTTGTTGAATTTAGATAATGGAAATCTCATCACCATATTCTAAAAGTTTCCCTACTCTAAACTACAAGATAGAGTACTATGTTCTGAAAACCAGTATAGACAATACTTTTAAATCAAAGGAAAACAATCAGAACAGTAATGATGAGCATGACTGTACCATTTGAGCAGAAATAGAGAAAAACAAGTTTAAAACAGAGTGTTTAAACATCTACTAGTTAGCCTTGCTTATATGAATTAAAAAAAGAAAAGAAAATAAAGAAAAAAGTTCTCTGATTTTATACATCCTCTTTCCAACCAGGTACGTTTAATTGCAACCAGCAGGCACTCCACCAAAACACAGAATTTGCAATCCCAGTCTCTTTAACCAAGAGAGATTACTTTGGCCTCAGTATATTACAATTTTCCTGCTTCAGAACATGCAGTTCATACATTTGACAGTTTTACTGCCATAGTCGATGCATTCTGGCCCAATGCACTCACAGCAGGCGTTGTGAAACCATCGGTATTTGGAAGCTCCCATGGACTCGCAAGAAATCTTGCACTGATGTATTGACATGCAGTCATCAAAGTACACCACAGTACACATGTGTTCTAAACCAAGAGGGGAAAAAAAATTGGTTTAAAAGGTCTTGAAGTGTTTTTGAAGGTTAGTTAGGAATTAGTTAAATGAGCAGCTGTAGAAGTATGATTGCAAACTGACAGGACTATGAGGCATAAGGAAAAAGAGGTGACAGTAAAAGCAGAGAGGCAAGGCAGAGCGACAAGGTAAAATCTATCAACTTCAAATTTTCACCATCTACAACTCAACCTGTTGTCTGATCTCCTTCTGGATTAATTTACTTCTCTATTCACAGGCAAGAATGTTTTTAAGTTTTGTCCCCCAGTTACAAGAGCGTAAAGATGAGCTATACCAAAATTACAAGCAGGAATGTGTCCTCTGAAGGTAATATGCTACCACAAAAAACTTCAGGTTTAGAGAAGTTATTTTAAAAAAACATCAAAAACCATTATGTGGTTGTAAATGTTTCTTTCTCCCCCCTGCCCCAAACTCCACAATGATCTTTTGCCAGATTAAATCACAGACCAAAATAATCCTTTTTCATCAGCATGAAACTGCACACTTTTTCCTTCCTTTTTTTTTAGCAACACCACCAAAAAGCCCCTTCTGTCTAAGTATTGACTTCGTGCTTCTAACACCCATGCAATTACTTGAAATGCCATGAATTTTGGAATTTTGGTGCTGCAACATCAAAATGGAGCTAAGGCATTCACCACAACTATCAAATAAAACCACCCCCCCCCCCCCCCAGTCCACTTCCAATTCTCCAAGCTGGCAGATTCCACTGCCTTTCTTCTGTATTGACCAGGTGATTATACCATAAAACTTTGTTCATCCTCCAAAGGACCACGATTACGTAACATTTACCCAGAGCATAGCTTGGCAGACTTTGGGGAAAGCACAACTGGCAGCTATATGCAAACAGGAATGTCTCTCTCATGCAGATCAGACCAACTTTTGAGCCGGAGATGTCAAAGGGCTTTCTAGCCTATTACTACTCATGGTGCACCTGGGAGAAACCCACTGATCTACATTCCAATGTGGATTAGAAAAAAGTAATACAAACTTAAATAGTAAATCAAGACAGTGAGCTCTGTTTGTTTCTTTTTTAATGACTGATTTTGATCACTGTCAAATTATTATGCTACTACCAAAACAGCTGCAAGAAGGTCAGAGGATGTGCTGCCAGCCCACTGAAAGCAACAGATTATTCACTGCCTTGGTCAGACTCCAAATTGGTGTACATGCCTTGCAGACACCAGATACAATGTAACAGGCAATAGGGATCTTGGGTAGGAGAGTAGACCTCGAGCTGAAGCAGTTTCTGCTCCCAGAAAACTGTGCTGCAGTTGTCAAAAAAATCTTGCAGTACCTGAAGTACTGCTGGAAATATCAACAAAGTCCAGTGTGGCTGTGTAAGTCCTGTCCCATTCTTGGCACTTCTATTTCTATAAGCCCTTTTAATATATCCTGAGGCAAAGCAACCAGAGGAATATAGTTCTCAGAGAACAAAATCTCTACCTGAAAACAACCAACATATCTACAGCTTCAATAGGGATGTTTGATTCACAGAGAGGAAGAGGAAAGAGCTGAACAGAAGTATGGTACCATGTGTGGAGTGATAGGTGTACACCTGAAGTGCTCAGCCAAAGCTGAAAAGTAGCAGGGAGGTGCAGCCACCGCAGCCTCAAAGGCAAGAAGGCAGAGGCCAGACAGAGCTCCAACTTCTGTGGGGAATGCACAAGGACTTGGCAGCATTTCATCACCAGTGACAAAAAGTTCAGATTGCCATAGTCCCAAGAAGAAGCACACACCTGGAAGTCCCAGATAACCCCAGGTATCTGTTCCCTTCACTCCTCACAGGAAGTTTCTAGTGGAAGGGTAGGGATGAGAAAGTAGGAGCAAGTCTCCAGACAGTATTCTCATTCCCATCAGTCATCCAAGTCAGTTCTGGGGCTCAAGCACAACAGCCTTACAGAAGCCTCTGTTGCACATTACTCATACTCTTTATATCCTTTTGCTTAATCTCTACTCAGTCCTTTGATTCCTTTTTAGTAGTTTTCTACTGAAGTGTTACTACATTAAGTTTGATCTTAAATTCCATAGTCTTAGAAGGTGTCAGCTGGAGGCAAAGAGCCTCTCCCTTGAAACAGGCAATCCTGGCTAATCTTGAAAAATTTCTTCCTGCGAAATCACCTTTTGAGTTGCCATCTCCAGCTGACTGACTTAGACTCTGGATAAGCCTGAGAAGGCAAAATGATTCTTGGCTATCTCCAGATTGGAGTGAAACAGCTCTTCACAGGAAGCAACCATCCAAGGGGTTGCCAGAAGTGCTCACTATCTGTTGATCATGGCACTCCAACTTGCAACACACAAAGGGAAGCCTAGGGTAGGTCAGGGAAGTTGCAGGAAAGCTGTGCACACTCTGAGGTGTGCTGATTGCTCCCAGCACTTACAGACTGTCTTCACACCAGAGAATGTCCAGTCCCTTCTGTGTAAGGAGACATATGTGCTCACCTTCACGTTAGCCTCATCTCTGACAGCACTGTTAGTACTGCTTCACAAGTCCTGCTGAAGCCTATCAGCTAATGCCTGCAGAAATGAAATAAAATTCCTGGGGAAGGAGAGCCTGTGATTTCTAGGATGTAAAGATCGATGACACCGAACAGGGAGACATCTGTCTGAATAAAGGAGGCCAGAGGAGCAGCAGCACCTGGCCTACAACTGTGGCAAAATTAGGTGGCATCAGTCAGCTCCTGTGAGACTGCAGACTGGTCTCCTGAATCACTCTCCCAGCACCAAAGCCAAAATTCAGCCTTATTATGGTAGCAGTGACAGCCAAGGAAATTAATCTTGGCTGACCGGAGAGTAGAGAAGAACGTTTATTTCCACCTGCACACAAGTCAAGGGGATTAGGTTCTTGAGGACAAGTACAAAAATGCTGCAAAGGAGAGAGAGCAGACTGCATGTGGCAGGCCAGGGCCAGCAGCAGATCCATCTGGTCCCAAACACCTCTTGTAAGCAGCTGGAGGATGTGCTCCATGTATATGTTACCAAATTGTTTCTGATGCCTTGCTCACTGAAGGACTTGCCAGGTCTGAACAAGTTAGATTGTCCAAGGTGCACTTTGTTTGTCACAGAGCAGTCATGATTCCCCCCCTCAGCAATGCCTCTGTGCTCATGTGGAGGCTGAATTACTGAAAGCAGGAGAGTTCCTCCCCTCAAGCATCAAATCCTGCTCTATAGACTGTAAAAAGAGAGTTACACAGGGGAAAAAATACATACCTACAGGCTCAGCTGGGACCTGGGAGAGTACTTAAACTGTTTCACAAAGCTAATTACCGAGTCATCACTTGGCTCCCTCAGTGTAGATAAAAACAATATTACTTAGTGCAGTAACAGCTTTCTCATTTGCATTTTGCCAATTTTCACACCCTAAGGATGACAGACTGCAGATGCAGGGAGGGAGAAGGATGCAGCAGTAAACTTTTTTCCCAGAACATTAACTTCTCACCTTTCCCCCCCCTCACACTTCATACTCAGTGAAGGTTGTGTAGGAGAAACAATAATCAAGTCTAAATTAAAAGTGAACAGAAGAAACTACCAGGCTTTGCTATAAAACTATCTGTATTGGTGTAATACAGAAAAATTTAGCAACTCAGAGAACCTTCCCAGTTAATGATAATTTGCTGTACGGGATCTTTGAAGTTATATGTGCTGAGTAACTTCAGCTGTCTGCTGGCCACTTTATTGGTAGCTCTAAAAGTTCTTTAAAAATGTAACTGTCCATCTAGAAGTCATACCATTTTATCACAGAACAGCCTGGGTTGGAAGGGACCTTAAAGATCATCTAGCTCCAATCCCCCTTCTGTTGGCAGGCATACACCTTCCACTAGGAAAAACACTAGTCTAGTGCAGTAGTGAGAAGAGGGGAAAATGAGAACAAGGAGATTAACCTGCAACTGCTTATGCACAATCCATTTACATAATCTACTACTTTTGGACAAGTCAATTTTATGTCAATCAATTTATAAAAAGAAACATTAAAAAAAAAAAATCTTCCTGGTCTACCTACAGAGGTGGATGTCTCTTTAGTGGAATTGTAGCTCTCCTCTCCCTGTTGCACTGGAGGGGAGAAGAATTGCAGACCAGACACCATCCCCTGTGTCACCAAGCAGTGTAAGTCAGAAACTCATAACTACAGCAGAGATTTTGTTTTATCAATTGCCAAAAAATTATCTAGTTCCCCTCTCCTTCTCGCCAACATCCTGTCATCATCTGAAACAACTAAGCTTATTTAAAATCTCTGAACTCACAATTCAGAGCTCTGAGGGTATCAGCTAGAAGTAAAGCAAAGAGAATGAAGTACAAATGTAGCTCCAGGTTAGTAACCATCACAATCCTCTCTGAACTAGAGGTTCAAGTGCCAGAAACAACTGATACAAAGAACTACAGCAGCTCCAGCAGTGCATGCATAACTTTGGCAGCTAAAACAGTGCGAGTCAGTTCACAGGAGGAAAGGGAAGACACTCATTAGGAAAAAAACGGGGAAGTTCAAGGTCTGGTGGCTGGGTTCAGAGTAGGCTGGGGCAAGAAAGGAATGCTTTCTATCCCACCACACCCCACCTCCTCCCAGATCCACAGCCACCCTCCCTGGTGGTGGCTCCACGCCACTCAGGCACAAAGCTCGTGGTTCCTGTGGCTGGTGCTGCTTTTCCTGGCACTCACCCAGAACTGCATCAAGCAAGTCTGGCACCCTGGGCCAGCTTAACGGCGATCCCTGCGAGAACGCGCAGGAAAGCTGAAATCAGAGCTGTGTTACGCTACTTGACAAGGGGTATCTGTAAGCAGAGCCTTTCCAAATTTTGGAATGCATTCCAGAAGACAGCACAGAGATCACTGTCCCCCTACAAAATCTACCCCTCATTAGCCCCTGTTCCTTAACAGGTCATGCCATCGGCTGCTGCCAGCACACCATGTCGGAGGGAAGCATGCAAGGATCCACAGAAGAACCACAAAACGGAGGAGGCACAGCACTGTAAAGGAAATAAAAATCCCTGTGTTTCCTGCTCACAGGAATATTCTTTCAGATCCCTGATTGTCACAGCCTCGAAAATAACTTCTTAGCAAGTCACCTTAAGGGTATCTCCATTTGCAAGACCTGCCCTCAAGCCTAGCAGCATTTCTGGGGAGAAGGAAAGGGTAAAGACATGGTCTGTTTCTCCCACTGCAGGCTAAGCTTGTGTTTACTGCCACTGAGCAGACACATACACCTTCACCAAACCCTCCCTCTCTTCAGTGGCTCTAACACTTGCCAGCTTTTTAAAGCAGTGACCCAATTGTGTGACCTGAAACTCTGCCATGGGCAGAAGCCATCAGGCTCCAGGAACTCCCTCAGCTGTCTCCACTGTGCCCATGGTCACAAGGCTCTTCAGTCCTGACCTACTGCCTGCCCCTCCACCTTTTGATTATGGTCTTTCCAATGAATTCAGCAAAACAGTATTAGAAAACAATGCTATCCCATGGCTCACACAACATCCAACACTATTCCCCAGCTGCCCTGCTTCCACCATAATAAACATCAACTGACCAAGGCCAGATGCTAATTTTTCCTTCCACCTCCTCTGTTCTCAATGCTCAAATCATCAATGTTTTTATAAGCAAATTTAATATGACTTTTGAGAAAGCAGAGCACGACAAAGTTAACTACACTGTCACCAAGAAAAGAGACTCTTTGGCAGGCTTACATATTTAGATACTTAAAAGTATAGGAATAGGATGTGGAAACTAATTTTCTATCTTTTCCAGTTCTTCACTGGTCACTAAGATGGAGAAGGCACAGCAAATGATTACAAGAACAGGCTCTGACATTTATTTCTGTTTTAAGTGTCTGCTGAGGCCTGAAACCAGTGGCATTTGGTAACTATTTCCAAATATAACTGTTGTTTTTGGACTGTCATCATTCCAGTAAGAGCTCTCTCAGCCTAATCTCTAATATGTTCCTAGTAAAAGAAATGAAGGGGACTTTTGACTAAGAAAAAATGGCAGGGTTATGTATTTGTCTGTGTTGTTGAACTCAAAACTGCTCCACACCCTTGAGACGCAATTCCAAATTCTAAGTTTATCCAAAACTATCATTAGCCCATCCTGTTGGTACAGTAGTAAAGGATTGTCAGGGAACAGCTATCTGGATTGCAGTACCTAAGTACAGTGGGATATATACAAGGCTGTACTAAACATAATTTTTTCCCCCTGAGTTTAATTTATAATTGTAAGTACTGTAGTCTTTGTATATAGGGCTTTTTGTGGCTTTCCATTTTACATGACTTTGTACATTATTCTCATAACGGCAAGCAAGCATTTTAATAACATCAAAGACATATGAATGAGATGCTTTCTGCCCATTTGGTTTCCTAGTTCTGCAATTAATTTATTTTTCTAATGTGCCTTAGCCAAAGGAAATTAGAAAAGCTGCCATTATGGTTCCATTTAATCAGCAGCAGTCCTACTCAGAAACACAACTAGGTCATTGGTTCACACTGGTATGGAAAAGCAGCATGTTCATCAATTAGGGTATCTTTTATTGATAAGATAAAAGGGCCATCACAACAGCAACATATGGGTTACGAGTATTTAAAGTGTACATTGGGAAGGAAGCAAAGCATTAATTGCACTAATAAATCAGATGCTCTTTTTCCCCTATTAAGCAGCAGTTCCACTATGAACTGTTTATGAGATTCTTTAAAGTCTGACGTAATGATTTGCAGGGAAAAGTGTTTCAGGTTTAGTATGGAAACCAAAAAACAGGCAGTGTTTTTTTTATACCACTGTCGACACTAACTCAAACTTCTCATCTTTCCCCCACCCAACCGCAGCAAACAGTATCCTGAAGTCTGTACTCTAAACTGAAGGAGAGAATATAAAACCTTAATATGAAATAGGAGGAATAAATCTGTAAGTTGAACGCCTAACACCAAGTTACTTATTTTGAAGAGAGTCTGTCATATATCCTTCCTTCATCAATGCTTCTAATCTTCCTTAGGTTTACTATTAATCCAGGATTTCATACAAAACGTTCCTCTAAAGATTTCAAGTTACGCCAGCTCAGATGAAATAAATAAACAACTGTTCCAGATACAAGAGCTTATGGCACATGGTTCTCTCAGACCTCTTAAGCCATGTTTCAGTTGCCTACTTCTGCACCTGTATGTAATTTGGATTCAGTTTCTGGTCTGTCCTGTCTCCTAAGCTACAGGTAACTGTTTCTAGGTCAGAGAACACACCATGCCAGTGCACATGCAACAACATGAACAAACTGCCTCATGCCACAGGAGTAATTACAGAGACAAACTCACGTGGTTTAGTGTCTCCTAAGAACATCAGTCATTTTAACACCATCTTCCATGTTCCTCAACACCTTTGCCTCACTCCTTCTGTTATGTCATGCTCAAAATTAGGCTGAACCTTTCACACATTCTTATGGGAAAAGAAGAAGTGAGCATAGAGAAGCATAGGAAAGCACTGAGAAGGCTCCTGGAAGAGACAAGAGGAGATCCTAGGGATTTAGACACTACACTCATTACCTTTGTCACTGGAGTAAGGTGTGTGGACATTGTTGTTTGGAACAGAGACATTCTGATGCTGTGGCTGGTTCACTGTTTCTAAAAAGGAGACGAGGTTCTCGTGGTGTGACAGCTCTTCTGCCACAGGGAAGGAAACAATATTCCAGTTCAGCTGAGTATCCCCTTCTGTCAGTGCCCGGAAAAGGGAAGGAATTGGTTCATGCAACTCCTCGACAGTGCTCTTGGATGTCGGAGGTGTGTCGCTGTAATTGCGAGGATTGCACATACCTGCAGAGGAAACAAACAGTAAGTTACACAGAACTCCCCAAACTCTTCTCGAAACAGGTAAGAATATCTGGAGAATTAAAATTGCTTCTTTTTTTGCTTAACAGAACAGAACTCTTTCGTATCTATCCCACCCTCAGCCCAATAGCAGAAGTGATATCAAATACAGCAGGATAAGTTTTCCATAAGAGCAGGTTTTGGATCGTTCAGACTTCTACAAAATACACCTGTGACTTCTGGAAAGAAAAACCTCATCTAAACAGCAGTTTTCTTCCCTGTCAGTGCTACAGCTCAGAAAATGGAGGGTTCAGTGGAAGATTTGTTTTCCCTGGGAGAAGAGATTATACAAAGCACAGTATAATCGATAGGAGCATAAACCTGGAATGCAAGGTTAGGACTGAACAAAAGGAGTATCTTGATAAGTCTGAGGTATGCAAAACTTTTGATCACAATTCAAGTATTCCATCTCATCTGCTGCAGCAGTGCACTAGATCTTTTTAGTCATCTGCCAGAGATACAAAAATCACTATCAGGACACAGCATGAGTCTGAATTACTTTACTTGTGTAGAGACAGCCAAGATGAATCTCCTTTTGCTACTTAGCTGGAGGGGCCACAAGAAGCAAAACACTCATTTCTAGGTTACTTCTTCCTTACTTTTCAACATCTTCTGCAGTATCTTTTTTGAAATCTTGTAATATTTTTTCATTTGGCCAATTCCTACAAAATGTTTTTGTGATATGCAATGCCGGTTCCAGTTTTTTGTTAACCATTTAAACACTAATATTTATTACTAGCAATTAAACCAAAGGGTATTTCAATTTAAATCCAATCTGTGGAAAATACCAAGATTAAAAAGAAATTTGTATCTGCATAGGTATTTTAAACTCAGGAGTGATAAAACACTGTTAGAAGTCACCTATCAAGAGACAGGCAAATCCAGTTTCCCCATGTGCATCTGGATATAATTTTGGGTAGTTTCACAGACATAGATTTAGACAGCCACAGCTGCAAAGCACACCAATTCCTGAAGTATTAAAGTGATATGAGACATGAATGTTCAAAGTCTACCTGCCTCATACAACCGGAGAAGTATCTCCTGCCCCACAGATCCACCAGGGCTCTGACTTCACAAATAATTGTGTTTAACTAGAGCCTTATACAAACCCATAATCTTCTCAACCTAAGTAGATGGATTACCACAGTGAACAAAGCAGAGGGAAGTTTGTCCATGGTGATTAGCATGAGATCCAGCAAATCTTAAGCAAGTGGTTAGCATTACCAGCATTTGGTAATAGGAACACTCCATGACAGTCTGCTCCTATAAAAAGGTGAGCCAAGTACAGAGTAGGAAAAAAATAAGCCTCTTTTCCAAACAACATCAGGTCATAATAAAATATAATTCCACTTACACAAACACACTACTGTACATGATTGTTTTCCTGCTCCTTTCAATCAGGTTTGTTCTTTGCAGACCTTTCTAGACTCACTGCTTTAATAAAAAGTTTCTATCCCTTCCTTACCACCCTTTAATAAGCGCTAATATTAACAATGCTTTAACAAGCACTGTATTAACCATACAACTGCAATAGAGGATGACCACCTGAAAATCAGTTAGGAAGATATCAAACCAGGTAAGAGTTTTGTACAGATACATAAAGGGATGTATGCTTTAGTTGATGTCATTGTATTAATGTTGTGAAACAGAAACCAGTGGGCCTTCCTAGACCTGTCCTCTATTTTCAGAATATTTTCCTTTCTAGACCTGTCCTTTATTTTCAGAATACCTCTGCCAGGTAGGATTCTGAAAATAAATTTCACTGATAAAAAGGACACACAAAGGAAAAAAAACCCAAAACATCAAGATTGTTTACCAAAATCCTGCAAAATCTATACAAGTTTGTGTGCATATCAATGCAGTATGAAAATATTACCTTGAGATGGTACCAAAAAATCATTGCTTATAGTTTAATGGGTAAATGCTCATCCACAAAGATCCTTCACTCTTACTGTTTTTAAAAGCATTTGAATTATAATAATATTTAAATATAGTAAATATTATAAAATAGAAGCATTGGTTAAAAAGAAAATTTAAAAGTTTAACTTATGAGCAACCTGTAAAGATCAACACGTCTACACTACTGCTTTGGAATGGATGAGAAGATGCAGAAATGGGCTATTAAAATGATGGAAGCAGATAAACCTTTACACAAGGGACTAGAAGAGCTTAACTCAAAGGGAATGGGGGACTTGTTGTGTTCTCCCTCGTCCGGCATGTTTTCCCTGTCAGAGAAGGGAGAGAACATACACAAAACATGGAGGCACCAACTGAGCACTTGTACAGTTAGTGGTGGAGGACAGGAGGTAATTCCTGCCCTCAAGGCAGAGATGATCTTTAAGACACAACAATCTATCTGCTTTTACATTAGACATGTTCAGCTTATAAAGAAGCTTTAAATATCAGCTCAGGTATCAGCTAAGAACTGTGTCTAGGGAGTCAGGTATGGCATGTATTCCTGTTTCCTCATTTGAGTAAGGCTACAGCAAGGATGATCCTACACTGAAGAGAAGAAGAATAGGACCATGCCATAGAATCCAAAAAGGCCTGAGGCACCCAAAGAACCATCAGGAGAAGGTTTAGTTTACTCAGTACTGGGAAACTGAACCCGAAACCTTGTCAACTCTTCTCCAGGAAAACACTATGGGAAAGAGCTGCAGAACAGTGAGTCACCTGCAGATTCATGAAAAGAAGCTCCTGTGTGGACTTCACAATCCCAAGGGGTAGGTCCTTCTTCTCCCTAGAGATCAGTACACTATGCTTTGCTTTCTACAGCAGATAATGGTTCTAAGCTAGGGAAATAACCTGCGCTGAAAATGGGCATTTTGACACTAATCACCTTCATCAATTCAGAGAAAACTGACCTAGAAAAGCTGAGAGCAGGTACAACACGATGATGCATCCCTTTCATGGAAGCCAGGATTTTGGCTGGTGGCACAGGGAGACTTACAAAAACCACAAGATGCATCCCTTTCATGGAAGCCAGGATTTTGGATGGTGGCACAGGAAGACTTACAAAAACCACAGGAAGATGAAGCTTTTGTTACATATAAAACAAGAAACAGAACTAGAATGCAACCTTCTTAAGCTGGGACAGCACTCACTTGCAAAGATTTGGGCACTCTGAACACTACCTGTCAGCAGCAATGTGTTCTTTTTTAAGATTGTCATCTAGTCCTACAGTAAGACCTTGTCTGTTTCTTTCTCCCCCTTCCCAAAGAGCTCTTTTTGTAAATAAAAGAGCAGTGGAAACACTGGGCCATGCATATTTACTAGTAGTCCCAACTCAGTCCTAAGGGTGTCCCAGTGCTGTACCTATCAATGCACCCTTTACAGGAAGAAAAGAAGCACAGAAACAGAAACACAGCATCCAACCCCACAAAGCAGGCACTGGGGAGTTCCCTCAAGATGACAACTCAAACAGGAGTTTCATGTTTGAGAGACAAAATTAATAATCAGCTATGATGACATTTAACAAGCAATACCTGGGCTACTGCCACCCCCAGCAGACACAGCCCTCAGATGTTTTTTGGGTCTCCACACTAATTTATTCCATACCCACACAACGAGCTGTAAGGTGCTTAAAGCACAGATTCTGTCCCAGTGTTTTACTTCTAATTTAAGACTGTGAGCTCAGCATGTGGCAGGAGAAAGCAATGTAAAAAAAGCAGGAAGTCCCCCCAAAAGTGCAAACTTACCAACACAGTCACAGCACTCATCCCAAAGTGTGCCCAGGCAGAGCATGCACTCCTTACAGCAGGAACAGTTCCCTTCCCCAGGGCGGCACTGACACAGCTCCTGGAATCAACAGACACTCATTACACTGCAGCAATCCCAGATGTAAAATAACTACACAGCAGAGTGATTTTTCCTCAAGCCACAACTCAAATTAGGGCATTAAAAAAGCTTAGTACAGTAATACAGTGAGTAAACGGTGAAACAACTCCAGCCAAAAACCGATCCAAGTTTACAAAAGGATCTTTTGCGAGTTTGCTTTTTTTTTCCTTAAAGGTGAAATTCTAAGGAGAAATCTGAAGCAAGCATTTAAAGACAAAAAATCCTATTCATGGGAAAGGTGTGTGCACTTCTGTGCATGTGCATGCCTAAATCTACAAGTTCTTTGAATGTTTTCCCATCACAACAGGAAACTTGGAGACAGATGCTTCTTTAAATATAAATAGTGACCGTACAGTATAATTTAACTAAAAAAGAAAGCTACTATAAGCCACATGTGCCCACTCAAGACATGCCTGATGTCTACCATCACACCTATCCCTGGATTCTAAGAGGAACTTACCCATTTAAGTCATCTGACCACAGGATTTTCTGCATCTCCAAACACTTGTTACACATTGCTCTCTGTTTGCAACATTAGTGACCAGATTTTCCCCCCTTCCCACCCACCCCAGGTCTAGATGATTCATTTTTGCTATTATGAAAACAACCTTGTGCTTCATCCCTCCAAACTGACACCTTGGGATACCCGTGAGACTTCTAGAGCCTCTGGAAAGTGAAATGACCTACACAAGTATTTTTCTTTAACCATTAATAACCTAAAAAGATGGAAAAGGTGTGGAAGCATAAAGACAAATATTTCTTTTCATACTACCTAAACCCAAAATCTCTGGTGTAGCAGTCCTGCCGGAGACACACACTTGTGGACTCAAAGCATGGAAAAAGCCGACAGGGATGAAGAAAATCTAAAAACCAGGCAGTGTCCTTCCCTCTAACTCAAATCCATACTAGTAACTCCAGTTTGGCCAAAAGACTGCGGCCGCATGACAATAATTCACAGCCTTGAATTACATCATAGCACAAAACACAGACCAGCCAAGAAGTCCCTTTTGGTTGTCCTGTGTAAGGATTTGGCTTTGATGACGTCTGTCTAACTATCACATTACACACAACTGGGGAGAAAACAAATCCCGTTACTGGAAACACTGACCACAGGATGGGATCATTCCACCCCGGCTTTACTGGAAGGGCCATCGGCAAATCTGTTCCGCACCAGGCCAGGGGGGAGATTATGCCCATCCCCACTCTTTGATCCCATTATCCAGAGGCAGAGGAGGGACACCACTGCAGGAGACACTCATGGACAGGAGAGAAGGGCAGGAAGGTGGTTTGGTTTGAAATTCTCTTATCCTGGAGTCTCCACCCATGGTTCCACCCCAGCTGGGTCAGGGGCACCTCTCCTTACATTGGTGGCAGGCACCAATACGATTTTCCAAGTGACGTTTCTTTCTGAAGCACCTTGGGAAAAGCTCAAATTCGGCAAAATTCCACTTTTAAAATAATTATTTGCTTGCTATTGTTAAGAAGCACAAGGTAGGGGAGAAAGAGGCATTTTTATAGCAGATGTCAGGAACGCGTTTGCAAGGCACCAGCAAGGCGCAGCCTCACACCTGATCATGTATGACTCCTGTTCTCTCTTTACTCTGCAAAACTGGCCCCTGCTTGTTTTATACCCACAGCCTGTTGGGCTGCACAGTGGCCACCCCTCACTCACACCAGCTCACGTGGGCACACAGAGGAGCAAGGAGTGCCCTTCAGAGAGGGAGGCCAGAGCAAAGTCTGTACAGGGACAGGCCCCCAGAACACAGCAAATGGAGCTGCAAGGCTCCCAGGCCTGCACTGAGGCTGAACAAGCCCTAGAATGTGCTGCAGACAAGCTACAGTGTACTAATGCAGCATAATCCAGTGATTCCTTATTTTTCAATTCACTTCATCCCAGATCCCAAGTCATCTTGTATCCAGCAAAGAAACAAGATTCACCACCTATTTCTTGTGCTGTATAATGCTGAGAAACGCTGTTGGCTGTAGAGTTTATTGTGACCAGTTTGCCTCACTGACTGGTGGAGAGTGAACCCCTGCTCCACACACATTTCTGCAATAGGCAGCCCTTGAGAGTATTGAATTTTTATTTACAGAGTGGAAAAACTACTAAGATTTATTATGTTTTCATCCTCAAAATTTATGAATGGCACCTATCACTGTTTCCACACAAACTGTGCCGTTTCCAAGTAAAAGATGAAAACAGGCTGATTAACAAAATATGTACATTTTTCCACCACAGGAGACACCGCAAACTTAGAAAGATGACTTACATGAGTTAATGATGCACTTCTAAAATATTTATCTTACCATTTGATAAACAGATTTTCTCAGCCTTTAGAATAAAAAGCCTGAATATAACAACTTTAAAAATAACCACGAGTTTAGCATTAAAAATATTCATTTTATTCTTCAACAGTAAAACCAGGCAAACAACTTTTACATTTTAAAAACACCAACAGACCAGCATGTGGGAGGAGGCAATTCTCACTAAACTATTAAATGTAATGCATGAATAGAAGCCAGAAAGTTCACTAAACTAAAGTTGTTTTGGTTTTATGGAAGAGTATTCTCAGAGAATTAAATGTAACCTTAAATTCTGCACTTGCAACCTGTTAATAAAAAATTCTGCTTAGCATCTATGCGTATAACCACTGACTTGGGGCCAGCACCATTACGCCTACAAGTATTGTAACAAGTTTGTTTTTACAGGAAGGGCTCATGAGCAGTGCAATATTTAAAGGGTTTTTTTTGGGTTGTTTGTTTGTTTGGTTGGTTTTTTATTATTATTTCTTTATTTTAAAGTTGGAGGGAGAGGAAGGAAGAAAGAACAACCTAATTAATTAGTCTTCTGCCACTTTGGGGCAATAACAGTATGTTTTTCCATATATCTGTTTGTACATCCATGGTTTCCTTAACCAGTTTTGAGTCCTCCTGCCTGACTCATCCACACTGGATACCGGTAGGGGATGCATCTTTTTAAAAGAATGCTTACATGAGACGTGGGTGAAAGCAAGGCAGAATAAGGAACGTTCCTTGTTGATAGCTGGGGGTGGTGAGGCATCAGTGGAAGAAAATATTACTCATCAGTCAACTTGGCAACTTCCCAAGCTGAACTACTGAAGGTGCATCGGAGAATGTATTTTGCTAGGCAAGAAATAAGCCTCACAGTTTAAAAATACAGTATTAAGTAGGAAGTAGGCATGTTTGTACAATAAAGATACTCCCGCTCCAGAGAGCAAACAAAAATTTTTTAGAAGATGTTTAACATCTGAGTTTTTCCCAAAGCTTTCTTGAAATTCCAGAGAGTATTTTCTTGGTGCAGGGAGAAGCAGGACCTGAAGGCATTGGAAACCTCTCTGCAAACTGGAAGGGGGAGTGAAAGAGAGTTTTTTTCCCTAGAACAGTTTAATAACAGAAAATCTCCTGGAAGTGAACCAACCAGAACTGTTTTGTTAACCCAACCGGGTTACGTACTGCAGCTACAACACACACTGGAAGTAATTTTTAGATGCTGAAGCCCTGAAGTTAAGGAGTGGCATTTATTTTATACCACAGGGCTAAAATGTCTTGGAAATCCTTTCAGGCTGACAAGTTTGTACACAGGATTAACAGGAGGCGAAAAAGACAGATAAAAAGAGATTTTAATTGGAACAATACCACACCAGCTGAGGTGGCTGCCAGTCTGTAGAGTTCAGGAGAGAAGATCCTGCTTTCTCCACAAAACAACCTCTCTTTAGAAGGATCCTATAACCATGCCTGAATTGTAACACCATTTGTTTCCTATGCACAGCAACAGTTTAAAGCACTGTTGCAGATGAGGCAGCAAAGCTCAGCTTCCAGCCCAACGCTGACATTCCACCAGAGCCTGCCTCCTGCCAGGAGCTCTGCACCTCAAGAGCCAACCTGGGACTCGCCTCAAACCCTTTTGCTATGAACAATTGTGGGAACATCTCATCCTCGAGGTTTCTGCCTTCAAGGACTTCCTCCATGCTGCAAGGACACAATATTCCCTCCCCTCCACCCAGTGAGGGCCTTTTCATCTCCTCCACACATGGAAACATCAAAACAACCCACGGGCCAAGCCAAGAGCAGATGTGCTCAATAAACACTGCAGCACACGCTCCCTGTGCACCCAGGGCTCCACCTGGAACGCATGGCAACAGCAGCTCATGGACTCCAGTCCCAATCCCAGGGACATGGGAAGGAGCTACAGCCAGAGCCTTGAAGGGCCAAACTAGTTGTGTGGACTCACTCTCTGCACTCCCAAGTCTTACCCACAGCTCTCTCAACCGCTACAGGAAGCCACAAAGTTTCTTAGCGAAGGCTGAGCTTATGCAGAGAGATGCCTCAAGCTATTTTCTTCCAGGCCTTTGCTTATGGAAAAAGAGGAGCACCAATAAAGCTAGAGCCCAGGATGCAAAGGGAAAGCTGAATCCATGGGAGTTGTTGATCTCATGCACTGTTCTGGATCTAACAAAATAAATATTTATGTAGGGACCACCCTTAAGCAGAGGAGCTCCTAAGGAGTGGCAGTAATGACTGTACTGACTTCTAGCCATGCTGGCAAAAATATTTATGTTAATCGTATGCTTTTTGAGAGAGCAGGTCTCTTGTCCCTCTGTCTCCAGGACAGTCAGCCTCCCTTTCTGCACACAGATGCAGATGACAAACACTCACAATCTGTTTGCTCCCCCAGTTGTCTCCGAGTGACATTATCTGGGCTTCAAGATAGGGATTTTGCTGAACTTGAACAGCGATAAAAGTCAGTGAGGGAAAAATGTCATGCAGTAGTCAAGCAACCTCCCTCAGCAAGGTATTTTATTTTTAAGTTCAGATTCCTCCAGAAGAGTTTAGAAGGGAAAAAAGTGCATATCTATCTGCATATCTTGCATATCCAGGAAAGAACGTGCACTTCATATGCCAGCACAGCATTTCTGCCACAACAGCACTGAAGTCTTAAAAGAAAGGAAAAAGCCAAGAAGAAAGATGACAATTGCTTTAAGTCAAAGATTTAGGATATCTTCCTGTCCACAATCAGACTAGTCTGACCTGATCTGTTCTTCTATAAAGAATGAATACTGACTGGCAAGTCAGGCCTGTGTGCAGGAAGACAGCAGCCAGATGGTGAAAGCAAACAGTGTAATTCCCTTGCAACTGCACACAACTCACATGGCCCAGGCCACTTTAGGGTCTCAGAGAGTTGCATATGATTTTGATTTTAGGGAAATGCCTTAAAAAGGGACTCCATATCACCAGTACAAAGTAAGAGAGAACACTCTTGTCACAAGCAAAGCAGTTCAGTGGTTTCTCTGTAAGCACAGGGCTGTGTTGCTACAGAGATGCCAACATAATCCAAGGAAAGCACAGTTGTATGAGCCATTTCCATGCACTGCTGAACCTCAGCCATTTGCTGCCAGCTGAGTAAGGACTCCAGTAGCATTAACTCCACCCCTCCTGGGCTGTGCTTTATTCAGACTAGCTCATAAGAATAAAGTTTAAATACTTGCTGTCTCAAGCTTGACTTGATAAGAGATGATTTCTCAAGGAGGAGATATCTGTTCTTTCACAGATGGTGGGCTCCATCATTGGCACCAGAAAAGGAGACACATCTTCCCTGTTGTTCCCTTTGCTTACAGAGAAATAAGATCAACAGCTTCCAGGACTGAAATCCAGCACCTGGACCAATAACTTTCCCCTGAATCAACAAATCTGTACCACTGGATTTACTATTTAAGTGCCACTCATATCCAATGGCCCAATTAGCGTGGTACTTCTTACAGGTTTCAATCCTGGAGCAGATTTTAAAAAATGCAAGAGAAGGGGCTTATAAGTACATCACAGTGCACAATGTCCAACATGCCAGTGAAACCACTGGAGTTCTGTTTGAAAAGGTAAAAATCAGAAGCCTCGTTCTTGCTCCCCTATTTAACAACTCCACAGAATGTGGTGGGGCTGGAAAAAGCAGCAATTTCTTTTTTTTTTTACTTTTAAAGCAAAGGCAGTGCAGAACCTAGAAAGAAGATGGTTCAGCCTACAGTCAGTCTTCATTCCACAGGATGGATTTGTGAATCTGGCAAGTGTTTTATTTGTAACCCAGACAAATTTTAGACAGAAGTCAGCAAAGTGAAGTAAACATGGAAATGCTTGAGGCCACTTCTGCATCTCTTTTCAGGCTGTGACCACGCATTTACAGTAAGCACACTCACATCTTACTGCCATATGACGTTGCTGCTCTCTGCTATTGCCTTTCCAATCTACAAAGAGGTAGTAGGAAACAGTTGCTTTTAAAAAAGCTGCAGCTGACCACATGAAACCTCCTTTCTCAGACTGGAGTCAAGAAGCATGCTCTGTTTACCATGACTAAAAAAATACTTGGTAGCTACCAGAACTGCTTGTAGTTTTGCTAGAAAAGGCCCTTTTGTTCTGCTGCACACCACATCTCTTAACTCCTGCTCTAAGAAGAGCAACCTGCTCTCACTCTTTCTTTCACTGTACAGACATGCAGTAAGTCTAAAGAAGCATCATGAATTTAACATCCATTTCCTACCAGTTCAGCTCATAAGTATTTGGTTTGGTTTTTAGGCATCTTTCAATTCATTGTACAGACCTGATGCTATGGAGAGCGTCAGGCGTCAACTCCTGACCCTCTGCTTGAGACTTAAGGAACTGAACAAATTGAAAGTTAAGGGCAACATCTCAGACAGACATAATCCTTGACTTGAAAAAGTTTCAATCAAAAAAACCCCAAAAGCATGCCCATATAAATATGCCCTTGGCATTCTCTGTCCATAAAATGGTTGTAAATCTGCACTTATATGGGTAGGAGATCAAACCAACCTCTTTACAGAGACACTACTTAACATAAAATACCAGTTATTTGTATCTTTGCAGGAGGCAGTTTCAGGGCTGTTTCCTGCACCCTGGAAAGCAGGTGGAGGACGCAGGGCTCGTACCTGTATCAGGCATTTGCTGACGTCGCTGGCACACAGAGCCTTGTTGCAGCCTGTTGATGATGGGATCCACAGCAGGAACAGAAGGACAGTGACTGTGGGCGCCGTGATGTACTGTGACCTCATGTTTCCTGCAGGTGAGCAATTTTCACAAGTACTTCAACCAGCACTGAAACAAGAACCAGCGACTGAAAAGGCTGTTGGAACACAAATTAAATTCTATTCCATTCCCCTTTTCCATTCCTTCAATAAATATGAATATTTTTTTAAAAATGCAAACTGGGGTACTTAACAGCAAACCCAACCCCTCCTCCTCCAGCTAACTTGTTTGTACAAAACTTTCTGCTATTGCACCTTTGGATTAAAACTGCAATAAACTTGAGGTGAGCAATCTCAAGCTTGCAGTATCAAATGTGACATACTATGATAAATATTGCCTCAGATGAGAAAACCCACCAAAGGTGAACTAATTTTGCAAATTGCCCAAAGCAGAAAGATGGGTTTTGTGTAGTATCTCCTCAGGCTAAGGTACACACAGGTCTGTAGGGCCAAGGCCATACAGCAACCTTTTACAACAAGGTAAGGTGCTCCTGTCATCTTTAATGCAGACAGGCAGCTGTTTTCACATGGACTCCTAGATGTCACACAGGCTATCAACCCTATCACAAAATTGTTAACTTCTTTTTTAAAAATATATAGACACCAACATTAAAAAAAAAAAAAAAGTACCAGACACTTTGAACGACGTAGCTTTCAAAAGCCAAGCAAGTGTCTGAGGTCAACCAGAGACGACAGGCATCTGCTACATCAAACAGACAGGAACCGGGTTTGTTCAAAGCATTCCGCCTTTCTCCCTTTGTGAAAACCCAGCCTGTCGGCAGGTGGTATTTGCCACAAATACATCACGATCAGCAGCGTGCCACTCCGTTTTCACTTGCGCTTTGCATGTGAGCCCGGCAAAAGAGGACCTATTGCACCAGGCACTGTACCAATATATAATAAAAGGCAGCCCATGTTTGGGCAAGCTTACAGTGAGCCTGTATTGTTCTCCTAAGAGAGAAAGAATGCTAATGGAGCACTGGATTGCTTTCTTTTGGTATCTAGAAATGTTTTTCTGTTTTATGAACTACAAAACCCAACACCCTCAATGAACAAAAAAGTGGAAATTGAAGGCACTATCTGGACATTCAAAGTCTGCGTCCGAGTAGTTCCTCTTACAATGGTTGTTAAATGCCTCCGAATCTCGCTGTGCTGGGCACGCCGCCATCTGTACCAAGTTTTGCTGGGGAGACCCCCCTGCAAGACGCGGGGGCACGCACGGAGAACGCGGATCTTTCCCCCCACCGCTTTCCCTCCCTGCCATCGGGAGCCATCGGGAGCTTCCTTCCAGCGGCCACAGCCGCCGGCCCGGCCCCGGCCCCGGCGGGTGCCGCATCCCGGGCGCGGAGGGGAGCACGCTGCCTGCCGAGGGGAGCGGTCCAGGCGTGCTCCCGCACGGCTCAGCGCGGGGCTGCCCTACATAAAGGGTCCCAGCAGCGGCGCCGAGCGATGCCGGCCCCACGCACATCCCTGGGGTGCGCACCGGGGTCCGGGTGCCCCTTCCCCGGCCTCCCCCCCCCTCCGCTCCAGTTCCGATTCACCGCTGCTTTCCCAGACTTTTATCCCGGAGCAGGATCCCCGCCTGCCGCCCCTCCTGTCCCGCAGCCCACCCCGGCGGCACCGGCTCAGCATCGCTCCCCGGCTCCGCAGGGATCGCACCGGGGCGGAAAACTCCCCCAAAACCCCTGCGGCCGATCGACCCGCGCCCGGCTCCCGAGAGGCCCGGGCCCCAAAGATGGCACTGCCAGGGGCCGGGAGGCCGGTGACGAAGAGGGGGATGTGGGAGAGCACCCCCCCGCCGGAGTGGCCCGGGGCAGGCGGGGCCCCGCACGGGGAGCGGGTCTCCTCCTCCTCCTCCTCCTCCTCGGGCAGGCACGCAGGCAGCGGGGCGGCCGCGCCGAGCCGCACCGAAACTTTCCTGCCACAAAGAAGCAGCCAGGGCTCCGCCGCCCTCTCCACCTCCTCCTCCCCAGCCAGCGGCTCCATCCCTGCCGCCCCCCGCGCACTCCCCCGGCGGCGCTCACCGGGCGGCCCGGGCCGGGCACCCCGCGCTCCGCAGGCGGCTCTCGCTGCTCCGGAGGCGGCGGCGGCGGCGGCAGCAACCCCGCGCCTCGTCCCACTGCTCCCCCCTCGGCCGCAGGCAGCGCGGAGGCGGCGGCCTCGCATCATCGCCCCGCCTCGGGGCACCGTCAGGCGCCGGGACCCTCCCCCCGGGACCCTCCGCCCCGGCGGGCGGCGGCTGCGCGGAGCGGGGCGGGAGGAGGAGGAGGCAGGGGCCGGTGGACGGGAGCTGCCGCCGGGCCCTGCCTAGCGGGACGGCCAGGCCCCTGCCTTCGGAGGGGCTTCTTAGGGGAGCAGGAGGGAATATCCCCCCGCACTCCAGTGCGAAATTCGGGGTTCCGTGGGCAGGAAACGCAGCCGGGGCGGGAGCGGCGCCGCGTGGAGCAGAGGGCGCCCGGGGCAGCGCTCCCGGCCCGCAGGGAGGCGGGAGAAAAGGAACCGAGGGGCAGCGCCCCTGGAAGCGCCAGCGGGGAACGCGATGAACTTCCCCGATGGCCGAGGAGGTGCAGGTGCCCGGGGGAGGGCAGGGACCCTGGGCTTCCGGACAACCTCTCCCAAGACTCCTAAAACGCGGCCGGACGGCGGCTTTATCCTCCCACGTGTCAAGCTCCAAGGGACCAAGTTTGGACCCTAGAAGAAAAACACAAGAGGATCGTGGCTGGGTACCAGAAACTGAGAGTAGCTCTCGGGCTTCCCAGGAGGCAGCTGGACCCTGGCGAAGGAAACAGAGCCATCGCACCAACGCGTTATCTACCGTATTTCCTCTCATCCCTTCTCCCCAGCTCCCGGCACTCTGCTGAAGTAAATCCACAGGCTGGTGTCCTTAAAACAACACAGGAGGTATCATCCCACAGAGTAAACTCGGGGAAAGAAAAGAAAAGAAAGCAAAAAAAAAAAAAAAAAAGGGAACAAACCTTGGATTCAAATCAGAGAAGCTAAGAGATCATTATTCATGGGATTGAAACATTTGGAGCAATAAAACTTACTAAGAAGTTGCAATTGTAAAAACTCTGTTGCTCAGACTGGGAAATTGTTTCTCCTTATAAAGAAGACCCACACTAATGCTAAGAAACATCTGTCTTCAGATCTCCTTACAAGATACTGCCAAAGTATTTTTCTTGCCTCCTGCACACCAAGTATTTTTGTCACACACTTCTCTTCTAACACAGCCAAGATTTCTAAAACCCAGTTTATTTTCTGTTCTTTTTGCTAGCCTCTTAATTACTGCTATCTCGTATTTCTGCCACTTCCAGGCATGTCTGTTACTTTTTACTACTCGAGCAAGTATCTGATAGAAGTAACTTGTACCCACTTACTAGTTAACACCTTACAGCTTTATCCATTTTCCCTCTTCTTTTCAAGCAGATAAAACAGATTTCTGCAGCATTTTAAGATTTTATAGCTGTGTTCAAAAGAGTATTTGAGAAGAAATTTGCTTTTTCCTCAATAGTTTTAATTTTGAATGAGGTCAGGAAGATATTCCTGTAATAAAAGCAGGAACAACTCCTTTCACAGGTACTTAACAAATTAAAAGTGGGGAAAAAAAGTTACAGGGCAGCAACTACATATTAATTGGCTTTACTGTGCTTGAGTTACTATTTATTCTAAACTGGCACCAGCAGTGATGTGCAGAGGGAAGGAGTCTGCTGTCCACAGAGTCTCTTGTTCACTGCCCGTTCGCCCTGTGCCCCAGGAAATGCCCCCTGGACATTCACACAAGCACAAGGAAAAAGTTCTCTGGGGTAGCTCACCTACTCATTAAAAATCAGTTCAAAACCAAAGATTTAAAATCTCTTATGCTGAGTAACCAGCTGTCCTGCCCAAGCCTCATTTCCTTCAGAAATAATTTCACAGACATCAGATCTCAAGCATTCTTGAATAATTTACAGCCTGGAGGGTAACAAATCTTTTTCATGAATATCTGTTAACCTCCTACTAATAAATAATTAACTGTCTGCTCATTAACAGTACTAAGAATAAAAAAGCATTAAATTTCAAAACATGGAGAATTTTTTTAACTTTTCCATTGAGTCTCCTTATATATTCCAGGAATGCTAAGGTTTGATGTATCAAGTGTTCCAATACTAAGAAATTCCAACTAATAACATGACCAATAAAATTTATTAAGTATTATATTTACAACTATTTACATATCCCTTCCATAGATTAATATTAAAATAGACAATATACAATTTAAGAATTTTAATTCAAAGGCATTTTGTTGGAAAAAATAGGCTCTATTACGAGACCACCATATAAGAACAAAAGGGTTTGTTTTACACAAAAATATTTTCAGTATAGGAAGTCATAGGTATGGCACTACAACAGCAGACTAATATGAAGTATGATTCTGTAAATGTTACAACAGTTTAGGTATCAGTTATTGAAGGGAAGGAGTTCAGAGTCCTGTGGAGCATGCAATACAGTTCAATCCTCTTACAGTTATGGTGATGGAACAAGCAGCTAAACGCATGCCATACAAAAAGGAACTGCCAACTAGGAACACACTACACTTAATAAAAACGACAACTTTGGTCCAATAAAACATTAGACAAAAACAGTTTTACAGTTAAAATATCTATTTTATTACAGGTTTGAACATTAATTACAAGACTATTTACATTTACACAATATGTATAAAATAAATTATTTAAAAATGAAGACAATATTACATCTTTTTCCAAAAAGAAATCTGTACAGTTATTTACAAACCATAATAAGATTGATTCTTTTCCTCCAAGTCTTATACTTTCTTCCACAGGCTTTCTCATCATTTTTCTGTGGGAGTTCAACTGTTACTGAAGTTTCATAATACAAAGCTTTATAGCAGATTTTAAGTATCGTTTGCTTTTTGGTGGATGTTTTAGTTATTAACAGCTTCCAGCGCTGTAAACTCACCAAGTTTTGTCATCTTTTTCAGCAATAAGCCCTAAAGCTGCAGGCAATTTTAAAACACAGATTAACAGCAGTTACTGGGAATCTCAATTTAAAATCAGCGTCCATCTTCTGTGTTTGAACAAGTGTCTGTGCCACACTTCTCTGTAGGAACACCTGAATTATGAAGAAAGGTAGTATTTCCACAGAATTAAGTGCTCTGTCTCAAAGAAACAATACCTTTGTGCATCACTGCACCTCAGTCTCCAGCTGTCCACAGGGAGGGACGAGCCAGACGGTGCTGGCTGTCATATGGGTGTCAGTTCAAAGTCATCATTAACATCAACAAGAGGAACATAAAACTCCTGAATTTCATAAATGCTGATAGATTTGTAGGTAGCAGGATCGAGCTCTTGCAGTTTAAGCTGCCACTCCAGTCTCTGCACCCGCGTTCAGCGCCGCTGCTTCGTGCTGCTGCCTCATCAAAAGGCACGTCCTGGTTTAAAATTGAGAAAGAAGTTATTGAAATATTCGAAAAAATATTATTGCAGCAAGTTTGAACACAGGAAATATCTCTTAAGAGCCACTCTAGTGATAGTAAATAATTCCCCCAGTATGTATTTTGAAATTTGCAGAATATTCCATTACACTACATGGCAACAAAAGTTAGGTTTTTTCTACACTGATAGACCTTCCTTTGTGTTGCCTCCGCAGAAGCCCATGATACTGCACACAAATCTACTCTTTATTAATCTCATCTTCATCTTGACATTAATTTTGGTTGTTTTTATTTTTTTAAGTGGAAAAACCAAGAAGTGTACCTTTAATTTGTCAAATTTATCATCAACATCCTGCAGCCATGACATGAACTGTCTTGCATTAAATCGATCCCTCACTGATGTTTTGCTGTCATCAGTCTGCAAAAAACAAAAATTTATTAAAACCTGATGATTTAATCTGAAACATTAAAACACAAATGTCTGTGTTAAACAGTAAATGATTATTTACTGTTTATGTCTGTGGGACATAAACAGTAAATAATCCCACAAACACTGCTTCCCATGGAAAAACAGATTCAAAGTACAAAGGTATATGAAAATATAAATGTTGACCAACACTTCCTCTGTAAGCCAGCTGCTCACTAAAAATGGGTATTTTCAGATTTCCTCAAGCTATTTATTGTGCTCTAGTTTTGAAATTTAGAATGGGAGGCTTTAGGATTTACACCTTAAAGTCTTAACTAATAAAAGATCCTTCCACAAAATTACTGTCTCTCTTTTTTCTCTTTAAAAAAATTCAGTATCAAATCAATATCCCTCAAAAGCAAAAACATTAATAAAGGAAAAATTAAGCAGCCTCATTTAACTGACTACAGATGTATTGAAAGCGATTAAAAATATTTCCATCACAATCCCCAAAAGGAGATTAAAAAATTGAGCAGACCTGTATTACATCCTGCTTAATGAAATAGTTTGATTTTTAATTCCAACTTTTTCAAAAGGATTTGGAATGTCACATCTGTCCACTGTGAAAAACCAGGTATACTCTATGCATGGTCCTAAAGCCAGACTATGCCAATCTAGTATTTAAATGATAACCACTAAATACAAGAAGCTGGTGTTCCTCTTTCAGAGAGAAAAGAAGACACTGCAGGAATTTGTACACTGTAGCAGAAGGAACAAAAAGGAGCCCAACCAAATGTGCAAAGACTGACCTTTCTAGAGAACAAAATTAATATTTGCTAATGAGGTAACAGGAAAATTGCAGGATGCACTACAAGACAATGTTATCTTATGCATCTACATTCTTCCCATTAAACAAATTTTAATCAAACCATCAAGCTGGTAGTATAAAACATTGATTTCAATTATATAAAAAATTTATTTCATAATTTGCTGAACATTATATGCAATGCAATTTCCTAAGAAAAATTATCCCAGACTGAAACACAAAGTTGTTGAAGCAGTGAGGGGGAAGGAGAGGCATTTTATTACTGCTCTTGTTATTATATAGTGGTAAAAAAAAATGGCAATACTTGGGGGGCACACCTCAACTTCTCCCCCAACAAAGATTCCTTTTGTTTCATAACATTCAAATATGGAATCAGCTTACTTAAAACAAATTGTAAAATGTTAACTACAAAAATGCACTTATGTGCACAACTCACGTATTCCTCATGTCTAAAAAGCTCAAAGCCTATGAACTGGAGCAGAAATAAAACAAAAGATATTCCAAATTTTGGAAGAGAAAAATTTTTGCCCTATCAGTCACAAGTACTAAGGAAATGATGCTTTAAAAATTTATCTGAGTGAAGCTTAAAATGAGACAACAATACAGTCTCCATAAACTGCTATCTCCTGCTGAATCACCTTGTAGGGCATAGCTCTAGTTCTTTAAAGACTGGGGAAAAATGAAGTAACTGACTGAAGAAACACTGGAAGCTGTAATGATTCTATAAATGGCTGCAGAACTAATGTAAAATCTCCCATATGTTGGAAATGCATGTGTTTCATTTAAAAATGCCCAACATCCAATGCACCAACACTTTTATTACACCCAAAATATCAACATTTCCTCCTTGCATTATGTACTTCTCACAGCCACTGTAACAGGTGTCAAATGCTGGTTCTGTGCTTGCTAATTGGAAAAACTGTCCACAAAATACCAACACCACGAGATTATTTTCTCTTAGAGATACAGCTGCAGCCAACTTTTGAGTGACAGTCCATACAACATACACAGATTGTGAAGCACATTTCTTATTTTATATGTTTTAATCAGGACTAAATACTCACATTGAACATGTAAATAACAAGGCACAAGTAAGTTATATGGAGCCTGAAGTAATTTTGACAAAGGTATTTCATCTGGTAGCATTCAACATTTCACTGCTGGTCATCTGTTTTTTATGGTACAGTTCTAGTGACCATCTTGTACAGAGGTGGAAAGTATGATGTGGATACATCCACCAAACATCTCCAGAGTTTGTAATAATAAACCAATTTCATAATAAACCAATTATAATAAACCAATATAATAAACCAATATAATAAACCAATTATAATAAACCAATATAATAAACCAATATAATAAACCAATTTCATCACTTCACACACTACTGTATTCCAATTATCTGGATTACTGATAGATGTAATCTTCTATGCTGATAATTTCTTTGCTCTTGTTTAAGCTATACTCATAAGCTTCAAAAACATGTTCTGTTTATGACTGAAATCTGTTTTTTATAACAAAATCAGCAGAGGAATTTTCTTATTTTATCCATCTCATAATTCCTGGACGTAAAAAAAACAGACATGGCAGAAAACAGAAAAAACACATACATACACCCATATCTCCTCCCATACTGTACACCCAATTGAGGCCTAATATAAATAACAACCTATAGTGGGCATAATCTTAATTCCAGGCAAATCAATGACAATTTTGCTATGGGAACAGAATTCTCTCTGAATGCTTGAGCCAGGCTAGCAAGATCTTTTTGTCTGAAGCTGTGAAGGACAAATCTTTACCTGAGCATCCAGAGGCACGTTGTACACCTCAGCATCCAGCAGCACAGTGCAGGCACTGAAGGGCAGAGTTTGATTAGCCAAGGTCCTGGCTGCTCGGTAGTGAACACGTAAAACCTCTTGCTCATTAGAGACAATAAGCTTTTCCTAATTGAGATATCAACATATAAATATCCATTTAGTAAGTTAAACATTCATACAAATGTCCACTAATTTAAACATTACTTTTCAGGGCTTACACTTTTGCACACTGTGAGAAATTGGATGCTGAAGGTAGGAGGGGTTGTTCTAATCAAATATGAAATTACAATTGGATGTCCCATGGATGTCAGAACTGAAAACACCTTCTCCTTACCCCAGCCTCCACTGATGGCTGATTGTTTCCACTTACTGAGGCAAGTCCTGGTTAATGAGGGTGGTGAAAGATGAAAGGTAGGGGGGGCATAGGCTTAGGATACAGATTTGTGAATATTAACTGTATGAAGCCTTTTACTCCAGGCACAGTGGCCAAGCAAACTGAAGCAGAAATACATTTACTTGCAGGATAATTTTTTTTAAAACAACATGTACTAACTCCCTAAATTCACATCTGCATAAATATTCTTTCCTAAACTGAGACAAGAATCATACAATTCACTTGACAAAATTTGACTTACAGTTGTATAAAGTGTATTTAATTTGAAGAACAGCCTATATGAACAAATTAACTAGGAATATGTACAATTTTTTAAGACACAGAAGAATGATTGTATGTATTTACTGCTCTGGAATAAAATGGCTCTAATTTTTATCAAGATAAAAGAAGGTGCATTATAATATTATAATATATTTCCTGTTTTTCAGAAAACAGGAAAAGAACCACCTTTTCTTTGGTTAGAATCATAGAGTCTGTGCTGCAATGGACCTTAAAGAATATCAATCTACAACCCCCAGCTGTGGGCAAGAACACCCTCCACTAGACCAGTTTGGTCAGGGCTCCCCACAGCCTGGCACTGAACACTGCCAGGAATGAGACATCCACAGCTTCTCTGGGCAATCTGTTCCAGTGCCTCAGCACCTCACAATAAAGAATTTTTCTTAATATCTAATCTAAATTTATTTTCTTTTGGTTTACAACTGTACCTCACCTTGTCTTATCACTATTTGCCTGTGTTTAAAGTCACTTTTCCTCTTTTATATAAGCCCCTGTAAATACTGAAATGCGCCAATGAAGCCTCCTCTCCTCTCCTCTCCTCTCCTCTCCTCTCCTCTCCTCTCCTCTCCTCTCCTCTCCTCTCCTCTCCTCTCCTCTCCTCTCCTCTCCTCTCCTCTCCTCTCCTCTCCTCTCCTCTCCTCTCCTCCCCCAACTTAAAACTAAAGAATACTCCAAAACCAGGAATATTTTCTGTTTCTGTGCTCAAAATCAGTGGTGCTTACAGATGTAGCTTCTGAGCAGAATATTGCCAAACATGTTTCAGTCTTAGAGCCACACTTGTCTCCTCTCAATACAGAATTTACTATATCTTCAATTCTTTTAACTCAATTTGGTTCTGAAGTCTACAATTATCATCAGCTTTCAAAACTACAGTGTGAAGCTTCTGTCTCTAGAATAAATCTGGGACACAACTCAGAGCAATTAACAGGAAAAAGCTGTTGTCTTACCAACTTGAGGGTTCTGCAAACAGCTGGTCAAACCACTTCCCCCCTTCTTTGAAGTTCCTCCAATTAATAAATTTGGACAGAAAGAAGATTGCTTCTAAACATTGTTAAATTAAGAAAAATGTAGTCTGTTCATTGAAAAGGCAAAAAATCCTAAATCTTAAATCCAGGACATAAAAAATAAATTAGTCTCACCCTTTCAATACTGTGCTGTAAACGTAGCTTCATCCTTACAACCTCCTGTTGTTTAAATAGTTCCTTAAGTGGGTCCGACAGTGATGGGGGTGGTGTAATCTGTGGAAAAAGTTTTATAAATAATATAGTGCATGTGTATTTAACATGTTTAGCATTGGTTATGTGATCTATTAAAAAAACCCCCAAGAAACAAAAAGGCATTTTTAAAGAAAAATAATTTGACTTTTTACTTTCCATTAATTATGCGAATTCAATGTGTTTGCAGTAAAAGGTTTTAAGGATTCCATACCATAAAATTAATAAACCCAAGTGAAAACAGCGTTTCAAGCTGTTTAGAGCTTTTAACCAGCCATTATCAACATCCCATAGCTGTTCTTTTTAAAAGGCTATACTGTAGAATATAGTAAGAATACAACTTGCTTCCTGTTCTGGAGATTCTTTAAAGCACAGCTGTTCATTTTGAGAAGATAAAAACTGCCTAGCAAAATGCAAGTAAAAAAAAGTATTGCTACAAAAACCCCAAACCACTTGATATATTCATACAACAGCAACAGCATTTTATACTGCACAAAAGATAACCAACCATACTCCTAATCACACAGAACACAAGAAAGCACAAAAAGTAGACTAGAGATCCAGACAGTAGCTTGAAAAAGTGTTTCTTCCTGTCAGTTATTCAAGTAAGTTTTTTAAAAAACTTATTCCTTAAAAAGAAAATAACTTTTAAAAAATCCAATAGACTTGAGTGACATACCAATGCTGTTACTGATTTGCTATACTATAAACATTTTGCATCTTCAGTCAATTACAGTAAACAGCCAGAATTACTGTCTGGTCTGAGCTGCATGAAAAACACTGACAAGGCACCTGGAGCCCTCCTGGCAACTGCAGAAATCAGATGCTTTTTCAGAAGTAGCTAATAAACTTCTTGGGGTTTTAAGGCTCCATCCAAAGTTCACTTTCCTTTATGCCAGTTCTATCTGACAGTTCAGCACGGGTTTTAACATCTGATAGTTGTAAGAGCACTGATACTGCTTTGCAAAGACCCATTCAAACTACATGAAACACTGCCTACTACCACTGATACTCAAAAACCACAGCTCAAATAAATACCTGCAGTTATTATACCCTGCCTCATACCTAACACAAACAGAAAGATAAATAACTCTTTTCAATAAAATAGATCCTTCAACTGTCAAGAAGTAATAAATCCATGATGGAAATACAGACACACCGTAAATTAAACCAGATTATTAGTATCAATCTTGCACCTATACATTCTAGTCACGAAGTGATTTATCTACCAGAAATGCTTGAATTAATATCATACTGGAAAATTACTGCAGGATAATTTTTTTCCAATTGGAAGTTAGCCAGTGTCTCTGGACTTACAGCACATAATCTGAATAACTGATTGCAGTTAATTCCTTAAATTATTATATTGTATAAAATGACATTCAACTCCTTCACATTTCAAACTACAGAACAAGATACACTTCATTTTACTTAGTGAAAACAGTTTGGCTCACAAACCAGTCATGTTTATGGCATATGCCATTTTCTGTAAAACAGCAGTATTAAAAACAAACACACCCCCTATAGTCTAGTTTTTCCTGAAGACTTTGCATTCATGGAACAGTACAATAGTGCTGTCATAGTCTTTCAATAAAATAAGACAAGATGCTTGTAAATAATATCAAGCTTTAATTTAAAGAAACCCAAAACATCTCCCAAAATCTCCATTATTTTGCTTACAGAAAAGCACACAGATAAGAAGCAATACAGACTATCTAAATAAGCTTTGGATTTATGCACCTGGATTTTCCAGAAATAAAAATTTCAGAGCTGGCAAGCATCTATATCACTTGAACTATTTCATAGCATCACAGAATGGTCTGGGTAGGAAGGGACCTCAGGGGTCATGGAGTTCCAAGCCCCCTGCCATGCGCAGGGATGCCACCCACTAGACCAGGTTACTCAAGGCCCCATCCAATCTGGCACTGAACACCTCCAGGGATGAGGCATCCACAGTTTCTCTTGGCAACCTGCTCCAGTGTCTCACCACTCTCACAGTGAAGAATTTTTTCCTACTACCTAATCTAAACCTGCCCTCTCAGTCTGAAGCCATTCACCCTTGTAATGTCACTACATTTCAAATATTTTAAAATGTTATTCCCTTAAATTTACAGACAGCTTAATTGTGCAACAGAAATAAGAATCAACATCATAGAAATAACCTGACAAGGGGCTGATCATTTGTGCAGACTTTTATTTAAACATGCAGAACTCTGTTTCAGCAGATTATGTTCAAACTTATGTGACACTGACAGGTCTCCATGACCCCAGAGATCCCTATTGCCACTGGACACATTCATAAACTCTTCACTCCTGCCCAGCCCAGCATCACCTGCCAAAATGTACAGCTAAATACTAGGTTTGGTTACAGTCATTTATGGAATTATCTGCTTTTTCCTCTCTTCTTGGAAACTTGGGAAGAGTGAGCTTGAGATCCTTAGGAGTCTGAACAAAGGATATGGGCAGTCACACACCACCTGCTGGAAATCCCAGCTTATGAACCACCACTGGATTCAGACAAAGGAAATTGGTTTGAGACCAAAAAGTCTGACTTAAAGGCTCTGAGGCAGAACAGCCAGAGAAGCCTCTTGGACCTTCTAGTCAAATAAACTATTATTAAAGAGAACACAAAAAACTGTGTAGGGAAAATACAAACACATAAGTTGGACTTGCAAGAATAGAGCATGAAACACCACAAAAAAAAGGTGTCCCCCGTTTTTGCATAACCAAAGTATCAAACTATTTTAAGGGCCCAGACTCCCTACAGAAGAGAGGGAAACAAAGGGGCCCTGCCTGCTTCAGAGAGTTCTCTTTTCCCAGTCTGAGAAATGACCCAGAAAAGCCAGACAGATCTTGGCCTTGTGCCTCTGCTCCACCTCCCTTGGAGCCAGCCATTAGGGCAGGTTTGATAGGCCAGAGCTCACATTCAAGGCATGCCCTTCCCATCTCCAACGCATCAAAATCCATCAACAACTTTCCTGCAGGCCTTGCATGCTTCAAAAAAACTACAGCATCAACTCTTCACTCTATAAACCTTTAATCCCCATTTAGCCTGCTACAAACCTCCACTCTTCTATGTCATCCAAACAACTGGCCTGCTCTACTGCTCTGTTTCATGCATTTTGAAAAGCTTCTGGTAACACCCTTAAAATTAGATCTTACAACTTGAGTTTCTACAGCAATGCCAGGGAGACTGGAGAGAATCCCCTTTACTAGAAACACATCTGTTAGATAGCCACTGGAGGCTGCCAGTGATTCATCCTGGCACTTCCTCTCAGGAGACAATACAGATAAAGATTGCTGAACCCTGTAGAACATGGAATAACCTGAAAGGCAACAGAGCCAAGTACAATTGAAATTTCTCTGTTAGAAGATTCAGATTTGTTTCCTTCTATTTTGAACTGACCTGATGTCTCCTACCTTATGTTTTGTATTTGTGCTGGTGAGAGGGAAGCCATAATGCATACATGAATTCCCCACAGCCTTAGGTGATCCAGGTTGTAAATTACAATATATAAACAAGATTGTGGAAACAAGGTTTTAGCACACCATCTCCTGGTTCCCACCTACAGCATATTTGAAGTTCATCAGATAAACTACAGTGCATCATTAAAATTCCAGTGCAGAGAACAGTAAACACACTGCTCCATACACCAACCATTCCCAGCCTCAGAGTGTCAGAGCTAAATATACGGTCTCCACACAGACCTACACAAAGGATATCTGTAACACAGCAATAATTAAAGAAAGAGTATCTACTTTCTCTCTATGTAAATTGATGAGGCAAAAATTTGGTTAACAGAGAATCATTAGAGAATTGAAGGGAAAAAACTGCAAAACAAACACGACAAAAAGGTATTTTTACAGTTGCTTATTAAATTCTGCATTATAGGCATAACAACACGCTATTAATATTTCAGAGAGACTAAGCCTAGTCTTTATTTTCACTTTATTGGACAATGTGTACAAGAAACAAACACTCATTTCTGAGAATGAAATGATCCTTGGTTTAGCAATTCTCCTGTTTAAGGTATTTGTAACAGGAATTATTATGATTGTGATTTTCAATGGTGACAAAATAAAATCATTATTACACTGTGTACACAAGCAAATTCTGCCAGTAGGTTAAATCTGAAATATTGCTAGTTTTTTAAACATTTTTTTTTTTTATGAAAGGAAACCTGAGAAGTTTTATAAAATGGTACATTTACACAAGTGACAGTAATTAAATAAAGCACTTAGTTGCATGGAGATTTTTCAAACAAAACTGAATTGCTTAGAGTATCTTCTTATTTAGAGCAAAACTCATGCTTTTTCTTACACTTCAATTCTAATGAAAATAATCACCAATTTCCTAATAAGTTTTTTTGGCTTCTCATAATTTATCACCCTTTTTGCTTCTATGAACTTGAAATAAAAAGTTCCATCTGTTCTCTCTACATCTGTAGAATATGACCAGAAGCATTAAAGTATATACAAAACACTTCACTGTAAAAAACATCATTACCATCAGAACATGTACATGCAAGGAAGCAAACCAGAAATCTAAATGAGACAAAAATCAGTAACTGTAATCCTTCAATTACAAACTTACATTTTTATCAACTTTTTTAAAAGAGGCTTTTCTTTTCAACAATTAATTAAAAGCCATTGAGAATAGGAAGCACACATCCACCTCTAGTATTTTCTGAACCTGTTACCTGAGATTTTGCTCTCCAATAACTAAATCTATTTTCATTAACTGTAGAGTTCCTATTATACACAGCAACAGAGACAGGAAGGAATTATAAGGCAGTGCTTTAATATCAAGTCAACAACTCTGCCCTCCTCTTAAGGTGTCTACACACACATTGCCATTTATGATAGGGAATTGAATTCTATTGCTCAGGTAGGAGATGGGCCAAGGAAAAAGATATTCCATGCTTCTCTACTTTTCACTTATCCCAAATTAAGCACTGAAGTGTGATGCCAAAGCAGTAAGCTGTAGCTTGGAAACAGTATGTACTTGACTAGTGGCAGCTTAAAAAAAATAAAAATCTGTGCCTCCAGTGATAAAGATGTTACAGAAGCTGCAACAGCTACTGAGAAAGATTTGCAGACTTGGGAAGGCTGACAGCCTGGTACATCGTGGTAAAGCTTACCATACACCCTGGTTTACCTACAGACCTTGCAAAAGGTCCTACCCACATCTTTCCTCAGACTGTAACTGGCCTAGCAATTCCCAAAATGAGAACAAACAGCTTGTACAAGGAATTAAGACTAGCTGCATAATGAAGCAAACATTTTAAAATGTACACATTAAACTTCTATTCATTGCTTCATCAAAAAAATCCTCAACTCTACTGGAAAAAGCTAAAGCTTTTTACTCTCAAGTAAGGCAGAGTTATCTTAGATGAGCTGACATAATAACTTGACCATTCAAAAATGGAGAGCTTAGACCTAAACAAGTGTTTCTGAACTACAGATGTTCTTCAGTAAAAAAGAAAAAAAACTTGACATTATTTAATAAAATTATGAACACTTTAGATTGATGGATTACAAAAGCCAGGACACAGCAGATTACATCTGCTGCTTTTGAGATAGCTGGCAGGCACTCTCCTGCTTAAAACATTTGGCAACAGACTTGGTATTTTGAAGCACTGCATGTCCACCCCCCTCCAAACAAAACAGCTTTGACTAATTAGTTTTAATGAAATTATTGACAGCAGAAATTCAGAGAAGCTCACAATAATTTACTTCACTTCTGAAAGCGCAGGCTTTACATACTTTGAAATATAGCACTTGTCTGTGTGCCCTTGACAGGTGTCATACATGGTCTGTCTTACAGTGACTGAAACCACTGTTTGAATTTCCAGTGAATTGGGCTTTTAAATATGATGCTATTAATAAATATTAGTTTGACATATGTCAACTTGCTGCTTCCAGCAGAATACTCAGAAGCAAGTTAGGAAGAATATGGAAGCTACAAAAACAGAACTAAAACAAGCCTTTCCATTGCACTGCATATTGAAAGACCACATTACTTACAGTTGGGATGCATATCTTGCTCAGGGGATTGCCGTCCAGCAGGTAGGAGCCATTGAAGGTCACATATTCATCGTAATATTGAGGTGCCTGAGGAATAACACGGCACAGCAATTTACGCTTCTCTTCTATTTTCTTCCTTATGTGCAAGTATTCAAAATAGGGGTTTGCTCTCTCAGAACTGTATGGCTGAATCTCTTCAAGTTTCAAAGAATCAACAATAGCTGCCAGTGACTGCTGGGTTTTCTCCTTGGCCTGCAGCAAAGAAGGGCTTGCTTGCACAGGCTGAGGCACGCGTGACACCTTCCTTTTACGTGGATGATGTACCTGGGCATCATCATCCTCAGTTAATCTAATTCTTGCTTTCATAGATGCTGACGATTCAGACTCTTTTTCTGATGTTTGTGTACAGCCAAGAGGATTCTGCTTGCCCTGGTTAGCAAGCAAATTTGCTCTGTTCCTTGTGATTCTTTGAGGTACTTCTTGCTGTTCCATCTTCTGATCCTCAGCAACTTCTTCTTCTACTTTAACCATTTGGCTGTATTTATGCACCTCTTCCTGTGTAATCTGTTGGGAACTATTTTCTGAATTGGATATAGAGGAGTACTGTGGTGGGTCATCCATCAACACATTTTCTCTGTCTGCAGTGCAGGGGCTTTTATTAACCAATTCATTTGTAATTCCCTTTGACATTCCTGAACTTAGTTCACAGAGATCAGCACTGGCTTTTCTATCAACAACATTCACAGATACCGACTTTTCTTGTTGGTCTTTTTCATTTCTAATATCTGAACTATCTGCTGTGTTACCATCTGCTTCACTCAGGGCATTCTTACTAACAACTTTACTGAATGAGTACGAATTCATGTTTAACTGTGAACTGCTATCACTTTCAGGAGTATCCTTCTCTAATGATACCATTGGTAAATCATTCACATTTTCATAGCTCTGTGAAACATCTTTTGCAGAGCTCTCAGAATATACAGCCATGGGTGCATCAGTCTTCCTAAAGTTTGAAGGGAAGAAAGCATTTTCCAGCTCTCTGGTACTAGTAGTATCTGTTTCCAAAGCAGAAGTTGCAGTCTGAACTAGATTTTGCTGCTGTACTAATAATGAATCTTGACTGATAATGCCTGGTAAAGAAACGTGTTTCGACACAACTGGAAGTGGCTGCATAGGTAAAGAACAAGGCGACTGTGAAGGCAAAATTGATGCAGATTCTTGAGAACTGAAACTTCCCTTAATTTCAGGGTGCTGAGGCAAAAATTCAGATACTTGTTGCTCTTTTAATGTCCTGCTCTCAGAATTATGCACTGCTGTAATGCTTTTATCATCTTGCTCTGGTACACCACAGCCTGAGCTGTTAAAGTCATTGTTTAATGAGTTAAGTCTGTCAAAAGGCACATCCCACGGTTTGGTTTGCTGAGTCACACCACTTTGACTACATGGTTCTAAATGCATGTTAGAGTCTTCCAAAGGGCTCATCTGAGCAATATCTTTAATGGTACTTGTCCCTGTTGTGGCCTGCTTGTTGCTAACAACTCTGTTTGGAGATGACGTGAAGTTTGACTGCAGAACAGCCGCACTGCTTTGAAAATCTCTCTCGAGTGCGCTGCACAGTAGCTCTGGTTTAGGAGAAGTGCTATTGTAAGTCTGAGATGATGGCAGAGTGTTCTGGTTGTTTTCTTCTGATGTTCGAGGCTGTTTGCTGTGCTCAGAAACTGCAGCAGGCATGCTGCATCTTCGAACCTCTGTAACAGGCCTACACTCATTTAAAACCAACTTAACATCTTCAGCAGATGCTGATCTAACATACATTTGTGGGAGCCTGTTTGTGAAAGGTGGCTTAATACGATCTGGCAACTCAGCAAGACCATCGGCGTCTTTTTCCACAAGGGCTGGTGATTTGGCACTTGCCAAAAACGGTGACTGTGAAAAAGACATTTGGGAATCAGAACCTTCTGGCATAAAGTCTGAATCATATTCGATTACAGGCCTTGGAGTAGTTACTGTGGTATGGCAAGAATCCTCAGAGCTCGCAACAGAAACCATGGACACGGACCTGGAGCTCAGCCCCATCTTTTCACTTTCTGATTTGGGGGATCTATTTAAATTATCTAAAACCAATGAAGCCTTTGCAACATTGACACTTCTTGTATCTACTGACTGTGATCTATTACTTGTAGCATCTTTCTGCTGTTTTTCCTTCATACAAACATCTGGCAACTCAGAACTTTTTGAACGAATCAGTTCTTTGCCTTTTACTTCAGCTAATGAGTGTTTGGGTTTTTCCTTCATTTTGTTATGTTCTGAACAAGTGCGGTTTCTCAAACGTTCCTTCTCTTTCTGTTTTATTTTTTCTTTGTGCTTTCTATGCCACTGCTCTATTTCCAGATCTTTAAGGCTAAGCATTCTTTCAAAACTAGTTTGCATTAAATCATCATTGACTAATCTTTTTTCTTTAGGCCGAGCATCCTTCGATGCAGGAGCTGGTTTAGGCTTAAGTTTCTCATGCTCAAGTTTTAGTTTCAGGAAACTGCTTTGATGCAGTTTATCTTTGTGCTTGTCCCTCTCTTTGTATCTGTCTATATCTTTATCTTTTTTATCTTTCTCTCTACCATCTGGAATTTTCAACAAATCATCTTTTGGTTTTTCTTTCAAAGATGCCAGTTTGTCATGAACTGTTTTACTGCTTTCGGTAATAGTGCATTTTCTTTCCTCTTGCATATGTTTTGAGCTTGCTAATGATGAGGTCTCCTTGTCTTTGGATTTGTCTTTTTTTTCAAATTCCTTCTCTTTAGTTCTATTTTTTTCTGATTTAGTATATTCAGATTCTTTTTCAGACTGTTTGACTTTTCTTTCAGTACAGTGTTTTTCTTTGCTTTCAGCCCAGTGTCTGTCTTTATCAGCCTTTTCTTTATCATGCTTCTTATCAGTTTTTTCTTTATTTCTTTCCTTGTCATCAACTTTTTTAAGAGCACCCATGATTTTTACTTTCTCATTTTCCTTATGGCACCTTTCTGCTTGCTGAAAACTGGACTTCTCCTTTACTTTCTCTGTATTTTCATTTACTTCTGCTTTATCTTTCTCCATTTTGTAGTCATGCTTTAACTTTTTTTCTTTTTCTCCATGTTTTCTTTCTATCTTTTCAAAATCTTTTTCTTTGATTGAGAATCGCTTTTCTGTCTTCTCTTTATTTTCCTTTAAATTCTTTTCCTGCTTTTCAGTATCTGTTTCTCTTTCTACTATATGCACGCTGGCTGCCTCATCTTTAACACCAAAACAGAACAATTCAATTTCTTTATCTGCAAGCATAACTTCTTTTTCTTCTTTTGTATCTTTTATTTTTTCATCCTTGAGAAACTTCTCATTTTCCTTTTTGCTCTTCTCTTTTTCTCTCTCATCTTTAATACTTCTCTCCTTCTGGAACTGTCTCTCCTTAACTAACTTATCTTCTTTTGCCACAGTTTTTTCTAGCTTTGATTTTCTGTCTGAAGAAAGAGATTCGTGTTCTGTGTTTATCAAAGTATCATCATTTTCATCACTTTTGAAAAAGTTCTCTTTCCAAAATTCTCTGTCAAACTCGATACTTCTTTGAACCTCTTTAACATTATCTTTATGTTTGTGTTTCTCTCTCTCCCCATCCTGTTCCTTTTTGTGCTTTTCCTTTTCTCTTTCTTTGTGCTTTAATTTGTGCTTTTTAAGTGTTTTACCTTCCTTGTCAATTTTTCTCAAAGTATATTCTGAATTTTCAAATGATGAGCTATTATCTTCCTCTTTAATTTTAGGACTAGATTTTTCACCAAATTCCAAGTGAAAATCCTTTTGATGATGCTTGCTTTTTTCTTTGTGCTTGCAAGATTTGCCACTAGAACTTTCTACTAGATAATCAGAATCAGTGTTGTGATCATACCGAACTAATTCGGACTGCAGTGTTATTTCAGAACCTCCTGGTGATAGGCAAGTTTTGGTGTTTTCTTGCTTTAATGGTGTTGACTGCTTTTCACTTAACCCACAGGGATGCTTTGGAGATTTTCCAGCAGTGATATGAAACAGATGTAAAGAAGAATCTTCTTTTGAGGTGAAAGACTTCTTAAAGGTTTCTTCTTCTCTAGCTTTATCCAAAGAATCTAACCCAGAAGTAGCTATATTTGTTACTCTAGCATTTTCTTTTTCTTGCTTTACTTCTTGATTCTCTTTATTTTTGCTTTGATTTTTTACTTTCCTTTTAACTTTGCCCTTTTGCTTGTGCTCGTTTGTAACCATATATTCTTTCTTCACTCTGACATCAGAATTTGATGTCTCTGAAACAGAGCAAGGAGAGACCATTTTCTTGTCCTGAATTACTTCTTCATCTGAACTTTCAGAACTTGAATACAGAACTCTAGAGGGTTTCTGCTTTTTGTTTTTGAATGATTTTGAAAAGACAACTTTTTCTTGTTTCGCAAATAAGCTGGTCTTTTCAACTTCAGTCTCATCTTCTTTCCTTGGGTCTTTTCTAAGAATGTGTTTGTCATCAATCATTTTTTTCATTTCATCTTCATCATCATCTTTGAACTCATACTCATCTAGGGCAGATGGAAGTGGTGCCTTACTAGGGACCGTTTGTTTGCTGTTGTTGGCTACTGAGTCCTTTTCTGCTTCTGAATCAACATTCCCATCTACACTGGAAGGATTTACAGATGGAGCTTCTTCAGAATCTAGAGTAAGGAAAGCAAAAATTAATCGAATACTGATGAGATACTTGTCATACCTCAGGACAAAAGAGTTCAGTTCAGCAGTCACCTCTTTACAATGAAAAAAGAATAAAACCTATCTTAAATACACACCAAAACTTCTCACTAGAATTAAGCTTTTTAAGAGAAAACAAAAGGTCATGAAATCAGCTCTCTCTAAGGCATGTAAAAATCCTAAATAACATTTACATCTAATAAAAGTAATACAATTTAAATTTTGAAAACCTCACCCATTGTGCATAATTCCTGTATAACCTGACTCTTTCTAAAGGACAATACCCTGCACAGACTGTTGAGGAATCAGTTGCTAAATAGTAACAAGTTTCTATTACACATAAGTAAAAATATTTGTCTTATGATCAATGCTTTCACTAAGCTGAAATAGATTCTGTGAAGTGATGCCACAACTGACCCTTAGAACAGAAGGACCATGCACTGCATTTCAGGTTATTCTAATGCCAAAAAAGTTAACGCTACATCAGAACATAGGGCAATATGACTTATTTTCCTTGAAGTATACTGAAACTTCGACTAGAAAACATTACTAGGGGGTTTCATTTTATGTATTTGTCTGGGAAAGAGAAACCAACTTTTATAATCATGTGACATGATGCTCTTCTTCATGTGCTTTTCACAGATCACAGAATGGTTGAGGCTGAAGAGACCTCTGGAGATCATCTCATTTAACCCACCCTGCTCATGCTGGGACACCCAGAGCCAGCTCCCCAGGACCATGCCCAGAAAGCTTTTGAATTATCTCCAAGGAAAGAGACTCCACAGCCTCCCTGGACAACCTGTGCCACTGCTTGGTCATCCTCACAGTGAAAAAAATGTTTCCTGCTGCTCAGAGGGAATTTCCTGTGTTCCATGGTGTGTCCACTGCCTCTGGTCCTGTCACTGTGCACAAGTGACAAGAGCCCAGCTCTGTCCTCTTTGCAACCTCCCCTCAGGTATTTTCAAGCATCAACAGGATTCCCTGAGCCTTTGCTTTTCCAGGCTGTTTGTCATCTTCCTGGCTCTTCTCTGGACTCTCTCCATGGTATCAATGTCTCTCCTGTACTGGGGAGCCCAGAACTGCACCCAGCACTGCAGCTGTGGGTTCACCAGTGCTGAGCAGAGGGGGAGGATCACCTCTCTCAACCTGCTGGCAACATTCCTCCTAACGCAGCCTGGGACACCACTGGCCTTCTCTGCAGCAAGGGCACACTGCTGGCTCACAGACAAGCTGGTGGTGTTCAGCATGAGCCAGGGCCATTTCTGCAAAGCTGCTTTCCCAGCTGGTCATATCCCAAACTGCACTGCTGCTCGGATGTTTGTTCCTCCCCAGCTGCAGGACTTTGCACTTCCCCTTGCTGAACTACATGAGATTCCCACGAGTCCATTTCTCCAACATGGGAAGATTCCTCTGGATGGCAGCACAACTCTCTGATGCACCACCCACTCCTCCTCAGAATCCCCAGTTCTGCGTCATTAGGAAACTTCCTGATGGAACACTCTACCTCAGCCATTAATGAAGGTGTTAAACAGGAGTGGACACAGTACTGATCAAAGGTACAGAGGCAGTTACTGGCCTCCAAATAAACTTTGTGCCACTAATCACCACCATTCTGGCCTTGATGTTCAGCCAGTTTTCAATCCACCTCATTTCTTTTACGTAAAAGATTCTGAATTGTTGAATATTCTGTGAAAGCCAAATCAAAAGTTCCTGTCTGGCACTCAAGTTAAATTACTCATGATCAAGAATCTTTTGCTTCTGAGGAGGCAACAATTCTTTCTGTGCTCCAAGAGGTGTTACATACTCCTTAATCTGCAGAAACACAGGAGGGACCAAGAATTACTGCCTCCACTTCAACAATTTACTTACCTGGTCGCCCACAGAAACCAGTGGTCCCCCCCACTGGCAGGAACTCTTCTACACCAAGTAACTATGTTACACCCATGTGAAACACAGACTCCAGATTAATCTACTAAAGATGGGAAGTAAGTGACTTTGGGGATATTTTTCACCATGAAACAAACCAGCTCAGAAACACGCTGTATCATAAAAAATTTGGTATTTTCCTCTATATCTTTCTCTGGTAAAATCATCATTCTGATATTGAGTTGATCTGCAAAGTGGGAATGGCTTATTAAAGACAGAGAGAAAAGTAAAAAAAAAATAAATCAGAATACACATTTCAGGTAATTCAATTGAGAAATTTAACAAAGTACCTCTGAAAATGTAAGTGAAAGACAACCTTAGCAATATCAATTGTTACCTGCAGCAAGCCTTAATAGCTAACACTATACAAAAGATTAAGGCCACTTAAACTTAGGTGAAGTGATGCATTAAGAACGCAATTAAATAGCTACTTTTACCCGAGCAACTGTCCTCATCATCAGAGATGGGCACCTCTCTTTTCAACAGCATTTCCAATTCTTCAGTTTCAGCAACATCAACAGGTCTTTCCCCGTGCTTATTGGCTTGAAATGGATTTCCACCATGTCGAAGCAACAGCTTCACAATCTGCAGCATTAAATAAATTAACTTTGAGGTTATCCACAGCATGTTACCTCACCAGCATAAAAATCCCCCGTTGCACATGAAATGTGAGTAACGTGATATGCAATCCTAAGTCCTACCCATGATACTGAGACTGGAAAGCAAGACTTCAGCAACTAAAATGCAAAGTCCAGGTAGTGCATTGAGTCTGCTCTGTAAAGGAGGTGAAGGGGAAGACTAGAGACAGCTGCCCTCTGTTACACAGCATCATTATAAAAGAAAGAAAGAGGAGCCTTTGTTCTTGCTGTTCTAGCATTTCCTCACACAATTTATCTGGTTCCCCAGCTACCAGGCTCTTTACTCCTCTGCACTTGATTCACCCTCTTGCTCCAAATTTTATTCCATTTCAATAAGGAACAGATAAACTTTTACACATCACAGTACTATTGGTTTTCCCAGCAGTTCCAAAAAGCCCTGAGAGAGATCCAAGTATCTTACTGGAGGAATTCAAATCACAATCATCAACTTCTCCATCATCAAATGCAACAATTTGTTACTATTACAGTGAATCCAAGGCCACTGCATTAGCACAGTGTCCAGTATTAATTAGTTTTTTTTCCTATGTATAAAGAATGTGGAAATTCAGCAGACAGTGATATCTTAACAGGAAGCTTCAGAATTACTCTGGTACATAATGTCAGTGAGATGGACACAGGTACCTGTACTGATACCAGATAAGCAAGACGTCCCATTCTCCAAGACTCTACTACAACTCTATGAAAGCTTGATCTAAAGACCCAAGATCTTTGTTTACGCACCTATAAAAAGCAGTTATTAAACAGCTAATAAAAAAATTCCCAACAGATTATGATAATTAATTTCTCTAGCTTTTCCAGAAAAACCTTTCAAACTGAACATCTTGTTTGCAAGGTATACTTGATTTAAGGATTTCCTTAGCAGGAACCTGTCTTTCCAAACCAAGACAAGCATGCACTTTATCTTTTGCTTTATACAACAGATCGCATACACAGCAATGAAATAAAGGAGATATAGAGGGAAAGCAGAGTCATTTCTGCTTCTTGTTTGCAGAAAGCAAGAACAAATTTGAAAGTTAATATAAAGTATCTACAGAGCTCCATTTAACTTCTCCACTAAGTGCTGACTGGTAAATTTAAAAAGTAATAAGAATATATATACATCAATTCCCTATTTCAATGGCATTAAATTATAGGATACATACCTTTAAATATTTACAAACATGTATGTACAATATACACAAATCCACAGTATACTTTTAGGAGATGATTTTCTTTTAAGAATTCTATACAGTAAAAGTTTCTCAAAAAAAGTCACCTAAGTGCTTATTTACTAAGGAAGTAAAGATGAAACTTAGAAATATTTAAGAAAACAGATACTAGTAGAAAATACCTGGCAATAGAAGTCAGATGAAACAAACATAACAACTTTAAGATGCTCCCAAAACAGCAGAAGCAGAACTACAAAAACCATATGACTGCAATGAGGACAGTTAGGATTTGTTCTGAAGCTTCAGCATTTCAAACCACCTATTTATCCCCCTCCCACTCTCCCAGAACACTCACATTTCTGTGTCCACTGCTAGCAGAATCATGAAGTGGGGTATCATCATCCAGGCCCTGTGTGTTCACATCTGCTCCTGCTGCTATCAGAACCTTAGCAACATCGTAGTAACCTACATTACAAGCTTCGTGCAGCGGTGTCCAACCTAGAGTGAAGAATGGCAGGTTTAAGACAAAGATCAAAGATTTGTTTTTTAATTCCTGTGCTATAGATCTCTATTGCCTCTGAACATTTCAAAACACTCTCACACACAGTACTTGGCAGAACAGCAATGCCATCTATCTGATGAACAACACATGCTTTATCAACTTCAAACCTCACATCAAATTCCAAGTTTTTCTGAGATTAAACTGAATGCTGGAATCACAAATCAAATAGTAGAAGACAAAATCTGGCACAAAATCCCCAGGCTAAGCATGTTACAGATTCTTTGACTAGTAAACATTTGAACTCTGGTAAATACATATAAAAATAATATTACAATACATGGAAACCCTCTGAAAACCACACTATTGGAAATGGTAAGAGTAGCAAATTGCCATAACCAGTGCTCCTTTAGAGTTACTGAACAGGTACTAGAAATCAGTAACAACATTAGCAGCTAGATAACAAGCTATTAATAAAGAATGGCAGAGAACTGATTCTGGTATTTCCCAGAACACTAGTCATTTTTAGCAATTTTGATTTCCTCAAGTTCAGTGCTCATTTTCTGTAGCAGAGTGTCAACTGAAGATGACAACCCACACATACTATATTCCTTACCTAAATTTCCTCTCCCCAGCTTGATGACTTCCACTTCATAGCTGACCTGAACTGCTGTTGATGCCTTCTCAAAGCCCAGTTCTGTGGGGGGCATTCAACTTTTGTTTCCAACATGACCAGTAAAAGAGTTTAATCACATGAGCTTTGTATCTAATCAGTAGCAGTCTTGTACATCTATGAAGTGGAGGTACAAGAAACCCCTAACTTATCTAATCCCTCAGTAATGGGATTTCTCACCTTCAGCCTTCACTCAACTTCCAAGCTGCCACTCATTTAAATTTTAAAAGCAGCTAAAAAAAAAAAAAAAAAAAAAAAAAAGAAAAAAGAAAAAGGGAAAAAAAGAAAAAAGGTTCTAAGTTATTCTAAAGCAAAACACTTCTTTCTCCATACACTAAATTTCCTCTTCAATCATCACTTGGGTTACACACTTCTAGCACTGTCTGGCTACCACCTCCATCTTTCCATTTTCTTGCCATTTGCTCTTTTCACACTCACCCAACATGATAACACTCTTCTGCTCTCAGCCCTCTGATCCCTGTCTTTTATTCTCTATATTAATTACCTTCATAATTTATTTTTCTCCATGTTGTACTGCTTTGCTTTTCCATCCTTTCACAATGTCCAGCCTGCCAACTCTAGTGCTGGCTTGCTGTCAGTATCTGTTTCCTTTACTCTTGTTCTCACACAGCAGTATCATTCTGGCAGATATCCCATGAGCAGGGTTACTTCCTCCATTACTAATTCATTTTTTGCTCCTTTAGTTCTGCCAAATCCTTAGCTAAAAAACCTCTAATTCTCTAAACTACACTGCATCCTAAATTCCTACTTTTCTCCACTCATGACTCACTGCTTCAATCCTCCCCCTCTTCTTGACTTCTCCCTCTGCACAGTATTTTGAAGTTCAGCCATCTCTGCTTCTCACTTTGGATCACAAATAAAAAAATATCTCACTTGATCCCAAACAACTCCTCCAGAATTTTGAACGAAGCCTCCAACAACTTGTATCCAACTGATTCTCAGAACCAGTTCTCAGCCATTGCCCTTTTCCTTTCACCTGCCTTTAAAATAAAGTATCTGCCCTAGGTCAGACTGAGATGAAGCTGAGCAGTTAACTTCCTTCAGAGCAACCCATACAGTAATGCGCACTGCATTTGGGGGCTACACCAGTACTCACAGCATACTGGTGTTTTTGCTACTGCTGAACAGGGCTTATGAAGTGGCATGGTTTTCTCTCTCCCTCCTCCTGCACCAGAGTTTGGGAGGGGACATAGCCAGGACAGCTACCCAAATGTGTATTCCATACCACAGGATGTCATGCAATAAAAGCTCACTGAAAGGAGAAGGAAGGAGAGTAGTTTATACATAATGGCATTTGTCTTTCTTTCCAAGCATCTGTTACACCTGCTGAAGCCCTGCTTCCCGGGAAGGGACTGAATATTTGCCTGATGATGGGAAGTACTGAATGAATTCCTCTTCTTCCTTTGCTTGCACAGGCAGCTTTTGCTGTTCTTATTAAATGGTCTTTAACACGACCCACAAGGGCTTTTTTCTACCTAATTTTCTCCCAACACCTTGTTGAGGAAGGGAAGTGAGAGAGCAGCTGGGTGGGTGTCGGGCAGCCTGCCAAGGTCAACCCACTGCATCTCTTCTTCAAGTGTTTCTATTATTCTCCCAGTGATTTCTATGGGCCTGTCTTCCCCTGAACCTCCCCCTCCTTTTCTAAAATTGCTCTTGTCAACAAATTCTTCTCATCTCCCCTCTCAACTTCTTTGAAGATCTTACAGTGTTCTACTTCTGCTTATCTTCTTCTCTTCCTCTACATGCCAGTCCTGGGCAGCTTCATATTCAAATACAAATTCAGCTACCCTCTTCAAACCAAGAAATTATCCATCTATTTCTTACCTAAAGTCAAGATTTCAGTTCATCTCATTAATATCTTCTCTTGAAGTCAAGTTTCAGCTGACAACTAATTGCACTATATAGTTCTTATCTTCTTCCACAGGGGCCTGCTACCTCATCTCCTCTCAACCATTCCCACTGAGAACATAATTCAGACCATAAACCTAAGAATACTGTATATGTTACAACTTAACAAAGCTCACCAACCCTTATGTAAATCACAGCAAATACTGACTCATCAAATACTGACATATCAAAGCTGTCATTAATCCAACAGGACTAGATGACAATTGCAACCACACTGCTCTCCTCTGCCTTGCTGCATATCAATTGTTCCAGTGAAGACACTGCACATCACAGCACCATCACCTCCACCACTACTAAACTCTGCATCTCCTCACACAGCCCACAGTCTCACCATTTAACTCTGCCCAGCACAAGTTCAACAAGAACACAGAATCTGTGTGCACAGATTTCTGTCAATATCTACTGCACCAAGGCCCTGGACACAATTGAAACCACTCAGCATTAAAACACTGTTCTAATCATACACTATGTACTACAGTGTCCCAGTACCACTGCCATCGGAAATGAAAAACACAACATTGGGAATTTCCATGAAGTTATAATTTTTTATTAGCATACAATATGAACTGAAAGGAAACCTCTGTTAGAAACTTCAGTCTTACTTTTAATTTATACAGTTAAGAGTACTCATATTAACTTACCTGCAAAATCTTTTACATTTACATTTGCACCTAATCTGATTAGCTCCTTGACCTGTTTAACATCCCCTCGAATTGCTGCCATATGTAGAGGAGTTTCCCCTCGTTCGTTTCTCTTGTTAACTTTGTCTTTTTGTCTTGAAGAAGAGGTTGGAGTTTTCTTTTGTGTTGGTGTTGTTTGTAAGGAATGATTTAAAGTGGAATCTACAAAACAAGTTTTTAAATGGTCACTGTTAAGTTAATTAAAGTGAGATGAAATAAAAAGATTGTCAACACTTGCCTTCAAAGATGATAATGACAGTGACATATTTAAATAAAAGACATTTCACCCTTCACAGGTGTCAGCACAATGCTGATTTCCAATGTGAAAAAGGGCATTTTGCAAAATCTTACTATTTTAAGCAAGTTTCTAGGAAAGATGAAGTCTATCCAAACTACAAGGTTCACATACTCTGGTATAAATTCTCCTGAATCAAGACAAGGTGAGATCACACAGATCAGTATCTACCCTGCTTTCTCCCTCCTCCAGCAAAATTCCACTATATTTTTATGTAGTGGGATGCCAGTTTAAAGAATTACAGTCTGTGTACTGTACTACATACAAATCATACAACCAACACAGCTGGACAGCTGGATACTTCCTTAAGTTCCACAGCTGGGTGGGCTGGATAGTTCCTCAAGAAAAGGAATTTGCTTTTAAATAGCAATTTTGTAAAAACTTTACACCTGTAGAACATATACATACATAAAGATTTTTTTAAATGCAGCTGGACCAAGGACAGCTTGAAATGGTGAATTAAGAACAAGATGGCTCCCCTCTCCCATTAAATCAGAAGGAAATGGTCCCATTTCCTCTAAATTAAAATCCTGTTCCAAAGTGAGAAAATGAGGTAATAGTTAAGCTTCAATAAAAATCAAAAAAAGAAAGTATTTCAGGCTTTAAATAATCCATATGGAACAGTGTCTGAGAGGCAAAAATAAACAAAGGAAGAAATTAAATTTTCAGTTTTTACAGCTAACACGGTGCAAAGCTTTTCACATAAATATAGAAGATCAAGAATTTTTCATCAGATTAATCATCCATGAGAAATACATTTTAACAGAAGTACGAATGATTTAAAATATTGGAAAAAAATAAAGGATTGTTGAAAAACTTCAATGTTCTGAATATTTTGACTAGGACAGAATTAAACAGGCAGGAGGGAGAAAACTGTTAACTCTGTAAGATCACCTGGGCTGTTGTCTCTTGCTGTCATCTGCATGAGAAGTGCCATCTGTTTGCGCTCTGACAGAGGGTAACCAAACAGAATGCTAACGGGTGCTGATTTCTTATTCCCAGCATCCTTCTTCATTTTCTTTTTCTCCGGACCTTCCTTCTCTAGAAATAGGAACATTTCAAGACTCAAACTGCAGTTCCATCAGGGTATTTTTCTAAAAATAAAACCATCCTCTTAAGGCCTGTAAACTCATGACTGGTGACAGGTGATGAAAAACAGAAGTTACACCTCTAACTTACTGCATTTGCATTAGTGTTGGTTACCTGCTGTAATCATATTAGGATAATAAGCTACTGAGATAAAGCACTTAAAGCTGTAAGCAGGACTACAAAAAAATCTAACAGATGAAAAACCCGTTTCATAGAAGGAATGCTGTGTAAGTCACAACTTTAATTTCAGAGTTTAAAGCCAGGAACTTAAAATTTCTGTAAAATCAGCTGGTCAACTTTCAACATTGAATACAGATCAGAGACTATACTCTCTTCTGCTTCACTCAAGACACCATGGTAATAATTAGGAAAAGACTAGTTAATATTGGTATCTGCTAAGTAATTGGTTAAAAGATTCTTTCTCTCAAACTCATCCTGGTATTTTGTCTCAAAGCAATTTCTTCTCCATAATTCATATCCTTCAAACACATACAGCTATTTTATATACATAACTTCTTTCCTTTATCAATATTTACGGAAACTGTTTAATATTTCATCTCCAAGTTTTAAACCAGGAGCTAAAATTACACATCTGAGTAAACACATCAAAAATAAAACAAAACAAAACTCCCACCAAAACCAAGAAACCCTGTCATCTGCAAAAGTGGAAAACCTTAAAACAGAGGATTCCGCTGAGGAAAACTTCACTGAACTTCTGCAGAGGTAAAAATTAGAATCTTAAGTCCCTTTGAGGTTCCTAGTTATCTTTTCAGTTTCTACAGTTCTGCCTTCTTTCTTGTTCCATTCCTTTCCTCTCAGCTAATTTTCTGCCTTCCTAGCCCTTCCCTAAATCTCACTTTCTAGGCTTGATTACAGACACAGGCTCTAGTAAAGCAGTGCTCTTGAGGCACAGGAAGGCACATCAATAGTTCCTATCTTGAATTCCATACTGACCCATAAGAAATATATGATTTTATGGGCTAAACAATTGCCAGGGAGAGTATTTAAGAATGGAACGCTACTGATCCATGTAGGTATTTTAAAAACCTCCATACATTTATCCATCATGTTTAAAAAGGAAACAAGATCCATTTTACAGAATCAAATGATGTTTTTTTTTATTCCTGAACTGCAGGCAACTCAGAATCTTGAATATCTAAAAAATTAATTCGATATCCAAACCAACACTATTTGTGTTGTGCCCTATTGGTAGAAACATCTGTGTAGGAAAAAAACCCAAAACCTTAACAATAAAATTGTACTTGAAATTTTTCACTGTAAGCATGCTGTTTTTTCTGTAATGAAAAAGCACAGCATACTCTTTACTGACTAATTTAGTACTTCCATTGAAATAACACATTTCAGATTGACCAGCATAATCAGGTATTTCTTAGCACATGCTATTTACTGCTCATGATTCTTTCCTTGAAAAACACTTGTTTTCATTCTGAATTATTCCTTACCATTCTATAGCTATTTTCAGCTCAAGAAAATAACATATCAAAATGAATGAAATAAAAGTTTTTGATTATCTAGGTTTTACTCTTTTATACATTGGGATTGTCTGAGTTTTTTGGGTTTTGCTTTTTTTAAATCAGCACAATTTATTCTTGCCTCATGTTCAGTGCTCCATTTCACTGGTAAATTATTCTTCTATTACATTATATTAATACAGCATTTGCAAAGCATTTCTAGATATTACAAATTAAAAGCATCAAATAAGAACAACTGTTCTCACCAAGTTACACTGTAATTATGCACTTACTGCTCAAAAGGAGACACAATTTAATTTAAATGGATATTGGACTTCATATATGTTGTCAGTTAATCTGAACAGTTTAACACACAAAAATCAATATGATCAACAACAAAGCTAAAAAAAGTCTCAAGATTATAGCAGGTGCACCTGATAATCCTCCCTAGGATCTCATGGATACGAACTGCTTCTGACAAGAGGGGTGGAAGAAAGCAAAAAAATCCCAAAAACACAAAACAAAACAAACAAACAAAAAAAAATCCACAACCCCCCCCCAAACAAAAAAACAAAGAAAAAAAAAAGAAAACAACAACAACAAAAAGAAAATAAAACAGCAAACAAACAAAAAAACCCCTGAAGAACAACAACAAAAAACCCCAGGAAAAAGCGAGTAGGGCATATAAAAAAAAGTCCTATACATAAAAAAAAAAAAAAAATCAATGTTATAAGAATACCAACACATAGCACAATATAACAGGATGAGACCAACTTAACATTTAGGGGCTTCAACTTCTTAGCTATTCTTCATCTTACAGTAACTGAAAACTTTCACCACTGTGAACTTGATGTCTCTAAAATTTGAACAGTAAAAACTTCCCTCATAAAGGAATAGAATCAGTTTAAGATATTAAGTTTAGGTAGAATTTAATTATCAAATTGACTGTGAAACACTATCAGTTGGTTTGGTGTTATTTTGTTGTTGGTTTGTTTTGGTTTGTTTTCTGGCTAGTTTTTTTTTTTTCAATTTTTATACTTTGTTTTCTATGGAATTCAAATATCTTCTATTACATTCACATTCTCATCACTTTCTGCTGTCCTTCAGCAGTTAGAAATGAACATATGTTAATTAGAAACAGAACATAAGAGATTTTTTAAACTTTTTATTAACAAAATATAAACTAGAACTTTTCCAGTGTCTTCATATCAACCACCTTTATTAACTAAACTTCATAATACACAGCCACACCTCTCTGGACTCTTTAAGATTTTCTTTAAGATCTAAAATCTCTTTAAGATTTTCCCTTGGCAACACAAGCTTTTCAATGAACACTAAAAAAATTAGTTTGAAAATACTCAAGTTATGGGAAACAGGAATTCAGGAGCATCTCAGTACTCACTTGTAAAAGGGCTCAATGAAATCCACCCACAATACTTAAAACGTACTGGCACAAGGAACATCAGAGACACTGGTAATTGTTTTAGGATAATTTACACATGACGGATTTTGTCCCAAGGCAGCCAATAATGTATCTGTTTTTTTGTTTGCTTGCTTTTCCCCCCAACTGGATAAATTACAAATACCCACTCAAGTAATTTTTAATGTATTGGAAAATTAAATTATTAAGTAATGTAATACATGGATTTCTCAAAACAAATAATGCCAAACTAACAGAGTATTTCATTTGGTAAAATAATCACTTCAGTGGATAAAGAAAAGAAAAAAAGAAAAAAACCCCAAAAAACCAACAAACACCACATTCAAACTTCAGGGCTCATCATACTCTGTTTTTACGTAAAAGACTCCCAACACAGTCTAAATTGTAAAAATTAACAGGATCAAAAAATAGGACCATGCAAAATTAAAATATGAACTGCTTGAAATGAATGTTATGAAGTCCTAAGATTGAATGATATACAACCAAAGAATAATATGTTCATTGTTAGGTCAAGACCACTGCTGCAGATGATGAAGTTCAGAGACAGAGTTTATGGAGCTCTGCGTGATCACTGCAACCTGACTGAAGCTACTTGCAAGTTACTTTGAAGGGAAACACATCATGACTGGCTGTGTTTCCTACCCTCAAGGAAAGGGAAAGCTTAGAATGTGATGCAGAGACCCACAGTGCATTTAACAATATAGAGATTTCAAGGTACTATTGTGATACCTAATTAATCAAGTTTATGTCATATTTATTTAATGAAACCAACACACAAAACCACCTCCACTTTCCTGCCTGTAGCTCAAACAACACTTAAATGAAGTTGTTATAGTTAAACAATAAGCCCAAATCCAGCAAGCAGTGTGTGAACACTCCCTTCAACACTCCCACAAACCTCTGTAACTACAGAAAGTATGAGCACAGGAACTGTGTTACTGTGATGTACCCATGCAGCATGAAGAGGTCAGCTGTTCTGCTCTTCTGGATGACAACTAAATGCTAAAGAAGTATGACTGTGCCAGGTTTGGACTACTTTAAAAACTGAAATTGAAGGGGTCAGAAAAAAACCAAACCAAGATCCTGCTATAAACAGTAAATCTGGATAACATAATTTCCAAGAAAAATTAACAAATCACCGCATTCAGTGTAATTGTAACTCGTCGTTCCTAAATAATCAACTCTGTAACAAGACTCTCTTTACAACTGAAAGATTTTTAGGATCTGCAGTTATGTTTAATTATTATGAAAAATTCTAATTTCTCTCTTCAGACTAGTAAGGTGGAGAAAGCAAACAAATCTGACCTCTGCAAAATTAACACCTTTCTATTGTTTTTATTCCAATAACTGCATCAGAGGTTACTTAAAACTAACCAGATTACTTAAATAAAGTAAGAAAATTAAGTAAGAAAATTAAGTAAGAATTAAGAAAATGCAAGCAACTCCGTTTAAGCAGTCTAATAACTGATGGCTTTTCAATCAAATTATCGTTTTGGATTGGGAGACTTAACACCAGAGAATTAATTTTAAAATATATGAAAAATAATTCTGCTTTGATCATCCAATCCAGCAGTTTCAATCAAAGCTTGCATGCAGACTCCTTCCTAAGATTTACTTATAAATAGGTTAAAGCTATACTGCAGTATAAATAAATCTGCCCGCAGGATGTATACATTGTATTATTTTTTTTGTGGTTGCTCTGACCAAAAATGGAGATGTCACAACAGAGCTCTCAGTTTCGAGAAGCCAGCACAGCCATGGGAGCGTCACAGCCCTGCACAACAGAAGAAACACAACAGGATGCTGCTGATAAAGACAGGGACAGAGTGTCCTTCCAGGTGTGTCCTGTTCCCAGGGGCCTCTTCAGAGGGCCACAGCTCTCCTGGGACTCACATTATCCTCCAGACCTGCGCAGACTTGGCAGCTCCTGCAGCCTTCTCAACTGGCTGCAATCCTCATGGGTATCAAATTGTTAAGAAAGTAACTAAAAGGCTCAATCTTAAAACACTGAATATAAATTTATTGCAGCATTTTCTTAAGAAAAAAAAAATTTAGATAAAGAAGTGGGCTGTAATTGTTCTGGACTCTACAAATGCTGTTTGGTTTCATTCTTGCCAAAACTGATTAGGTGTAAAATGTACTTTGTGTGCAGCGTTGCAGAAATCAAATGAAAAGAATACCCCAAAACATTTCTGTGCTACGTCAACTGTCATTTTGGCTGTCGATGTTCATTATCACTTGCAATATTTAGACAAAATCTGAAACAAAACAAAACAAAAAAGCCCACCAGAAAAACGAGCAATTTTTACAAAAATCAGAAAAAAAAAAAAAAGGGCAAAATTTTAGTTTACAGAAAAACCTGGAACTAGAACCAAGAAACCTTTAATGATGTAACGCTCTAAAAATTAGGTATCACCGTTCATTGACTAATTTACATGCCTAATAAACAGGATGAAATCCAATTGTCATGGAGTTTCTACAATCAGCTAGTAATGCTATAATGTAGGTTGGGGATAAACCATTTATTAAACTAAAAAATTTTAAGTACCTCTAGCTACTTTTACATTTAGGGTTTTTTTAACTCAGACATATTTTTGAAGACCTTGAAGCTGATAGGAAGCTTTTCTTTTTCCCCATCTGTGTCTGATTACACTCTAATTTCCAAAAACCTACTTTCTTCCTTCTCAACATTTGCCATTCTCTGTACATGGCTATTAGGGAGATACTTCTGTCAGAGGTAACAGTTTAGCTCAGTGACAGCAAACCTTTTCCATGTATAATGCCATGTTTGTGCCAGAAGCAGCACTGCATTTCATGATCGCTGATGTCAGTCCTAATCCATGTCAGTGACAAACCTGGCACCAGTGTAAGTGTCTAATTCCCAGTGGTCTAATCTAATTGGTTAGGCACAGAATCTGCATTACAGGAACAGTTTTTTCATCCTAGCAGTGCTCCTGAATGCTCCTCAATGCTCTGAAGTTTCTGGAAGGTTTATGTACCAAGTTTCCCACCTGCAAAAGAGCAGTTGCTCTAACTCAACAGAAATTAAATGTTGACCAAGCTGTGGTGTTTGCTAGCACAGTTAAGAGCCACGTGCCTTCTACTTTTATGCTAAATATTTCTTGCCCCTACTTAACTGTCTATTTCACCTCCCTGCTAAAACTTCTGACAAAAAAAAATTTGTAGTGTGAGCATTGTCTTTTTGTGCATATCTAAGCATCTGAAGTAATCAATCTTGTTTGTGGCAACTGTAACAATAGATGCTATAGCAAAAAACCCACAAAAAGTTCTGCTACTTTACAAGATGCTTGGGACAATGACTTATTTAAAGTTGATGGGGTGAGAAAACATGATAAGATTTTCAACAGAGAAAACTTTCAGTAAGTATTTAATATTACATCTAAATACATTTACTTCCATTATGAAAAAAATAGTTATGGTCTAATATCAAGCAAAAAATTTAATAAAGCAGGTGCTGGGAGCATACTTCTAATTTAGACAAGGTCTTTTCAAAATCAAATGGTATCGTGAATAGTGCAAGAATGCTATAAAACCACTGGGAACAGAATTAAAGCCAAGAGCATTGTTTTGTAATGTGACTATTTCAAATATGGATTTCATACTACAGTCTCCTTACAGTAATAAAAATATGTATGTATTATCAAGGAGCCAAATCTGCATGAAATCAATCCTGAACAAAAATTAAACTCACACTGAGGTGTACACTTCTACCTTGCATTTAAATCTAAGCATATTAAGGGAACTAACTGGTCATGAAAATATTCAAATGTACAATAAGCAACATATAAAAAAACTGTAGCACTGAGCCTTTGAGAAATTTGGGGAATTTCAATGCGTTCTGCTGGCAATGGATACTGCTTAGTTACCAACTGAACATATTACTAACTATTATTGCACAATGACACATATAATTAATTACCTAAACCCAGAGATAGCTGTACCTCTTGGAATGCATCTAGCTCCCTCCATCTTGATTTGAAAAGAACTGTGTTAAGAATGGCAGTTTGAAGCCTTGAAATCAGCTCTAATATAAATAAGCTTAAGCTGGGAAGAACTACTTAGCCTCTGCAGAGAAGGTACAGGTGATAGGAACTTAAACTGAAAGTGTGCTCTCCATGACTAGTTTAGTTAGCTCTGTCACCTTAGCAACCTTTTCTATGCAGGACAGTACATCTACCAATCCAACACTCCCTCCCCAAAAAAGGCTATGAAAGGCTGACAGCTGTGTCTCAAATCAAGTTGTTCACATGGTTTTTCATCTGTTTACTCATTTAAACAAATGGACCTCTAGGGATGACAAAACAAAGACAGATTTGTTACTGAAACAGAAAGAAAGAATGAGGTTAGGAAACAACTGGAGAATATAGATCAACGATGGTGGCATGCTGGCTATTGCTAATGACAGGATGAAAGCCTATCAGACTGAGATGCAACAATCAGAAGGAAGCAAGCAACTTTTATACTTAGTATTCTTTTTAAAGAGGAAAAAAATCAATGTAAAAACATAATACACAATTAATTAAGTTAGGACGTATTTTACCAACAAATAATTAGTTAAGGAAATAAAAAGGTTCTACCTGCGTCTGAATTGCGATCTTCATTTCTGGATGGACTAATTGTAAAAGGAAGTTTACGTTTCATGGAAGACTTTTCTTTCACCTCCTTCCCCACATCACTCCTATCCACTTTTGGAGTTTTGCTGTAGGATGCAATCTTGTCCTTGCTCTAATATAAATAAAAAGTATACTAAGTAATTTTTGCATAAAGCAGGATAGTCTTATAATGTATACAGACTGAAAAGACTGATATGTGAGAATGCATGTGCTTGTGTATAAGTATGTGTATTACAAAATTTACTCAACAAACAAAAGAATCAATTGTCATTTCTTTTTTAAATTACTAACTTCTGTGTTATTTCTACTTTCAGACACATCACTGTAGAAATGCTGTTCACTATTAGAGGCTTAACTAATTAGTAAAGGAGCAACATAAACTGAACAAGAATTTGCCAAGTCTTGATGACCACCCCAATTTTCTTCCCTGACCATAACAATCCCACTAAGAGCACATTAAAAGCCCACACTGCAATTTAGACTGTGAATTGTAAACCCCCCAAAACCCTTCTAATTACCCTCCCCTGCCTCCACTCCCACCCTGTGATTCATAAATACAGAACTCCCTTTGTATTTCAACAATAACAGTGCAATGTTTCATTCGAGAAAAAAAATCTATGAAGAAATGTTTTAAACTGATACCAAATTTAGAAGAAAAAAGGTACAAGCTATTTGGATTCTTGAGTTGTATAAATCTAGAGATTTTGGCTTATAACCCATATTTCAAATAAACAGAGAAAAACCTAAACAGGTTCACCATTAAGTTACACTTGATTACTTCACTAATATAGGAGGAAAGAACGCAGAAGATACCAGGTTAGTGTAAAGACTGCTTGAGAGAACCCTCTGCAAACCCAACATCTTAGCTACCAATCAAGTTGCAATGCAGAGATATCTTTGCTGTACAATACATGCTGCAGAAACAATTACCCACTCTGTCAGCTATCACAACTCTACAGCTTTATGTCATTCTTAACACACAATCAGATGAAACTACTAATAGATTAACTTCCTAAAGGTAGAAGAAGAATATACACTGCCTTGCCAATCACTGAAAAACCAAAAAGCTGGTCCTTGGTAGTTCTTAAGATTTATTCTGACTGGAGAAAAACTAAAAAACAACTTAAAGTAGAGGTACTGCTCTCAAAGGCACCTTTCCTTTTTTTTCAAAGAAACCAAACTCAGGTAGGAAGATATCATCTGACACGCTGAGTTTAAAATGTTGCCAAAAAGTTAGGCAGAAGTGATTAGAACAAGAACCTGTAAAAAACCCTACAACTTTCAGAAGACAAGGGGAATATCTGTACAAGGGAAATGACAAAGAAGGCATTAGTCTGTATCAACAGAATTCCTGAATTATAAAGGCTGCTGCCCTCAGAGAACACCTTTCTTCTTCACTCCAAGTTTAGAAACCCAAAAAACAAAAGTAAAATGCAGAATAAAATCCACACACCAAAACCAAAGTCAACTCTCCTTCAAAACCCCAAAGGAAACAACACACTCCCTCTTTTATTTTTTTTTTTTCACTTGCAAGAACAAAATAAAATCTGAAAACTCAAACCCCTTAGGACTCCCCTAGGCCCTTGGAACATACAGTGCCTGTGGTATTAGTTATGAAAGAAGTTAATCCATCTAACAGAAGTCATCATTTCCAAATGCATCTCTAAGTTGGCAAGAGCAGATCCAAACTCCATTAAACCTTTCGCTCTCTCTTCCACCATACACGTTTCCCACTTGAGCCCAACCTCATCAAGAGCTTTCTCATCCCTTGTTTCAAACAAATCAATTATTTTCCTATCTATGTATGTCAATTTCCCACAATATGAAGTGACATCAAAATTTTACTTCTTTCTCTAGAATATTATCTTATGTTTTGGTACTATGCAATAAAAAGCATGAACTAAAAATAATTTAAAATTCCTAAGCAGAAAATCTTGGTTTCAACTTGTTCAGTAGAAAAAAAAATCCCACAACTTTTTGCAGTTGGTAATCTCTAAAAAGAATTCCTTTTTCGAGGGCACTCCTCAGTAAAATAGATAGTAGGTGCTCACAAAGAGGCACAAACTGCTTAAGTAATTTGATAGCTTTACATTAATTCTTAAATTGCTTATGTGTATTATGTTAAATATTATGAATGATGCACTAGTTTTTGAATAATGACTGAAAATTAATTTTGTGATACTCTAATTAGGAGGAGAGACAGTTCAAAGTGCATACTTTCAGATAAATAAAAACACATTGAACATTTTAGAAAAGGCTATACATAGAATACACAGAAACTGAAAAAAAAAGGAGACTATTTTGTTCCTTAGCTAATGTGGAAATAAGCATTCAGCATTCAGTGGTGGACTTTCCAAAACAAAAGATGCAATGAACAGGCTGTTTGAGAAGTCTGTACGAAGTTGATGCTATTTATTATTTTTAGTGTCAATGCTGAAATAGGAATTCAGATATGCAGACATCATCACAACTGAAAGAGAGGAAGAAGCAAAGAGCCCTGGCAAGGCAAATGTAAAATTACTGACTTGAAAAGCAGTCTTAATACAAAACAAAATAGGAAAAGCCAGGATAAAACCAAGGTCCTACAAACTGATAAAAATAATTAACTGTACCATCACAAAATGCTGTGTTAGAAGACAGAAAACTCTTAATGGCATCCTGGATTCAACTCCAAGTAAAGGAAGTAGAAGTAGGAAGAGGAAGTAGAAACCCTGCAGGTTAGACCAGGCATTCCATTCTCAAGAGTGAGCATTCACTGTTCCAATTGTTCTGAGTCACTGCAACAGCATGGACATCTCTTTCCCAAGGTCCAAGGCAAGGTTCAAAACTCAGCATCAACAGGTTGTTGCTGAGTTGCATTAATTTAATGCTGTTGCATTACTTTAATGTGACCCATATAAGCAACTTAAAATGAAATTGACATTTTTATAAAATAATCTGTAAATCGTGTGGACTTACTAAAGAGGCTGATTAATCTCAAGTGAAAACTGCTAATCAGATAAAACACTGAGGAGATGTTGATGTTCAGAAAACTAAACTACTGGGGCAAAGCGAAAAGCATTACATACTTTCCATGTCCACTACAGCTAGAAATCATTTAATGCTTTAGACTGCAACAGGAGACTAGCAAAGGTTATTTATCCTTCTACTAAGTATCTAACTCTATGCCAGTCAGCATAATTAAGTATCAGAATAAACTGCCCAAGGAGACGGGAATTTCCATTAGGCAAGCCTTTAAAGAAAAGGTCTGGCAAACATCTGTCAGGAACTGAGTACAGCTTATTCTACTCTGGGGCAAATGGATGAACTGGATCTGCATGTCTCAACGTTTAAGGCATGCCTCACTGGAGGATGTAGTAACAAGGAAGAATTTTCTCTGTCAACAAAACCATACTAGTGTGCTATGATGAGGAACATATTTTTAATCTGTTCAACAGGAACTGTCTCAGAAGGCTAACAAACAGCAGTCTGGACAATTTCTTGATATCCCATTCCAGCTCTATTGTCTGGTAGTGCTACAATCAATGACAAGACACAAAAGGAGGCAACAGAGAGCCATATAATCTAGCAGATGTACTAAACCCTGGGAGAACAAGCATTCTTTTTCTGCCTATCAAAGATAATTACATACTGAAGCATATTCTGTATGGTACCAAATGGTTTTGGGCACTATTGTTGGAGTCTTCCAAGAAGAGAATTAATTCTTACAAACTCCAAATGTGCTTCTCCTTTGGAAGAGATATCCATAGTTTACTTCCTTAGTTTGGCCATACGAAGTATAAATTCAGTATAAATTAAAATTTCATCATGTTCATGTGTTAACAAAATATCTCATGCAAACATTAGATGGTCTAGCTGCTGTATACACTTGTATTATTTTTTAAAGCTTGACTGATAAGCAACTGAAATAAAAATACAGGTACCTTAATGCACACATTATATAAACTCAGCTTATTAACAGCAATGTTATTTCTAATGGGGTTTTTTGAGTTGTCAGAAGACCTGAACACAGAGTTCACATGTGTTCACATAGCTATTCACTGGTTGTTAGGGCTGCATAATAAGCATTAATTTCTAGACAAATATGAAAGATTATGTCTAATAATAACAACAATAACTTCACTACATTTTTCTGTCAACAGTTAAGAGTGAACAATTAGAACCAGCTAAACAGTGTAAAAACTATGAAATGGAAATAAAACCCTGCAAGTGTTTTTTCTTTTATCTTATGCTAACCATTGGAATAGTCTTATGCCATTTAGGTCACTACAGCTTCTATTTTGTGAAGAATGAGAATTTTTTTATGGACTGGTATCCTTTAGCATTACTCATCACTTGTAAGAGGCACTGTTTTTTATGAACATTATTTCACACTAGGCCTCAGCACTTCCTAACACCAATTACATTAGCTAATGAATCCCTAACATTTTTTATACTTCTAATAATTTAAGAACTATAACTTTTAAATTCATGGCTGCAGATGTTTATGCATTGAGAAAAATCCTTATTTGCTTTACAGGTATTTCCACTACCTTTTGAAGATATTTAATTAAAATTATCCCTGTTGATTTGGCCTGGTGAATCTTTACTTCAGAGCTCTATCTTTGTGTATGTAGTCCGGATTTACCTTCATGACTTTGTGTTGTTCAAACTCACACTTTACTCTTAGCCTATTGCCTGCCTGTTTCCAAATAATTTTCTTGGCTGAACCTAAATTATGACATTTTGGCAATATTTTCTCTATCTTTCCTAATCCACTCTGAAGAGTGCAGATTAGTCAAAGGCCAGCTGAACACTTCTGACAATTGTCCATTAGAGAACAGGTATGTGACAGAGTAACTACTTAAGTAACTATTTAACATAACCATGCATTCAGTTCTTCTGAAAACATGACATAATAAAGTCTGTTTATTATGCTAAAAACCTGAATACAGAAATATTAACTGAAACACTTACACTCTCAATTAATAATATTAATTCTCCATTTTTTTTAGGATCTTATATTACACATTTTTTTATATTATGCAATTCCAAACCAAACCATACATTATTCTAATCTCAAGCTGTCCACTGTACCAGGGTGGACAGTGAGCAACACTGGACAGAACAGTGCAAGCAGTTTATCAGCTTACTTTTTGGTATCAACCTCATCAGTCCATCACTGGGATTCTGTATTCACAGCCTTTGTCAAACTTCCATTCCTTACTCTTTCCCTAAATTACTAAATGACACTTCAATTAATGTGACCATATCCCAAATAAAGACCAGAATAAATAGGAAAAAAAAAAGAGAAAATCCAACATTATTTCATCCCTTTACTAGTATGCTGATTTCCTTTCCCCATTTTAGTCTGTTATCTTCCTTGTCTTATCTAAGTAGTTCATCAGAGTCAGCAGAAAGAATTACCTTTGCCTCACTTTACTGGGACCAATGAAACAAACTAGAACGAGACTAAAAGGTCTAAAGGTTTCTATGAATGTTTTTGGAAGATAAAAAGTTACAAGTAGATGCTTAATCTTCTAATCTTTTCCTGTTTTTTAACCTCCTCCTATCTGTCCTGTATCCATTCATCATCAAACGGTCTTGCAGAGAATACAGATTTCGACACAAGAGTAAGTATGACCACACACACACAGAAAATTCTTTTCTAGAGAAGACAGTTTTATAGATTGTTGGGAAACAAACAGATTCTCTCTCCTTAGGGCAATATACATGTCACTCATCATTGTCAATGCAGAGGATTACTCCAGCTTCTGTTATTCATTAGTAGCACAGATAAATCTGTGGTCTATTGTACAAGTGTATGAGGCAGACAAGCTGAAGAACTGGGTGATTTGAAACTTGCCTCCAGAACTCTGAAAATCATGGGATACCTCACATTTATAAACAACAAACCACCCTACCGCATGACTGGACTTCCCATACTCCTTCATTCTCCAACACTCAAAAACGGACTGTACAATTTTTAGATGGGACTCCCTTGTACAGGAGCTACTCTAAAGCTTTGTGCAGCAAACTAAGTCCCTCTGTTATAAAGGGATATTGGAAACTGCTGTTTTTCTTTGGTCTGTGCTCTGTCACAGGCCTTCACACCTGTTCTGTGTGCTTGTTACAGAGACTAATACACAGTAAAATAAAATAAAATAAAATATGGATTGTTGCTCTTGCGAGTATATAAAGACTTCAATTAGCTAAGATATGGAGACTATATACTAACTTATTTCAAATAAAACCAAAGCATCCAGCTTCTTTTTAAATTAACTTGCAAGTTAAAATAAAAGTAGAATTCTGTCCCACAGTTTAACTTAAGCTAAATCAATGTAAAAATGCAATGTAACTTTTTTCAATACTGAAGATATCACAACATAGATTCATATTTATTTCTTCCAATTACAGCAACAAAAATCATGAAACATGCTTCATTTTTACTGAAATTAAAGGGGCATTAATATAAACTTTACCTTTCTCGCAGTTGTTTTTTCCACCATGGTGCTATTGCTGTCAGAATTTTCAACTTGAACTGTTTTTGTAGACCCAAATTTGGGCATTTTATAGCTGTTTAGCTAGTTGTATCTTGTATCAGTGGGTTCATCCTGTGCCTGAAAAACAAACAAACAACATTACATAAATATACACACAGCAGTGTCATTTCAGGACAAATGTTACTGCAGATGGTAGCAGAGCTGAAGAGTACCCCAAAAAAGACGACTAATAACGACACCTGGCTTCAAGCATCTTCCTCACATGCAGCCCAAACCTTGGGGCAAAACCCCAAAAGGCCTAACACAGCTGTTGCTGGGGACAGTGTATGAAAAAAGCACCAAGTCAACTGCAGAAATACCTCATCCCTCTAGCTTACCTTTTTGGAAGACTGAAGATTTTTGGCTATTTTAACAGGTTCATAGGTTCAATATCTCACTTTGTGTTAAATGTCCTACGGCTTAAAAAGATGAACAAGATTTCTAGCAACACCGGGAAGAGAAATAAGGCTTCCTAGCCTGGGAAATTGAAACATTGTATATTCTAAGTAGTATGGGGAAAAAAAAAAGTCAAGTCTTGTGATTTATGATTCTTTCTGGATCAAGAGATGTCCTTGAGAAGAAAAATCTTCTAAAGCTTAAACCTGGAACTAGAAACCTTAATTTCCACTGTCTATCAAATCAATTACATAAGCCACTACTAGAGCCAGATATATATCTATATAAAGCTCCAAGAGCTGTGTAGTGTTTCATCTCCATGGTACAGCAAACAAGTGTCACTACAGATTCACATGATGGAAGAGGTCTGACTTGCCTCTTCCACAGCAGGAAGAGCCACCCTTTTTGTAAGAATGGCTGAGAGGAAAGGTCACACAAAAGGTAAAACTGCATTTGACAGCACTTTAGAGCTGGTGACTTTTTATGGGTCTTTTTGGGTTGATGTATTTTGTTACAAGTATTTACATGATCACAATCTTACTGAGCTCTCGTAATTTTATGCCTGATCAAGTCATTGTTTCAGGTGCAACCCTTCTATTGTTGCTTTATCATTAAGGTTTTGGGATCATCATGTAGAGAATTTGTTGCTGTTTTAGGATCATGGCCACTATTTTGGTTTGACACAGTTAACTGACAACAAATCTGGTGCAGATGACTTTGAAAAAAACATCTTGCACACTACACCTGACACATGAGACATTGATATTCAAACAAATTTCTACATCCTGCCCACTCATCCATCCCCCACAAAGCTTAAACCATGGAAAATTTGAATATTTGTCTAAGATTAGTATTGTTGTATACAACAATGTAACTTGCTACTTTCTTAATCTTCCAGAATAGGAGGGGAAGAAAAGTTCAAAAAGCTAAATCCTTGAGACAGAGAAGTAGGAAATGTTACACTAAGGTCGGCTGTTTTCCTCCCTTTTGCCTGAGGAAGTTGTTTTTTGTTTTGTTGGGTTTTTTTTAACACTTACCACAAGCTTATGAAAAACAGGAAGAGATTAATTAGAAACAATCTCACATTCTATAACCAGAATCTTGTCTCCACTATGATACAATATTGTGAAACTCAATACTGTTCTACTCTTACTTAAGACAAAAGAAACATTAGTATACTCCATTTATGGAGTGTTATAACAGCATTTATGCAGTCTTACTGATACAGAGAGTAATTGTTCCATTTTAATGAACATTAAAGCACATGGTTATCAGCCTTTTGTTTTTAGTTGCTTTTTGTAACAGCTACAGGAACAAAAAAGGGTTATCAGTCCAAAGAAGAGAAAGAAAACTACAGAGTTTCCTGTAATTTACAAAAAAAAAACTTTCCTGAATCCTAAAAGAAGCAACAAGTTACTATCTCCACAGAATAGTACTGTGCTGATTGGACTAAACATAACGTATTACCATAGCAGCAAATATCTGTTCCCATGGGTTTAAAAAGGGACAAGTCATAAATCTGCTTCTGCTCATTTAGCCTCTGAAATCCTTTCTGTAAGTTTCATTTATAACAATTCCCATTGTATATATCATGATTACAACTGCATAAAAAACAACAGGTCAAAGTTTCCTTTATTATTTTAATCAGAATATTTTTCATTGCATATACTGCTGCTTCCTTTCCTTCCTTTTTTACTGCTACCTGGCTCTCTGAAACTACCTCCAGTCCTGCTTTTCTTCTCTTCCTTTCCTGGTTTCATATGCCATTCCCTGGTGTATGACAGCAAGAAGCCAAAATTAAAGAGCTCTGAAAAATTGATTAGCTTAGGCTTGGCTCCCTTGGTCTCACTTGCCTCACCAGTAGGAGCTGCCCTTCACAAAAGGCCTCCCTACATGTCTCACCTGGACAGCAACAGTTTATTTTTTAAAATGGTAGAACAAAAAAAAAAAAAAAAAAACAGCCTCAAGTATTGTATAGGAGCAAGAGGATTATGAAAACACCTTCAAACAAATTTCAATTAAAGGTATTTTTAATAATACAGTTAGCTTAATATAGAAATAGAAGTAAATGAAAACAGAAAGCATCGGATGTTTCCATTTTCTTTACCAAATGATCAACAGGCAGAAGCAGATGCACAGGAAGCTCCACCTGAACATGAGAAGAACTTTCCTGTGCAGGTGACCAAGCACTGGGACAGTTAACCCAGAGAGGTCAGAGTCTCACTCACTGGAGGTATTCAAAACCCCTCCAGACACAATCCTGCGCCATGGGATGGCCCACTGTGCTCCCCTCCAACCTGACCCATAGATTCTGTGATCAAAAATCAATGAATTCATGAAATTCTTGACCCAAGTCAAATATATTCTGGGAAAAAAACTGCTTTGGAAGTTCACTAAAACTGAGTGTTACATACTGGATTACCAAAGCAGAACCACCACACTCTAACAAACAGCACTATTTCCATAAAGTGTTCCAAGTACCAGATTACTGTTGCACAATGGCTGTGCAAAATTTAAAACAGACATAAATGCATCACATATTTGAGAAAAAAATACTTTTCATAAAGAGTAGATATTAAAAAATTATTAAAATATCACTATGGTGGCCCAGAAATTAGGCAAACTATTCAACTGGTGATTACATAGTGTATATAACAATAAAATTTTCTGCGGAAGAAGTGATTTTACTGACATTTCAACTTTTATTTCCATTTTTCTGGAGTTCAATGCCATTTCAACTCCAGTTCTAAATACAAATGTTTGCATTCATAGTGAAAATGTAGAACATTAACAGGGTCTTCCAGGGAAGATCTGTCTGCTTTGAGTTTTCCTCACTGCCATTTCTTAATGCAATTACTGGTCTATTAGACAATCTTGATGGCACATTTTGAAACACCAGAACCCTAAATTAAAAGTTAAACTCTTTACATTCAAATTATTCTCCTTTGTCACAACAAGCAGTGTCCTCACTTTTCATCTGACAGACAGGCACAGCTGTGCTTTCTCTCAAACAGCCTGATTTCAAGCTTTCCAATAAAGCAGAATTTGCTTCCTACTAAAGAAACTTCTCTGTATGTAACAAAATCAGATATTCTTATTTTATGTTTGGACATCTTTCCTGCACATTCATTACCTATCATGAGTCATACTACTGGAAAAACTCTTCTCTCAGTCATTTTCCAACTAAGGAACTAAAAATTTTATTTTCTCCTTGAAGTAATAAAGGTAAGCATTTAGACAGATTTATGGGCAGTGACATAAAATGCTAGGATTATTTAATATAAAAACCCTAGGCATAAAAAATCCAAAAAAAAATCCCACCAATCACCAGAATTTCAGATATAATTAGCTACAGAAAATTAGCAATATAATAAATGTCTAATGCCAACAAGTCACTGTATTAATTTATATAAGCTTACAACCAGCACTGATGAAATAGCTTTGAAAAAGCTTGTCCTTACTATGCAAAAAACCAGGGAATTCAAGCAGTACTACAACGGTGCTGCTGCCACTGTCATTCACTCCTTTACATCTTTCAGTCTGTTCTTCTGAGAAATTAAGGGTCATGTGTTTGTGTTAGATGCATATGTATGATTCACTAATGACTTCCAAGCTGTAGATGGATTTTCTTTTAATTTGGCAGCAGCAGAAATTTTCAAATATATTAAGCACTCACAAATTTAATAGGAAAAGGTGGCCAGTGGATAATAAGAATAACAATAATAATCCATGACTGTTTTTTGCATGGGAAGGCTTCAATATGAGCTTCATGACATACTGCCTGTAAGAAAACTCCACACTAGATGGCCTTTGTAAACCACTTTTCTTTTTTTCTCTTAGTTATGGGGGGGAGTTTCAGTTGAGACCTGCACATTACCAGAGTCAGACAATTACAAGACACAAACTGCTAAGAAATTAAGCATCATTAGTTTTGCTGCTCACTGAACGAGTTGTTTCCTTTCTGGTTCAGACTGTGTTCCCTTTAACACCTACAGCAAAATGTTACAGGATGCTTTGGGAAGGTTTTCTTTGGCAGTCCTGCTGTACAGCTGATCTTGAAGGTTAGCTGCCTGCTGGGACTACATCAAAGCAAGGGGGCACAAAATTAACCTTCTGTAGGAATATCAGTAATTGATGACTTCATTTCCAAGACACTGCATCTACCCTCCTGCACTAGAAAGCATCTGCATTTGAAAAGCAGGAGTCTAGAGTAAGGCTATCTTCTCAACTACCTCTGCTTCATCTGCAGGGAAGAAGAAAAACAAAACCAAAATCAAACAAACAAAAAAAATCCCTCTCTCAATAAGGATTTACTCCAGACTGGGAAACAGTGAATCAACTATACCAAACTTCTGCTATAAACAGCTGACAGGAATGCTTCAGAATGTTACAATAAAATTAAACTACTGAAAATGACAACTATGGCTACATCTAAATAGCAAGAAGTAAAGAATTATCAAGAGCAGATCGGTAGAGTAGAACAGCTGGTAACAAAAATCCAAATTTACACTAGTCACAATTAGCAGATTTGCTCTGGACTACTTCTAGTGCAGTTCTATGTACTAAATGCACATTAAAGGTTGGAGTACATTCAAAAATTCCTAAACATGTCTCAGCTTAAACCAGGAGGAATCAAGCTCTGAAAACATTACACATAGCACACTAAACCACAGTGAGGAGAGAGGGTAGTCATTGATTTATAAACTAAGACCGACCTGATTTTCTCTCAGCAATCTCCTTCCCAGCCCTAGAAATTTGTCTCTTCCAAGTTTATTTTGAAATGGCTGGTATGATCTAGATCTCAAAGCTATTAAGAGTCTACCAAAGGAAAAAAATAAGCTAGTGGATGAGTACAAGAGAGATGGCTAAGAACAGCTGAACTGAGGGAAAGGCAGGCAAAAGCCAACATTACATATTCTGCTCAGAGAAAGCCAGCCGGCCAACCCATATGCACACACTGGCTAATTAAGAAGTATGTAGGTAGCTCACGCCTAGCCATACCAAATGTCATCTGCATTCTGGTGGGAGTGTGTCAAAGACAGATGAGGTTAACACACTGGAAGAAAGGGAATGGGTATAGTACAAAGGACCAAAAAGCTAGGGAAAACTGGTATTTTCAAATCCTGTAAGAAGCAGAGTTTTAGCAAAAAGATGTTCATTTAACAAAGTTTAACACTCTGTGTTCTTTTTTCTTCTTATCAGGAAAGTGCAAATGACTTCAGTATTTTATTTCACAACAAAAGCATCCTTCAGCAAACAGCTGAGAGAAGTGATTTCTTTCCAAAAGAGAGGTTAACTAATTATTGATGCTAAATGAAATGTGTGATGGGAGATGTAGCAGCACTGCCAATTATTTTCTTCTTAGGGAACTCAGTCCTTCTGCACAGAGTTACTCAACCAGAGCAAAGTGCTACACAATGAAATGGCTCCTGGTAAATTAACATATAATCAGATCAGCATCTACCTTTTCACCTACAGTGCCCAGAAAGAAAAAAGGGCTTGAGACATAACAAGAAATTATTCAGGATATTTCAGTTAGAGGCTGGGGATGTGCTAAGAGGCACCAGACCAGCAATTTGCTACTGTGTGGAAAGAGACCATTCAGGTTACAACACACAGTAGGAGGGCAGTGAAGTCCAGTAGGACAGGGCCAGGCTTTTCTGGGTTGCACCACATCTACAAAAAGAACATCTGTCTGTATTTTAACCTGGAATCTCCCACACAGAACTATGTCTAAAGCTTCAGATTAGCCAAATGACAGAATGTAACTGTGACAAGGAGGCAGTGGAGAGAGACTTGACAGGACAATGCCGAGAAGGGATTGTCTCTGGGAGGAAAGCACAGGGGACTCCATGATCAACACACAAATATTTTTCCCCCAGAATACTTTTTTTCTGCATTACAGAACACAAACCAGAAGCCTTTAGTCCTGTCATTCCTATGCCTTGTAAAAAAGCATGAGCATTCCATATCCTTCTTGTTTAAATTGAGAATGACCAGCTTATCCCCGTGGTCCATTTTCCACTACCTCCTTGGACAGATATACTTGCAGAAATGAAGTCTCAAACATGGCTGATGTCTCATGAAAATGTCAAAAGGATGGTAAAGGATGGGAAAATGCCGAGAGCAAGCACTTAAAAATCTCATCAGAACATTATACAAAACAGTGTTCTGAAAGGTCAAAATTTCAGTGATGGCAGCCAGAAAAATATTTGTACCAAGGTCTTAATTGAAGAAAACAATATCAACACAGTTATTATCTAATCATCAGAGCAGTTTCTTTGACCTTTACAATGAAGACACTGAAAAGGTCATCAAAGGCTTTATTTGAGCAGAAATAGTTTAAGGTTCTTGTGTTACATGTTACATGGATCCCCCCCCAAAAGACTTCCTCTCAATCATTTAGCAACTGAGGGCACTGCTGTAGTCCAACACGTATTAGTGCTAAGTAGGAATAGGGAATATTTTAACTCCCTGGGTGCTAAAGTCAAAGTTGAATAGGTACAAAATCTAGACAGTAAAACATTTTTTCTAAAAAGCTGATAATACATTAGATATATGCAGCTATAATGGACTAAATATACACTGCAATACATCCCTACTGGCAAGCCTGCCTCCTGCTGCAGGCTAGAACCCTATTATTCTCTACAAGCTCAAAGGAAACCACATTCTGCATAAGAAAAGATTAAATAAAAGGCTATTTGTGTACACTGTACTATTTGAGATTGTATTTTGACCATCACCACTTCCTGTATGTGGTACACACTATAATACCTTCAAATACAATGAACAGAACATTTTACCAGGCTCTTTCTGCCCTGCGCTCCATGTGTCTCATTGTACTCACAATTCAGTTCTCTGGCAGTAACCAGCAAATAAATTACTAACCACTACTGGCTTTAGGAAGCACAGCAATTTAGCATTGTAGAGAGAGCACTGTTTGAATGATACATGCAGTGGCTTTTGCAGATGAAAGGTGACAAGAACATTTTTATTTGGAAAATATTCACAAGGTCTTTTCACACAATTGCGACGGTTCAGTGCATGCACATTCCAGTGTCAGGGTTATGATGAAAGAACTAAGCTCCAACACAGTCTCAAACTAATGTGCCTAAGGCAACAGTCTGTTGCTGTATTAAGTGCAAATGCAGTACCCAGCATGGACATGAGTCACAAATTTGGCAGGTTTTACAGCATTTGACGATAAAAATATGACAAAACATTCTTGGTTCAGAAGTGAGAAATTCTTTTTTATTACATTTTTTCTTCAAGATTTGCACAATACTTGGGACAACTTTGTGGCTAGACCGTGCAATCCTGGGATTAGTTCTAGTCTTTTGCTATACCTATTGTGCAATCTTAGAAACAGTGCCTTACCTCTCCCCTGCAGCAGTTTGTCCTACCAGATTTTAGCCAATATATAAAAAAATTGAAGAAAACAAAGCATCATCCTAATAAACATACATTTCAGAAATATGTGCCATGAGCTAAATTGTGTATATACATATAGTTGGGGTTTTTTTTGGAGATTCCTCAGATACTAGCTAACAGACAGAACAGACTCATTGTCCTATCAGAGAGCATTCCTACATTTTAATTTGAAATGCTGAGATACTGAGATTCAAATATAAGAATTGTACAAATCTTCCTGCAATAAGCAAAATAAACTACTTATTTGAACTCCATTTTATAAAGGTGTCCTTTGTGAAATAAAGTGTAACAGTAAAACAGGCACAGGCAGTGACTACTCACCATCTCCAGAACAGCTTTTAATATACTTTGAAGTACCTACTCATTGCATGCCAGACTACACTATACAGGGATAGGACGAAAGCCCTAAAAAACAGCCAACATTCGGGCAGCAAGAAAGATTTTCCAATACTTCAGCTGGAACTCACCACTACTTCCTACCAAAATAAGGAATGTATCTCATAGTCTAGGAATTTCTACTAGGAAGAGGAAAAAAAAGAGAGGACATACAACTCTTTCCTATGCAGAAAACAAACAAAACCTTTGCAGTGGTTTTGTTGCACTTGCTTATATAGTTTCTTGGGCTCCTACAGATAATCCCTATTTTAAGAGCCTGAGTTTGGTTTTAAGTGTGTGCTTGGTTTTATGTTACACAGATTTCACAACACTCTTCAATTGATTTTTGTGGTAGTAGCAGCAGCTAGATATGTCAACTTCTTTAGAACAAATATTCTCTAATAAAGTGTGTGACTGAATCTATAGCTTTCTAATCAACCATGAGTAAGATTTTTCTCCTCTTTTATTTTGACTAAGCACATATTTATTAGAGAATACAAGAACTTCATTGTACATAGAATTAAAGAATAGTTGAGGGGGAGAGACATTTAGAAGTCCATTTAAGTCTCTCAGTTATCTAGTCAGTCAGACATTTTCAACTTGAGTTGAACTTTATACAGACCAGGTTGAGTTTGTTACTTGAGCAGGAACACATAGCAAAAGAAGTATGGAAAGTACAACACTTCCTAACTGTAGGCACCTGTAAATCATGCAGCAGCACCTCACAAGCAGCACACCGTGAAAGAAGAAAAAACTTTGGCCCAAGTTTAATTTCCAAAATCCTATTCACTGATTGAAAACACCACACCCCAGTATGTCTGAGAGATGTGCTACATGAACTAACTTCAAGTGTAAAGGTGTCTGCATATCTTCCTAAAGGTTTTCTTGCAACTACATAATATTACATATGAACCAAGTAAAGACTGAAACTTTTACTGGAGTATATTGGACATTTCCTGCTTCACAAATTCTTAACTAAAATTCCAAAATCTACCTGTCAGACAGAATGAAACCAACATACTGACAACCAGGTGAAGTTCTGAGGAACCAACAATCACAAACAGCTGCAGCAAGTGGCTAAACCTGCTCCTAGAGAAAGATAATCTATTTCTCACTCTTAACATGATTCCTGCTATTTCAGCTTGTCTTTATTTCTACCTTCTTAAAGGGATGAAAAGATCTACCATACCTTAAAAAAAAATACAACCAAAAACAACATCCTAAATAAAAAGCAGCACCTATCCCAGAAAACTCCAAAGAAATTACTATTCATAAATCAAAATCAGGAGTGCTCCAGCTCCCTTCACAAATATTAATTTCTTTTCACAATAGTGCTGTTGTGAGAAGAATAGAAGACGAAAATGCATTATTTCCTACATTTTACAGATGGCAAATTAGGTTGACAGAAATAATGAAGGGAAGAAAAAATGAAGTGAGGAGTTTGACCAATCTGCCACACTTGTAACATCAAAGACTTTATTTTTGAGATTATTTTGCATTAAATAGTAGTTAATACTTGGTTAGACCATAGCTACTGCTGACTTATTTTCAACTTCTGCAAGCAACCACTCTTTCTGCAGAAGGAAAAAGGTCAAACAGTCTCAAAGCAGATATCCCCATGTGAGGAAAACACTTAGCATGTGCTCATAAAAAGCCCATAGCTCACACAAAATCCAAAACAGACTGAAAATTGGTCATTTTTAGGGTCAGTGTTTAACTTCCTTCAACATGGGACCTCTTTTCCTGTAACCTTCTTGTAAGTTACAGAACTTCTTTCAGCTTTTGCCAGAGGACTCTCCTTAGAGTAGTAACCTAGACTGCACAAATGCATTTAACCCCAGACATTCGTACAGTTTATCATTTAAAGTGAAAGATCATCCAAAACCCCATCAACTCATGATACAGTTCTGCTGTGTGCAGCAGGGCCAATGAGCAATGCTGCTCTAATACAGAGCAGACAGCATTTCTGGCACAGCAGAAGGTAAAGGTTAGCCACACTGCAGAACACAGCAAGAAGTCATGCAAATATGGACAAGAAGCACTCGTTTTACTTCTTTTGCAACACACTCCTCCCATTTCCTTCCTCTACTTTCTCTGAAGTTTCCAGTCTCAAACTGATTCTGAGATCCTCCCACTGCAGATGTCACTCCACTCATCAAGATTACAAAAAAAAAAAAAAAAAAAAAAAAGTAATCAAAGCAGTTTGTTGGTATCACACTTCTAAACTCATATGGAATTAATTACTGTTTATGTCTTTCCAAGACACTGCAAAAAAACACATAAAAACGAACATTTTGTCAAAATATCCTTGCAGGTGCTATGTCAACCAACTGTATATTGTTTGGCATGCAGCTCCTAAAAATTACTAGCAGAGCATGACAAAGGGAAAGAAGGAGGACCCCAAATACCTATAAATGACCTTTAAAATTCTTCCACATAGATAACTGAACAGGAAAGTACAAAAAAAAAAGTGTGGCAGTCTCTAACATCTCATAGCAGTATTAAAGAAAAAGTATCCAAAAAGGTCATTTTCAAAGGATGGGACACTCTCAAATAATTATTTAGATTCACGGACCCTAAACCTGTGTAAATCCATCTGTATCAAGACCCATCCAAATGAAGACATCAAGAAACTGCCAACAAAGCCCTGTAGGGTGCTGAGAAAAGGTAGAAAGCAAAAGAAGTAGAGAGGAGATTAATTATTTTCTAACTCTTGTACAGCTCCATTCTAGGATGCTTACTTAAAAAAAAGAAAAAAAATCCTTAGGAATTAATCTGTTTACATAACATTATTTAGGGTGAAAAAACAATGTTGACAAACATGGCCTGAACAGACAGGATGGCACGACCCTGAAAACACATGAACAGGGAAGATGGTGCTTTGCAACAGGGATCCATTAGAAAGATTTCATATAAATAGAGACATGAGAAAGGAAAGCGCTGATGACAAGGTACCTAAAGGAACAAGAAAGTAAGATCATGATTTCTGTTTTTAATTTTTGAACAGAAATAATTTCACAAGTCTGAAATCCTAAATATTAATTGTTTAGTAAAAGGAACACACAGGGTCAAGGAACTGTCTTTACAATATGTACTTTCTGATTTATACAGAAATAGTATAGATGTCTAAATTCAGGACAAACTTTCAGAACAGCAGTTCTACCAGTCTGAGATGATGGAATTCTCCATTATTTCAGAGAAGTTTTTGAAGGGCTCTGTGGGCTTGCTTAATAGTGAAGGATGTAGACTGGATACATATATTACAAATGAACTTGCAAAATCATAGTCTTAAGTAATTAGTAACTTTCACAACAGGCTTGGGAAAAGGCGACTTTTTCTAGAAAAGTATAAAACAGTAGGATGTTTGATATCATAATGGCATCCCAGCCTGCACAGGAATGGCAGAATCTTTATCAATAAGCCAGTATTATCTTGCAAAAAAAGGCTGACCATTCTATTACCACTATCCATTCAATCATATAATTTCCTCTCAGTAACCAAGAAAAATGCTGCATGGAAAGCATTTACGTTTTATGAAAAAATTGATTTTAAATTGAACAGCTTAAAGTACAAAAGCTGGAAGTTTGTGGAACTTGCATAACTTACACTTGATGATTCTTTCATTAAAGAATGGTTATGAATTACTGAAAAGCAGAAACTCCTGCCTGATTCTGAGAAACTTGTGTTGAAGCTTCTCTTTATGCATATAGACACATATTCCCTACCACAAAATGGAAAGGATAAAATGTAAGAAATGAATGTTTAGGAATAGGATTATCTTGGGTTATCTCCTGGCATTATCCACAAACAAACAAACAAAAAGGCACTACCTCTCCCAGAATGGTGACAGATCCTCCTTTCAGAAATCAGACATCATCCCTCATTTCAGTGTGGCAGGAGTTGCTCCCACATAGTGACAAGGGGCATCACTCCTTCTGAACCACTTATACGATTTCTACAGCATTCCTTCATGTGGGCCAGTAAGGAACTGAACTGCTGCCAGAATTCAAGATGAATCTAAAGGACACTTGTCAGTATTGCATTATTCTCAAGTGCGTTTCTCTATTCTCAGATTAACCCTTTGTCTCTTCATGGAGGATACTACCATTATTGTTCATACACAGGCTGGCTGCTCTGCAAGGAATCGTTAGGAAAAAAAACAGAATGGCTTGAATGAAGAATTGTTTTTCTTCTTTAAAGAATTCCAAAGGATCAAAAAAAGGAGTACGTTCCTTTGCAGATGTTCTCAATATTCAAATAATTTCTGAATAAATTGTCTTATTGCTAATTATTCTTCAGCTACTTTTCGTATTTCTCCTTCGGCAACAGAAAATAAGATTGTTTCACTTTCAGTTTCTCACTCACAAGCTCACTCAGAGTCAAGCACCGGAAGAGACTTTTTCCATTAAGTTATAGCACAAGTAATGTACAGAAGACATAGATGCATTTGTCTTTCTTTAAAAAGAAGTATCAGAAACTGCATTTTTAACAGGCAAAATGAAGTCCAAAGAAGTCTTACTTATGCAACCAGCTAATCAGTAATTCAAATATTTTTTTAAATGACTTAATTAAGAATCTGTATGGCAGAACTTGGTAGAATGTACCACAGCTTTACAAGACTACCACACACAGGCAGTACAAGAAGAATGCCTCCTCTGACTATTAAAAATTAAATTAGTCAGGAAAAACACATTAACTACAACAGCTGAAAATTTATCAAGCCTTCAACAATAAGTTCAGCAAGAAATCTCAACAGACTAACTAAAATTAGAACATAGTATTTTCCTTGCACTATTGGGCCAGATTCCAGGTTCAACTGGTCATGACCATAAGCACACTGGTCTAGCTGAGCCTGCAGGGAGCCTGGGAGGGACTGGATTATGGGGTCAGAGGGGCCTTCTGACCTCAGCTGGCCCATGATTCTGTCCCATGAATCAGAAATGCAGATGTTCTTTACCTCAGCAGATGTTCTCTTCTCCTGTTGACACATTCAGCATAGGACAAGGTTTGCGTCTTCTACATTCTCCAGAAACTTATGCTATATAGTCAGGACAGCATTTATTCTAACAAATGCTCACATAGCTGGCCAGAAGAACTGACGCATCTTGTGAGTATGGGTGCCATACTCCAACCGAGTCAGGACAACTGTGTAGAATGCAAACATCATACTCCTACTGAGGGAAAGACCTAATAAAATAAACATTTACAGGGAAAAGCAACCTCACCTCTTAGAATCAGACACAGATAAATTTCCAGAGTGTCTGAAGGGATTGCCCTTTATTCTCAATAGTCTCTCAAAATAAAGGAGATTCTACAACGAGGAATTCTGTTCCAGGGAAATAAAAGAATATGCTGGCCCAAGAACTCAGGCTCTTAGGAGCCAAAACCTTATTGCAAAATCCATTAGTCCTCCCTTTTAACCTACAAGTCTATAAACTTGAATGTTCACAGGTGCTTCCTCTTGAGTCTTTTTTAGGATGAGCTATGGGTTCAAAGGAAACACCTGCACAGTTTAGCTTAATATGATACACTTTTTAAACTACATGGAGAAGTGGAGTTGTAAACGACAGGTTTGATCTATGTTATTACTTAAAGATGTAGCTAAATAATTATTTTTCAATTAATAAAGATTATTACATATGCAGAATCTACCAGAATAAAACTTAAAAGCCTCTTTATCAGTGCTTTGACAAACATAAAATAAGCAAACCTACTGCCAAACAATTTTCAACTCCTTCCACAGGAATCTACTTTCCCTCTAGAAACCTACAGATCTCCAAGACAAAAGATTTCATAACTAAGCCATACATAATTACTAGAACCTCAATAACTTCAATTTAAATCTTTATAAACAAATGATAATTTGTCAATCTAAAACCAAGAAAACCCACAACTTATCTGCAGCACTGCCAGAAAGAACATGACTTAAAACACACACAAAGGCCCTTCACAGGCTAAGAACAGATGAAGTGCCAACACCTACTCATGGTCTTTCAGTTATAGCAGGATTCAGGACAGGTAAAGCAGGTAGCTGGAGTGCTATCATTCATAAGAAAAATCTAAAGCAGTAGATGCAGGACAGAAAGCAATCTTGGCTTACTCATGGGTTCCCAAATGGATAACAGAGGTTTTTGTCCTGGCTAAATTGTGAAAACATGCAACATATTCAACAGGCTTTATTGCCACCTCTTGGCCATCACCAAATCTCGCAAAAATAACAACAAAATCATCTGTCACCTCCTTTACAGAAATAATCTTTATTTGGGGGAAAAGAGATAGCAAGGGAACAGATGGAGTGGAAACAGAGAACAAGCAGAATACTGTTTGCAGACAAGTATAACTATTTAGGGCTGTAAAATTACAGTGAGTACTGCAGTTGACTTTTCATTGAAGTTTTACTGTATCATCTGGAGAATCAAAAGGACTGGAAAGCAAAGAACCAGTTATTTTCAAGACAAAAACCAGGAATTTTTTTATTTGCTTAAAAAAGGTAAAATGGGTGTCAAGACACCTGTTTCTTCTTCAAGTCAAAAGATGAATACATTAGCATTACCACACATGAAAGAGAACAACACCAATGAAAGGCCCATTTTCCCTTCACTATTAAACTAGTAGTAAGAACCCAGATTAAGAACCCATGCTCTGAACTCTGAGGAGTACAGAGCACCACAGAGACTTGGTTTCTCTCAGTTAATTGTTTGTTGCACACAATATTGAAGGAAACAAACAAGAGGAAGACATTTCCACGAACTAGCTAAGCAAATTATCTGGCCAACAGAGCTTGATAGCCAGATACCTATTAAGTAGGAGTAATGCAAAAGGCTTGGGAAGAGAAGGGAAACCATAGGAAATGTCTTTACACATAAGCTCATTTCTGCTGTCATCAAACAATGGAACTTTTTAAGACTGACCACAGAACACTTGGAAATGTGTAAGGGTTATTTAGGGTTTGTTGCACTGAATACATTCTGAAGCCCAGAAAGGAGGGGAAAAAGTGCTTTCTACCTGATGCTTTCCAGCCTCGTGAATGTAAGCTATAAGGCAAGGAAAGAGTTGTTCCAATACTCTCTATCTCCAGCAAGCTACTCAAGAGTAGAAAGCAGGTGACCAGAGAAGAAAATATACAAAGTTTTCCTCCTCAGAGTGTATTTTTAGTTTTTGCCTCTAATATAGCCCCAAATTCTGTCTCTAATGTTGCTAATGGCTTTTCTTAACACAAACCAGGGTGAAATCAACCCACCTGTGACATTATCACTAGCTAGAGCACTCTGTGTAGAAGCCATGGAACTGAGGAGCATTTATTCATATGTTGCTTGAGAAAGACAAAAGCAGCTGCAGCAGATATAAGGATCCTTCATCAGATCCAGGGAAATAATCTAAAATAAACTAGGGCAAAGTCATACTCTTAAGGGCTTCATGTCTCTACATGAATATTTAGTCTTTAAGCAAGGTGACAATAAAGGTCCTCAACTGCCTCCATAAGCTTACAGAAGAACTTTTAAGAATCTTCTATGTTCTGGAATAATAATGAACTGACAAAAAAAAAAACCCTAAAGATGTTAGCAGAGCTCTGACTTTTGTTATTCTGTTAATAAAATCATTCAGTGTAATAACACAAAATGCAAGACTGAGTTTGTGCTAATATTTATTTCATACCATCTGTCACTAAAGTCTAAGTAGATTCTAATGATGTAGTTAAAAAATAGTTTGATTTGGAGACTAAATGACCAATCAACATTTATAATATTCCATCTGCAAGAGAACACAGAAAAGAAGAAACACCAAACAGTCATACCCAGCCCATCACTTTGTAGGGTAAGATCAAAAAAATGTCAAAAGTAGGTTGTTCTGAGTGTGTGTCTTAACAGTGTGGTAGCAGGTTAATCATTATGTATTTCGTGATCAATAGTTTTTTCCAGTTTTAAAGAGAAGCAACTGCACTACACTCTCAGGCAATTTCATCAGCCTGAGATGGTCCAAACATGGTAAATCAGTTCAACAAATACAATTTATTTTCCTGCCTGTATGCCCAATTCTGAGGAGGAAGTTCTGAATATTGAGGAAGAAGTTCTAGCTCAGTCATTTCTAGGTGCCTATATTTCCACTAAAAAGGATATCCAGGACCTTGCACCTAGTTAAGTTAAAGCTGCAACAGCTTTTGGAGTTTCTAGCAGACATCTAGGGGTGCAAAGAAACTATTTTTTGAGAATGACTGGTGACCACTGATTTGTAAAAAACAGATATTCAACTTTCAGAGTACGCTTTTAATCCCATGGTTAAGTGGTAACATAGCAGTACCTCCTGCAACTAATGCCAAGCAAACACAGAAGCTTCACACAAGTACTCATTTAGCCTGCTTGTTAAAGGACCCCGTCCTCTAAGAAGTCAGCAATTGTGCAAGCCTGTTGGAAGAAACTGCACACAGACTTCAGTTTGTGGCATGGAGCTTGCTTTCTTACACAACATCTGTCCTAAGCTTTAATGTCTGTAGTATTCTGAGTTCACAAACAATTCTGAATAATCCTCTGGGTGGGAGAAGAACACACAAAGAGATGGCATTAGAAAGGCAGAAATATTTAAAATTGAAAGATTGAGCTGTCATCTTTGTGAAAGAACCAAAGGCTCTCAGATCAACTGCCCACACTCAGTGATTACTACAGAAAAGCATGGAAACAGGAAAAGGGATTCACACACCACACACTGAAAAACAAACTTTGCCACAAGAAAGCCATCATGGTCCTCCAAGTGCCAAGAAAAACATTGGTACTCCTTGACATTTTAGCTTGCAAAACACATACAGAAAAGTAGAACTATTAAGGGGAAGGTGGAATGTAAAAAGACACAGACAGTCAATGGTTTCACCATTACCTTCCCAGAGAAATATTCTGCTGTACCTCAAACCCTACAATTTTATTTGAACAGAGCATTTTCTCAAGCTTGCAGAGAAACCTACTAAATCCACAGAGGGTGAGATTAAGGTCCCCAGCTGATCAAATCACAAGGTCAGTGTCTGAATTTCCACCTCAAAGAATGAAGAACATGTTGCATGAGGTACACAACACCTGCACAAACCTCAAATAAAAAGAACAGTTGAAACACCTTGACATCTCAGATAATGGTGAAGATCTGCTGCTCTGAGGACTTCTACCCAGTGAACTATAGCAAAGGATTACTGCAGAAGAAGGAAAAGAAAGCACAAGCTCCTTGCAGCTACACGGAACCTGCACAGCAGCTCACCATGTCCCTACCTACAGTAACCAAGACTTGAGGACAACCAAGCTACCATCAACTTGCATACTGAAACACACCCACACCCTTGCTGTTTCAAAATTAGAGAGAAGGAAGTGCCCCCAACCTCCAAATCAAGGCCTGTCAATAATTTGTCAAAATGAATTATTTTAACAATAGTTAATAATTTCTTATAGACATGATGATCTCACCCTTTCCTAGCATTCCAAAATTAGACAATTTTTTCCTGGAACATAAGTACATTTGGACTGCTCCACATCTGTCCAATAGCTTTTTGTTCCTGTAAGCATCACCACTCACTCACTTTTCTCCATTAAAGATTTGTTTTATCCCATCAGCTACCTTGTAATTCAGGGGCATAGTATTCCCTTTCTTCCATATCACATGGGCTGCAGAAGAAAGGCATGGAACACAGTGACAGTGGGAATTTCCACTGGAGCTCTACCTGACAATACCAATATTAAATAACTGATATTTAATACCAATAATAAATAACTGATATTGGAACGTGTTGCTCAGGGAGGTGGTGGAATCAACGCCTCTGGAGGTGTTTAAAGAAAGACAGGACACGGCACTTAGTGCCATGGTCTACTTGACATGATAGTGTTTGGTCACAGGTTGGACTCAGCGATCTCAGAGGTCTTTTATAACCTAATTGATTCTATGATTCTGCAAAATATTTATTTTATTTGGGAGTTTAAAGTAAAAAAAAAAAAGAATCCTTTAATTTCTTATTGCATGCACATTCTTTAGGGGAAAAAAGAAAAAACAAAAAAAAACCCTAAAAGCCCTCCACCAAAACAAAAAAACCCAACCAAACAAGACTGAATATTATCAATGGTACCTCGAGAGTCTGACAGAAATTAGAATGAAGAACTGAGCCTGGCATTCTCTCATTCCTTGCCCTTCCTTTGTTGCCTGCTGTCACCTGTGCAGCGCGAGTTGCCGCGCTCCCCGCTCACCGGCGGCTGCGGGGCGCTGGCAGGGACGGCAGGGAACGCGTTATCCTGCCCAGCCGCCGGGCAGCCTCGGCGGGGCCGGCACCGACGGAGCAACTCCCGAGGCTGCAGGGAGCAGCCGAAATTCCCGACGCGGAGGCGGGGCGTGTGTGTTATGTGCGTGTGTGCCTGTGTGCCGTGTGTGTGTACACTGCCATGCCGCGCTCGGCACCCGCGCCCCGCTCGCCCGTGCCGCCTCACAACCTTCCCCGCACATTCCCGGCCCTGCCTCCCGCGGGAACCTCCCGGAGGCGGCGGGCCCCTCACGCCGGGCGGCGGGGCAGGGGCCAGGCTCGGCGGGCCAGGCGGTGACAGCGGCGGCCATGGCCCCCGCCGCGGCGCTGACGGGCTGACAGCGCGGCCGGACGGAGCAGGGCGGGAGGCGCGGTGCCCGCTGCCCGGAGGGACACGGCGCCAGCGCTGACACCGCCGAGGCGGGCACCGGGTGGGCGCTCCCCGGGCTCGGGGACAAGGGGGCGGCACCCCGCGGGCACCGGGTGGGGCCGGGGGTCCCCGCCGCGCGCCGGGAAGGTGCGCTCCAGTCCTTACCTTCTCCCGGGAGCACGGCAGCGGGACGCGTCCTCCTCCTGCTGCTGCTGTCTCTGTGGACGGCGCGGCCGCGGGGAATCGGGCAGGGCAGCGAGTGCCGCCCGCAGCGCTCAGGGGCTGAGGCTCAGCCGCGGCTCCGAGGATTGCAAACACCCCACCCGCCCTTCTTTCCTTCTTTCTCCCTTCCTTTCTTTCCTTCCTTCACCTTCCTTCCTTCCTTCGCTCCCTGTCTCTCCCTTCTTCCCTCTCTCCCTCCCTCCTTTCCTCACACCCCGCGCCGCCGCTCGGCTCCCCCCGCCCCCCTCCCAGCGGCGCTCCCATTGGCCGCGCGCCGCCCACGTGGGCCTCGCGCAGGGCACGGGACGCGGGCGAGCGGTGCCGCTGCCAACGACAGAGCGCTCGGG